>OX592693.1:5888235-7138235 GCA_951361185.1 Ochropacha duplaris | reverse complement strand
AAGAGACTAATATGTAATTCGCGCAACAATCTGAGTTCATACGGATTCGGCCAAGGAATCGATCTAACCTAATTTATGATTCTACGAATTCCAGCAAAGTTATGCGCACAGCACGTATGAATCATCCATCATTATTTAGAAATGCAATGCACCAATAATATGCTCTTTACGAAAGTAATGCAGAATATAAAGACCGCGTCTAACGTCCTACTTCGATACAAATAATAATTTCATAGTGAATTTTTGTTATTTTAGCAGAAAGAGCGTTACAAAATAGATTCACATTTGCCTTTATAAAATTAGTACGGATTCAGGACATGCAGTCATTATTTTTTATTAATCGTTAATCATTTGAGAACAATTGTATAAGGTAATACTAGCGCTAGTCTAATGTAGGTATAATAGTAAATTGTTTGCCTTTATAAAATTCAGTTTGGTTGGATAGGCCTTTCTTTTGACCACAATCTCGATGAGGTAGAGAGTTAGGTGGTGGAATGAGATTTTACATTAATATAACGCAGCTTGTTCACGGTAGTTGAGAGTATAATAACATTTTGTTGTAATTTAACAAGACTCACCGTATCTATGGTAACATCATTTCACAGAACAACCGACAGACGCGCCGAAAACAATGTTCATTTCGAAAGATCAGTGGGTGGAGGAGGGCGCCGAGCTCCGTCTATACTGCGAGGCTCTCATCGGTAAGTAAACTAATTACACGCCCACACATACATACTGATACCTACATACATACCTATGAGAGTAAGTACTTACTTTGATTATTGATACAGTCCAGTCCGGGCTAACTAATATTGTATAATACAGGTCGATCATACCTAGCAGACGCCCACAGTGACCTGCAATGGAGGAAAGTCTGGCCCAACGAGACCGAGGGAGACTTGCTACCCACTCAGACTGAAATAAAGACCACCCGGTGAGATTTTATTGAAGTTCTTATATTCGCAGATGTTAGTTATAGATTAGTTTCACGTAATTCAGCCTTTGTTTCTGTTTCTAAGAAGCGTTTCTGAATAAACAATAATGTCAATGTTCTCATGTTTCAGCGAGGACGTGGAGGACATCATCGGCTCGTATCTGACTGTGGAGCGCGTGTCGGCTCAAGACTACGGCACATACGTGTGTCTTGTGCACAGCAATGACGTCGTCTCTAGAAGTTACGTCACCGTACATTATCGATGTAAGAAGAAAAATAATCAAAATATTACACAAATTATTTTAACATAAAATTATGTCGATAGCTTTCGTTTTTAGGACTTCTCATTCTGTAGCCATTATAATTCCGTCCTGTCCGTCTTAATAGAACTTAAAAAAAACAATCAAATATTTCGCACTTATGAACATCTGCACAACGTTCACGACGCAAGAACTATTTCTCTGTTTAAGAAAGGTGTCATGTGTAATTACTTCTCCACATTACATTGAACGTCCATTATAAAATAATATTGTACGCGTTTTTTACTAATATTGCTTATTAATTTGGTCATATAACTTTCTTCCAGTTCACATAAATCCATTTGCAATCAAAACTAAGAAATCAGCAAGTATCGAACGCTTAGCTATGCGCAGCTTATTAAGTCATTTCATCTGCATAGGATATCTAAATGAAACGTGAGCTATTTATAATAAACTCGCAGGCGTCGCACGTATGAATGTACCTATGTATTGTCATCGAATGCAAAATGTTCGAGCATTGAACAAGTTCGTTAACCGTGGCAAAATATATTACATAAATGGCTCTTGAATTCATTAAATATTTACTAAAAACGAAACGATCGTTCACAAACTAATTTAAATTAATTTTAACCAATTTGATGGCGACTATTTTATTTTCATTCAAAATAAAGGATAGGAATATTTTGTGCCCTGCTGCGAATCGGATCTCTTCGACGACACTCACGGACTTCGTCATTGGGGTTGTATGTATGTGTATTGTATTGTACAGACGGTATGGGTGGCTTGTCTGGCGGCGCGTGGTGCGGTGGCGAGGCGATCCCGTGGCGCGCGCTGATGCTGGGCGCGGCGGCGGGTGCTCTGGTGCTAGTGTCGGCGGCGGCGCTGCACGCGCGCTGCACGCCGCGCCTGCTGCTCGCCGCGAGACACGCACGCGCACGGGCACACACACCCGCGCACAGGGCACGAGGTAACTAGCACATCCACACACACACACACACACACAACATTACAGTGCTGTCAGTAATAGCACTGCGAGGGGTGCTTAGGATCTCGTCGATGCGCGCGTCAGTCTGAGTGTACCGTTTCGACCGGTTTATTCCTAGTTTCCATACTGATTTAGCCTAATATATGATATTTCCACATGCCATATTTTTGAAAATAAATTTTACTCGACCAATATTTATAAATAGTTATGGTCATTTTAAAAACCTTTGATTAAAAAACATCTTTAAACGGAGGTCCTGAGCTATTTGTAAGCAGGTCTAACCATTCTACTGATGAAAAGCCGTCCGATACGTGGTCAGAGATTCATTTGTTTAATAATATTCATTGTCAAATAATGTTGTTATGCTCTGTTGTGTTGTGTTGCACCGGTTAGTGCTGGAGAAGGAGTTTGACGTGCTAGTATGCTGGACGGCAGTGGATGGCGAGCTTGTCCGAGGCGCGTTGCTGCCCACGTTGGCGCTCAAGTACAAGTACCGCGTGCACGCTGTTGCATTGTCCACTCAACCTGACACTTGTAAGTTCAAATTACTCTTACTTTACATAGATAATAATCGTGCTTGTCTTTTATTTAGGTGGTATGTTTCCAATTAGCCGACGATTTGATTATGCCTGAAATTTCACTCGTTATAGAGTTTCTATCGTATGTTTTGATCCGATGGATGATTTGTCAAGTTTCATCCAACTCCGTCTTGCTATTATTGAGAAACAAGCATCTAATTACATGAATATAATAACATAATTTTGCATGTTGGCTGCTGAATAGTATATTTTTTATGAACGAATATTATGATTCCTTATATTGGACATATAAAAAGAAGAAGCTGATGCTATCACCTATCAATGAATATTCATTTCTGGATCATCATCTCAGCCGAAAGACGTCTACTGCTGGACCTAGGCCTCCCCCAAAGTTTTCTACATCGAACGATCCTGAGCCAATTTCTAGATTGCCAGGAGAGCCCAGCAAAATTAATGCAATAGGGATGTTACCTATACTCAAGAATTTTTTTGGTGTATAAAACTTCAAAAAATACAAAAATTATTTCTTTGAGCAATCAACTGAGTGCTTAATATTATACTAGCTTTCCGCCCTCGGTTTCACCCTCGATGGGATAAGGAAGGGAAGAAGAAGTTTCTTAGCGGATAACTACGTCATAATAACTATCTGCGTGCTGAATTTCACAGCAATTATCCGTTGAGTAGTTTGAGCTGTGTGTTGATAGATCAGTCAGTCAGTAACGATTGCCTTTTATATGTATACAGATGAATGTATGTATTGTTAATTGTCAGGGTACGGCGAGCTGGTGAGCGAGGCTGGGCGGTGTCGGTCGCTGGTGGCGGTGTTGTCGCCGGCGCAGTACTCGCCGCACCAGCTACTCACCGCGCTGCGACAGCTGCGGGCGCTGCCGCTGCCGCCCGTCATTGTTTTGTTACAGGTATTATATTTACTCTTTAAAAGACTTTTAGAATGTTAATGTCCACCTCAAACATCAATGTACCTATAACGTGTCTTAGTTATTCCTTAAAATATTTGAACGCAAAATTTTGGCTCAATCTTTAATAGCCCAAATCGTATCGGATTTAGTATTTTATCGGGGCCTATTGGCGTGGTTAGATCGTAGTTAAGATCTGTTAAGAACACCACACGCCAAATGTTGTGGATTCGATTTCCACTCAGAATAAATAATTTGTGTTCATGAACATGTCTGTTTGTTCTGAGTCTCGATGTATCTATTTAAAAAGTTTTATAACAGTTGCCTGTTCCCATACCTACAAGCTCTGCTCAGTTTGGGATCAGATCGTGTGAAGAATATCCCACCCAGGATATTAATTGAATTATGTTGCGATTGAAGGATCTACCGAAGATGAAACGCGAGGCTAAGGAGAGCGGCGAGCGGTTGGTAAGCGCGTTACGTGGCGCTCGATTGGTTGCGTGGCGGCACGTGCATGAACGCGCGTTCTGGACCGCGCTGCGTCTCGCGCTACCACTACCGCCGTCTCCATCACCCGCACCACACGCACCGCCCCTACAACAACAGGTAGTCAGTGTTGTTTTTTTTACTTTAGATGTCTTAATGGCGAAGGTAAGGCGATGATAGCTCAGTAGTAAGTAACGTTGGATACCGCGGCGAACGTGGTGGGTTCGAATCCTACAATGAGCTTGAGCTTTGGGTGAAGGAAAACATCGTGAGGAAACCATAGCACGGTGGTAGGGTACTTAGTAGTACCCGACTGGCCGGCTACCACCCTCAAGTTGAAAATATGTCGCCAAGCACCTATCGGTGTGTTCCGACAGTTGCACTTGAGACATAGTTCCCATCTAGGCTTAGTGTGCTTACCACCTTCGGCCACATCATCACTTACCATAGTGAGATTGTAGAGATTGTAGTCAAACACAAGCCTATCCAGAATAAAAAAAAATATGGTTCAGAATGTTGGGCAGTAAAAGAAAAAGCAGCAGACATGTACATAAGTAAATGTGTCATTTGTCCTGGTATAGGCATGTTATGAGCAGGGATGATAGCCAGAAGAGTTATGTAAGGGTATGGATACACCGGTAAAGGAACACCGAAAAAGAGATGAATGAATTGTGTGAGATGATATGAGTAAGAAAGGAGTGAATTCCGATATGACGGATAGAAGGACCGAATGGAAAAAATTACACGCAGGCAAATGATGAAGATTGTATTTGACCGCAATCTCACCATGGTAAGTGATGATGTGTCCGTCGTAGGTGGTAAACACACAAAGCCTAGAAGGAAACTGGCTCTCATATTGCATCTATCGGAACACACCGATAGGTGCTTGGTGAAAGACTTTCAACTTGAGGGTGGCCAACCAGTCGAGTACTAAGTACCCTACCACCGTGCTATAGTTTCCTCAGGATGTTTTCCTTCACTGTAAACTCATTGTAGGTTGTCAATACACTCTTGCTCTTAATCCCTTCGCGGACGGTCCCGTAAAAATATGTAGGTACTTGTAAACTAAAGTGACATACGTATATAGAAAGCTCAAAAAATACTGAGGGTAGACCGAGTTTTATTAGAATGATCTTTTAGAAATTAAGATTTTTTTTTTACTTTCATATAATTGTCATTTTATTGTAAACAACTGTGGTGACTTGTTGTACACCTTGTTAGTATTGGTTTACATAAAATAACTATTAATTAACAAGCAAACTGAAGTTAATGTGAACGTTGTAAGATGTCATTCCATTTAATTTAAGGTGACTGACGCTATTGTTGGACTGAAAAATACAGATGCATATTACCAATAAATATTTTACAGTATATCTTATTTAATAACATGATTAATGGATGCGTTTTTTTCTGCTAAATCTTACACGTTAAAAGTTGGTTTGAGTTACTAACTTCAGTAAATGTCACTACAGCCCACTCCGGGGGCTTATTATCGAGCTGGAAACATTATTTTATGACTTTCAACTGTTTAAACATGTTTTGCTGGACCTATTTCATTTTCATATATTATACCACAAAGGTGCGCTTGGTTTAAAGCGTCTACCGTAGCCTATAGACGCTTTGGAGGATCTGTGGTAGGAATCACACCCTAAATAAATAAATAAATTGTTAGTGTTGTTCCAGATGAAGCCAAACTCTACAGACGCAGAGGACAACAAGAACTCCCGCTCGGGAAGTCTAACGGCGCTTGTTTAAACGTTGTTACATATACGATCGAGCCCAGCATGCCAAACGATAAATCTTTTGCGCACAGCTAACTAAACGTGGTGTAGGCAGCTAAGATTTATGTATAAATATAGTGATAGTTAAGTGTATGACACTGAAACGCCAGTACTGAATATTTGGACGATTTACGTATAGAACGTATGTAGTGCGATATATGCTCTATGCTGCCAATTTGTATGAAGACTGTGAGTAGTTAAGTTCTTTTTTTTGTACTAATGATCTATCACATAACGGTATCTTAGATATATTTGAATACTTATTTTATACAGTTTTCTAAGATCTCAGTATCTTTGACTTTTTCTCGTGACTTAAAAAGTATTTTTCCTTTTCGCTTCTCTTGTGGCGAAGATAATCTCTATCATGACAATTTAATCGTTAAGTTAAAGTATTTTACGGTTGTATTCTACTATTTATTATATTTATCTTTATTTTCTTGTACTTTAGTTAGATGCACGTGCATCTAAATATTCTTATAATATTATGTAAAACATGTGTTTCATTAGGATATGTTAATGTTGTTTAAAACGAAACTATAAAGGCACAAGTTTGTAGCCGACTGCAGGCAGTAGCAGCAGTCAACGTGTCGCCGCGACGCTACTTGTTTCTGTGTATCACTATGAAATACCTTCCGTTATTAGCGACATCGTCGGATACGAACTTCTACCTTTTGTCTTCTCGAGTATAATTTGAAGTATAGTTTGTGAACTGCGAGTGGTGTGTTAAGATTTGAAGTGAAGATTCAGGGTTCTGTGATATGATAATCGAAGTGTGGATATTGTTGCAGAGACAGCAGTTTGTAAATGACAAGCAAGCTATAGATCACTAGCAGTTCGCTTTTAAAGCGTAATTTATACCAAATTCTGCATAATTTCCTAAAAATACTTTTTTATTATCATTTACACTCTGCTGACTCAACTTATTTTTAACCTTATTTTATGAAGTAAACGTAGCATGTAATTTGTAATGATGTAAATATTACGAGTCGAACAAAAAAGTATTCTCACAGCATTGTGGATGATTAAGTATTAACGAAGCTAAGCAGGTTATAGGTTATTATTATAAATTATATTTGTAGTGCCTATTATACATACTTAACTCGATACATTCCGTAAAATATTTTTTATGGTTTATTTCATATTGATTTGAATGCATTGTGAATTTATGAATACGAAATGAAAAATTAAACTTAAATAAAAGTATACTTTAATTATATAATTTGTATTTTTTATGGTACCCTTAAAATGGCAAAAACAAAAAGCATATAGGTACAGTGATTGATAACGGCTAAAAATAACCAATGTGTGCGCGAGAGCCATGCGCGTTTCAGCGAATATATTTTCCCTATGTTTAGGGAAAATAATACTACATGTCACAACCAGGCAGGCGGGTCACCTCATTGGTAACTGAATACCGTTGCCTATGACTTTAGCAATACCAGGGGGATTGCTAACTTGGATTGCCAATGGGTTGTCAACCTTTTAAAATGCCTTAAAGACATCTGGCTCCCATACTGCCGGAACACACCTACAGATACTTGGCGACAGATTTTCTTGATCAAAATTGGTAATTCAACTACCCTTTTAATTTAAATAGTAGTGGCTCTGTGAGCTATAGACCTTGTGAAAGCTTTGTGTTATTTTCTGAAAGTGCTTTGTGAAATGGCTGAAATATGTTATTTTTTACGTTTTAGCACAATAGCAAAAAAAAATTTACTATATCAATATCAATGCACTGTGTTTGGTAAATAACTGTATTTCTTTATAAATCGATTTAGGGAAATTTGTCTTGTTCTTAGTGCAATTCATTTTTGAAGAGTTGGTAACCCCGTATGTGATGGTGGTGGTAAGTAGGTTCAATAAACTAAGTGTGTGTGTATAGGTATTCAGTGTGTAGGTAGGCTCGGCACTATAAAGAGGTGTGTATAGTGAACTCTGTTGTGAATCACTAAGTCATTCATTCATTCAAAATATTTTAATTTTTGTGTTTACGAGATTACAGTCAAAATACATTCCTACTACGATTTTTGCGCGTCGTTTTGAATATTATATTCGTCGTAGTGTTTTCGTGGTAGGTCTACTTACTACTTTGGTCTTTCTTGGGTGGTCCCCCGTGACCATATAAGTATAATATTACCCTTTAGTCGTGGTTAAGATAACAATAACAGTGAGTGAAGATAATAAGCGTGAAATTAGAGCATTAGATATACATCCATTGATCTTGATGAAAACAAAATAATGGTTAGAGAGTAGACAAAGAACAATTTTATTTTCGTAATTTCCGTGTTGGCAGAAGTTTATGGTGGAACAGTTTTTGGAATCAAAAGGATAGCTTCATACCCTACGGCTAACATTATTGGTAAGTTTTTAAATGTTTTATGGTTCCTCACTGGTTTAGGTACCTAACTATAATTTATATAATGTAATAAAAAGGGATAGGTAGTTATTTTCAAATCAAAGTCTACCTCATCGTCTTTCTAAGATAATAATTATAATAAACGTTTGAAAAAAAGTATGTATGTACCTGCCTAATGTTATTTTTATATCATAGATGCATTTATTAAAACTTGAATTGCGATTACTTACTGGAATATTTTTCATGAAGTGAAACGATTTAATATGTCCTAAATGACCGTCTCTTTAAAAACCATAGAGATTTTCATTATAAAATAAATCACAGATGAATTAGGGATTGAGGTAAGTATATCAAATTCATTAAATTACATAAACGTTTTTTTGAATAAAAGTAATAAATGTAGCTACTTATTCGACCGGGTAATTCTTAACTCTGGCCCTGCCTGCATGAATTATATCATTCCTTTTCGCGATACCATATACCAAGCACACGCTATTGAGTAGACTGATGCAGTCAGTCAACTCAGTAGTGTCTAGTGTACCTACCTAGAAACAGCGCGCTATGCGTACCGAACCGACCTAATCACCGACAGGCGACAGCGCAGCGCGATATCAATGTCCCATGAAACGTCATAGATGACGTCATCACATCACATCATTTAACGATTACAATATGTACATACAACACCATCAGGCACTTGGCAGTAAATTGACAGTTGTCTGCGAGTGACTGTTTTTGTATCACTAAACTAAATATTATCCATAAAATGAGTTTATATTCTGCGTACCATAGTTACCGTAGTACTTTGATTATTAAACCACCGTAGTACCATAGTTAACCTTCATTTTTTTAAGTCTACATTTTTTTTTATGCTTCATAGTGACTCTTTAATATATGTAAATATCCTTGCAAGTGACAACTACCGTCGCCTATCCTATAATAGACATTTTTGTTAGTTGTCCATAAATAAATAAATAAACGCGTCAATTAATAAAAAAAGCACATTCTTTTCGTTTCATTATATTTTAATTGGCAATCGGACAGTAATCAGAAAAAAGAGCTAAAATGTAGTTAGAAGGAAAGTTTGAACAATAAAACGGTAATGAAGAATGTTACTAGGTATGCCAAATCGGTTGAAAGTTTGTCACAGTAAAGCTTGTATGTATACAAATGCACTAGTTTTTGTTGTATTCAAAAATACCTATTAGTTTTGATTTTACAGGCATTTAAACTTATGATAAATATCGAGTCCCGCTAACAGTCACGTGACCCCATGTGACGTCTTACTGCAACGCTCCGCTTACGCCGCTTAGTAGAAAGTCGCCAGCGGTGACAGTACGTTAGTGGCTAAGGAGCTTGCGCAGTATTTTGTTTTGTTTTCATCCGCGCATTACGTTAATAGTGTTAATATTCGATTAATGAAATGGATGAAGGATTCGAAAAAGGGCAATCGGATAATTTGCCTTAAATAGATGCACTAATGGTTGCTCATTATTTATCAACAAATAGTGATTTCGTTGCCGCCGAAATTCATATAAAGGTGGAAAGTATACAAGTGATTTAAGTACAGATGCTATAGCCGGAACAGTAACCCTTATGATTTTAGTTACAGAACTAGTCGACAAACCAAAATCTAAGGCCAGAATAGTATTAGGTTGATACAAGCGTATTTTTTTAAAGTTATCATTATATTTCGCGGAGTACATTTTGTTGTTTCAGATAACATATTTATACACAAATAGCATTCTTTAGGTAAACCTTACAACAGTTGCGGCTCTCTAGATATGGATAAAAGAGCAGCCTTTTGCATATAGTTTCTAAAAAACTGTGTTTCGCATTCCGAGTTCTCCATATCTGAATGTTGATTAGGATTCTTTGATTGATGATCAATGTTATACATTTTATGTGAAGAGGCGTTAGAAGATGTGTCGTTCATACTACCAACTGATACTGCATCTGGTGAAAATATTATTTTCCTCTCTTTTTTGAAATATTTATTAACAGTCATGGTTGATTTATGGACACTTTTAGCTTTCAGCTTTACTTGCACTCCCTTACTTTTTTTTGATATTTCTAAACACTGATCATTATTACCGACATTTATTGGATCCTCTATTACTATTTCGTCTTCACAGAAAGCAAAAAATATCTCTTCAGGCTTTTCTAACGCCGAAGTTACGTCTTCGTTGAATAGTTTCTCATAAAATTTTATTCGATTACGTTTTAGCACTGCAGATCTTTCAGGTTTATCTTCCTTTTCTTGTTGACATTTGAATTTGTGAGGAACTATACCCTTTTTTAGTTTAATTCTGCCCCCAACCATCTTATATTTAATATAGTTCTCCATATAATTCTCAACCCAAAACAAGAAAAAATCTCATAAACCAGATTCTTACTCAAGCAGAGCAGTAAGCAAAGTCTAGTATAGATTATAAGTTGTGTAGAAAACAAAGGATAACGCAAAACAGTTGCATTGTTCTCAAAATATTATATTAATAAAACATAACGGTAAACCTAAAAGTTCTGATACCTAAGGTTTTGCACCTCTGACCTGATTTTATGTTTATACATAAGTACTAAATAAATGAAAGCTACAAAAGATTATAATAATCATTATTATGTACCTACATTAAAGGATGATTCACGCTACACCATGTCGCGACCGGACCGTGCCCCGGCCGGGACACGTCCACCGTGTGCCGGCTGGGCCAGTCATTCACGCTATACCATGTCGCGACCGGACCGTGCCCCGGCCGGGACACGTCCACCATGCACCGGCTGGGCCAGTCATTCACGCTACACCGTGTCGTGACCGGGCCGTGCCCCGGCCGGGACACGTCCACTGTGCGCCGGCTGGGCCAGTCATTCACGCTATACCATGTCGCGACCGGGCCGTGCCCCGGCCGGGACACGTCCACTGTGCGCCGGCTGGGCCAGTCATTCACGCTACACCGTGTCGTGACCGAGCCGTGCCCCGGCCGGGACACGTCCACTGTGCGCCGGCTGGGCCAGTCATTCACGCTATACCATGTCGCGACCGGGCCGTGCCCCGGCCGGGACACGTCCACTGTGCGCCGGCTGGGCCAGTCATTCACGCTATACCATGTCGCGACCGGACCGTGCCCCGGCCGGGACACGTCCACCATGCACCGGCTGGGCCAGTCATTCACGCTACACCGTGTCGTGACCGGGCCGTGCCCCGGCCGGGACACGTCCACTGTGCGCCGGCTGGGCCAGTCATTCACGCTATACCATGTCGCGACCGGGCCGTGCCCCGGCCGGGACACGTCCACTGTGCGCCGGCTGGGCCAGTCATTCACGCTACACCGTGTCGTGACCGGGCCGTGCCCCGGCCGGGACACGTCCACTGTGCGCCGGCTGGGCCAGTCATTCACGCTACACCGTGTCGTGACCGGGCCGTGCCCCGGCCGGGACACGTCCACTGTGCGCCGGCTGGGCCAGTCATTCACGCTATACCATGTCGTGACCGGACCGTGCCCCGGCCGGGACACGTCCACCGTGCGCCGGCTGGGCCAGTCTGAGCGTTTGAGGTTGACTGCACGGCGGGCGCCCGGGCGCATATGTTCATGTTACAACATGTCGCGACCGGGCCGTGCCAGAGCCGGGAAACAATACCTACCGACATTTCAACGCCGTGCCCCGGGGCACGGCCGAGCCACGGTCAGGCATGAATAACTTCATACAAAAAGTATGCCATAATGTTTGACGGCACGGCCCGGTCGCGGCACGGTGTAGCGGGAACCATCCTTAAAGATTATCAGTATAGGTACTTTCGTCAAAATGATCTTCACAACAATAAACGTTGCTTTTATCTCCAAATGGATCTAACCTCTTCATAGCTTTTAACCATTTCTTTCTCATTTGGACATCCCTTGGAACGATAAAAAACTATTTTTCAGACGCATTGGTGGTAGTATTAGTACATTTCGGCACAACACATGATTTTCTAGTATTTAGATTGGACATTTTTGAAAGTATTTATAATTTCTAATGAAACGTAAGATGCCGACCGTGCTGAGAGCGCGAGCGGACTGAGCGAGTGCTGGGAAATGACGTCACTCCGTCACATGCATCGAGTACGAGACCGTATCGCACGTTTACTTCTATAAATCGGAAACTAATAGACGTATCGAAGTAATTCTTTCACTTATATTTTTTATTTTTGACAGAGAATATGGAGAGCTAATATTCAAAATTAGTTAACATTCTTCATTCAGTAAATATTTAAGTATGTGAAATAATAATGATATTTAATTTTAAATGAACGAATAAAATAATTCTAATATTTTTAATCTGTCCGTCACCTCAAACGAAACACCAATCACAGGACGTGACGTCATTCATAGGTATCAATCAATGACAACAAAATAAAAAAAACATTATCTATAGTCCGAGTCTCCGAGATACTTGCCTTATTCATAAAAATCTCGACGGTGTTTTTAACAACTGCTTAGCAGATTCAAGTTTTATATATATAGAGAATTTGAATTTGGAATCTGCTAAGCACTATCGATGTTTTTTTTACGACTTTTATAATAATATATCTAAATAATATAATAAAAGAAAGGACAGTGCACTCGGTACTTGGTATGTTTATTTTTATGTCACGTGATGTACAGTTTACGCAGCATTTTTAAACAAATAACTTTTATACATGGTGTTGGGCACTTTTGGGTACATAATTATAAAGCTTTATTTGTATGAAATAATTTGTTTTATGGTTATATTATATTCATTATGATTAATTTTAAACACTTACTGAAAGTTGTCCGATTCCCTATTGATGTCGAGGTTTTGCGGTTAGTTTGTTTTGAATACTGTGAGTACCACAGAGCAAATTAATGTGAGTACCTACAGACAGAGTAACAGTAATTGTAGTTCAGCTTATTCGTTTATGTTTGTTTTTTATATTTACTAGGTATTTATATTTAGTTAGGTACGTAGGTATTTTTATTTATTTATAAAACATACACAATAATGATTGGTTCTTGGCTCCCGTAAACCAATATATTGGTTTGTATGGGAGTTGCACATTCCTCAATACAAATTATTTATTAAGGTAGGTATACGTTTATAAAATTTACGTTCAACGTGGGTCAAATGTATCAGTAGTTATAACTAATATAATAAGCAATAGCAAGACACATTGACGTCTCTTGTATTGTTAATCTTGCTTGTACATTTAAAATGTAGGATATTTCGATAACTAAAACGTAGTATTTTTATCCTCTTTGTCGATAACTCCGATTGTTTCAAATGAAAATGTTTCGGTTAGTCTGGGACAGTGGGTCGTCGGGTCGGGTTCGTAGTCGGGTCTCGTGTTCGTTCGGTACTAAACGCTTAGATTGTGTGTGTGTGTGTTTACGACATTTCTTTATTTTTGGAATTGGTACATTGGAGGGGAGCCCTTGCGGAATACTCATGGACTCATTTCTGACATAATTTTTGTAAACGCAATCGCGATTGTAGCGTATAGGTACCTACTAGAGTCAAAAACATGCACTAGGTACTCTGATCAGACAATCAGAAAGCAAATCGGACTAATATTTCCCGCCCAAACTCTTACCTATTATTTTATTTATTTTGATAGGTACCTACCTAAAACGTTTAATTATTTTTGCAGAATATAAAAAAAATGGAATCATCAAAGAAAGCAAGCCATCCTCCACATCCTAGAGCTAAAGCAAATTTTTTGTCTGCTGTCACTTTCATGTGAGTTTAATTTTATGTACTTTTTTGATGTGTAACATCTTTCCTCTCGCTTTCCTGCAATCTGGGAGTTATCCTATCGTGAAAAGGAACGGAATTGTGTAACAGGAAGCCGGATTGTCAGATAGAGACGAAAGTGTGTAATTTTATTTCCTCTATTGTACTACAAGCAAAGGGTTTTATTTAGTCCATATAGCCTCAAACTCAAACTCATTTAGTGACTAATGAGCGCACGCGGTGGTAGAGTTGACTGTCAGATGGTACCAAACCAACCAATTTTCCGAGAAGTAGATGGTATTCCCATGGTGAGATGTCAGATGTTACACATCATATGCCTGTAAGGGTCGCACGGTTTTTTCAAAGAAAGTGTTGTTTTTAACAATATCTTCATGTCATAGATGGACTCTACCAATATTCATGGGTGGATTAAAAAAAGAAATGAACGAGGGTGACCTATTTGAGCCGCTAGAGGAACATGCTTCAGGTAATATATATACAATATTTTATGAGTAATACTATACTTTATTAGAGTACCTACCTATAATATAATACACCAAAGTAATTCACTCAGTCATTAATTTGATTATGAAACCTACCTAGTTATAGTGAAACACTTAAGTAACTATCAAATGTGCTAGGATTCCTTTCCTTGGTGTTCTATCATGTTTGAAAGTCATGTCATTAATTAGTCCGATACAAAGTCTTTAAAATTTTACTTATGACTATTCATAAGAATACATTAGTAGATGTTTGTATAGAAATTAAATTGTCGCGCCAGACACTCGAAAGGTCGACTTGCGTTTGTTAAATAAACTATATTATAAGCACAGAACAAATAAAAAAGGTAGATAGGAGCGTACGCAAACAAATTGTCTCCAATGAAGTGAAGCAAGGTGCACGAAGTTGTGTGCGTAACCTGCACGTACGTTATCCCGCGTGACTCGCTTCACACAGGAACGCGGTCGGCTTCCTTTTCTGTGCTTTACTATTTAAGCGCGGGGCTCTGTCTACCTTTTTTTATTTGGTCTGAGATTATATAAGTAAACACAAACCCGACAGCGTTAAAAATAATAATGGGGCGGGCCGCGGATAACCTGTAATACCTTTTCCTAGATTTAAGCTTTTTAATGTAATCAATAGGGTTTTTTAGGGTTCCGTACAAAAAAGCGGAACCCTTATAGGATCACTCGTGTATCTGTCTGTCTATCCGTCCGTCTGTCACAGCCAATTTGCTCGGAATCTACTGGACCAAATCAGGTGAAATTTGGTAGGATGATGGTGAAATCCTATGACCCAAACACAGATGAGCAAAGTAAATAAGTATATTTTTTAAATAATTTCGTTTTCGGGGGACAAATTAGGAAATAAAAAAGTTTTGCAAACCGTAATGTGTCATTTATATATCAAATGTAAGGGCTCGTTATGAGGATCTCAAATATATTTTTGTTATTATTGTAAAATAAATAGTTTTGACTTTATTCATGAAAGAAGACGAAAATTGACCATTCCGCCCCCCCTGATCTCCGAAACTTCAAAATATAGTTCATTGCTTGTAGTTTACAGGAAAGCCTATAAGAATTCTATCAATTGAATAAAAACATTTGACTTAGGTATTGTACGGAACGGAACCCTCTCCACGCGAGTTCAACTCGCACTTGGCCGGTTTTTTTAATAGCATGACTGTAGGCATAGTTTATTTTTCGCGGATGCCATATTAAAATTTTGTATAATAGGTAATGTCACTCCCACAGTTAAAACGACTCTAATGACACATCACGTAGCGTTTAGAATACCTACAGAGCGTGCCAAAGTTGCATGATTTTTTCTGTCATCTTTAACTATCATTCAGACAATTTGCAACTCCGTCCATTGGAGAAAACTGTATGAAAATCCGTTCAGTAGTTTTTGAGTTTATTGCGTTCAGACAGATAGACAGACGCTTTGTTTTATAAAATGGAGTGAGTAAAACATTACCCTAGTAGCAAAAAGTCAAGGCGAAAAGGCGTACGTCGAGGTCATCGAGCATCTGTCTAGCAATGAGAAGCAATTCAGTAGACATTAGAGGACGTGTATAATTCGGTAAATAAGTACATCCCAGTTTCCTGCTTTGGATTTTATATAGGGTTCTTTTACAAAATACAGTCCTAATGAAACCAACCTACTTAAATATTAAATAGGTAGCCGTATCCGTAGACGACAACGGCATATAATAGATAAAAGATAACAACGAAACAGCGGGTTGTTGCGAGAAACCGAAATGATAAACCAACAGATCGGTAATCAAAACTACAATTAAATTTATAGTATTTTAAATACTCTAATAAAGTATAATTAATATCTAATATATTGAATTACCCAGAGTTTCAAAAATAAAATAATTTAATTACTAGAATAGAACACAAAGATAAAATTAGAGGTGCCATATAATGGTAGGGGAGGCGAATAGGGGATTTCGGGATTTACTCGAGCGCGGCAGATTAACATAAGGGGGGCAACCTTGCACCTTGTGAAGTACTCTCACCAAATCTGAGCCCTCTATGTAGTGTCGAACGCCTAGGGTAGCCCGTCAGATTAGTAAAAAAAAAATCGATGTTTTGAAATACTCGAGCGCGTCAGATTAAGGTAAGGTAAGTTAGTTACATGCAAAATAGTGTACATTTCAATAATCTGACAATTTGGGCGTGACGAAAGAAAATTGGAGACTCGCAAGTTGCAAAAAAAAAACGTCACCTGGATTTTCTCGAGCGCGATTAGTTTTTTTTTTATTTTGAAGGAAATTAGTCACGAATCACGGAAATATTTTTTGGTATTTGTATTCATAATAAATATTGTAGAAAATTAAAGTATCTACAACTTTTGTGTAAACATTTTTTCGATATCTTGAACCATTTTCGAGATTTCGATATTTTTTATATATTTTTTTTCAAACCGTCAGATTAAGGAAATCCCTCAACATAATTGTCAGATTATGGGTCAGTATAACAAGGCCATCAAGAAGAACCGCCTGTATAAAAATCTGACGCGCTCGAGTAAATCAAGGTCACGATTTTTTTTGCATTTTCAAAAATCGGCCCTGACTGATGGTCGCGTCCAAATCGTCAGTCTTTAAAATAGGAGCTACTGGAGGGTTCACTTAACATCCCTTATCAATGTCTGACGCGCTCGAGTAATTTTTTTTTTTTAAATATTTTCGACCCCTTCGTACGGCCACCCCCACCACGCAAAACGGCAGATTATTATTTTTCCGTTATCAGACAGACGTGGCGCGACTACCCTATTAATATCTGACGCGCTCGAGTATTTCTTGGTGACTGTTTTTTTTTTACATTTTTTTGAAACCCTGTAGACGCTCCCCCCACCGCTGAAGGGGAAAATATCACATAACCTTTTTTTCTTTATTCCACCTAATCTTCAAATTCCAGTAGGTCCCAAAGACGCTCGAGTAACTACAAATTTAGCATCATTGCCTCCCCTACCATAAGTATATTCGGCTACTATTCGGTAATCGACAACTTTAAAATATTCGACCGATTAGTACGTAGCATTCAAACATTCGACAGCCGAATATTCGGTATTTAGCCAATTCAATATTCGTGACATATGCAGTTACTCACTTATCTTATCGGGGCATTGAATTAGATTAAATTTGTTTAGTAGACTGTGTAAAGCAATGCCTTCTGCAAACAGGCAGAAGGCCTAAAACAGACTGTTTGAGACTCATACGTAAATCAAATGTATTTACGATGATTCGACGGCGACGGGCCAGGTCGCGTCGTGGGTTCGATTCCCATCCAGGACAAACATTTGTATGCTATTAGTCTGGGTGTAATTATCTACAGTGCGAGTATTTGATGTTGTGACACTACTATCGCGTTTACATCTATATATATAAAAGTAGAATTTACGATATTTCTCTGTAGGAATTGGCACAGCGTATCCTGCTGAATACGAATGGAACAAATTTCTTCCATACAACTTTTTCATAAACGCAGACGATTTTGTAGGGTTTAGTAACATAAAAACTCGCACTTGGGACTGTAGTTTCGTGAAGAAGGTCCGTGGATATTTAGGTATTAATTTGGTTGAATTTCTCCCAGGCGAACCCTCGTGATACCTACTTATATTTTTGGTTAGTTTGGGTTTGACCATAATGTCACCATGTCAAGTGATGTGCCCGAAGGTGGTAAGCACACGGGTAAGCCTAAACAAAATCTGTACAATGCAGCTGTGGGAACACACCGATAGGTGCACGCCACATGCCGACTGATTTACAACATATTTTTGTTATATTTGACCAGGTCCGTTAGGGGACAACTTCGCACGTTTGTGGAATGAAGAAACGATTCGTGCTCGTGGAAAACGAAAACCGAGCCTTCTCAGAGTAATTTTGAGGGCGTACGGTTGGCATTGTATGATTTATGCAATAGTATTGCTTGTCATGGAGTGTGGTATCAGGTGAGTCAGCCTAATTCAATATTTTTTTCATACCAGAGTCCATATAGGTAAGTACCTACTTTTAGTAATGTTATCCTTTGGTAGTACAAATTAAATTCTGAGTACTAAAGTAACATGTACATACATTCCATGCTACGAATAAATAGACTTATTATTTATTCGTAGATTCCATGTTATTATATAACATCAACTAATATAATATTTGATATAACTTTACGCACTGTACCCATGAAATATTTTTACTAGATTTTTTGTTTGTTATGTGCTAATATGTAGTCACCGTTCGAAAACTATTCGTTAGTATAGAGTTACGTTTTTTACTGACATCAAACAATTAAGAGGTTCTCAATTCGACTGGTTTAGGTTTTTTGTTGTACATTTTTAGTTAGGTATGTTACTTGATATCTTAGACGTCAGTAAACCGTTGTATTTTGTTTTTGATTATAGTTATTCCTTTTTAGGGTTCCGTACCTACCCAAAGGGTAAAAACGGAAACCCTATTACTAAGACTCTTCTGTCCGTGATAGCTAGACAGTTGAAATTTTCACAGATGATGTACCTATTTCTGTTGCCGCTATAACAACAAATACTAAAAACAGAAAAGGATAATTAAAAAAAAAACTACAAAAGTTGTGCGGAAACGAAGGTCGTGGGTTCGATTCCCACCCAGGACAGACATTTGTGTGCATGAACATGTCGGTTTGTCCTGAGTCTGGGTGTAATTATCTTACCTATGTATTTACAAAAAAAAGTAGTATATGTAGTATATCAGTCATCTGGTTTCCATATTACAAGCTCTGCTTAGTTTGGGATCAGATAGCCGTGTGTGAAAAATGTCCGGGGATATTTAACCCTCGGTGCGCGAGTCCCACTCGCATTTGACCGGTTTTTTTATTGCATTTGGTTCAGTCGTTTGTGGTTTTCCTTGAATGTAATTTACCCTATGAAGCTATAATTGTTATATAATTTAGAAATGTATTAATAAAAACTTAACGACGAAAGAAGCGACCTCAAAATACGAACTATGAAACAGCAACAGAACTATTATTAGTATTTTATAATTTGGTTGGTGCAGTGTTCAGTTTGAAAATCTTGGTTTCAACTTTAAAACTTTAAAAATATATTTTCCACACAGCCATGAAGGAGTCAAGCGACTTAGCCACGCTTCGATCATTACTTACCTGCATCTACAATATGTATTTTCCTATGTTTACATTTAAATAATTACATTAGTGGATAATACGAACTAACCTTTGTACCTAGATATTAGGTAGGTAATGTGTAGTACAAAAAGTTTAGGTAAATATTATACCTACAAATACTTAAAGGTCTTTGATGACGTCATACAGGTAAGTATTGTGTATTTGCTCGGTAATCAACTGAATATTGGCTAACATAGGCAAAAAAGGTACTTATCGCGGAAGATGAATAATAATTTATACTAAAGGTGGATGTGGTGGTGTGTTTTAATTACATACATTTTATGCGTCTATGAGAATTATTTTTGAGATTCACATCTATTTATTATTAATTATGTTTATGAAATGTTTAAAATTATCCATACTTTAACAACAAATAACTACTCCAGTTCCGCGCCGACAGTCACAGCGGACGCGCGTGTCTCCCTCCGCTTGACCCGTTAAAGTGTTTTTATTTACGAGTCAAGTTATCACGTGACACTTAGCAACTGATATAGCGAAAATGGGGTAACTCCTGAAAACAGGAGACCCTCTAAAATAAGATGGATTCAACCCCAAAGTCCCAAAACCCCCCAATGTCTCAACCACCTAAACAATCACACCCAGTGCCCAACGCCTCAAGTTATGCCAATGTGACGTCAACAACATGTTTTCCCAAGAAAGATCAAGCTATCATATTGGACGCGATCGATGGAATAACACTCAGGGAGTACCTTATTTCGTTATCAACTATTCTACCAGCGACATCTATTAGATTCATATCTCGCATATCGAACGCACGAATATGCATTTACCTAGATTCGAAACAAACAGCTGACACCTTATCGAAGAAAATAAAAATATTAATATTCATCAAAATGTTCTTGAAATAAAACCACTTGTTACGAGAAATAAAAGAATGGTTTTATCAAACGTTTGTCCTGTCATTCCGAATTACCTCATAGAACAAAATTTAGATGAATTGAAAATAAAGATAATGTCCTCGATAACATTTATGAAAATAGGCGTGACTGCTCCAGGATTTTCTCATGTATTAAGCTTCAGAAGACAATTATATATTAGCCCAGATGATGAATCTTGCCTCCCAGAATCATTCCAATTAACATTTGAAGGGACAAATTATTGGATTTATATATCTTGTTACGGACAATGAGACATTTCAATAAAGAAATTTGAATGTTATGTTATTTTTCCTTTAGTAGCGAAATCACATACTGTTGCAAGCCGTAAACTGGCCTCTGCAAAATAAAATATTATGTATTGAAAATAAAGTAAACAAAGTCTGCTATGCGAACCTACCTGTATGTATCGCATAGAAATATGAGGTGAATTAAAGTAAAATTAATTTGTCTATAGATTCTTGTATCTCGTGGTATTAAGTGGCGAAAACGTATACCGTTGCCAACCACAACGTAGTCATTGCATACGAAACGTTATGTAGTAAATAAACAAAGTAAATAAGGTAAATAGAAGGAATTATGCTAAAACCATGGAACGGCTCTCGATAAGGTAATGCCTTGCGCCGAGGGTACCAATTTTGATGTTTATTTTCTGTTTTCCTGGCTAATTCCTTATATATTTGTTATGTACAAGTACCTGATAAGGTTCATATACATTAATACGATATGGAATGAATCACTATTCTCATATCCAGTCACTAACAAAAAGTTTGTTGTGAAACTGAAATATGCTTATTTTCCCTATATACATTAAGTGGATACGTTATGTACTATTGTAAACCACACAAGAATAATGGCAGGCAGATGACTAAATAGGTAGCCAAGCCATATTGCATGTAAAACAGGTGTTTTTTCGGTGAAAAATGTATACCAAAATATAACTCAGTAAAACCATGTAAATACAGTCGAATTACTGATTAGAAATGTTTAGAAACACATAGAACCATGTAAAATAGATGTTATGTACCTAAAATAGTTATTTCCTAACCAAAATGACGTCACGAATATAAATCGATGACGTAGATAAATATCATTTTTGTAAACAAGTCGATCAGCCAATCACAGCGCTGGAAATCGAAATTGAATTAGTACACGTTTGCGAGGATTAGAATTGCAGATAAGAAGGCTTGTTTGTTTTGTAAAATCACTCCTCGAATTCATCCTGATCTACGTGCTGCTCTCAAGCTGAAAAATTGTAATCGTACTTTTAAGTATTAGCATAGTGAACTACGTCACAGTTGTAAACACCATATGAAGAAAGAAATACAGTCCACTATTATCACTTTGGCAAGGAGTTTTATTTGAATGAAGGCGAAACCCCACAAGTTGTGGTCCTGTCGTCGCCGGATAGCTGCCAGCCTGCAAGTTTTGAGTGCATTCAAGCAGAATTACGGGACCACCTCACAAGTTGTGGTCCTGTCGTCACCGGTTTATTGAAGCAACTCAAGCCGTGGTGTTTTGGAAGCTGGACGTTCCTGTTTGCAGCGATTGGAGATATTTTGAAGCCAAGGGGGTGCCGTTCGTCGTCCCATCGAGTCCAGGGCTGTGTATACGTTGATGGGGTTGCAAGGGCTATTGAAGAGTCATCACACATCGGCGGTTTGACGGGGTATCAGTCATATACCACGTCAGACAGATCAAGTACACAACTCGACGTGGGAAGAACACCGAACGGTGCAACGAGTGCAGCACGGGTCAGCGAGGGAAGAACACCGAACGGTGCAACGGGGAGTCAATAGGGAGCTCAAGCAAAGGAGTTCAAGCAAAGGAGCTCAAGCAAAGGAGCTCAAGCAAAGGAGTTCAAGCAAAGGAGCTCAAGCCAAGGGGTTCAAGATCAGCCAGCACGGACGGTGCACCTGGTCGACGATTGTTGAAGAAACCCAACGCGGTTTATCCGTGGCCCTGTACTTCCAACCACCTAACGGTGTCAAACGGTTGGAGTCAGAGGTTAACGCCTTTTAAGGCGGTGTGGTGGTGTGCGAAGCCACCAGTCTATATCCTAGCGCATAGCGCGGACTGAAACAGCGCACTACGCCGGTAAGGTCGTATCTCGGTGCGGGGGCCGGACTGTAGGCACTGCCAATGGGGTCGGACATTCCAGCCGACTTCCGAGCGCCCCGTTACCTTGTACTTCCCTCTGCTGGGTAGTTCCCCCTATTTCCATTCCTTACTTTCCATCCCTGAAGGAGCATATCCCGTTTAACCACGGGCCCTCCTGACGGTCTGATAGGGACGATTAGGGAGGTAGGGACACGTAGGGATAGTTAGGGAGGTAGGATAGTTAAGTTAAGTAAGTTAATTAGGGTCATAAGGTAAGTTTAGGTAGGGATAGTTTATTTTGTGTTTTGTTTTTCGTTTGTGGATATGACTACACCAAGGAGTCCTATTCGCACACGCCGAACAATCGACAAAATGCCTCGAGTGTTTGAGGATTCCCCCGCGTCTCCGTCCACCGTCAACGCACCAATCCGCGCCGGCGAACATCGCGACTGTAACCACCGCGACCGTACCGACAACGACTTCCGTGACCGATCCATCCGCACGCGAGAAGATACCACCGCGTCCGATCACCACCATCACGGAGAGTAGACAGCAAGCGGCGTCAGTACGATCACAACAGTCAAACGCGAGCACCATAGTACGTATCAGACGGGCGGAGCTAGATGCAGAAGAACGGTTGACCGAGATTCGCAGAGAAGAGTTGCAGCTTCAAGCCATGCTTATCAAGAAGCGACTCGCCGTCGACGTGGCGACTATAAGGGACGAGACCGACCGGGATAGCGCGTGCGTGGAAGAAACTATTTCCGCGGAAGATAGAGTTCAAGATTGGCTGAAATATCGCGCTTTACGGGGGGAGACAGAAGACCAACCGGGCATGGAACGACGGAGGAGCCGCTCGCCCACCAAAAGGGACAGATTGGAGCCGCCCCCTCCTATTGTCGAAAAGGAAACACGAAAACCTAGATCACCGACCCCACCGCGATCGAAGGATAATGCGATCGACAAACTAGCGGAAACCTTGGAACGAATGGTCAGAGGCAGGAAGCCGCCGAGGCAGACTCAAGATCTACCCATCTTTAGCGGCGCCACTGAGGAATGGCTACCATTCAAGGCGGCCATGAAGGAGTCCACTAGTTTACACGGATTTTCTACTGCAGAGAACTTAGCCAGATTGAGGACGTGCTTACGAGGCGAAGCACGGAAGGCAGTATCCGCCCTTCTACACACGGCTACTGAACCGTCGGAAATTATGTCAACATTAGAACAATGTTATGGACGTCCAGAGATGATTATAGATCACGCGCTCGAAGAATTGAAGAAGTTACCGCGCCTGGGCACCTCCGCCGACGAGATGAACAGTTTTGCTATCAAATTACAAAACACAGCAGCAGTCATCAATTGTGTGGACGAAAAGGGATACCTGCAAAATCCTATGTTAACGCGGCTAGTAGTAGAAAAGCTAAGCCCACACATTAGATCAAGATGGTGTGACTATGCCGAAGAACACGGAACTAGATCGGAGCCGGAAATTATTACATTATCACGATTTCTTATGCGAGAGGCGGAACGCGCCATTAAGCACACATATACGGTTAAAAGTTCGGCGGGAACGACGCGCACGGAGAATAAACGTGAATATTCACGTAAGACGATGGATCGTGGCCACAAGGCTCCAGTCTACGCGACAACAGAGACTTCTACCAAGAAAAAGGAGTGCTACTGTTGTGGAGCGGAACACGATACGTGCAAATGTCCCAAGCTCGAAGCCATGTCAGTACCTGAAAGGTGGGCATGGGCGAAGGAAACTCGTATGTGCTACCGATGTATGAACAGCAAACACAAGAAGTTTGCATGTAAAGCAAAGAAATGCGGAATAGATGAATGTCGTCACGTGCACCACACGCTGCTGCACATGACAAAAGCCGGAAATCTAAGTAAACCAGTGGAGACTGATCAACCAGTACTCACGGCATCAACACACGCATCATCAGAGAATCGTCAAGTGCTCTTGAAAGTGTGTCCAATCGTTATAAAAACGAGAACCGGACCGGAAATAAATACGTACGCGCTGTTCGATGAGGGATCCACCATCTCACTGATAGACGAGGAAACAGCCAGAATGATCGGAGCAGACGGCCCAACCCGGGCTCTGCACATTCACGGGGCTACGTCGAGTCAACGAGAACCAGACAGCCGTCAAATCAGTCTTGAGTTAAGAGGCAAAAGTCAGACTGAATTCCACCACTTCAAAGCGCGAACGGTTAAAAACCTGACGTTGGGAAACCAAACTATAAAATCCGATGTATTGAAGTTATCACATCTTAGCAAGCTCCGAGAGGAAGATGTTTGTTATGAGTACGGGCGACCGCGAATCCTCATTGGATCGGATAATTGGGAATTAATTATCACGAGGAGATTGCTGATCGGAAAGAAGAATCAGCCGGCCGCATCACTCACTCAGCTAGGATGGGTGATACACGGATCTATGCCAAACAACGTGGTTACCAAGGATAGAGAATTAATATTGCATACACGCACATCTCAAGAAATCAAGCGCGACTCGTCAGTAACCTACGAGGACGACGAGTTGAACGATTTAGTGAAGGCACACTTCGAGATAGATGCTCTAGGAATATCTATGAAAAAGAAACCTATAGCAAAAGATGAGCAAGCAATACAAATATTCAAAAGAACCGCGAAATTGGTCGATGGGCACTACCAGGTGGGATTACCCTGGAAAAGTGATGACGTCACGCTACCACCGAGTTACGATATGGCCTTGAGCAGGCTCCGTGGTATCGAGCGAAAAATGGATAAATCACCACAGTTCAAAGAAGCATACACTCTACAAGTAAATGGATTGTTACAAAAGGGGTATGCGGAACGGTGTCGGCAAGATCATGTGGGTAACAGCCATCTATGGTTCTTACCTCACTTTGCCGTGACTAACCCGAACAAACCGGGTAAAGTGAGAATGGTATTCGACGCAGCCGCACGCACGAATGGAATGTGTTTAAACGACGCGCTGCTCGACGGGCCGGACCTTTTGCAATCACTTTGCGGTACACTGTTTAGATTCAGGAAGAAACCGGTTGCCATAACAGCGGATATACGTGAGATGTTCTTACAGGTCAAAATACGACCGGAAGATCGCGTAGCACAGCACTTCTTATGGCGTGGAGATAACCGAACTGAGCCACCTCAAAAGTACGCGATGACCTCTATGATATTCGGAGCACGGAGCTCTCCATTCCTGGCGCACAGTGTTAGGAATGAAAACGCTGTCATCTGCGCGGAGTCACACCCACTCGCCTGTCAGGCCATCCAGCAGAACCATTATATGGACGATTGGCTGGATAGTTTCAGTGGCGAGGAGATTGCCGCCAGAGCGATGAAAGAGGTACAAGAAGTACATAGGAAAGCGGGCTTCGAGTTGGCCAGTTGGAGTTCTAATAGACCGAGTTTATTAGAGTCGATTCCGGAACAGAATCAATCACGAATACCCAAAGAGCTCGGCGCGAATGCATACGAGCACAGTAAGGCATTAGGAATACTTTGGGAGCAAACCAAGGATGAGTTGGCATTTAACACTGCCATGCCCAGAGTTCCTGACGAAGTCAAGCAAAAGTGGCGAACGCCCACGAAACGAGAGGCTCTCGGAACAGTCATGTCTATCTTTGACCCGCTAGGACTGTTGAGCCCGTATACCATCACAGCTAAGATCATGCTCCAAGAGTTATGGAGAAAAGGGATCGAATGGGAAGACTTCTTGCCATATGAAGAAGCCAACATTTTCGATGATTGGTACGACGACCTTAAATACATAAGCAATCTCCGGCTGCCGAGATGCTATGACCACGAGGAGAGTACCAATCAACAACTACACGTGTTCTGTGACGCCAGTGAACAGGCCTACGCGACAGCCGCGTATTGGCGTAACACACACAAGGATGGGAAAGTCAGCATTATCTTGGTAGCCGGAAAGGCCAAGGTCGCACCAATGAAAGCTCAGAGCATGCCACGAATGGAGCTGCAAGCGGGCTTGATAGGCGCCAGATTAGCGAAGGAGATAGTCAGACAACATCATCAAACCGAAGCCGAAGTAATCCTGTGGAGCGATTCGAAAACAGTATTGCATTGGATTAGAAACGATTCAGCCAAATACACGCCGTATGTATCGCACAGACTGAGTGAGATAGCCGAACTGACCGATGTCAACCAATGGCGCTGGATACCGACAGCGCATAACGTAGCCGATGACGCCACACGGTCAGGAAACACGCGTCTAAAAAGCAGCGATCGATGGTTTACTGGCCCTCAGTTTCTAAGGGAACCACAGGACCAATGGCCGAAGGAAGTCGACTCTGATAGCGAGCAGAACGAGACCTTAGAGGTTCAAACTACAGCTCATACACGAGAGAAATCTGACCTCATAGATATCACAAGGTTCTCATCGTATCAGCGACTACTACGAACGGTTGCCGTTGTAATAGCCTTCATAGATAAATGCCGACGTCGCGCCGACTGTTTAAACACCGAACACGTAAAAAGGGCTGAACACATTTTGATAAAACAAGCTCAAAAAGATAGTTTTCCGGAAGAAATAAGTCGACTGAAGAAAGGAAATAACGTGGATCGCACTAGCCGATTATATAAGTTAGATCCTAGATGGAGCTCCGAGGGAATTATTCGTTTAAATGGACGAATAAACGCAGCCACCGTACCAAATTGTATGAAGGAGCCGCCTATATTGGATGGATCTCATATCCTTACGCATCTCATAATAAAACAAGAGCACGCAGATCGACACCATGCGGGAAAAGAACAGCTAGTCAATAACTTGAGACAGAGCTATTGGGTTCTTAGAGTGAGACCGACAGTGAAAACTATACTAAGAAATTGTGTTCGATGTCAATTAAGAAAGGCAAATCCCAAAGTACCAATTAAAGGGAATTTGCCTCAAATCCGCCTGGGAGCTTTCACCAGACCGTTCACTCACTGTGGAATAGATTGTTTCGGCCCTATGTGGGTAACAATAGGCCGCCGCCGAGAGAAACGCTGGGGCATGTTATTTACTTGCTTGGTCATAAGAGCCATTCATATAGAACTAGTAGCAAGTCTCAGTACCGACTCCGCCATAATGGCATTGCGGAGGATGGCGGCTAGGCGGGGGTGGCCAGAGAAGATTCTGTCAGATAACGGTACGAATTTTCACGGAGCCGAGGCGGAATTACAAAAAGTATTTGTAGAATGGACCACCGCGATGAAAGACTACACGATGGCCAAACAAATAAAATGGAAGTTCATTGACCCCGGAGCACCCAACCAAGGGGGAGCCTGGGAAAGAATGATCAAAAGCGTAAAAACCGCATTGTATACAGTATTAAACGAGCGGGCACCGAAGGAGGAGATATTACTCACTTTAATGGCCGAAATAGAGAACACAATAAACGCACGCCCACTCACACACGTACCCGTAGAACCAGAGGACGCCGAGGCCCTGACGCCAAATCACTTTTTACTAGGGACAGCATCAGGTCTACCCTATGCGGGGGAGTGTGAGATCGCCGATAAACAAACGTGGCGGGCATCGCAAGCGTTAGCCGATATGTTCTGGACTCGATGGGTAAAAGAGTACTTGCCAACACTGACACCTAGAGGTGACACTCGGAAACTGTATGAAAATATTAAAACGGGTGATATCGTTTTAATTGCGGATGGATTATTGCCACGTAACGTATGGCCACGGGGCCAAGTTGAAAATGTAATTGTAGGGCCCGATAATGTGGTACGAAGCGTGGATGTGCGGACGCGCGGGGGAGTCTTCCGCCGACCAGTTAGGCGTCTCATTGTCCTCCCAATAAAGGGTGTAGGCTCCGAAGGTCTTCGCCGGGGGGAGGATGTTACGGACAATGAGACATTTCAATAAAGAAATTTGAATGTTATGTTATTTTTCCTTTAGTAGCGAAATCACATACTGTTGCAAGCCGTAAACTGGCCTCTGCAAAATAAAATATTATGTATTGAAAATAAAGTAAACAAAGTCTGCTATGCGAACCTACCTGTATGTATCGCATAGAAATATGAGGTGAATTAAAGTAAAATTAATTTGTCTATAGATTCTTGTATCTCGTGGTATTAAGTGGCGAAAACGTATACCGTTGCCAACCACAACGTAGTCATTGCATACGAAACGTTATGTAGTAAATAAACAAAGTAAATAAGGTAAATAGAAGGAATTATGCTAAAACCATGGAACGGCTCTCGATAAGGTAATGCCTTGCGCCGAGGGTACCAATTTTGATGTTTATTTTCTGTTTTCCTGGCTAATTCCTTATATATTTGTTATGTACAAGTACCTGATAAGGTTCATATACATTAATACGATATGGAATGAATCACTATTCTCATATCCAGTCACTAACAAAAAGTTTGTTGTGAAACTGAAATATGCTTATTTTCCCTATATACATTAAGTGGATACGTTATGTACTATTGTAAACCACACAAGAATAATGGCAGGCAGATGACTAAATAGGTAGCCAAGCCATATTGCATGTAAAACAGGTGTTTTTTCGGTGAAAAATGTATACCAAAATATAACTCAGTAAAACCATGTAAATACAGTCGAATTACTGATTAGAAATGTTTAGAAACACATAGAACCATGTAAAATAGATGTTATGTACCTAAAATAGTTATTTCCTAACCAAAATGACGTCACGAATATAAATCGATGACGTAGATAAATATCATTTTTGTAAACAAGTCGATCAGCCAATCACAGCGCTGGAAATCGAAATTGAATTAGTACACGTTTGCGAGGATTAGAATTGCAGATAAGAAGGCTTGTTTGTTTTGTAAAATCACTCCTCGAATTCATCCTGATCTACGTGCTGCTCTCAAGCTGAAAAATTGTAATCGTACTTTTAAGTATTAGCATAGTGAACTACGTCACAGTTGTAAACACCATATGAAGAAAGAAATACAGTCCACTATTATCAATTTGGCAAGGAGTTTTATTTGAATGAAGGCGAAACCCCACATATCTAGTGATGCCCTAAAATGTTTTTCGTGTAACACAATGGGTCATTTAGCCAAAAACTGTCCGCCGAACATATCAAATCCCCAAAACGTATCCCAGGAAATGGATAACCAAACGTTTGAAGAAATAAATAAAATATTTGATAGAAATGATGACCTAAGACTAGATCCCATACTTACTCCACAAACAATTAAAGAACCACTGCCACAAATAAACTCAAAAGGAAAAAAACGGATTGATTCTCCAACTGTTAGCGATTCTTCAAAAATTTATATTATAAAAACATATACAAAAGAAGATGATTCTGATGAAAATTTGAGACTGATGAAATCAGCAGCAATGTATCTATTGAAGAAATGGAAATCAAAACAAAAATGAAGAAAATTTAAAGAAAACCGACCCTAGGAGAGAAGAAGACGTTTGGAAAGATATTGCAGACAGTATGTCAGAATTAGACGAAGACTCCAAATTCCCTATTACTTTGGATAAATTTATTAGTCTGATAGATAATGCTAAAGGGAAACAAAACATAAAATAAATAGTACTTTCATATACATATAACGTCAAAGATTTAATTAAAATGTGCAACAACATTCACTGCAAAATGAATAAAGGGTTAAAAAATAGATGTTCACGGTTATTGAGAAAACTTCATGAAATGTTGAATAATGAAAACTAAATACTTTTTTTTTGTATATTTTTATTAACCTTAAGTAGGTAATCACAAATATATATATTCTTTTCTGTGCAACTTTATTATGGACTTTTTACAATGGAATGTTAACGGTTACTTTAAAAGATTGGAAAATGTTAAACTATTGGTGAGTCGGTTAGGTCCAGCTTGAATTTGTTTACAGGAAACTAACTTCACTTCTGATTATTGTGCTTCTATGATTGGGTACGATAAATTCTATCGCAAAGTAACAGGGCTAGTGGCGGAGTAGCAATATTTGTCAAAACAAATACTTTCCCTGAAAAAATACAAATAAACACACCTCTAGAAGCAGTAGCAATAAAAATTAAATTTCCTTTCACTATTACCATATGCAATGTTTACCTTCCTAACAGTAATCCTCTCAACGTAAACGATTTAAATTATTTAATTAGTCTACTTCCAACTCTTTTCATAATTTTGGGTGATTTCAACAATCATCATTTTTATTGGGGTTCTGAAAAATGTGATACCAGAGTTAAAATGAGGAAGTACTTGATAGTTTTGCTAATGACAATTATACAGTAATCGTAGCCCTAGATATAGAAAAAGCTTATGAAATGGTCTGGAATCACAGAGTTTTGAAATTATTACAAGATATTAACATCAAAGGAAATGTCCTAGCGTTCGTTAGAAATTTTCTTTCCGAAAGGTCAATTAAAGTAAGGATCAATAATACAGTATCCAATGCTATACCTTTAGAAAACGGTCTTCCTCAAGGCTCAGTGCTTAGTGTAATACTGTTTTTACTAGCAATTAACGATGTTTTATCTTATATCGGAAAACCAGTAAAAGGGATTTTGTTTGCTGATGACCTTACCTTAACTTGTAGTGGTAGGACATTAAAACCAACGATAAAACTAGTCCAAAATACGTTAAATAATCTCCAAGAATGGTCCAAAAAATCAGGATTCCAATTTTCTAAAACAAAAACCGAACTTATGATATTGTCCAGAAAGAAAAATAAAACTAGAAAGACACAATTAGGTTAAATGAACATAAAATAAAAGAGGTAAATCATTTAAAAATTTTAGGATTAATATTTGATAAAAAAATGTCTTGGATTACACATGTAAACAAACTAAAATCCGAATGTTATAAAAGAATAAACATAATAAAGGTTTTATCATCAACAACATGGGGATCTGATAGAAAATGTTTGATTAATACATATCGTGCTTTAATAAGACAAAAATTAGATTACGGTTCTACTATATATGACTCAGCAAAATGTCGTAGCTTAAATTCCTTGGAAAGTATCCAAAATACAGCTCTTCGACTGAGTATCGGTGCATTTAAAACAAACCCTATCAAAAGCATCTTAGCTGAAGCTGGAGAAATGCCATTAGAATTTAGAAGGAAAGATCTTGTAATTTTATATTCAATAAATATTTTAGCACAACCTGAAAATCCAACTCATAATTACTACACTAAAACATCATCTACTGACGCAGAATATGAATTTCAACCAAATTTACCACAACCCCTACGAATCAGATCATCCAAATATTTAAATGAATTAAACCTTAAAATCCCACCAATTTTCAAAAAGAAATTACTTTCATGTTGTCCATGGGAAAATCTTGAATTCCCCATTAACTTAGAACTTGCTCAAAACTTAATATATATTATATATATATATATAAAAACCCAATATATATATATATAAAAACTTATATCACGAAATTAATAATAGACATACAGATTGCAAGGTTTTCTATACAGATGGTTCAGTTATGAATGGAAGGTCAGGATGTTCAGTAGTGTCCGGTGATAATTGCCATCGATTTAGACTTTGGGATTTTAACTCCATTTTTAGTTGTGAAGCAATAGCTATTCTCAAAGCCTTAGAATTAATGAATCTAATTCAGTGAAATATATTATATATACTGATTCAAAATCATGCCTAACAGCACTACAAAATGAAAAAAATACTAATCCACTTATTGTAGAAATTAAAGAAAAAATTATTAATCTTCTAAAAGATAATTACAAATTTGAAATTATATGGATTCCAAGTCATCAAGGAATAATTGGCAATGAAAAAGCTGATAGTGAAGCTAAGAATGCAACGAATGAAAATGATATCTGCAACACAATCTAGACACGCGGGAGCGTGTCAAGCCAAGTTCAAGAAACAGAACTGGCGAGCCGCACCGTGTGTAATATTACACGAACCATTTGGAGCCACTTTTGACCCCCTCATAAATCAAAAACTATTTTACATAAACGTATCAAATTGAGACTTGCGAGATACATATGTGTTCTAAATTTCATAAGCTTATCTCAAACGGTTATTTAGATATTAATGTCCAAAATTCCTCATTTTTATCATTGACTGACCTATAGACCAAAACTCTAACCCAGTTCCAGATAACCTAGAGAGTTAAAATTTGGTATGCAGATAGGTAATTAGATGAATACAAAGGAATAAATAAAAAACTGGCAATTTTTAAATAATTAGATTCTATTATGAACGCTTAACATAAATACCTAATATTACTTAGGGTACCTACGTTATTAACTGGGATTAATTATTATTTTTATATTTAGCGCACATCAATAGTGTAAAATCATTACCTACTCATAAATAATGATAAAATAATAGGCATTTAGATTTTCGGTATATACACGACGCGCGCGCGCCGAGTGACGCCGGAGCGGCGCGGGCGGGGTGGGTGGGGCGCTGTGACAACCGAATCGAACCGTTGACGCGTGTATATACTTATCCCACCAAAAACATAAATGTAAAAAAGGAGAGCCAAGTTCAATACAAAAATTATTCTTTGCTGTGGGCTTGGCAATGCAATTGTTTTATATTTATAAAGTCTACTTTTAGTTTTTTAATTTGTCCTTTTAAAAGGACCCACGGCGTTACGAGGATATGTACTTACCTACAAAAAGTAATGATATCCCACCAAAAACATAAATGTAAAAAAGGAGAGCCAAGTCAATACAAAAATTATTCTCTGCTGTGGGCTTCGCCGCAAAAAGAATGGAGATCTGAGATTGAGTGCCAAGTTCTATGCAAAATCCAAATATGTAGTCTAAGGGCTGACTTGGCTGGTTTTCCCATACGAATTATTATTAAGTACCTACTTTTACACAGTCATGGAAGAGCCTTATGTTCGACGGGTAGTTTCTACCAGCAAGCCAAATTTTCGGAATAATAAAATAAGAACCGAAAGGTAACAGGTTTAGAACATGCGAAGGCTATATAATTCGTATGGGAAAACCAGCCAAGTCAGCCCTTAGACTACATATTTGGATTTTGCATAGAACTTGGCACTCAATCTCAGATCTCCATTCTTTTTGCGGCGAAGCCCACAGCAGAGAATAATTTTTGTATTGAACTTGGCTCTCCTTTTTTACATTTATGTTTTTGGTGGGATCAAATTAACTCCAGCTGAAATTAAAAAATACTTCAAAAATAAATTAAAAAACCTATGGAATCATTATTGGAAGACGGGAAATATATCAAAACTATTTGCTATTAGAGATTCTATTTTTGACTAATCACCTGTTTCGTTCAGTTGCAGAAAAGATCAAGTAATAATTACCAGATTGCGAATTGGACACACAAACTTGACACACATCCATTTAATAACTAAAAATGATAAAAATAAGTGCAAGTGTGGACTGGACCTAATATATAATATTGAAAAACGACTATGTAATATTCCTGGTACTCTAAAAGATTGTTTAAATGAAGATGGATGTATTCAAACTTTTTTTTTTAAATGATAAATGTATATGATCTTGTCTAACTACTGTAATTAATTTAATTGTTTATTGTAATCTTGTGGTCGCTAATGACCTTAGATGTTAAAAAGCGATGTTAAACCTTAAATAAATAATTTAAAAAAAATACTCGTATCGTATACATATAATATGACAATCTATTGTCATACGCTTCATGCTAAATCTTAGTATCTACATAGTCGCTTGAAAATTGACGTAACAAATTCTAACACAAGAAATATTAGTTGAAATATGTCTAAATGTAGATCATTCACCTTAATAGATAAGATACTAATCCTCTCGGCCTTGTTAATAATCGCCTTTAAAGAATCGAATCTGACGGTAGGTATTTGATCGTAGAAATGGTCGAATGATTGTTGAAACATGGTTGAAACCGTTGAAACACTTTAATTTACAATTTTCTTTATTCATGGAGATCTTTGAATTGGCGTTCACAAGCAGTCAATATGCTGTGCTTTGTGCGAGTCGATATTGTTGACAATGGAATGTTGATTTTGACCTCTATTAAAATACGCTGGACTGGCTACCCCATACAAAATGACAGCTTTTTGCTGTGCCGATTCAAAGCGCTCCCAGTGACAGACGTGAGAGTTCTGAGAACTAATAAGATTGCAAATGGCCGTTGTTTGTTGATTTTACGCTAAGTGTCTCTGCGGAATATATTAGTTCCATTCCCCCACACTGCTGCCGTCAGCGCCAAAATGGCGATTTTCAAATAGGCACATGAAATTAATAGCGATAGCCAGTCCAGCGTATTTTAATAGAGGTCAGTGCTATAGACTCACGATTTTATCATGGTATTGTCATAAAGTCATGTATAGTTGCCAGTTCCCTTCTAGGTTTTGTTTGCTTTACAATTTCGGTCACTTCATCACTTAGTACGCCGATGTCAAATGCTCTTCCTTGTCGTTTCGTCATCCATAAATTATTTATGACCACGTGATTATTACTCCGCTTTTTGTAAGCATAACATTGTTGTGTATATTCAATTCAGTTATTAACAATGTATAAGTATTGACCTTGTAGCACAATTTATTTACAGATAGTAGGTAATGCCCTTATTAGCAACGAGGAATACCTACTGTGTAATTTATTCAACCATTCCAATAAATATTCTCAAAACGTAGTATTTAAGAAATCTATTTTGGTAATTTATAAACGTGGAAGCCAAAGAATCGACGACTAAATGCTTAGATGGAGCATTAAACTGAATGCTCTAAAACCAAATGAATTGCTTTCCGAGAGATTTTGTAGATTAAGTGTTGTTTCAGAGATTCAGTAGTCGGAATTAACAATTGCCTGACTGTCAACACTATTCAGTAGACTGGTACCAGTGGGATACAGACGGGACTTGAAATGAATATAAAGAAAAATACACCTAGCTAAGTTTCATTTCTGGGAAAATTATTTTGTTTGTGTTTTCAAGCTATCCTAATCGCTCTATTATTATATTATTATTTATTGGAAACTAGGAAGTGGTTTTAAAAACATCAACAACCCCAATTATAAAATAACCAACAGTTCTGTTAATTCAATTATTTATGAACTAATAACTTTTTGTTTTATTAGGGTAGCACAACCGATATTTCTCGGCAAATTGGTGCAGTATTACAGTTCCGAGCGTGGCTCTATGAACCCAAGAGATGCGTATTTCTACGCGTTTGCCGTCGTGTTCTTTTCTGCCCTAACTGTATTCGTGTTGCATCCCTACATGATGGCCATTATGCATATGGGAATGAAGTTTCGCGTCGCCTGTTGCTCACTTATATATAGAAAGGTAAGTAATAAATCGTCATTTATTATCACTTATATCGTTAATATTAAGTAGGCCTCAATGTTTCGTGATGAGGTAGGTTTATTCAGATAAGATAAATGCGGTGCAAATCAATTTTTATATTAGGTATAAGTATAATTGTGTAATGTAACAAAGCTATGGGTTTGCTTTGATTTAATTAATTTCAATGTTTATTTTCTGCTTTTAAATAAAATTGAGAATTTAGAAAGAATTTGGAAGCTTGTTTTTAAAAAAAATTTTTTTACTATAATTATGTCGGAGTTCTAAAAGTAGGTATTTGAAATATGTCCTAATCCTAAGTAGGTATAATTATGCTCCAAGGATTAAGGATAATTAAATGTAATCATTAGAGTCAGGTCATGTAGGTATATTAAATGCCTTTGAAAGTCTATTCTAATAAAATATTTCGATAAAATGAAAAACAATCTTTATTGTTGTTTTTCTTTTCACTCATATATCTCCGGTATATGAATGTCGTCATATTATGTATCTTATGCGAAATATTGCTAGATATTATCAACATTCTATACCTATATGCTATTAAGGCCAGCACTGTAAACTTGGTTATCTTTCTCTACCTTCTTGGTGATCTCGTGAGTGATTGTAATTAGGTATCTACTATCATCCATTTACTAATTCTTCCCGCGAACTAAACACTATAATATATTATATTGTTGGGGTGTTTCATAGTAAAGTTTTCCACAGTCACTACGGCTATCGAGGACAGCGTTCGGTGAAACAACAGTGGGTCAAGTGGTGAATTTACTATCGAACGACGTGAATCGCCTGGACACCGCCATCCAGTTCATCCACTTCCTATGGGTCGGCCCATTGGCTTCCCTCCTCATGATGTACTTAATGTGGCTGGAGATCAACTGGGCAGCGTTCGTCGGTGTCGGGTTCATGCTTGCTTTCATACCACTACAAAGTAAGGATCAATTCCATGATAAATTATGTTAATAACAGTTCTCAACTGATCGTGGTGCAAATAAATACCTACCGAATATACTTATTATATGGTGGAGGGAGGGGTATTGAGATTGTAACCTAACACGAACCTATACATAGTAAAACTGTGCTGTACAGTTCGACTTCAAACGAGCGACCTTGCCACCTGCCACGTACAGATAAACCCTGTGAGGTTTGCGCTATGTGGTATTAGAGCTCGTGCACACGAGCAGCATGTTGCATCGACGCGTGTGTGCGAGCATGCTGCTCGTGTGAACGAGCCCTTATATGTATCTTGAGTGTTTCTTAAAATATATAGTGAATAAATGAGTTAAAAAAAAAGAATAAGTGTAACTTGATAGGTACATATTATTATGACAGTAGTAAAACTAATATGTATTAGAATTATTAAACCGACGTCGATAGTCCGATGGTTCAAAAATATTTAAAAAATGTAACCTTACTGAGTTTCTTGTCAGTTCTTCTCATTTGAAGGCTGACTTCCGAACCGGCGGTAACTTCTGTAATTCGACATTCGTAAGTGCTTAATCTGAAGAAATGGTTTTGACTTTGACTCTAGTTTTCTCTTTTCTTGCCAATGGGAATTTCCTGCAATTTTAAAACGTGTATTAAACGTTGTATAATCATATTGGAACTTGAACTTTTACTTCCAAAGATCTCTTCTAAAGTGATAACCCGAAGCAGCTGATTATGCTTGTAATGTTTATTATCAATTATTATTATTACTAAGATAGGGATTTTGTATAACAGCTTATCTGGGCAAGCGTTCGTCTGTTCTGCGTCTCAAGACGGCGCTGAGGACGGACGAGCGCGTGCGGCTCATGAACGAGATCCTGTCCGGCATTCAGGTCATCAAGATGTACACCTGGGAGATACCCTTCGCTGAACTCGTCGCTAAAACCCGGAAGTAAGCTAAATATACAAAGGAGATAGACAGAATCGGTGAATGTCCCAGGATATTATTATTATTTATGTATCCTACGGTGTCTTGAAAATAATATTTTGTTTATGTACCTACGTATATTTTGGTTTCATGGTGTCGGTAGAGATAGGCGAGAAAAAACTGAAAAAATATTTGATTAAAAACAATCAACCTTCAATCATCATCATCATCAACGTTGATTATAGTTTCCAGAAAGAAGCAGGAAGTTTGATGACATCTTTATGCTTGGGCTATCTGAAACGGAAAACGCTCTAAATTTGTCATAAATGGCCACCCTTTCGTTAATCGATTCACTAGCGCAACACAACAGTATAAGCACTTCAAATAGATAATGCATACCTACTCATACATGCTTACTCTCCGATCCATCTACATATTGGAAATAAGCTTATTTGTTAGGAAAAATTTAACAATATTTGAATCAGTACAGAACGTTCGCCGCAAAAATCAACTAGCACTACCGGAACCTAAGATTACAATGTTTAAAAATAGCCCATACTATTGATCAATAAAGATTTATAACCAAATCCCCATTAGTCTTAGAAATGAAGAAAAAGAACTTACATTCAAAAACAAATTAAAAGTTCCTTACAAAAAAATGCTATTACACAATTGAAGAATTTATAAATGATAAAACTTTTTATAAAAAAATAAAAACGACTTCAAAGGCAAATGTTGCACTAAAAACCGAAAAATAAACTGAATAAGACATTAAATAAAATGGACAAAAAATATTTCAATAACTAAATAGACCAAAAACTTTACTTATGTAAACTACCTACGCACCTATTCAAATTATTATTCTATAAATACCTTTTGATCTGTTTGAAGTCGGTGCCAAGCCTAATAGGTTTAATAGGCTTCGTACGGTTTGAGGAGGTAGGACATAGCATAACATCTGCTCATAATTGGGGCCGTCTGATTGGGGAAGTACCTTCACCTTACAGAATATCGCAGCCAAATAACACTGCACAGTGGTGTTGTGTTCCTGCGGTGAGTAAGGTTGCCAGAGCTCCTTAGAGGAGGCACTGTGCTGACGGCGGAGGGTCCGGCGGTATTATGGAGTCGCTATTGAGTAGTGCAGGCGCTGCATGTTGGCGTGCGGTTAGGGAGATCCGGTGAAACGGTTGACCGCTGACCGCCCGCAGATAGAGTGAGTTCCCGAACCCAGGGATTACTTAATCTCCTCCCTGGGAGGCTGAACTGCCATCTGGCGATGCTTGTGAAGGCATTTATTATTTCTTTCGTTGTATTTTTGGGCTTGGCACCGACTTCAAACAGATCAAAAGGTATTTATAGAATAATAATTTGAATAGGTGCGTAGGTAGTTTACATAAGTAAAGTTTTTGGTCTATTTAGTTATTGAAATATTTTTTGTCCATTTTATTTAATGTCTTATTCAGTTTATTTTTCGGTTTTTAGTGCAACATTTGCCTTTGAAGTCGTTTTTATTTTTTTATAAAAAGTTTTATTTTTCCATTTTTTATATTTCAATGTTTTCAAGAAATATTTAATTGTTTTCAAGCAAATTAAGCCTATTATTAATTTACATTATCTATACTAATATTAGAAAGCTGAAGAGTTTGTTTGTTTGTTTGAACGCACTAATCTCAGGAAATACATAAAATATATTAGTGTTGCATAGCCCATTTATCGAGAAAGCCTATAAGTTAAATAACATCACGCTATTAGATGAGGGAATACATAAATAGATAAACTTTTAAAGAAAATAAAGAATATATATCCTAAATGATTAAGGCTTCTTTCTCAGCAGCTACTTGATATTGCGTTTCATTTCATATCTAGGACAACGTATATTCTAACTCCTAACCGATAAAGATATTACCTTCTATCATCAGCTCATTTTAATATACAAAGAGACGACGATACGAGTCTAAAAGTGACTATAATATTTAAAGAAATATCCCCTAACTCCTAACCTTTAAGGAGTTGTACCTTCCATCATCAGCTCTGCAACATAAGATGATGACTACCAGATGGAAATAGCTTTGATAAGTACGTATATGAATGAAAAATACTGTAAATTCTTATAAAATTTGAGGGTTGCTCTCATTTTCCCCAGGATCCCATCATCAGATCCTGACTTGGTGACAGTGGGACTAACGCCGAAGTATACTCTTTCAAATGGAAAAAGAATTTTGAAAATCGGTTGACATTTCTTATAAAATTTGAGGGTTGCCCTCGTTTTCCCCCAGGATCCCATCATCAGATCCTGACTTGGTGAGAATGGGACCACCGCCGAAGTGTACTCTTTCAAACAAAAAAATAATTTTGAAAATCGGTTGACAATTGGCGGAAAAATCGAAGAACATACATAAAAAAAAAAAAAAAAACATACAGTCGAACATATAACCTCCTCCTTTTTTGAAGTCGTTTAAAAATACTATAGTGTCATCTCACAGTCACGCGCGCCCATGTGTTAAATACATGTCACAAGTGTATGAAATTCTATAGGAAATGTCAATTTATTTAATTAAAATTATTCTATTAGTACTCAATAGAATAATGATTGAACTATTAAAAAAAATAACCAAACTAACCAATAGAATTAATATAAAATAATAATAAATGTAAAACTACTAAAATACTAACATAAATCTAGACACGCGGGAGCGTGTCAAGCCGAGTTCAAGAAACAGAACTGGCGAGCCGCACCGTGTGTAATATTACACGAACCATTTGGAGCCACATTTGACCCCCTCATAAATCAAAAACTATTTTACATAAACGTATCAAATTGAGACTTGCGAGATACATATGTGTTCTAAATTTCATAAGCTTATCTCAAACGGTTATTTAGATATTAATGTCCAAAATTCCTCATTTTTATCATTGACTGACCTATAGACCAAAACTCTAACCCAGTTCCAGATAACCTAGAGAGTTAAAATTTGGTATGCAGATAGGTAATTAGATGAATACAAAGGAATAAATAAAAAACTGGCAATTTTTAAATAATTAGATTCTATTATGAACGCTTAACATAAATACCTAATATTACCTAGGGTACCTACGTTATTAACTGGGATTAATTATTATTTTTATATTTAGCGCACATCAATAGTGTAAAATCATTACCTACTCATAAATAATGATAAAATAATAGGCATTTAGATTTTCGGTATATACACGACGCGCGCGCGCCGAGTGACGCCGGAGCGGCGCGGGCGGGGTGGGTGGGGCGCTGTGACAACCGAATCGAACCGTTGACGCGAACGTGGCCGAGCGAGCGGCAGCCGCGCTCATAAGCGCGAGCGCCGTCTTGCTGTCCGGTTGTCTCTCGATATCTGACCTATAAAGTTGCGATTTATGCTGCGAAATTGCTTAGTTTTTTTAAGGAAAACTTATAATTTGTAGTTAATATTATTATTATAATTTCTTTAATAAGTAGGTACGTACGTATAGTATTATAGTATAGGCAATAGTTTAAATAAATAATAATTTTATAGTTATAAGTAGGTAGGTGTATATACTTACCCACCAAAAACATAAATGTAAAAAAGGAGAGCCAAGTTCAATACAAAAATTATTCTCTGCTGTGGGCTTGGCAATGCAATTGTTTTATATTTATATAGTCTACTTTTAGTTTTGAATTTGTCCTTTTAAAAGGACCCACGGCATTACGAGGATATGTACTTACCTACAAAAAGTAATGATATCCCACCAAAAACATAAATGTAAAAAAGGAGAGCCAAGTTCAATACAAAATTATTCTCTGCTGTGGGCTTCGCCGCAAAAAGAATGGAGATCTGAGATTGAGTGCCAAGTTCTATGCAAAATCCAAATATGTAGTCTAAGGGCTGACTTGGCTGGTTTTCCCATACGAATTATTATTAAGTACCTACTTTTACACAGTCATGGAAGAGCCTTATGTTCGATGGGTAGTTTCTACCAATAATAATAAAATAAGAACCGAAAGGTAACAGGTTTAGAACATGCGAAGGCTATATAATTCGTATGGGAAAACCAGCCAAGTCAGCCCTTAGACTACATATTTGGATTTTGCATAGAACTTGGCACTCAATCTCAGATCTCCATTCTTTTTGCGGCGAAGCCCACAGCAGAGAATAATTTTGTATTGAAATTGGCTCTCCTTTTTTACATTTATGTTTTTGGTGGGATATAGCTAACTCATATCATGATAAATTCCGACACCCTATCAGGGTTGATGTACCTACCTCTTAACTATTTATATAATTGTGTTTGTGTACAGTCATGCAATAAATAAATTGAAAAAATTAATTGAAATTGAATTGAAATTGAAATAATGCAAAATAACTACCTACGATAGAAACTGATAAAATAATACATATTAGGTACTTACTTACTTTATATTAGTTCTCGGGCTATTATATTATAATAATTTGGTACATATTTACTTTTGGTGGCGATATCTCTCGAATAATATTTTCTAGTGTAGATCACTATGCTAACTAATGATATCACGAGTTTGTGTGCGTCTTCTTGTTCTCGACTTAGAGCTATTACGTACACAAATTCGCAGGTCAAACATTGTCCATGCGAATAGCTAAAAAGACACACATTAACCAAAATATGTCTCCAGAATAGCCGAAGTCAACAATCAGACACGAGATAATATAATTCACAAACACAGTAGGTTACTACTTTTAAGTCAAAGAACGTGAGACGCAATAAATTTTTAAACCAACTGTTATGCGACAAAAAAAATAACTTAACCATTGTCTAGCGGTTTATAGATTACACCTACGACACCTACTTTCCAAATTCCATATGTAGTGCCAATAGCCATTTACGAGTAGGTATGTAAAACGGCTGTTATATTCGGACAGGACGAAATTTGAATCATACCATTTCTACCATTTGGCTACGTAACTCTAAAAAAATGTTTTGTATTAATTAATGCTTTCAAGGAACCTAAGGCACTTTGCCTTATGGGCATTTGGACCAAATCCTATACTAAGTCTGGCAATCTTCTTTGTTTTGAAATGTTGATATGAACGTTTTGTACTGCATAAATGTAAAGAAGTGGTGAGTGTAATGTGATTTAGATAAGTAATGTTATAATTTGTCCAGGCAGGAGATAAAGCATGTTCGCGCAACATCGTACATCCGCGGCTCGGTGGTCTCATTCATAATGTTCATGACGCGTTTGTCTCTATTCTGCTCGATCGTCGCGTACGTGCTGGTCCATGACGTCATTACTGCTAAACAGGTATTCGTCGTCACCAGCTACTACAATATACTAAGGCATACGATGACAGTATCCTTCCCCATGGGTGAGTGACTTTAATTATTTATTTATATTAGGGAAGACTAACAGCTATTATAAACATTAAACTGGAAGCCAATAACATGCCTTCACGGATAAATATTAGCCTAAGAAAGAACTAATACTGTGATCAATACAAAAACATACAACTAAATTTTATTTACTAGGTAGGTACTATTATGAAAATATTAATTGCATGTTAAAATGAAAAAATTAATATATGACAATATATCTAACAGTAAATTTTACACCCACTGTATTATTTAAAACAGTCATTGCTTAGTATTCGTCTCGCGGATGTAACGCTTGTGGAGCTAAGGTAAGGTCTACATCGTTTTGCCTACGAATAATAAGTGTTTAAGAGGTTACTTGCTCTCTACATAAAATAGTTTTGACTGAGTGGAGTGAGGCAGAGTAGTTACCTACCTATATATTATTTTTTAGCTTAGGAATTAACACTGTACCAATATAAAAACATAAGTTATTTAACTCGCACTGTATTATTAAAAGATTGCTTAGCATTCGCGGGCGACCGCGCCGATAAAACGATTGTGCAGAATGGTTAAATCATGTTGCCACGTTTACAATCTAAAATATTTAAATTTATTTTACTTGATAATACGGTACAATCTATTATATTTGATGCACAATTTGAACCGATATATTTGAAATGTCTCGCCGCTTAGCCAGGGGAAGATTATTCTTTACAATAGCTCAGATAACTAGGGACTTGTATGGAATCCTAAATGATTGATAAACCTCATTTATTCGAGTTGATAATAACATAGTAGTGAGTCAGACAAAGATTTATTTATACACAGTACACTAACTTATAACTAATGATGAATAAAAAATGTATTTAATTTATTAAACTAACTAATCAACATCAACAATTACTGCTTACTTTAGTACCTATACTGTGGTTTATATATAATTCTCAGCACAGTAAAAATTCTGAAGGTTCTACAATGTAATTTGCAAGTGCATGTTCATTATGTCGTTTTAATTGAATTGCATGTTGTTTGCAAATTGACTTTGCATGTCTTCATATGACTGTATACAAAATTTTCGTTGATTCCATACTTACCTATATTTTTGAAGGTTCCATAGTTAAATAAGGGAACCTTTATAGTAACTTCATCTCCGTCTGTCTGTAGTGGTCATTTTACTCGAGAGACTATATTGTGATAGATATCAAGTGAATAAATTGCAAACAAACAAATATGCTACTTGCTACTACTACTACTAAAATGTTACTTTTTATATAAATAAAAGAATTACATTTTTTTTAAATTCTTTTATTTATCTTTCACAGTTCCTTAAGAATTCCTTTTTCTTTTCAAGATTTCCCTTATTGTGTGAGAGTCGTTAAAATGGTCCTTTAAAAATCGCACTCGGCTGGTTTTTTTTTTAACTGGTTTTGATAAACATTGTCTCTTTTGTTCCAGGTATTACCCAAGTGGCGGAAGCTTCTATTTCTATTGACCGTCTCCAAAAGTTTTTGATGCTTGAAGACACTACCAAACCCGTGCCTGGTTTAGCTGAGATACAAACATCTTCTAAAAAAGACCACAATGGTGTAAAAGATAGCGAATCTGTTCCGCTGACTAACGGAGAAGTCAAACTATGCAAGAATGAATTGAAACAGTGGAGTGTAACTACAAATTTAAAGGAGCCAAAACTTGATGAAGCTGTGAAAAATGGTTAGAACTTCATGAATATATTTCATTTTCATTATGATATGATAGATAGCAAAGTTGTATATGTCATATCCAGGTAATGCAGGCGCGGACGGGTCAGTCCATGGACCAGGGAAGGGGGCAGGCCCGGGCTCGGAGGCTGATGAACTCGAGGCACAGAAAGAGGCGGAGCAGGTGGCGCGCGTGGAGCTGGACTCACGTGGGGTGCGCCTCATGCACGCCACCGCCAAGTGGCTCCACGACCACCCTGAGAACACGCTCACAGACCTGTCGCTCACCATCAAACCGGGCAAGTGAGTATACGCTCGCTCACTCCTGCACTGCACTTATCACACACCTGGCACACTCTCTAATTCACTGCGCCTCGCTCTGTGCAGGCTCATCGCGGTGATCGGGCCAGTGGGCGCCGGCAAGTCGTCGCTGCTGCACGTGCTGCTGCGTGAGTTGCCGCTCGTGTCGGGCTCGCTGCACGTCGGCGGCACCGTCTCCTACGCCAGTCAGGAGCCGTGGCTGTTCGCGGGTGCGTGCCGCTCTCCCTATCTCTATCTCTCTCCCGACCCGCACATAGTCTCGCTGTCTGTCTCACGCTAGCGTGTCGTTCGTGTTTCTCCGGCAGGTAGTGTGCGACAGAACATCCTGTTCGGGCAGGCGATGGACCGGCCGAGGTACAACGCGGTTGTGCGTCGCTGCGCGCTCGACCGAGACTTCTCGCTGTTCCCGCAGGGCGACAAGACCGTGGTGGGCGAGCGCGGGGTCAGCCTCAGCGGAGGTAGGTGGATGGAGGTGGTGTGACGCGTGCGGCTGCGGCGGGTGACGTCACGCACCTTGTATTGTACGTGTGTATGTGCAGGACAGCGCGCGCGCATCTCGCTGGCTCGGTCGGTATACAAGCGAGCCGACATCTACTTGCTGGACGACCCGCTGTCGGCGGTGGACGCGCACGTCGGCCGGCACCTGTTCGAGTCCTGCCTCGTCGGCTACTTGCGAGACTCCACCAGGATCCTCGTCACGCATCAACTGCAGTTCCTCAGGGACGTCGATCAGGTCATACAATACCTATCCCATACATCATGGCTGACGACCCTAACGGTCGGTATCCAAATATTAAAACAATCAAAACAGTTAAGTCACATTATAACATTTACAGATAATTATATTGAAAAATGGCACCATAGCCGCAGTTGGTGATTACGAAACGTTAGCAGCTTCGGGTCTTGACTTCGGAACGCTTCTAGCGCGAGAGGAAGAAGATAAGAAACCGAATAGCAATCCGATCACTCCGGACATTGAACCAGCTGCGCCGGCCGCAGATGGGGATTTAATTAAGCGTCAGATGAGTTACCAATCGGTAAGATGTTATATTGATCTACTGAATTAATAAATCTCGTTATTACGAAAAGTACGCGTTTATATACATTTTTGTATGTGAGATCGACTTCCAGCACCTTCAATGTTTACTTACTACGGTAGTTAAATCTATATATATAAAAGGATAAGTCCTGAATGATCTATCAACGCCCAGCCTAAACCCTTAGACCTAGAAAGCTAATTTTTTTCCCAGGTGTTGTTTTTAAAACTTGACCGAGGAATAAGAACGGATTTTTCGAAATTCAACCTTTAAGGGGGTGAAAAAGGGGTTGAAAGTTTGTATGAAAGTCGGTCATTTTTGAAGCTAGAATCATGAAACTTTGTTTTTAGACTATCAATTAATAATAAAGAAACACGTGTATCAGCGTCATTTAAATTTATACCCCTGAGGGGGTGAAACGGGGGTTGAAAGTTTGTATGGAAGTCCGCGATATTTTTAAGCTAGAACCATGAATTTTGTTTTTAGGCTAACAATTAAAAATAAAGAAAAACGTATTTTAGCGTTTTCTAAAATTCTACCCTTAAGGGGGTGAAAAAGGGGTTGAAAGTTTGTAGGGAAGTCGCATCATTTTTGAAGCTAGAACCATGAAACTTTGTTATTTTAGACTAACAATTAAAAATAAAGAAACACGTGTATCGGCGTTATTTAAATTTCTACCCCTGAGGGGGTGAAACGGGGGTTGAAAGTTTGTATGGAAGTCCGCCATTTTTTGAAGCTAGAACCATGAAACTTTGTTTTTAGGCTAACAATTAAAAATAAAGAAACACGTGTTTAAGCGTTTTCAAATTCAACCCTTAAGTAGGTGAAAAAGGGGTTCAAAGTTTGTACGGAAGACCGTCATTTTTGAAGCTAGAACCATGAAACTCTGTTTTTAGGCTAACAAATAAAAATAAAGAAATACGTGTTTTAGCGTTTCCTATAATTCCACCTCTGAAGGGGTGAAACGGGGGTTCAAAGTTAGGAGTTATTTCCGTTTCTTGGTATGAAAAATGAGAAGGACTGACTCATGAACGCCCAGTGTTAGACCTAGAAAGCTGTTTTTTTTTTCACAGGTAATGTTTTTAAGATGTAGACGAGGATTAAGAAAGATTTTTTGAAATTCAATCTCAAAGGATACGCGGGTGAAACCGCGGGGCGGAAAGCTAGTTTTATATAAATATTGTGCGCGCATCATTGCATCTTCGGTTGTGATAGACCACCTTGCTGTGCACGCTTACTATGATGATCAAGTATGTTTTAGTTGAGTTCAGTGGACAACTTGACGGCGACGGCGCCACCAGAGGGCGGTCGCGAGGAGGCGGAGCTGCGGTCGGCGGGCGCGGTGTCGGGCCGCGTGTACGGCGCCTACCTGCGCGCCGCCGGACACCCGCTGCTCGTCACGCTCATGGCCCTCGTCGCCGTGCTGGCGCAGCTGCTCGGATCAGGCTCCGACTGGTGGACCAGCTACTGGTGAGTGCAGTGCTAACTAGTCTTACAAAAATTCTCAAGCCTTTGCTTTCCCTGTACAAACGAGCAATTTTAGTAGCCTGCCAGTTCCTGCTACAAGTCAAACAACATTTATTAATGGAAGCGTGCACTCCCGCAGGGTTAATTTTGAAGAGAGATATGCAAAACTCCATGAAGAAAATCGTTCTCTGGGCATGATGAATATAACGAATAATCAAGCTGTCAACGACACCGGTTTCATGTTCAGCAATAAGAGCATGTCACACAATGTCGAATTCCTCAATAGACACGACTACATATACATATACACAGGTCAGGAGCTACTGTTCAGTCCTATCTAATTTTGCAAAGTACTAATTTCTAACCGAATAATGTTATATTTTTTAAATAAGTATATAATATATTCTTGGACGGTGGTTTATTCGTCCCAGTATATATTATATGAAATTGCCGCGGGAAGAAAAAAAACCGTGTGGTGTTGTGGGACACGATAGGAACGAAGTTCCTTATTATAAAATATTAATTTCAAGTTCTATTCGAGGTATAAAGTTTTTTTTTATTAAAAGTAAGTGGAGAGTTACTGTACTGTAAAAATACGAAAATTACGAGTACGATAACAAGTTTTGACGACATCATTAACGTACATGCTGTTCGAGGGTATAAGAAAGAACCCCGAAGCATCTAGCGGACATACCTACGTTCAAATCCACATAAATCCAAAAATATTTTTCATTCCATCTATATTCACTAAATACTGACAGAGACATCTGTATTCACATAAACAAACTAGATATGTTTGTAAGAAGGTTATTATATTGTGGTGTAGAGCTTTGACAAATATAATAAAAATTGTGCGTGTCAGCTCCGACGCGTGACTGGAGTTTCCTTTTTTTTGTAAATAAATACTTAAATAGATAATTACCTACACCCAGTCACAGGACAAACAGACATCACAGTATCTTCATACACACATGTCTGTCCTGGATGGGAATCGAAACCACGACCCCTTTTGTGTGCATCTTCGATGTACACTTAAGTCTGTGCAAATACCGCAACACCCCATAAGGAACTTCGTTCCAAAAATCTTGTTGTGATATGCAAAAGCCACGCATTTGTTTGATATGATAATTACGATATCTAAACTAATATTAAAAGTTTTTTTTTTATATGTTTGCTAGCAATATAAAAAGCTAGTACTTATTTTGTTATATTTTCACTCATTATATTAAAAATTATCATTGACGTATTATGTATATCACGGTCTAGAAATAAATAGTTGTGTTGATTGCAGGCCTGGTGGTCACTTTAGTGGTCATAACTATCGTACGTACGTTCATATTCTTCACAATGGCGATGCGCGCGTCGACTCGTTTGCACAACAACATGTTCGCGGCCATCACGCGCGCGCCCATGCGCTTCTTCCACGCCAACCCCTCCGGCAGGATTCTCAACCGCTTCTCCAAGGACATGGGCGCCGTGGACGAAGTCCTACCTTCGACGATGCTCGACGTGCTGCAGGTACCCTCCCTTCCTTCTACTATCTCAATCTCAAGCGCTGTTTATCGCTCGCACACTCACCCGGCTCGCTCGGCTCGCAGATAGGGCTGTCCCTCATCGGTATTGTGGTGGTGGTGGCTGTGGTCAACTTTTGGCTGCTGTTGCCGACCATCGCCGTCGGATTCATCTTCTACGGACTGCACTTCTTCTACATGTCTTCCTCCAGGAGCATAAAGCGCCTCGAGGGTGTGAGTGAGTCATCAATATATACATTTTATAAAGTCTCGGCTTATTGAACTTGCACAGTCATTAGAATAAATTTTTATTTTTATTTTAGGTATTCTATAATAAATACTATGGATGTATTGATACAGCTTATTTTTTTAGATCTCAATTTTGTACACAATTTACATAACGGTAATGTGATGTGACAAACCTATGGTACTTCTTTAATGCTATAAATGCACTGCGTTATCAATATTCGAGTTAGTACAAATCCCGCTTGCCGTCCACAGCTCGTAGTCCAGTGTTTTCACACTTAAGCGCTTCGATGCAAGGCATTACTACTATACGCGCTTTCGGAGCTCAGGAGGCGCTCATAAGGGAGTTTGACAACCATCAGGACCTTCATAGCTCTGCTTGGTGAGTCAATAAACATTATATGAATGGCAATATGTTTAGCCTCTCTAGCACGATTCGACTGGACACGGGTTTGGTGCGTAAAAACTCGCAGCAAAATCGCTTTTTGTTGCGACCGTGAGTAATAGTAGATTGTTATACAAGGAGCTAAAATGACCCATTATATACGAGGTAGTTTTACTCCCGAGCTTTAGCAAGGGAGTAAAACATTACCATCTTCGTCCACATCATCATTTACCATGGTGAGATTGTGGTCAAACACAAGCCTATCCAGAATTAAAAAAAAAAAAAAAAAAAACCTACCGACTCATTCCTCAGAATGAACCTTGTATATTTTGGTTTCTAAAAGCAAGGGTCCCAAGTTTATGCTTAGGTATTTATTATTAAACATAACAAACTTTCAAGACATCATAATGCATTACGGTGGATTTTGTATTTTGTTGCATGGTAAACTAAAAGAAACATGTAATCTAATATCACAGTTGTATAATTTTATAACAAGATTTCTCATTTATAGTCCTTTAATGATTCATATTTGTTTTTTTTGTTACGTTCATGTTGTTTTATATAAGTTTTATTGTAACAGGTTCTTGTTCATCGCATGCTCACGAGCGTTTGCTTTCTTCCTGGACATTGTCTGTGTGATATACATCGCAATTGTTACACTTAGCTTTCTTGTCTTCAACCAAGGTCAGTTACACAAAAAAATAAACAAAATACACAAAAAAACATACAAAAAAATCAATTAAAATAAGCGCTTTTTCTATTACAGATGAAAATGGCGGTAATGTAGGTCTAGCTATAACTCAAGCGATTGGTTTGACCGGTATGTTTCAATGGGGCATGCGACAGTTCGCAGAACTTGAAAATCAAATGACAGGTGTTGAAAGGTAAGCCACTTCTGCTAAGCATTTTTATTTGAGGCTAAACAGTTCAGTGACAAATGCAATACCAGTCTACTTGTGTGTGGAGATAAAATCTTGTCAGAATGTTTCTGCGATAAACTCTTAATCTTGCCCATCATGATCAGATGCAGAAGCTCATCTTGTTTTCTGCCTGCAATCACAGAACAAATAAAAAAGGTAGAAGGGGCGTACGTGAACAATAGTCTCCAAAGAAGTTAAGCGACGTGCATGAAATTCGGCTTCCTTCACTGTGCTTCACTTTAAGTGCACGGGGCTCTGTCTACCTTTTTTATTTGGTCTGACCCTGCAATAAACAACTAGCCATTGGACTTCTTTATTGTAAAAGGTACCTTTTGTGTCTCAACTAACATGCACAATACGTCCCAGGAATCATAATATATAAAAAAAAATATGAACGCGGGTGTGTGCAGGATCGAGGAGTACTCTCACATCGAGTCTGAGCCGGCGCTGTCGTCAACGGGCGCCAACAAGCCGCCGCCGTCGTGGCCGGAGGCGGGGCGCGTACAGTTCCGCCACGTGTTCCTGTACTATGCGCCCGACGAACCGCCCGTGCTCAAGGACCTCACGCTCGAGATCGCGCCAAGGGAGAAGGTCGGCATCGTGGGCCGCACCGGCGCCGGCAAGTCCTCGCTCATCAACGCGCTCTTCCGGTACCTACCTACCTACCACCTACACCTGCACCCACTCCAGCACCGCATCGAGCTCGAGCCACCTAACTAACACCACCCCACCCTACCCTTCCTTCCAGGCTCGCCACCATCGAGGGCGAGATCATCATCGACGGCCGCGAGACCTCCACCCTGGGCCTGCATGAGCTGCGCAGCCAGGTGTCCATCATCCCGCAGGAGCCGGTGCTGTTCTCGGGCACTATGCGCCACAACCTGGACCCCTTCGACGAGTACCCCGACCAAGTGTTGTGGCGGGCGCTCGAGGAGGTGAGCCGAGCCAAGCCGAGCGGAGCCGAGTCGCGCCATCTCTACTCGCTGTCACCGACCGACTGACACATCTCGTCACACACACAGGTGGAGCTGAAGGAGGCCATGATGGAGTTGCCGGCGGGCCTGAGCTCGCGCATGTCGGAGGGCGGCAGTAACTTCTCGGTAGGTCAGCGGCAGCTGGTGTGCCTCGCGCGAGCTATCGTGCGACGCAACCGCCTGCTCGTACTGGACGAGGCCACCGCCAACGTGGACCCGCAGTGAGACACTTATCTATCTTCACACACGCACACATATATACTCGCGGCCGTACTCACACTTGCGGTATGTACCTATGTTACAGGACCGACGCACTCATACAGACTACGATCCGCAACAAGTTCGCCGACTGCACCGTGCTCACCATCGCGCACCGACTGCACACCGTCATGGACTCGGACAAGGTGAGCCTCGCTCGGGTTCCTCTTGTCTACCTACCTACGTTCTACTGACTAACTAACTAACTAAACTAACCTGCGTGCAGGTGCTGGTAATGGATGCTGGACAGATGGTAGAGTTCGACCACCCGCACGTGCTGCTACAGAAGCCGGACGGAGTGCTCCGCGGCATGGTCGACCAGACCGGCCGCAACATGGCGGAAACACTCACTAGGGTCGCACAACAGGTACATAATAACTCGAAACTGATTGTTAAAGAAACAATATTTTTGAAAAGGTTATAATTAAATCTAATATATTATTTGCAGGCCTACGAGAAAATGCAGCTTATTGCTACTATTGAAGAGTGACAGAGTTTTTAGAGGCTTATTTATTTGTAAATATTAATTTTGTTGAGTTACAAAAATGAGAATGGATATATGATATTTTTTTTGAAATCAAATACTTCATACCCTAACGATATTATGAACCCTTTTTAGTTAGCTACTCGAATAACTGGGAATATAGTATAAATAAATTTCCAATAGTTTTCAACATTCGTTCCTAAACTGTAACTAAATAAAGTATTAACAAGCGTTATGGCTATTTTTTATGATTAATTAATTTTATTGTTATAATAAGTATTGACAAAACGGGGACAACCGTGAGCCGGACTCGCGTAATAGGGTTCCGTACTACACAATATATTTTTATATAACTTTTATCTAAGTAAGTAGATACCTATTATGTATCTAGTTTTTATTATTATTAGTTACACTTAAAAGGTGTATAAATACTTTTAGTGCCTTATTTTAGTATCATAAAGTTTTTGTAATTCTTAATACTGATTGTATTTTGTACGTAGATTTTATACGTAATTAAAATGTTATTTTACAACTAAAATAAACAGTCTGCCAAACAAACGCGTTTATTTTATTTATACATTTTTACTATAGCTTTGCCGAAACCGCTGTACCGCGCCTTAGGTATGTGCGCGGCGCGGGGGGGTGTCCGTTCTGTCAGTGAGCCGTCAACGCACGTCTATATCAGATGCACATGAGATTAGATATTCCAAGATGGGTCCTGAGTTATCTCGGAAGCACTGTACATTCCGTCGCTTTCATTCAGGGGCTACTTTTTTTGGTAGAATTTAGTGTATTTGAAAACCGCAAAACGCGAAATTCGATAGTTTTCGAGAAATTCAAATTTTTTGTTCGGAATTGGTCGGAAAGTGGGAGTTTATAAAAAAATAACCACGAAGTGAACGACGTACACTTCTAACCTAATCAAGGCATGTAGTTTAATAAAAATAATATTTCTCAAAAATAATTATAAGTAATTTGATGAATGACAACTGTCATAGCATTATTTACATTGTCCAGAAATTGTGTTTTTCAAATTTCTGAATTATTTACTAAAAAATACTATCTTATTTTTTATTGTAATAATTTCATTATTTGCATAATATTTTATTATGCAAAATTTGTTACCCATATTTTCAATTCAAATATTAATAACTATTTCGCTACCGCTTAATGTACAAAAATCCATACTTCCATACTAATATTATCAATCCGAAAGTGTGTCTGTCTGTTACCTCTTCACGCTTAAACTGCCGAACCGATTTAGATGAAATTTGGTATAAGGATAGTTTGGATTCCGGGAAAGAACATAGGATAGATTTTGTCCCAGAAATCACCTCTTAAGGGGGTGAAAAGGGGGGTGAAAGTTTGTAAGGGGAATCAATAACCGCTGAACTGATTTATGACTGTCTGCCTGGAGATTTATGAAAAAACCGGCCAAGTGCGAGTTGAACTCGCGTGGACAGGGTTCCGTACTATATTGTATCGTATCGTATTATATTGAGTTTACCACTTTATTTTCAATTGATTCATAGAATTCTCGTAGGTTTTCCTGTAATCTACAAGCAATGAACTATATTTTGCATTTTTATCAAAATTTTAGGCTCGGTAGTTTCGGAGATCAAGGGGCAATGGTCAATATTCGTCTTCTTTCATGAATAAAATAAAACTATTTATTTTACACTAATAACAAAAATATATTTAAGGTTAAAAAAACGAGCCTTTTCATTTGATATACGACACAGTAAGGGTTGCAAAACATTTTTTTTTTAATTTCCTAATTTGTCCCCCGAAAATTAACCTTATTTAAAAAAAAAATACTTTGCACATCTGTGGTAACCCATAGTGTAGCGGGATTCACGTCTTTATGTAATCATTGTTAAACAATTCTACTATTAATCTGTATTAACTTGCTAAATTCCTAATTGTTCATGTCATAAACGGTTAGATAACGTTGTCTATAGACTATAACACAGAACATGTTTTTTTTATTTATAAAATTGACTCTCGGATAAATTCAAATATCTATGTATGTCTAGGTAACTAGAGTTCACCCACTGAAACGGGAGAACAGTGGTACGAAGGTATTTTCACGTATTAATATAATAATAACTATTATTATCGTATAGGCCGTGGGTTCGAATCCACTTTGAAATCTGAAGTGGCTTGACGTACATTTTGTATCCTACAATGAACAAAAACCTTTCAGATCCCGTTTTTTTCGACATCATCTTCGCTGCTCCTGTTCTTGTAATAGAGACGTCCCGTGTCTTAGCAGAGCCACCTAAACATCCTTTTAACAGACATTAACCCCATGTCTGCCGTCTGCCACCATTAACCTTTTTTGCTATGATTTATTTCTTTAAAATTTTCACTGTAACTTAGCGTCGCTTCTCTAGGTAATCTCTAACGACCTACGCTTAGTAAAAATGACCTAAAATAATAGAAAATGATTCAGTCTAGATAACCCTCGCTCGCATTTGGGAAAGTCATCCCAAAATCAGCTACAAAAAAAATGCAGGAATCGCAATTCATGTTATCAAAATGAGATAATCATTCAGTTTATTCAACAATTTCTATGGAGGTAGTATATTAGACAGAAAAAAAATATGAAAATCACTTAAAAACTGTTTTATTTCTGTTGCAATAATTCAACAAATAACAGGCTCTTAGTGTTATATCACAATAACCTCTATTATTACTAATGCAGGCACTGTGTATATTAAATAATAATCAATTATTATCACATTGAATTAAGAAAAATACATATAAAATTACTAAACAGAATTATCAATAAATATCTACCAAAATTAACTATACACTCTCGTGTGCACAGATTTGGAACAATACTTATGTTATATTATTAAAGTTAAGGCCATGTATGTGTAAACTTATGTATTTAGCTTGTAATTTTCTTAGGATTAAGATACAAAGAAACTACTAGCACCCCAAAACTAATAGTTTAATGATCCATCTCATCCTTGGACCAAGATACTTTTGTAAAAGTATACAAATTAAATATTAATTAAATTATACATTAATAAAATCCTAGAATTCATTGATATTCGAGAAATATTTGGCGTAGTTTACAAAATTTGTAATAATAATTCAACATTTTACTAAACAATTTATACCATAAAATTTGGTATATTCTACAACACAAACAACCACCTGTTAATTTATAAGTCGTATAAACAATGGTAACGTTCATGGACTATCCTTATAATAATTCTGCTTGATAAATGTAATTGACAACATTTCATTTTTACATGCATGCATATACTATAATTTTATATGAAACAAGGTTCAATACACATATTTTCGTTCTTTTCTAAATAAGTTTGAGACTTTAATAACTTTCAATTTTTTTATTACTTGACGGCTGAATAGAGGAATATACCTTTGCCTTTGTTTGGATAAACCGAAACAAAACTATAATAATAGTGATGTACAGTAAGGTTCTGATGAATCGTTTTTCAAAACAATCGATCACTACTTATATCGTTTTCTAGCCTTACTCCACTTAAACAGAATCGGAACAGCATGTCGTCTTCCCTGTGTTGGTGGTACGGTATTGTTATATATTATATATCATTACTACTACTAATATTACTAGATACTAAAAGTACATTCACTCATAAATAAAGGCTAATTGAAAGGTAACTAATACTTAAATAATTCAATCAGTACTGGTTCCATAGATATAGATTTCTTGCTTAAAAAAATCTATTAAATTAACGCTAGAATAAACGAGACGTTTATTATACTAAGGGTCAGTTCACACCGAGACGCGACGCGACGATACTGGAAGAGGCCGCAGCGCTGCATGGTGCAACGTTTTTGTTGAAGTAATTAAATTAATTAATCGCCGCAAGAAAGTATTTCACTAAAGAACCACCAAACTGAAACACAAAGTTGCCCAAATACGAGATCATCGTCGCTCTAGTCGCCTCTTCAAATCTGGGTTCATCAACAGTACCTCTAACTAACTCAGTTTTTTATTCTCAACTACGGGTACTACTAATTACTCTACTATTTTAATCTGTAATTAAAATTTTTATTCGATACGTCACTAATTTGTAAATATGACACTTAACTATGACATTGACGTAATGTCATCTGAATACATCCATAGACGATAAAAGTTACAAGCTTAGGCAAATATATCACATTCAACCTTGGTATTAAAGTAATTTTTAGTATTAAGGTTTTTAGTAATTTTTCTCTTAAATGTATTAATAAAATGAGAATCGAACTCAAGACAAGAAAAATGAAAGAAATGTTTTTTTATTGTCTTCTAAATGAAATTGAAATATTATGAAATGTTGCCAATTAGAAACATTTGATATTTAAAAATAATAAATTAAGTATTATTTATTAAGTATAAATCACTTTACTTATCGGACAATAATTATAGTGATGTTCATAATTCCACACAAATAAAAAATAAACTATACTGATATATTAATCAGATCCTTTGTACATCTCTACTATAGGAACAACAATGTGTAATAAATTCATTCGTAACACTAAAAAACAAAATTTTACTATTTCGATTTATACCAATCCGACTTATCTCACATAGATTGCTGCTTCTTTTCATAAGCCTGAAACAATTAAACGTTTGATCACCTGTCATTCTGCAAATATGTATATACCAAACAATACTAGCAATCAGTTTCGAGTTATTATGTACCTGTTGTGCGACCCTAGTGAGTGTTTCCGCCATGTTGCGGCCGGTCTGGTCGACCATGCCGCGGAGCACTCCGTCCGGCTTCTGTAGCAGCACGTGCGGGTGGTCGAACTCTACCATCTGTCCAGCATCCATTACCAGCACCTGCACGCAGGTTAGTTTAGTTAGTTAGTTAGTCAGTAGAACGTAGGTAGGTAGACAAGAGGAACCCGAGCGAGGCTCACCTTGTCCGAGTCCATGACGGTGTGCAGTCGGTGCGCGATGGTGAGCACGGTGCAGTCGGCGAACTTGTTGCGGATCGTAGTCTGTATGAGTGCGTCGGTCCTGTAACATAGGTACATACCGCAAGTGTGAGTACGGCCGCGAGTATATATGTGTGCGTGTGTGAAGATAGATAAGTGTCTCACTGCGGGTCCACGTTGGCGGTGGCCTCGTCCAGTACGAGCAGGCGGTTGCGTCGCACGATAGCTCGCGCGAGGCACACCAGCTGCCGCTGACCTACCGAGAAGTTACTGCCGCCCTCCGACATGCGCGAGCTCAGGCCCGCCGGCAACTCCATCATGGCCTCCTTCAGCTCCACCTGTGTGTGTGACGAGATGTGTCAGTCGGTCGGTGACAGCGAGTAGAGATGGCGCGACTCGGCTCCGCTCGGCTTGGCTCGGCTCACCTCCTCGAGCGCCCGCCACAACACTTGGTCGGGGTACTCGTCGAAGGGGTCCAGGTTGTGGCGCATAGTGCCCGAGAACAGCACCGGCTCCTGCGGGATGATGGACACCTGGCTGCGCAGCTCATGCAGGCCCAGGGTGGAGGTCTCGCGGCCGTCGATGATGATCTCGCCCTCGATGGTGGCGAGCCTGGAAGGAAGGGTAGGGTGGGGTGGTGTTAGTTAGGTAGCTCGAGCTCGATGCGGTGCTGGAGTGGGTGCAGGTGTAGGTGGTAGGTAGGTAGGTACCGGAAGAGCGCGTTGATGAGCGAGGACTTGCCGGCGCCGGTGCGGCCCACGATGCCGACCTTCTCCCTTGGCGCGATCTCGAGCGTGAGGTCCTTGAGCACGGGCGGCTCGTCGGGCGCATAGTACAGGAACACGTGGCGGAACTGTACGCGCCCCGCCTCCGGCCACGACGGTGGCGGCTTGTTGGCGCCCGTTGATGACAGCGCCGGCTCAGACTCGATGTGAGAGTACTCCTCGATCCTGCACACACCCGCATTCATATTATAATAAGTATCCTGGAATATTGCACGGCCCTCGGATCCTTAACTAACATACATTTATAATTATCTGCTTATTATTAACCGCCCCGGCTTCGCACGGGTGTACAATGTTTCGGGTCATGCCGGCCGACCGCCCGCCCGTTTCGCTGCGAGCGATTAATAATTTTATATTTTTGAAATCTTCTAAGATATTCATTTCAATGGTATGCTGTAAAGGGCAATTTTCGAAAGTAAAAAAGGGCAATCTATATTGCGCGGCACAATTATTCTTCAAGAATTTCACAAAACTTCTAGGGATTTAGGGACTGCATCGAAATTATGATAGATGTCGAATATTCTTGTTTTGTACGTCTTATTATTAAAAATGTTAAGTGATATGACAAAATGCTAATATAATATTTTGTTTCACTAAACTAAATCTAGTAAAATGATGCGTATTTTATCCATCAACATTTTTCAGACAGGAAAGCTCACCTTTCAACACTGGTCATTTGATTTTCTAGCTCTGTAGACTGCCGCATCCCCCATTGGAACATGCCGGTTAAGCCCATAGCTTGTGTTATAGCTAACCCTACGTTACCGCCGTTTTCATCTGTCAATATATAAGATTAACAATTAGTAGTTCAAGAATAAAAGTTATCTTTCTTGATATAACGATGATATTCAAATTAGTCTTACTTTGACCAAAGACAAGGAAACTCATAGTGACTACTGCAATGTAAACCACACACACGAGGTCCAGCCAGAATCCGAACGCGCGAGAGCTCGCGATGAACATATACCTGCAAAAATTATATTATAAGCCTTTTTTTACACTCATCAGATGATCCGTACAATGAAATTTACTTTAGGCCCTTGAATGGCACTTATGAAGATCGAATTACAGAAGTTTCCACCGGTTCGGAAGTCAGCCTTCGGCAAAAACTCAGCAAGGTTATATTTTTTAAATATATTTGGACCATCTGACTATTTTCGCTTTTTTTTTATTCTAATGTTTAACAATATTATGCTTAAACTAAAACAATAAAAAAAGGTTATTTATCAGTAGAAAACAAGGTGTACACACTTGTATAGAGTGCAGCTACTTCCAGACATCATTATCATCAATATAATGAGCTACCTTGTAATAAGCTTTGTCTTTTCAAAACTTTCTTTATTATTATTATTTTTTAATTTATACACAAAACACAGTAAACAAGACATAATTACTAACTGCACAATCTTTACAGGTAAACACCGCTTGCAATTTAGGACATGATTTTACAAAAATAATTTCTTATGTAGGATTTCAATCTAGAATCGGTCATCTTGGTTGTATTTATTCTCAAGAAATTTTAACTCAATATCGATGCTTACTCACCAAGCGGAGCTGTGAAGATCCTGATGGTTATCAAACTCTCTTATGAGTGCTTCTTGAGCTCCGAAAGCGCGTATAGTGGTGATTCCTTGCAATGTAGCATTGAGATGTGAGAATACCGGACTACGAGCTGTGAATAGTATGCATTCATTGTATTTTTAAAGTTTTTAGGTTATCGCGCATTGCGTCTGCGCTTAAAACATCGCTTAGAACTCAGGTGAATTTTATTAATCGAATCTTTAAACTGAAAGCTCTACCACGAACTCTTGTTGCGGTTCAACGTTACCTATACTTCATTGCTTTTCTGTCAATTGTCACTTTTGTCCATATATTCCGACGTCATTTAACACAAAGACGATTCAGTTCAGGCCGAGTTGAATCATTTTTTTAATAGACCTTGGTTGTTAGTTAGTTAGTAACTTTTGTATAAATGTGAATATTGATGACTCACTCACACCCTCGAGGCGCTTGATGCTCCTAGAGGAAGAGATGTAGAAAATGCGCAGTCCGTAGAAGACGCACCCGATTGCGATGGTCGGCACGAGCAGCCAAAAGTTGACCACAGCTACCACCACCACGATACCGATGAGGGACAGCCCTATCTGCGAGCCGAGCGAGCCGGGTGAGTGTGCGAGCGATAAACAGCGCTTGAGATTGTGATAGTAGAAGGAAGGGAGGGTACCTGCAGCACGTCAAGCATCGCAGAGGGTAGGACTTCGTCCACGGCGCCCATGTCCTTGGAGAAACGGTTGAGGATCCTGCCGGAGGGGTTGGCGTGAAAGAAGCGCATGGGCGCGCGCGTGATGGCCGCGAACATGTTGTTGTGCAATCGAGTCGACGCGCGCATCGCCATTGTGAAGAATATGAACGAACGTAGAAGCGACACTATTACTAAAGCTATCACCATACCTGTAAAAATATAAACTTTTGTACACTGAAATTCTGTAAGGTTATACTGAAATGCTTACGGAATGGAGCATGTTAATAGGTATGCCAAATCGGTTGAAAGTTTGTTACAGTAGAGCTTGTATGTATACAAATACACTAGTTTTTGTTGTAGTTAAAAATACCTATTAGTTTTGATTTTACAGGCATTTAAACTTACGATAAAATCGAGTCCCGCTAACAGTCACGTGTGACGTCAATTTGCAACGTTCCGCTATGAGCGAGTGTTGCAAGATGACGTCACACTGTCACACTAGTACGTCAAATCGAGTACGAGTCCGCATCGCACGTTAACTTCTATAAATCGGAAACTAATTGACGTATCGAAGTAATTCTTTCACTTGTATTTTTTATTTTTGACAGAGAATATGGAGAGCTAATATTCAAAGTTAGTTAACACTCTTCATTGTCATTACAAACGCAATACCCATATTATTTGTCAATATATAAAGTTATTATGAGTATGACTCATTGTAAATCCTGACTTCAATAATTACGGGTTAATCAGCATAAAATATGGTATAGTTTATTTTATATTGTCAAATATGGTTAAGGAATGAAGGACTTACCACTGTAAATATAAATGCAGTAGTATCTGTTGAGCGGCCCGTCGAATTCCACGTTGTCGATGTATGGCACATCGGTGGCGGAGAGCGCGCCGGTTTGATTGGCGTGGTCGATGGTGCGCACCATTTGTATGGGGTGTTTCTCTTCCATATTCACCCTGAGAAGGAATACCGGTTAGTCGGACACATAGACTTCACTTGCTTTATTGACTCGGACAATTAGTTATTGTTTGTGTTAATAAATTATAAATAATTCTTGGTGTCAAATGATTAAAACGATATTTAATGTCTATTAAAAGATTCTTTTTTGCGTTATTACTAAATATAATAAAAATATATACATTAATATTAGGAAAACTAACCAAAACGTGAAGATAAATAATACATATCAAACAAAAATAATGTTTTAAAAATTCCGACCATGGGGTACGTACAGAAAGATAATAATATAGCCATGTCGGTACTATTACTATAATATACACTCAACGTCAAACAAAAAATACTTCAAACAACTTGAAACCTTATTTGGAATCAATGACAATAAGAAGTAACAGAATCAATATACCATTGGTAGCATAGCAACTTGTTAACAACTTCTTTATTATGTTGCCTCTTTAACAAAAATGGTTTCAACTGTAACATATTACTCCTTTAAACATTTAACACCCCGGGTACATGACATAACGCTTTATTTCTTACGTGACGATTTCCGATAGTTCACTCTACTGTAAGCCACGTAAAAGAACTTCATTCCAAAAAAGTGCTCACCAGTAGCTGGTCCACCAGTCGGAGCCTGATCCGAGCAGCTGCGCGAGCACGGCGACGAGCGCCATGAGCGTGACGAGCAGCGGGTGTCCGGCGGCGCGCAGGTAGGCGCCGTACACGCGGCCCGACACCGCGCCCGCCGACCTCAGCTCCGCCTCCTCGCGACCGCCCTCTGGTGGCGCCGTCGCCGTCAAGTTATCTACTGAACTTACCTAAAGGACACCAAACCATTTGATTAGACTATGGAACTTTTTAGTCGGAACTTGCGAAGTGACGTTGTGTATTCATGAATAATATCGGTGGCGTTTTGTGCAATAAGGTTAAAATGAAAGCGTGTATCGTGAATTTTCGAGTTATCCCAAAAAGTCTGTGAAAAGTTTTAGTGGAATGGCCAGCAAGTTCACTAAAACCTGACTTGAATTGCCTGGACGAAGACTGACTTTACTGGAAATGTGATATATTGAATTTTGTTTTATGTAAGGAATCTCTTACCGAATGGATGCTCATCTGCCTCTTTCGGAAGCTACCCTGCAGTACTGAGTCCTCGTTATCCATGGTGGTCTGGTCAACCGCCGGTTTCTCATCCACCTGTTCGTCCTTCGCTAATAGCTTTGCAAAGTCCAAACCGGAAGCGCTTAGGGTGTCGAAATTACCAGCTGCCGCAATGGTACCATTTTTCAATATAATTATCTGTAAATGTTATAATGTGACTTAACTGTTTTGATTGTTTTAATATTTGGATACCGACCGTTAGGGTCGTCAGCCATTATGTATAGGATATGTATTGTATGACCTGATCGACGTCCCTGAGGAACTGCAGTTGATGCGTGACGAGGATCCTGGTGGAGTCTCGCAAGTAGCCGACGAGGCAGGACTCGAACAGGTGCCGGCCCACGTGCGCGTCCACCGCCGACAGCGGGTCGTCCAGCAAGTAGATGTCGGCGCGCTTGTATACCGACCGAGCCAGCGAGATGCGCGCGCGCTGTCCTGCACATACACACGTACAATACAAGGTGCGTGACGTCACCCGCCGCAGCCGCAGCCGCACGCGTCACACCACCTCCATCCACCTACCTCCGCTGAGGCTGACCCCGCGCTCGCCCACCACGGTCTTGTCGCCCTGCGGGAACAGCGAGAAGTCTCGGTCGAGCGCGCAGCGACGCACCACCGCGTTGTACCTCGGCCGGTCCATCGCCTGCCCGAACAGGATGTTCTGTCGCACGCTACCTGCCGGAGAAACACGAACGACACGCTAACGTGAGACAGACAGCGATACGGAGGTATGCACTATGTGCGGGTCGGGAGAGAGATAGAGATAGGGAGAGCGGCACGCACCCGCAAACAGCCACGGCTCCTGACTGGCGTAGGAGACGGTGCCGCCGACGTGCAGCGAGCCCGACACGAGCGGCAACTCACGCAGCAGCACGTGCAGCAGCGACGACTTGCCGGCGCCCACTGGCCCGATCACCGCGATGAGCCTGCACAGAGCGAGGGGCAGTGAGTTAGAGTGTGTGCAGGAGGAGTGAGTGCAGGAGTGAGCGAGCGTATACTCACTTGCCCGGCTTGATGGTGAGCGAAAGGTCTGTGAGCGTGTTCTCAGGGTGGTCGTGGAGCCACTTGGCGGTGGCGTGCTTAAGGCGCACCCCGCGCGAGTCTTGTTCCACGCGCGCCGCCAGCTCCGCCTGCTGCTGCGCCTCCAGCTCCACCGCCTCCGCGCTCGCCCCCGCTCCCTCCGTTGATCCGGGGACCAGCTCATCCGCACCTGCACCACCTGGACGAGACATACACACATAGTCAATGTCATTATTTATATTTTTTTTACATTTAGTGTTATAGCCAATTGTTGTGAAGAAGGACTTACCGTTTCCTTGAGCTTCATCATACTTGGATATACTGATATCTGATGACTTCGCTTCTTCCTCGGGTATTTCGAGTTCCTGTTTAATCAGTGCAGGACCACCCTTTCCACCAGCTTGTTCCTTTGATTTAGTAGATGTTTGTATTTCAGCAAGTCCAGGTACCGGTTTGCTGGTGTCTTCGTATAGCATAAAGCTTTGAAGACGCTTTATTGAAATCGTAGCTTCAGCTACTTGAGCAATACCTAAATATGTAACAATTTATAAGTATCCATAGGGTATTGATATACGAATAGTAATGTATAATAAAATTGATATCTATTACGTAAAATTAATTTAAAGACATGACATGGTCACAAACAACCGTTTTCTCACCTTGTGGGAAAAACACAGTCATAGTCTGTCTCAGTATATTATAGAAGCTGGTGACGACGAACACCTGCTTGGCTGAGATGTAGTTGTTAACCAGCACGTAGACAAGGATCGAGCAGAACAGACAGATGCGAGTCGTGAACATTATGAACGAGGTCAGCACACCGCGGATGTATGACGTCGCACGGATCTGGTGTATTTCGCGTCTAAAACAAAATAAATTCACTTGTTTTTATACCTACCATCCACCTGATAATGTGTTTCCTAACCGTATTCTATACTGCTGTATCATACCATTTTCTGGGAAAAATTGTTTAGTCTCAGGGATAAAATGTTCGTCCAGACACTTGCACGTTTTCTAGACTTTCATCTACATTATCAAATCAAAATGTGTTATTCAATTTTGGGACACTTAAGGAACACTTATTCAACGTCATCTTATTGCTATCTGTAATGCTAATTGTTACCACCATTTCCAAATAAAGACCTGTCAGGAGAAGAGACGGCGAAACAATCTCCCCGGTTTTTTGTTGTTATGTTATGACATCTATTAACTCTCGCGTTAATATTAACGCAATTAAAGTTTATAGAGAAATAAGACAAAGTTTACATTGATAAGGTTACGTTAATGATAAAATAAACTAACGCCATGTGCCCGTATTATTGTAAACATTACACTATTTCTTATAACAACTTTCCCGCGTATAATTTATGCAATACTTATTGTGTAATGTACCCAGGTCAGTCATAAACACGTCCAGTGGGGTTAATATTATTGATAACAATATAAAACAGTACAGATTTGATTAAAACCTGATATGCACGCAGCACGCGACACGATAGTATTAAAGATAATATAGGCATTGGCAGCTATTTTATTTAACTATGTAACTAGTGCGGAACATAATTTTTGTTTTAGTTTAAGTATAAAATTGTTAAACATTTGAATTTAAAAAAAATGCTAATACCTATAGTCAGTTGGTCCAAAAATATTTAAAAAAAATTTACTTTGCCGGTTCTTCTCAGTTGAAGTCTGACTTCCAAACCGGTGTTAACTTGGTTTTCGTTGATAGCTCAGCGGTAGTGACGTCGAATACCGCGGCGAAGGTCGTGGTTTCGAATCCTACAGTGAGCTTGAGCTTTCGGTGAAAGAACATCGCGAGGAAACCATAGCACTGGGGTATGGTACTTTGTAGTACCCACTGGCTGGCTCCCTCAAGTTCAAAATCTGTCGCCAAGCACATAACGGTGTGTTCCGACAGCTGTACTTGAGAGCCAGTTCCCATCTAGGCTTTGTGTGCTTACCACCGTCGGCCAAATACTAAATATTATTATTGCAATGTAAATAATTAAAATAACATTCAATTAGTTATGATAAACGTCATACATTGACGTCATACTACAAGTCTGTTGACTGGATGACTCATCCTGCATAAGCAGTAGATATTCAGAAACGAAAATATATTACTATTCAACTGACCGCGCGAACTTTATCCTATGAGTAGTTAAATGATTAGCCATACATTTTTCAGTTATTTAGAAATTGCCCACGCGAGTTTTATTTTATAAGGATATAAATAAATATACAAAGCAGAGCTTGTTCTATGGAAACCGGTCATATAACATTATACATTTTTTATTTAAATAGATACATATACCTAGGCTCAAGAAGACTAACAGACATAAGCACTCAAATATGTATTCTGGATTGGAATCTAAATCACGACCTGTGGCGTTATAGATAGATAATGGTATCTTCCCAACTATGCCAACCAAAGGTACCTACTTCACAAAATCAACCTTCTGTATCATTTATCGGGCCTTGAAAAATTATCTATTTGTGGCCGGACTGATATACGCGCAAGTGGCATCGCAGCGCAAAAAATCCCCCTAAATGTGGCGGACAAAAATCTCAATTAGTATATAAGTCTATTGCCGTGCCGTTTGTCTCGCAAAATTTAAATTTTGCATTGCCACTTTAGATACGATGATTATTATCGATCACTTGCGTTAAATCTTAAGTACTCGTAAATTAATGTAAAAGGTTTTTGGTACTTTGTTCATATTTGTTAATATTTTGCTAGGAGATTTTTTTACGGTAATACTGCAATAACAGTTTATGTACACACATGTAATAAAGTGTGATATGTATGAAAGTATTTCTCAACACATAGGTTGAGTGTAACTCGTCATGTCTGTAGAATTTGTGTCCTAACATATTGTATATTTATGTATAGGTTGTTGTTACAAAACGCGGCCGTGCTCTAGCGTATCCAGGATCGCGGTTTATTGATCAAATAAAACAAACGCTATTTATTGATCGTATGTTCACCTTACTCGTGATAAATTTCACAAGGGAACTATAAACTGATTTGCAATCATTTTGCATAGATTTATAATTGCAATTTACATTAATTAGAATGTTGAATAATATCATTGTAAATCATTAGCATTATACATTACATATAACATCAGATCCACGGATTGAATAATAGTTCGCGTGCTTCATTGATCAAAAATTTTACGACATGTATGTTTGTAAGTAGGTATTATGTGATATTGTCGGCGTATTGTAGGTAAACTCTATTCATGAGACTGCTGTATCTACGCTACGCGGGTTCTATATTGTAATAAATTAAAAGAGACCGGATTATATGCAACATAAAAAGTATAAAATATGCAACATTCAATTATAAAAACGTAAAAAAAATAATTTAAAAATCAGCATATAGGTATACAGTTTGTAAATTATTCATTTATAAATGATCGAAGTCAATATTTAACAACTTTCCGACGATAATATAATAAAAGTAACAGTTGTTTATCATTTTGTTACTCTTGTAATAAGTAAATAATTAGGTAACTGTTCCTACTGTATCTAACGCCTTCAAACTTCTAGTGACAAATTTAAAAAAAAAGTTTCGAGTTTCAACATCCATCTTATACAAACTGGAGCTAGCGAAATACGTTAATAGGTTTGGCCAGCAACAACATAAGATTTCATTGATTTCTCTACTGAAAGTTTCATAAATATAACGAATTTTTGCATCGTCACTAGATCTTAGATAAAATAAGCAATTAGCATGGGCTAAATATGTAAATGCATATATTCCGGTATCTAGAAATTAATTAATAATGATATTCTAATGTCAATTAGCAGCGTAAGCAAAAAATATTAATCCATATTTAGCTTACTTCCTGGCTTTAGCGACGAGGTCAGCGAAAGGTTTCTCCCAGGTATACATCTTGATGACCTGAATGCCGGACAGGATCTCGTTCATGAGCCGCACGCGCTCGTCCGTCCTAAGCGCCGTCTTGAGACGCAGAACGGACGTACGCTTGCCCAGATACGCTACAAAAAATATTAAATTTACACTTTTTAATATTTATGTTTATCCACAATCTGACTTGATGAAAAGACGCACCTGGGGCTCCCACCGATCGAATGTAAATTGACCTTCAACGAGACCTCGACGAATTGTGAATTGTATGCCCATCATGAGCCCATCATAGTATAAGTCGTATAGTCTAAGGTTAAAAGGGACAGGCTTTCAATCTGAATTACGTGCGAAGAGCAATACCTTTGTCTATTTTTCCCTAAAGGTTTCCTGCACGTATCTTACACTGCAGGATTCGCACACATTATCGGGATTCGGCGAAGTTTTTTGTAGACATCCTTTCTTCCAAATTACCGAGTATAAAGGGAAATAAGAGAACGTTGCCGAATCCTGATAATGTGGTCTTAGCATTAGAAACAAAAGTTGAAATGAAATGAAAAAATATTTATTACTTCATTACATTACTACATAAAAGAAAACACACAAGTAGGTTAACGCATAGGGCAAAAGGGGTAAGTTCAGCTTGTGCAGCGGACACCATGTTCATGCGGCCGCAGCGCTGTTTTTCAACTCGCCCCAGTTCCCGGAGATGTTCGACGGGTGATGTGGACACAAAGCGGGTCAATTAAGTTTATGGTGGGTGGGTTTAAGTTGAAGTTGTGATCACGCTCGGCGCTCGAGAAAATGCTATTAAGCTATAATACTGGTGGTCAAGTAAATAACATCACATTGATTGACATGGAAGATGATCGATAAAACAGTTTTAGTTAAATAGAGTTTTATGAGTAAGGCTGTAGGTACCTATAAGTATGTATCTATCGCACCTACCAATTACTCAACTATCAGACTGTCTATTCGCATCCCACGAACCAATTAGTTGATTAGTGACAAAGACCCATTTTGTATTACGAAACAAGATTATAAAAATATGTTCATTTATTTATAAACTACAAAGCGGTTGCAAGCAAATAAATCTAATTGATTTATAATATAAAATATTATGTAAATAAATCATACATTCATTATTATTGTAATTGTACATTCCCCTCATTTTGGCCTCCTCAAGACTGTTCCACTTTTAAATGTTTTTTTTTAACATGGTGTGAAATTTATTTCGGGCAGATAAGAAAAACTAAAAACATCCAAAGATTTTTTGATAAATTAATACCTAGGTAGGTGGAATGTGCAGTTTAAGATACATCCACGAAGACGCATCCCACTTTTTTTCTAATCCCTTACAGTGCAAGTGTGTATTCTTTCACTAGTATTGTAGTCCTTCGATATGTATATAATTAAAGTGTAAATATACATAGGTATGATTTAAAAATGGGTAATGTATAAAGCTAAAAAAAATATTGATATATTCAATGCAATTATTTTATACATATTTGTATACATTTTGGCAGACAGCCATCTTGGATTACGGAAAGAAACCTAGGGCCTACTTTATACCCCTGGAACGAGGGAAATACCGCTAGTACATAGGTAAGAATATTATCTTCGAAAAAATCAAGTCTCAATGCGCATTCAACGAACAAAACGCTTATTCAGCTAAAAACAGACCAAACCACAACAAAACTCGTGTTAAGGCACTTAAAAATCGACCATGACGATATACGACCACAACGCGTAGTGTTAATTAAGAAATACACAAATACTAATAGTAAAATATAACAGTAAGAAAGCTACAACCATAACACATCCCTGTGCAAGTTGGACTGTTACTTGGTCAGTTTTTTACTTTTTTGCGTATGGACGCCTGAAATATAGGGTAGATGAAACATAGTAGTAATGGTAAGCTTAAAACTTGAATGAAATGAACAGTTTGTATTTATCTTTTATTATTTTGCGACAATCGTGGCGGACGACGCGCAGAAAGTCAATTAATCTTTACAAGGGTTAATAACAATTAATTGACATGCACTCTGCGCGAATGTATTCTCAGTGAATGTTGACCACACTATGGTCAACATTCACATGTATGACACAGGATCAATGGCCGAGAACTAAACTAATCGAATCAAGATAGGAATGTGTTTTATTACTAATCTGAAAAATTATGTGGGTAGGTTTAGGACAATCGGGTAACCCATTCGCGAATAAAGTCTACTGTTACCGGAATTAATTGAAATATATTTTCTTTAACATCTGTAATATGGCTGCTGAATAAATAATTGTTCAGTTTAGTATCATCACATCGTCCCAATTAAAGTGTAAAGTTAATAAATTATAATATATTAAATACAGATGCTTTTTCTGATAGCTAGCGAGCTTGAAACTTACCTTGCAATGGTATAAAAGCAAGCATGAATCCGACCCCGACGACTGCTGCCCAGCTGATCTCCAACCACATGAAGTACGTGATGATAACCGTGGCCAGCGGGCCGATCCAGAGGTAGTGAAGGAAAATTATTGCCACGTCGAAACGGTTCACGTCGTTCGATAGCAAGTTCACAACTTGTCCAACTGTTGTCTCGCCAAGTGCTGTTTTCGATAGACGTAAAGACTGTGAAAAAATAATCATCATCATCATCATCATGTCAGCCAAAAGACGTCCACTGCTGGACAAAGACCTCCCCCACGGATCTCCACGGTGGCCGGTCTTGCGCTACTCGCATCCACATATCTACTAAACGTAAGTTCCATATTCAATCGGTATTGTAGGTACGATTTATCTGGAATGTTCTATTTGCGACCTACAATACTACTTATATGTTCTAAATTTTTCACTAGTTTATTGAATGGAAGTTTGAACTAGTTTGAAGGCTACGTACGAAGCTTATGCACAAAGAAGTAGAGATATATTCGGCTAGACTACGATCGTGTTTATTTTCTTATGCTACGGCCACAGATTCGGCGAAGTTTTTTGTAGCCATCTATCTGTATATCTTATTATTTGTCTAAAAGGTATTAAATAAATAAATATATTTCAAGATAGAGAATTGTTGTCATTTTTATATACCTACATTTACGATATAATAAGGTATTAATCAATTACCTATATTTGTTAGTTACATGTCGTTTCCCTTTTATGTTCCTTCTAAAAATCTAAAAATATTCACAGAGAAGTATGTAATTACATATTTTATTTAAAGCCATGTTTTTCATCTGTTAATAATACCTAAACAATACTATTTGTAATTATATATCAATTCAAAATATTGACATAACAATTCTTGGAGTAGGTAATATTAAATCAAACAGTTTGAAGCTTACCTTTCTATAAATAAGAGAGCAGCAAGCTACGCGAAACTTCATTCCCATGTGCAATATGGCCATCATATAGGGATGAACCACAAATACGTTGAGCGCGGAACATAGGACCACGGCACCAGCGTATAGGTACGCCGTCTCAGGCGATATTTTGGTACCGTGTTCGTGACTGTAGTACTCTACCAGATTACCCAGAAAAACTGGCTGTGCTATCCTAAGAGTAATAAATTAAAAATTGTTATTATTTGCATTTCATTTTCATTTTCAAACATTATTCAATAGTTTTATTTATGTAATTTGAAGGATATACTAACTATCTACCGAAACTAATTAACTACAAAGAGTTAACTTATCTACAATATCATTATGACGTACCAAAACTAGAACTACCTACCTTAGAAGTTATTGTAAAACTGGTGATTTAAACTAAATTACTATCTATTATTACTAGTATTATCAACTTGGATAATGCAGATCTACTCTTAATTTAGAGTTACTTAAGACGATTTTTCTATTCTGCTAAATGTTACACCGTTTGACATTTGCTTACACATTGGCCGTTTTGTTGAATTCTTGAGTACGACGAGACTTGACAACTTGTTCGTGTAATTGAACTAACCGTTCATGGATATAAGTATGGTCTGCTTGTCCAAAACATCCCAAAAAAGAGCCCAAGATACGTGGCTGTTGGATCCTACAGGACCAAGTAAAGATAGGAGGATATATTATTTTTTAGCTTTATCTAAAGAGGGTTTTGGAATTCAACGCCTTAGTTAGTGATCCCTAAATGGGTGGAATGGGGAAACGATACGGGTTATATGGGACAAATATGGGTTGTGAGTAGGTACCCAAATATATTTTTTTTATTATCATTCTTTGGTTATTTTCATTTTAAATTTTGATTAACGTTTATAAAGAATCCGAAACAATACGTAGTTATGTACACAGAATGGGGAATCACCTGTAAAAATATTGAATTGTGCCAAATTTTCACGTAGTTTATTTACTCAATTATATCTGCCTCATAAATATTATATGGACACGACTAGTTCAGCTGTCGTTCAGCGAAGCGGGGGTCACATTACAAATCTTTGAAATTCTCGGCTTTTCTGTAGTATAATATTTATATATTATACATATAAACCTTCCTCTTGAAAAACTGCATTAAAGTCCGTTGAGTAGTTTAAAAGATCTTAGCGAACAAACAGCGGAAGCGACTTCATTTTATACTATGTAAAGATGACACATATCTAATCATTAAAGTAAGATTATCATTCGACAAGAATTTGACTGATAAAGACGGATTACAACATACATGGCATGTATTGTTTATGTTCCGGTAATAGATATAATTTTACTCTCAGTAATACTCGTATCTTATCATGAATTATAAACTAACTTATTGAGAAATGCATTACCACAGAGTAGGTACCTACAGAGACTCCACAGATAAAACATTTTTATGTATTCAAGTTTAACCATAAAATTGTTACACATTCTAATGAATAAAAGAGTAAGTAAATGCTGAAAATATACAAGGCAGATTATTATAACGGTATGAATTAAGTATGTAGATAAGTACTATATTTAATGTTCTTGCTATTGAATAGAACTCATATAATATATGATCACACATAATTATATACATATAGTATAGACAGACATAACAACAGCAAAGTAGCACAGGAAGGACAACGGTAAATTAAACTGAGCAAAGTTATCAAATCAAATCCTGACTCATCGACTGCATAATAAATAAGCGATAAGTGAAATTATTATTAGGCATAGATTTAAAACATAAGGGGTCTCTCGTTATGGTAGGGGAGGCGAATAAGGGATTTCGGGATTTACTCGAGCGCGGCAGATTAACATAAGGGGGGCAACCTTGCACCTTGTGAAGTACTCTCACCAAATCTGAGCCCTCTATATAGTGTCGAACGTCTAGGGTAGCCCGTCAGATTAGTAAAAAAAAATCGATGGTTTGAAATACTCGAGCGCGTCAGATTAAGGTAAGGTAAGTTAGTTACATGCAAAATAGTGTACATTTCAATAATCTGACAATTTGGGCGTGACGAAAGAAAGACTCGCAAAGTTGCAAAAAAAAAAACCTCACCTGGATTTTCTCGAGCGCGATTAGTTTCTTTTTTATTTTGAGGGAAATTAGTCACGAATCACGGAAACATCTTAATCTGCCGATTTGCACAAGCCGAAGTAGCTAAAATCATTATTAAGTGTATAGTCCAGGAATATTGTGAGTTTCACCTCAGAATGAGAGATAGTCAGCTATTAACTTGTATAAACCTTTATTTTGATACCCTAAAACTTGTCTCAAAAGCTACTTATCATAGGGTGCCCGCGACTACTGATTTTTCAAGGTCAAAGGTCAAAAAATTATTTATTGCAAATATCTCGTTTCCTATGGGTTTTTTGGTATATGTATTAATAATAAATATTGTAGAAGATTAAATTCTCTACAACTTTTGTGCAAACATTTTTTCGATATCTTGGACCATTTTCGAGATTTCATTATTTTTTATATTTTTTTTTTCAAACCGTCAGATTAAGGCAATTCCTCAACATAATTGTCAGACTATGGGTCAGTACAACAAGGCCATCAAGAAGAACCGCCTGTATAAAAATCTGACGCGCTCGAGTAAATCAAGGTCACGATTTTTTTTTGCATTTTCAAAAATCAGCCCTGTCTGATGGTCGCGTCCAAATCGTCAGTCTTTAAAATAGGAGCTACTGGAGGGTTCACTTAACATCCCTTATCAATATCTGCCGCGCTCGAGTAATTTTTTTTTTTAAATATTTTCAACCCCTTCGTACGGCCACCCCCACCACGCAAAACGGCAGATTATTATTTTTCCGTTATCAGACAGACGTGGCGCGACTACCCTATTAATATCTGACGCGCTCGAGTATTTCTTGGTGACTGTTTTTTTTACATTTTTGAAACCCTGTAGACGCTCCCCCCACCGCTGAAGGGGGAAATATCACATAACCTTTTTTTCTTTATTCCACCTAATCTTCAAATTCCAGTAGGTCCCAAAGACGCTCGAGTAACTACAAATTTAGCATCATTGCCTCCCCTACCATTAGACCATTTAGCTTGAATATATTCCTCGATCTTCAAGTCATTGCGACGTGTTTGATTTTGTTCGTAGTGAAGAAATATTTGTCATCTGCTACATTACATACATACTCGTATATATGTATGTCAGAATGCGTCATATATGTTTAGTCAATATACCGACACGTTATGCAACATTATTTTTTAATCGAACAGCTGAGCAGAGGTATATCAATCACTTCCGGCGACTGTGTTTCCTGACTTGAATAGGCTTTTTCTGGGGAAGCGTATTCCATCCGGCATATATGTATAGTTTATATTTACATATTTTTTTACTTGCCAACTTAATTGTCAGGACTTTCGACCCCTATTAAATACAAGCGAGAAATTAAAATATTACTTATGTAAGATGTAGGTAGGTAGGTAATAGTTATTAGATTTAGATGTTGCGTTCGGAAATTGCTTTTGCATGAAATTTTTATGAATACAAAACGTGATATTTTAAGTAACCGATATTCATATTTACTAGTATTAAAATTTAAATAAGTAACACAAAATTTTGTGCTCAAGAGGTAAATCACTAGGCCAAAATGACTTTCTGAACAAACCATCGCCCATTGCTTTTTTTCGGCGCTATTGAACCTCCTATACCAATGCAAACCCTGAAGATAACGTCAATACAAAAATATTTATCAGTAGCAACGAATGACCCTAGTGACGTGTCTTTCATCTGTATCTACGACAACCTTCAAGTTAAATAATACAAACGTTGTTGACCGATAATCACATTTCGAGTCGAGGTGAACAATGAAGAAATTAACAAACACAAATGCATACCTACGACGTAGGTACCTTCACGACTCTGTTATTTTTTCGTCGATATTAAACTGAGTGAGGGGCAATCCAATGTTTGAGATAACACGTGTCTAATCGGTGAAAATGTGGGGTAAAACATGTCCATAGTTACCCAATAATTATTTTACGGTTCATTCAATTTGTGTTCTTATAACTATAATAAAATTATGTTTAGTACGTAGGTATATTATTAATTAAATAATTTAACAAATATCCTATTGGATGGTAGGTACTCTTACAAGTTTAACAATCAAATAAATTATCTCCAAAAGGATATAAAAGTAAAGGTACTTCTTATTCTGTGATAGAAATAAGTAACTTACCTACCCTACCCCTATTAGATACCCGGTACCAAAGTACTTGATATTGACTTCGCCTTGGCATTGACCTTGGTTGTCTATCCGATCGTAGCTTAACGAGGACACCAAATAAATATTCCTAAAGGTAGGTTGGATGGGTATTATTATTTCACAAATTTTATTACTACAAAACCTAATCATAATGGAAAGGACGCGGGAAGTAGAATGTATTTTTATAGTTTCATTAAACATAACATTTTAATTCGGTACATAGTATTAATTACTTACTTTAATATCCTAAATATGGAACTATGGAAATATAATAGGGAATGTGCGTAAAACCGCAAGATAAAAGCTATTTGGCATAATTTCTGTACTGATTCCTATATTACCATGTTTATACATAGAACTAAGAATAGAAAACAATACCTTGAACTAATTAGAGCATCCGAAGCCGTCCACGGTATTTGTTTCTCTGCTACGAAGGCAATATTATGGGATGACATCACTAACTATAAGAAAAAACTAAATAAAGTCATAAAAAATATCCAGTAAAAGAACTATTTATTTTTCAAGCAAAACGTTATAATTTCATAATGGAGAATACGGTCGTACTTTGTAAAACTTTCGTAACTGTTGTGAGCATAGATATAGGTATGTTGTGAATATCCAGAATTAGGCATAGATAGATACTCTCTACTCTCACTCGTGAAGGTTGGAGTCACGTTTTCAATCCTTAGTACCTAATACAATATGAGTCAGTGTATCCATCCAAGTTAAGAACAGAAACGGCAGACGGATCAGCCATTATGTAATCCACACGAACAATGGCGAGCTACTTATGTTATGACCAGGTCAGGTAACGTATCGCCTAACTCTTCAATAGTCTTGGAACCGAAAATATTCAAATTAATTTTCAGAGAAAATGCTTTTTAAGTTACACTACCAACTATCCTAATTTTCCACCTCATTCAAAAGTTAAGGGACGACTTTAGAAGCGTGTATCTCGCAAAGAATACAAAAACGCCTGACATAAAAAGAAGTCATTTTAAACCTCTGTCTATAATATATTATTTTTAAGACCTACGCAAGTATTTGTTCACGCATGTGTTTTTTTTTACATCCTCTAGTTACATTATAGATGGAGTGCAACGACAAAAATATGTTTATCTTAATTTCTCTACACCTTCTAAATTTCTTCTACGAAGTGCCAATAGTGTCCAAGTACATACAGATAGACGCACAGACCAAAATTAAAAGAATACGTATTTTGCAATTTAGGTTTAGGTTTAAAGAACTTTATTCTCATAAGAACTACATTAGTTCACTTACAATGAGATACAGTTTTAACTTAAATAATAATATTATAGATGTATGTCCTCTGGCTTGAATGACACACTAAAATAATTTTGCAACAAATTCTTTAAGTTTATGCCGGTATGCGTTGACACTAGTGCACTTTTTGATTTCGTCAGGTAATTGGTTGTATAGCCGTACTCCTTCAAACAATATCGTTGTTTTTCCGTAGTTTGTTCTCGGCTTTATCAGTTCTATTTTATTTTTTTGTCTTAAGTTATTTAGCTACGGAATCCTAAGTTTATTATTAAATTAGACGCGGTCACTCTCTAGGTGCGTGTATAATAATACATACAGTTCTTTTTTATTCACCAGCATTAATTTAAGGGGTTTTTAACTTTTTTTACAAAATATAATCTAATTCGATCAAGATGTATGAAGTTTTAATTTATGTTTGCCAATTTTATTCGTCAATCACTACAAACTTTATACGTAGGTCACAAAGTGCGTGTGGGTTTTTATGATTCATGAACAGGCTTTGTCCCTTGAGCAATTTTAGCTGTAACTCAGTCAAAAACAGATCCAACCAATTAGGATTGATGATAAAGCACCCTCTTAGGCTTTGTGTGTTTAACACATCATCATTTACCATAGTGAGGTTGGACTCGGTTGTAGCAAAAGAAAATAAAGCCGGTATAGTTAAAATATACCAATCGCTGTTATAACATCATATTTTGTATAATATACATAGATAAAATTGTTTATGAAATGTTTTGAATAACATATTTTCTTGTTCGCGTCATTCATCGAATCACAAAATTAGCATGCGGGTACTTTAACCCTATTTTATCAACGAATGTAGGTCATTCACATACAACATCAAGAACGATTTAACACTTTTCATTGTTTAGGTCAATCGTCTATGATAATAATATAATTGAGAATTATTGTACTTACGTAAATATTACATTATTATGTACCTACTTAATATAAGTAACATTAAACATTGTTCTCTATTACTTGTGCGATCAAACTACTTGTAAGTAATTTTATTTATAGATTATGGGATGGCTGTTGCTAATAGTTTCTAATCGGTTGTGGTGCGGTGCTCATGGTCTGCGCAACTACCTATTGAAATATGATCCTCATAAAAACTATAATATCTATATAACTATTACAAACCTACAGTACAATTTAGTTTTTTTTTTTGTATAATTCATAAAATCTACCGTCGTCAGCGGGGGCAAGGCAAGCCCCTCCTAAACCTAAATCCTGGTTCCGTTACTGGTAGTTACGAAAACCTTCACTTTAGAGGGACCTTCACTTATCAAGGAGTTGTTTACATTGTCAGAATGGATTTGTTGAGTCATCCACCATACAGCACCGACCTTGCATCTAGTGGCTCTTTTTGATCCCAAATATAAATCCCAATAATAGACCAACTTGATGAAATCAATGTCAAGACGCCGACTGAATGTGTGAGCGGTAATACGGTAGTTTGTAAAGCATAGTTTTCATTGATTTTACCGTACCCCTCCATCTATCTTTGAAACCCTACCATTGGTAATTAAATACCGAGACACTTAACACAATGAATGTTACAAGCCTCTGCCCCGCAGTTTTACTCGCGTACCCGAGAGAAAAGTATATGTCCATATTCAAAGAGTTTTATGGCAACAATCGATAGGTCAATTATGAGGATCAAAACTCTCATAAACATGGTGTGTTAAATTAAAGTTGTAGACATCGAGAAAAAGTTTTATAATATGTGTTTTACTTATAATAGGATTTAAATACAATTTGCCCGCACTGATATTTAATATCTGTCTTTTACCATCTGTATAGTGGGAAGTAGTACTAGCTAATGCTCAACATGCATTGCATAGAATTTATTGTTTTTCAGCTGTAAGAAACATAAAAAATACTAAAAACAACGGGAAAAAAGGGCACCAAAAAGCGATTTCGCATAGAAGACAAATCCACAAAAAACATTAATAAGATTTTTAGTGATGTCATGCACAACACACAAATGAACGGGCGCAATGGTTTAACAGAACTGACTACTGAGAGAGAACCGACTGCTATAGAAGTGTGAATAACATTCGCGCACTATCATGTATCGTGCTATTTTTGTATTGGGGTTTTTCTTATATTCTTCCAAGAAGTGACCATGAATCATGACTAAGCATCATCTAACGACAAATCAGTGTATGTGATTTAATATTTACACTACCTACTTCAACTTGTATTAAAGTATTATGTGCGTACGTCCAAAGCTTCACTTGCATAAGTGTAACGCTTGATCATTTATGATATAAAGGCCTGACCTAGAGGCGAAATAGAGGCGGTAAAGCGACGCGTCAAGGCGTAAGTGGGTAAGTCGAAGCGCCGCGTCCTATTTGGCCAAAAGAAAGTGACGTGTCACTCTTTCAAATAATAAAAATCATATTTCCAATAAGATACGAGTATGACTTGACTTTGTTACATAAATTAAAATTATCTTTAGCAGGAATATTTGTTTGCTTTGAAAAATTTAAATACAGTGGACCCCCGGTAATCCGGCCCCTGTCTAATCCGTCACCCCCTGTAATCCGACATAGTCTTTTCATGCTTCTTAAATTGATTGATTCATAATTTTTGATTATTTTAGTATGTATGTACCTCTTTCGTCTAACGTTAAGTTATTGCATATTTTTTGTAAGTACATAATTTTATAATAAAACGTAAGCTCTCTATTGTGTGTTGTTAATAAATGTACTAAATTTGACATACAACATAACATTATAGAATCTTATCATTGGATCTGTAGTTTGTCGGATTACAAGGCACTCTTTTGTAAAAAAATCCGGACTATAGGGGGTCTTAGGCAGTACTCTATAATCCGACAAATTCAATAGTCCGACACTGCCCTGCAAAACATTTGTCGGGTTACCGGGGTTCCACTGTACATGTCTGGATGCATATAAACATCTTTGTATTTGGTTCCTAGCACGTTCTAGATACAAAACAAGATACCATCCGTCTTTGGTCGTTATTAAGGTGGAATGTAGAATGAAGGAGTAGGCAAACTTACCTAATACCGCATTCCATTACCAGCAAAACGATTCCATACAGCATACACCGCGCAGCGTACGCTCTCAAAATAACTCTGAGAAGGCTCGGTTTACGTTTGCCACTTGCACGAGCCACTTCCTCTTCCCACAATCGAGCAAACTTGTCACCTAGCGGACCTGACAAAGATATTTTTATGTTAATTCATAATCTGATTTTATAAACAGGTTAAGGTACGTTTCAATGAACTGCAGGTCTATATCATATCATCACACTCTTCAATAGTAAACACAGTTCATAAAGCATTAGACCCTGCCTGTCCGCCGGAGCAGAGCAGTGCAGAGCTAGGAAATTTATCCAATATAATTGCACATACTATAATAACATTACAACCGAATTGAGAATCACATATCCTTTTGAAGTCGATTAAAAATTACGAAGTTTGTGCAATTTTATTGGTTAAATACGCACAACGCACAGCTCCGCTCCGGTGTACAGACAGCCTTGGCGAGGCCAATGAATAAAAAACGTATGGTAATGATATAGAAAAGCAACCATCATCACTTACCATGGTGAGATTGTGGTCAAACATAAGGCTATCGAATATAAAAAAAAAACGAATTATGTACAGATTTCAAGGCGGCATGTATCTCTGGACGAACATTTTTGCACAATGCATTGTATTGCATGAAGTTTATGTAACAATGGACGGAAATCATTGTCACAATTCTTACATGATTCATTTTTTTTTTTATTAGAATAGGCTACGTTTAACGACAATCTCAAAGTACGAGATTGGTACGGTATATGATAGATACGTAATGATACTGTGGTGGAATATGGCAAGCACACAAAGCCTAGCTAGAAGAAACAGGCTCTCTCTTATGTAGCTGCAGTAGCAAGGTATGTGCTAGACGACCAGTTTTCAACATGAGGGTGGTAGACAGCTAAGCAGTTACCTACTACAGAAGGACCTTTTTAGGGTTCCATACCCAAAGGGTAAAAACGGGACCCTATTACTAAGACTTCGCTGTCTGTCCGTCTGTCTGTCTGTCACCAGGCTGTATCTCAAGAACCGCGATAGCTAGACAGTTGAATTTTCACTAATTATGTATTTCTGTTGCCGCTATAACAACAAATACTAAAAACAAAATAAAATAAATATTTAAGGGGGGCTCCCATACAACAAACGCGATTATTTTGCCCTTTTTTGGTCGATATCGGTAGGCACTTGAAATATTCACAAAATACCTAGTTGTATTTTTACTTTAATAATAAATAATAAAATCAAAATAAAATAAATATTTAAGGGGGGCTCCCATACAACAAACGTGATTTTTTTTCCGTTTTCACCGCGGATCCCTTCGTGCGTGAGTCCGACTCGCACTTGGCCGGTTTTTTTAGCTTTCGCTCACATGTTTCGCCAACAACCTACCTTAACTTATTCAGTCTATCTTTTTAATTAATTTCACAGCTGAAGGCTCTTTATCCACATTTATTCTTATCTCGTTTCCTAGTTGACATTATGATTTAGTATTAATAATGCGTGACATAAAAAATCAATATAAGCATGTTAAAAAAAACCGTATACAGATTAATGAGATGGGAAGGTCAGTGTCAGTCAGTGATAAAATTAATTGCAAGATTGGTTAAATGGAATATAACAAAATATAACTAACAACAATAATAATTTAGTTATGTGTTACCTAGTTCTAATTAAATTAGTAATATGTAAAATTAATTATTTGTCATATCTAGTAAACATAGGATCATCCTACTTATCCCTACTACCTTCGCTGGAATAAGTCAATGCCATATATTATGTGGTATAGAGGCGCCGAGATATAATGTATTTGGAGAGAGGATAAAAATCTCGTGTAATGTTTATCCGGGCTAATTTCCGAAACTACTACTCCGATCTTGATGAAACTAGGCTAGATCATTTCCTGGAATAAAATATAGGATACTTTTATCCCGGGAAAAGATAACGCGAGTGAAACCGCGGGGGACAGCTAGTTTATATAGAAACTGATTGATATTTGAAACGTGAGACCATTTATAATAATCCAACCTGTCTGTATATTCATTTTACGCAATTTACCTGATGAATGTTCTTCTAGCGGCTCATACAAGTCTTGCTCCTCCATTTCTTTTTTCAGTCCACCCCAAAATATTGGCAGTGTCCATCTATAAAATAAGTAATCATACTGAAAACTTTAACTGAACTCCGAAACTACTTAACCAATCTTAATGAAACTTGGCACACAAATAGATTATATCCTGGAATAAGAGATAGGATGCTTTTTATAGCAAAAGAAAAGCAGCGGCATCTAGTATATGACGACGAGAAACGACCAATCGCCCTGGCCGTCGGTCTTTACGTCGGTTTTTTACGATGGGCAAGGATGCATGCATTGTGATGCATGTAGCAGCTATTCTAAGCCCCAGCTACTGGGCAGCGGGGCCGCGAGACGGAAGAAGCCCGCGCCCAGTCGGACTATTATGGTCTCACAGAAGGTGGATACGGTCCTCCAAACCATATCCCTGCTCAGCATCGCCGACACGACTACTGGTAGGGAAAGATTCAGTCCGAACTGGCAGACCAGGATCCACTGCTTGAATTCCTAAGGATGGCACACTGCTGTGGTCGCTCCCACCACAATTGAAGCAGACTGCTGTTGCCTCATGTCCAACCCTTAACATAACTTATGCCAATCCAACTTCCTACTATATTAGAAAATCAAATATGAATGTTTGTGTGTGTATGTACACAAATATTTTCATATTTACACTTGGCTCTCATAAAATAAATTTAGTACACTACCTACCAGATAGTTTAATATTTGGATAATAAATTACAATGATCAATTGCTCCATAGGGTTAGGTGTCTCATATAAGGTTACTTTATCATTGCCAAGTTCTTACCAAATTTTATTTCACAAAACACAACTATTCATAAACAACCAAGACTTTCCTATAAAAAACCTACTTACAAGCAAGATAAAACTTGATATTCAATCTAAATGAGGGTAAAACTAAAGGTATGATCTATTTATGTGCTATGTTTCATATTTTCATGCAAGTCTATCAGCTGTTGCAGAGCAGAGGTAACAAATATACCTATATATGTATCATTGTATACTATATACTTAGTAGGAATGCATTTAGATGCATTTACAACTATAAATCATCAAAAATAATAAACTTACGCGAATGTTAGAGCAGAAAAAGGATTTGCTTTCGCCCTAGGGTGTGGAGGGCGACCCTTTTTCTTTAAGGATTCCATTTTTAAAATACCTGCAAGAAAAAAAAAATCTATATTGTCTGCATACTCAGTAAACTTTTGCAATATTTATTTGATTTGGATATCATAGGTTATCAGTGCGGACCAAAAACTTTTTAGGGTTTTATATAATACATTTAAGAGTTATTAATAGGTACTTACTGAAGCAGTCTTAGACGGACGGTATATTTTCTATATAACCTATGATCCACTGTAGCATGACCTCGGCGGTCGTTACCGGTAACCGAACTACTTTCTTCGAGTAAAGAGAAATATTTTGTTTCGGCGCAATAGTACAATGATTACAAACAAATGATCCTAATAAATTGTTTTACCCAGTTTTCCGCTAAAATTATATAAAAAATTATTCAAGGTAACGGTAATTATGTAGAATGATAATGTTATAATCAAGGAATATTTTCTATAATTCTGAGTAAGAACATTATTTCACTTTAATTTATATGACACATTCATTTACGGTAGTTTTATCCTGGTTCACAAATTCTACGTGAACTAACTACAACACACGCACAAGACTAAAATAAAATAAAATCATACCAAAGAGAAGAGTAAAATCTATAGAGGAAAGTGAAGCCCGTTATGGGCAGCCTGGCGCAACTTCCATTAGAAATTTGAAATGTATAAAACAGCTGCGAAATAAAATTACTATTTTAATTAAGTCGTATTACTATTTTAAAATTTATTTAAAACCGATTTTGTTTCTAATAAATAGTTTTCTATACTAATGTCAACAAATCCATATCAATAATCGATGTCGACATCTTTTTTCTGCGTATTAATTATATTGGGTGATTTTTTTACCGTCTTGATAATATGGTGTGTTATTTTTAGAGTTCAGATAATCCAATAAAATACATAAAAAAAGGCACTTTACACGACGCGTGTGTAATAGTAAAACTACACTGCCTAGACCTAGACCACGATCGCGCTTGAATGAAAGTGCGAGTGAAATAGCGTCAGTACATACCTACGCATGTCTACCATTGGGGTTTAACAAACTCCGAACTGTTATTTTCGATATTTCGATATTCACTTCATACTTTTAAGGGCTTAAGATCTTCTAGCATGCTTTGGTTGTGTTACATGTTAAACTTTATCATTAGTCATTACATAATCTAATTGAATGAATAAAATAGTAGGTACGAGTATGAGGTTGGTACCTACAAACGAGGTTATAAGAGTACGTCAACTACAAGTGCAACATACTAGGCGTATTTGAATTAACTTATTTATAAAATAACTAAAATGTACCTTTTAGCGATATCGCAGTTATTGTTCAAAGTGTCCACCGTTTCTCTCTAAACACTAACTAGAATGTCTTAGTAAATTGTTTGACAAACTATGAAGTCAAACTATGGGTGTCTCTTATCCCTTTTTAAAATATCGAAGGCGTCTATTAAACGCTGTTTTAGTTCACTGACACTGTGAGCTTCTTCTGTGTACATATCCACCTGCCACTGAACTGACTGTCTAGATACTCGCGCACTGATCTTTCGTAATGGGCTGGGCAGCCGTTGTGCCTGCTTAATCGCGCGCGATGGTTGGGCACTCGGTGGCGGTCGGGCGTCCGAGCGGGGAATGGTGGGAGTGGAGCCGGCAGCGCTCGGTGAGCCAGACGAATGTGCTCAAGAGAGTTATATATGTGTCACGCGTTTTTTGGGTGACTAAGTTTGCGATTTTGAATTAATTTAGATTTTTCCGAATTTTTCTTTTAAATCTTTTATAGTGAAAAAATAGATTGTAAATTAGTAGTGTATATTGATAGCTTGATTTCAGACTATGTTAGTATAAACAATTATAAAGTAAGTATGCTATTCCATATACCTATCACACCCTATTTTTTCAAGATGGTAAATAAAGTCATCCAGTAAATATACATGAAGTTACGATATTGACTTCATTTTATCAAAAATATTAATAACTGTATGAGGCTAGTAAAATTTTCTTTAAGTTAGGTATCTAATGCATTATATTTTTTAAGCTTTGAACGTGGCGACCGAATCAAGAAATTCCGTAACGACGAAAAAAACCTAACACCCTACTACCATGTATTTTGTTTTCAAATATCACAGCGACTATCATATTTTTGTCGTCGTCGATTGCTAGTTGGTTGTCGGTGACGCGCGGTGACGGCAGCTGGCGGCAGCCACGGACAACCGACTGCAGTTGCAAAAAAAAAAGCGCGCTTTTAAAATAAAGACGATCAAAAACTCATTCCTGCCCGCTAAAAGTTTCTTATAGAAAACACCACCTTTAGCTGCGCTTAAAAGCGAACCAAGTCGTTCTTTTCGAATAGATGGGATGAATAGTATAATGCTATGCAATTGATTTACCGCGGCAGTCCCCGAGTGCCACAGGTTTTTTTATAGATATATAGTAATACAGTTCAGGCTATCGGAAAGAAAGAATTAGGATTTGTTAATAAGAAATGCATGTAAAATGATAAATAATTAATATGCGTCCCAGGAAGGTTCCGTAAAAAAGGAGAGTAAAGCAAAATTAACATTAATAAATAGTTCACACAGAACAAGTCAATTATTTTTTGTTCCTATATATGACCGACCATAGTTATATAACGACTTGGTGTATTTACCCTGTTCACCCATATTATTATATTATGTGAGAAGAGACACATGAGTCACTCCACCAACTCAGCCATCATGTGGCCCTCTGTTTAAGTGCCGAAAATGTGGACGCTGCTGTCACTCCAAGGCCTACCACACGAACGATGTTTAGACCATCTATTTAAGATGCTGTTTAGATCATCTTTATTACCCACATTATCTATACGTGTTTATAAAATATACATTTCTATGAATAATATTTAGTCAATTGCGTACACGTCTGTTTGGTATAAATTGCATTGCAATCCCAGGTGGGCAACGTACTATTTTTGACTTGTCATGTTGTCAGAACTGGAAGATGTCACTGTATGAATTTCATTGTTGGTAGCATGAGTGTAGCACCCGTTTCATATATTTAGTTTTTATATGGAAGTTTTGCCTCTTAAGCGTATCGGGTTTTTTTTTAAAGGTTTTTGGCTTGGTATCTAGACCTTTAAGCCATTTCTTTATTTTTAATATTCTTTATTTTATGTTATAGTCACATTATATTATCATATTAACTGTAAAGTCTAGTCCTCATCCGTACCAGTCCGGTAGGGTTTTAGTGAAATTGGTCGCTGTTTCACTAAAACTTTTCACAACCAACAATCACTATAATAATATGTACGCTTTCATTTCACTTCACTTCACTTGTGCACATAGATTGATTTTTATTGGACAAACACCACTAGATAAGATACACACTAGAATTTACAGTAAATGTGACAATATAGCTTAACTATAAAATAGAAGAACATTACTATTTACTAGATAGTAAACTAAAGAAACTGAAGTAAATGTGTGCTACAGAAAGATTTTGTATCTATAGTCATGAATAAACAATAATAAAAAAAACTATATTTGTTTATGATCAAAATAATAGATATTATGACAGGACAGATGACAGGTTTATTCAATAATTCAATCACATATCAGTAATCTGTGAATTCAATCAAAGTCAAACATAGGTTTATTTTGTATAATGACTGCTGAAGCTTTATTTTATATTATAATATTTTAATTATGTAGGTATGTGAAAATAAAATTACTTGTGGATTCATGAGTTTCCATTCAAAGACTCCGTGTAATCTTTCGTTTATTATGTGTTATTTAAATGATGTATAAGTTGTTGAAGCGATACAGAACAATAATGCTCGCCAGTATATTCTTCTTTTATATTGGATGTAGCATAACTATAAATTTTTTACGTCTTGAGTGTGATGCTCTCTCCAGTTTGGAGACGATTAGTGATACATCAGAACTATCTAAAATCGAGTATGCAGTGATTGTTTTAAGTGGACCTAACAACTCAGTAAAGCGGGATACAATACGTGCCACTTGGGGTAAATTTGTGTCCAATATATTTATAGAAAATGGTGAGAAACTTTATAAATGGAACCACAGCAGGACAACACCTAACATTGCACAAGAACACACGAAATTATATTTCGTTATTGGATCAAAAGGTTTGCCCAAACTGGAACTTAATAAGTTAGAAAATGAAGTTATTAGAAATAATGATTTGTTATTACTGGAGGGTTTCGAAGACAGCTACAATAATTTAGCACCTAAAATGCTCTATACCTTGAAGTGGATCAGTAATAACTTGGTTGGAATGAAGTATTTGATCAAATGTGATGATGATTCGTTTGTTAGAGTTGATTTGATAATAAAAGAACTCGAAGCTTTTGGATCAGATATCACTGCTCCTGAAATAACTGAATATATTAGTCATAAGGTAAAGGAATTTAACAATTTTTATATAGTTATTATTATGTGTCAGCTCATACCAACACTATGTAGCTACTTTTGTTCACCCACAGGACAAAGTGAAAAAAAAAATGTATAAGTAGTATTTATCTAGTCTACTATCTAGCCCATTTGGTACCAAATGCAAGGTCTCAGTTTCTAATGTCTTCTTTTATAAAATTTAATGTCCTACTTGGGCTGAAAAAGGTAGGTTAAATTATTGATTTCATCACATGTAAAACTGCCTTACAATGTTTCTCTTCACTGTGTTCATAATACCTGTTTTTATAGCAGATTAAAAAGGAAGAAAAATATATTTACATACACACAATATTACAGAATTGTACATTCATACATACACACAATATTAAAGAATTGTACATTCATACATACACACAATATTACAGAATTCTACATTCATACATACACACAATATTACAGAATTGTACATTCATACATACAAAACAACAAAATGTATGATAGGTATGCAACAAACCTGGTAATATTGTGTGACATACAAAAAGGTAACAGCTCAGTTTTACTCCAAGGTATACAAGATTCATTTTCAGTTGTACCTTTTCAATACCCCAAAAGAAAAAAAAATACCTATCTGATCTTGTCTTTCTAGGAAAACCTACCATCATATAATGGTCTTTACTGGGGATACTTTGATGGCAGAGCAAGAGTTTATCAGAGTGGTAAATGGCAGGAACAAGACTGGTTCCTGTGTGACAACTACTTACCTTATGCTCTAGGTGGTGGATATGTCATTTCCCGAAGCATAGTTGACTATATTAGCAGGAATGCAGATATATTAAGGTAAACTTATATTTAATAAAAAGTTTGGGTTGGTGTCCAGTGTGTCTGTTTATTGAAAGTATTTAAAAACAGAATAATTGGAGGTATGTCGGAAAGCCAAAAATATAAAGGTTAGTTGTGTATTTATCACACCATAAATAAATTCATTATTTTTAGTATCTTTAGATGTAATTAAATAGTGGAATCGATGGTGGTACAATTTCCACTGTTATACTATATAGCTTACAGGTAAAATAAAGGTACTTATTAGTTATTATTGAAGAAACACTGTATTGTCAAATTTATTTTCCAGTCATTACAAATCTGAAGATGTTTCAATGGGTGTGTGGACAGCACCTCTAAAATCTATCAACAGAGTTCATGATATGAGATTTGACACGGAATGGAAGTCCAGGGGCTGTTCTAACAGCATGTTAGTGCGTCACAAGCAATCACCAAGTGATATGAATCAGCTGTACAAGACACTAGTGCATACACATGGTGAAAAACTATGTAGGACTGAAGTAACAGAGAGGAAATCATACAAGTATAACTGGAATGTACTACCCAGTATGTGTTGTAGATAGATTTGAAGTCTACATTGTGCAGTGTTATTTTTCGCATAGTTTAATATTTACCAAAACTTAATTTATTACCATGTGAAATGCTTAATCTTTCAGGTCGTGTGGGATCATTAATGGCTATTATTATTATTGAAATTTTAATATGTACAAGTGTGAACGGATTAATCATTAATCTTGATTTATTTCCTTTATTTTACCTGCATTCCAATGATAAAAATCCCTGTGCTATCACAGGTCCTAAACTAACAACAATATACAGATTTCATATCTATTACCATAATCTATTCAGCTGTATCTAACAGACACATACACACAATATTTCACATTAATTATATTATAAGTTAATTTCTAATCCTTACTTGTATGAATCTTTTGCATTTGACAACCTATTACATAGTTGATGTAACTGTAGATATTTTGACTTTTTACACCCATTCCAACACAATATTTCTGATCCTAAGTTGGGGTGTAAAATATTTAATTATAAAGTGTATATGAAATTGTAATTTTAAAGAATCATTGAAAGACTTCAAATAAGTAATTTTGTCTTAATGGATTTTCTAGTCATTTTTATTCGTAACTTATAAAATAAAACATAACTTCAAAACAACATGAGAAATGTTTTAATATTTTTATAAACAAACATTTGAACACAATAAGAAAATAAACAATACATTATTTAAAAAAATACGCGTGAACATTACTTAAATTATAAATTATCCATAATCGTCTTACCCCGCCTTTACCTATAGCTATCAGGCACCCCTAATATCACATGAATAAAGGTATTTTCAATATTTGTCTAATGGTGACTTTTAACTTTCGAATCCATATATGTCTGGTTGTTATAAAACGTTGTTCTTGATAATTCCTCTTTGAAGTAGTCTATTGTCCTCTGTAATCCTTCTTTTAAGCTAACCTAGAAATGGATAACACTCATTAAACAATGTAATATCAATTTAATTAAAACATGAGAGTAAGAGCACGGCTAATACACATTTCAACTATGAGTGAGTAAACTGTTTGATACTAGTCGTGCTTTGGTTTCCTCACGATGTTTTCCTTCACCGATAGCTCATTGTAGAATTCAAACCCACGACCTTCGCCGCGGTATCCGACGTCACTACCACTGAGCTATCATCGCCTTAAAAAGGAATCAGTGAGTAGTTTCTAGGCCTACAGCGATTTAGATTGTGCATTAATAAGTCAGTCAGGCAGGTCAAGAATGTTTTATATGTTAAGATTATTACTTTAGGTGTCCAGTGTAAGTTGGCCTCCGCCACGGCGATATCGGGCCGCCGTCGCTGCGGGTCGTCTTCCACCGCAGCGCCCGTCGCCACTGTACTGCGACAACCGGGGACTAGATTCTTTATTATCATTGCGAATTCTGGAATACCGAAATATTTTGCATTGCCTTTAGATTTATCTAAACTATGGCCGCAGTGGTGAGGGAAATATTGAACGCGCTGTTTACACAATGCTTGTTATGCACTCTAAATCGAGCAACTCAGCTGGGCATTTTGCTTGTCCTCTAAACAGCAAAAAAATATTCAAAGGGTTACCATCTGATTTGATTGCAAATACCTACCGTAGATACAAGTTTTGTTTATTGAATTGTAAATTTTCACGTTTTCTTTAATAACAATACCATGCTACTTAAAATAAATTAATATTTATAATTGGTCGTAAAATATAGGATGATTTATACTACATTAGGTCGCATCGGTTCCAAACTTTTTAAATCTGCACGTGAAGCACATTATCCTTTCAACAATATTAAAATAACTTTCCCTCCGTGTCCGTTAGCCATGAGACGCCCTGTATAGGTACTAAAACAGTAATTGCGTGACGTTCATTTAGTCATACGGTCCTGAGCTAATTTTAATGATTTTATTAAATATAGTTTTAGTGAACGAAACTCAGCTTTATCTAAAGTTTAGATGCCTTGAGATAATGCAGCAGCTGAAAATACTGAATTTGTTACATAGTTCAACTTAACCTATAACTACAATCTACGTATTTACGGCTAGATGGAAAATATGTAAAATGCATACCTTCTATAGTGTGTTCTACAGGATTGCCGATATTCACAGGCAAAGAATAAGTAGATTCCATTAAAGATAATAGACCATCCACGAGATCTGATACGTAGCAGAAAGAGCGTGTCTGCTTTCCATTACCATAAAGCTGAAAAAAGAAATATTGCATTATAAATTAAATAAGTATTTGAAGCACGAACTAATCATTTTTAATTTTCATACAGTAAAAGTGAGCTCACCTGGGATTGTTACTAAACAAAAGTTAAATGGTAAAATAACTTACAGTTATAGTTAAATTCTGTAATGCTTGCATTATAAAATTAGATACAACGCGTCCGTCAGACACATGCATCCTCGGCCCGTAAGTGTTGAATATCCTTGCTACTCTAACCGATACTTTCTCTTGCTTGGCGTAGGAGTAGGCAAGCGTTTCGGCCACTCTTTTGCCTTCGTCGTAGCACGCACGAGGTCCTGAAAACAGTCGAGTTAATTAGCTGTATAACTAGAACTTGTTAGTTAATATAGGTACATTAGTTTGTTATACATTACATGCCATAGGCTAGACCAAATTTCATCACATTTAGTTATGCCGGTGTGTCAAGAAGAACCTAACCATTCTAAATTTGTGTCCTGCTAGTACACTACCTCCATGAAAGTAATCCTAGCGGCGCCCATGATTCTAAATACTTAATTGTTTTCGGTAAACATCTGTGACATAGATAAACGGGCGGATGCAAACAGAATAGAACTGTCTTCTTGTGGAAGGTACTTACATAACCTTAAAAAGCAAGAATTGGCTAACCTATTGGATTAACATGTCCCCAATATGACTCAGGTTGGGGATGTACCATAGGATCCCCATACACCTCTGAAGTGCTTGCTATTAATATTTTAGCACCAACACGCCGCGCAAGTCCTGAAAAATATTACATAATTTTTGTATTATTCTACATACATAGGTAATGTAATTGTGTGTGTGTATTTATTCCATTTAATGCAGTTTCGTAATATTTATCAGTTTTTTTGCTTCTTGAGAGGTCATATTACTATGCTCATATATACCTATCTATCCTGATACTTTTACAAGGTCCACTGGTACTTACTGCTTTAGTTACGAATTTATTTTGTATTAGTTTTCCACTATTATTTTCTATCCTACATGGGATTAGCAATAATGCTAAGAGGAACGTTATGATCTAGGTTAGTCAGATGTCCTTAATTTTTTTGAAATTCCATCATAGCTTCCCAGTACCAAATGATTCTCCCAAGAATTATAAATTGTTACATGTATTTGTAGCATATAATAAGTGATTAAATATACCCAGCATGTTGATGGTTCCCAAGGTGTTTGTTTTTATTGTCTTTACTGGGTTCTGCATGTAATGTGGTGGACTCGCTGGACTTGCTAAATGGTATATTTCGTCAGCCTGAAATATTACAAAAACAAATCATAATTGACTTACACATAGGTAAAAAATTAATGTACAAAATGCAAAGCCAATAAAATTGTAGTAGCATTTAACCTGTTGGTACTGAAGTGGTATGGTCATCCCACTTAAACAATAAGATAACAATTTAATTAAAAAAAACTGCGAGCCAACTTATGAAGTCAGATGACAAAAACACAGGTGGCCTAGGCAACATTTGGGTAATATAAAATTCATAGAAACCAAAAAATCTTAATACATTACTACTATTACAATAATAATCATAAAATATATCACTATATAAATTCCAGATAAAAACCTGTAATTGAGGTAATTCATTGACAAATTAGCTATGATAATAATTGTTATAACAAGAATACCTACTTCAACATAAAGTGGATTAACTATGTCATGATGAATCATTTCAAAGTTTCTGTGTCCAAACCAATGCTCAACATTGCGTTTACGTCCAGTGAAGAAATTATCCACAACAATAACTTCATGTCCTTGCATCATAAGAATATCAACGAGGTGGGAGCCAACAAAACCTGCACCTCCAGTTACCTGAAATATTCAATTAAAAAAGTTTAATTAAAAGACTTAGTTCAATACCCAACCACCACTGTGTTTCTATGGTCAAAATCTCTTCAGAATAATAATTTTACTTTCCAAGGTGTAATTTGATTCTTTATAATAAATAATTGAATACACAAAAAATTATAAACATACTTACCAAAATTCTTTTCCTCTCTTTATATCCTAAAAATTTGACATCTGGATATTTCTGAGGAATGCGTCCCTCTAAAATTGCAATTTTCTTTTCTAACAGTTCTATCTTAGCTTTTGCTTCTTGTAAGTCCCGTTTTGTACTATCATCATCAACATTATTCGACTCTATTTGTTTCTCCATTTTATTTAAATTATCATAATCAACCTTTGGTATTTGATTGAAACCTCTTAGTCCTATGTCTTGGAAATCATCTGAAATTCGTTGGTGCTGGCCTGTTACTATGTTGTCATTGGATTTGTCTTTCGCGAATATGAGAAGTAATAGTAATACTGAAAAATTTAGAGCATGTTTAAATACAGAAAATATAACCTTACTAATGTTACTTCATAATGGTTGTTGTGTTATAAATGTACCATAATGATATATGTAATTATCATTTTAGGTAAATGATAATTACATTGTCATTTATAAACTATATTAATTAATACTAGGTTTGGTTTTGAAGTAAAAAAATACCATAATGAACTAATAAGTGAAATAAAGAACTAATAGTATTGAGCGCAGCAATGCTATGCAATGGTGCAAAATAAAACAGATGTACTTACTTAAAACCAATGTACATGCGACGGTTATGGTTTTTCTGAACTTTAAGGATTGCCTTATCATTTCTAAGGGTAGTTTTATTTTATTTCCTTTCACATTGCTGTTTTCTTTTTAAAATAACTGCGAATTTACATCGAAAAACTATGTATAATAGGTAGGTAGGTAGACAGACATAAATAATTCGATTCGTTCACTCAATCAGTGTCAGATAGACGTCAGTGTTTTTTTTTATTATTTTCAGTCATGACCATAGATACTAAGTCTTTCAGTCGCATACATTTTCTTTAATTTTAATTTCTCCTTTTATGTTATAGAATCTCACATTCACTCTTTTAGCATTCACTGTATGTCTAGTCCTCATCCGTAGTCCGTAGATGTCCAGTCAGGTTTTGGTGAAATTGGCGGCTGTTCTACTAAAACATTCACGGATGCACTCTCGGAGATGCACTCCAATAAAGATCTAAGTGCACAAGTGAAGTGAAATGAAAGCTTGTATCGTGACTTTTCAGGTTGTCCCAAAAAGTCCATGAATGTTCGAAAAAGAACAAGATAACAACTACGTTGAGACAATCTCTCTTTCTAACCCTACTTACCCTGAATGACAGAAAGAGAAGTTGTCCCAATGTAGTTGTTATCTTACTCTTATTTGATTCAAGTAGGTATGGAGAGCTTCCTATCCAGGTTGTATATATATATATATATATAAATATTTTAAATATATAATGATGTACTTTAAGCAGGGGCGTAGCTACCGCCGTATTTGCCGTATCAATTATACGGGGCCCCCGGGCCACGGGGGCCCCCAAAGTGTGTAAGGAAAAAGAATAAAAACTTTCTAATTTATTTTATTTTACAAATGACAAAATTCTATAAAGCAATTCCTTTTTTTCCCGCCTTAAGCGTGCGTTCAAAAGTTGGTTGGTTATGGCGGGCTGCGGGACTTCCCCGTTTTACTTACTTCATCTTCAACTCAGCGGGGAATCCCCGGGAATCCTTCATCGATATCGCGATGTACGTGTACGTTGTTGTACTTTGCATTGGATGTTAAACCACGGAGTGCAGTGCACTGTTTATTTACGCGCTTTATATAAATGTGCATTACATTGTAATTCAGTACAAACAATATTGTTCTTCTGGTTTAGCAGTATTAGTAACGATTTGTAAAAGAAATGAGTGAAAGGAAAAGAGATTATCCCAGCGGCGCTGAGAAAAGAAAAATTAAACAGAAAAGGGACGAGGTTGTAAAAAAAGTGCCCAAAATTTCTTCATTTTTTCAGAGACAAGATACTGTGAGTGATTTAGATTGGAAAGGTAAGTACTACACTACTATCCAACCCATTTATTAGGGGCCCGTAGTGATAAACAAGGAAATCTTTTAATTTCGGTCTGTCCATCTGTCCGTCACAAAAAGTTGTCTCCCCCCTCGATTTTCACAATTATACTGTTTTTAGGGTTATCCTATAAACAGTATAATTTTCACAATTATACTGTTTATAGGATCGATTTGTTTTGTTGTTTGTTTATCAGTCCGTATCGTATCGTTAATTGCGTGTTGAGAACTTCAGATGTGCAGACTCGCTTTCGGGTTCTCGTTTTGTATGGCCACTACACTACGCGCTGCGTTTAAATAGCACGCAGGTGTATAGTAATGCACGGACGGGCAATCCGCGTAGAATCTGTGTGCGTCTGAACTGAACACTCTCTAACTGTGACCCTTAGTAACGTTATTTATTTATATATAACTCTTTTTAGTTTAGTATCAAAGCATTCGTATTTATTTTTTTAACAATTACTCGTTTATTTTTAGATTCTTCTGAAGCATGTTCTTCGTCACATATCCATCCGGAAATAGAAGAAAGCCAAGCACATACTTTATCGGATGTCCATCCAGAAATCGAGGAACCCCAAGTCAACGATTCTGATATATCTGCAGATAATGCAGATTGTAATATAATTTCATCAGATAGAGGAAATTTTGGTGACAATTTAACTGAATGCGAACGAAAAATAATTTTTAAATTGGGTCCATTTAAACCACAAGGACCATTTCCAAAAGTTTCAGAAAATAACCGACCTTTTTCAGCTTATTATTATTCATATTTCAATCAGGCAGGCATAAAAATTATAAGACCATGGTTATGTTATTCTAACGTTTTAAACAAACCGTACTGTCACTTCTGTTGGTTATTAGCAGATCGTCAAAACAAATCGTACTCCTCTGCTTGGGTTAACGGTGTTTCGGTTAGAAGCAATTTCACACAAACTATTCTTGACCATGAAAAGTCACAGCAGCATATTAGTGCCTCACTCTCTTATAATAATTGGTTGCAAGGAAATACCATCGATACTCTATTGAAAAGTGAAATCGATAGTAAAATTACATTCTGGAGAGATGTACTGCATCGTATAATTAATGTTATAATTACTTTAGTATCTTGTAATCTACCTTTGAGGGGGCATGATTCTGATTCTGGCAATTTTATGGCAATTTCACGTCTGCTATCTAACTATGATGCAACTTTAAAAGAACTTTTTCTAAAACCGAAAGGTGAAATAAATTATTTAAGCCCTACGATTCAAAACGAAATTATTAGTTTGCTTGGTACTAACGTTAGGAACAGTATTATCTCAGAAATTAAAAAAGCTCCATTTCTGACAATAATTCTGGATACAACACAAGACTTGTCAAAAATTGACCAACTATCTGTAGTTTTTCGATATATCTCGGTTACAGAAAATGATGATAATGTGCCTAAAGAAATAAAAATCTGTGAGTCCTTTTTAGGATTCATAGCAGTAACCGATTGCAGTGCTGCAGGTCTGAAAACTGTCATTTTAAATTTGACTAAAGAATATGGAATTGATTTGACTAAATGTAGAGGACAGGGATACGATGGAGCAAATGTTATGTCGGGTGTGTATGGAGGATTACAAACCCTAATAAAAGAGCATGCTCCAAATGCCGATTATGTTCATTGTGCTGCGCACGCTTTAAACTTGGTTTTGAACGATGCTGCGAGACATGTTCGTGAAGTATCGACTTTTTTCGATAATTTAGAAAAAATATATACTTTTTTTGGCAATAGTATAAAACGCTGGGCTATGCTAAGTGACGATTCATCTGAAAAATATTTGATTACCCTTAAAAAGGTATGTCCTACCAGATGGTCTTCTAGGAACGACGCTTTATTAGCAGTAAAGAAAAATTTTTTACTAATCATGAAAACTTTGTACCAACTAAATTTAATTTCAAATAAAAAAGATGAACGTGAAGAATGTAAAAGTATAATTAATATTTTAGAGAGTTTTGATTTCTTAGTGCTCGTTACATTTTTTTCTTCACTATTTGAAATTATTAATCCTGTTTCTAAAGCTCTACAGCATGAAAATAATGACTTACAGAAATCTAGTATTTTATTAAGTAATCTTTTAAATAGACTGTGCCAATTAAGAAATCAGAATTCATTTAATAGTTTGCTAAATGAATCCAAAGATTTAGCAAAAAAGTGGGGGGTAACAACTGTTTTTAAAAACAGTAGGCGAAAGATAACGAAGCGTTTTTTTGATGAGTTATCACAAGATGAGAGAATTTCCGACCCGGAATCCTATTTCAAAGTCAATGTATACTATTGCTGTTTAGATGTATTAATTTCTCAAACTAAAGAAAGATTTCAGAGCCTTTGCAACCTGAGTAGTATATTCGAAATATTACAACCGGAGAAACTCCTATCTTCTTCAAGCGAAGAGATATTAAACGCTTCCGGAAAACTGTCTGCTAAATACAGTAAAGACATCTCACTTAATCTTTGTGACCAATTAAAGGCTCTAAAAACATGCTTAAATTCTGAAATTAAAAAAAAAATTTCCATTAAAGAACTCATTGAATTATTGCTAGTAAAATTCAATAGTCTTGCATCCAGTTTTCCCGAGGTAATCACAGCATGCTTTTTATTCTTGACCCTTCCAGTTACAACCGCAACGGCAGAAAGAAGTTTTTCAAAATTAAAACTAATAAAAAATTACTTAAGAACTTCGATGGGACAAGAACGGCTGTCAGACATCTCACTATTGTCCATAGAGGCAGAAACTTTAGAAAAACTAAAATCATCATCAGCCATAAATGATTTAATAAATCAGTTTGCCGATAAAAAGGCAAGGAGAGTGAATATTTAAAATTCGATTTTTATTTGTAAAATGGGTAAATTATGTGATAAATAAATATTACTTCTCACAATATTTTTTTTCTTTTGTGAAAAATCTTTACCTCCATATAAGGGCCTCCAAAAAAATTTTTATACGGGGCCCCGACAAGGCACGCTACGCCACTGACTTTAAGCGCATCATTAAAATTACAATCTAGCCAAAAGACTAATGAGTAACTTAGACTTAAACTGCTAAGTAGAGTAAAATATAAGAATGTGTCCATTAACACTTTTCTTAATGTCTCTATTAAGGGGAAGACACTTTGTTCAAGTGTTCTTTACGGCTAGCACTATACTACGTTACACTAGCACTTCACTAAACTTATTATTGGGAATATCTAGAAGCTATTTACGCAAATAATTATACATAAGAGGCATAACGTTCGATGTGATGAGAACTCAAAGTCCATTATGGTCGCCGAATCGTACTAATTTGTGTTTTTCTATTTATGTTACTGAATGAAACACAACCATTTTTGTAATAAATCTAAAATATCAATATTTAAACTGTCTAATAACATAATGGTTTCATACAAAAACTGTAATTTTGTGGTAAAATTACGTACAACAAGTAGTTTTTTTTTATCGACGTCTAACTATTGATGCCTCATTTTCAAAATTGAATTTCTTAGTATTTTAGTATGGGATAAAATAAAACCAAGAATACATTTTCAATCATTATTTATTCCATTACTATAAACAATTCGTTTTAGGTCGAAATAGCAAGGTATTTAGCAATACATATTCAATATACATGAGAAGGATACATTCTAAGCGAACAACGCTTTTTCCAATAAGATTGTGGTCCAGTCTTATTAGAATATTACAATTAGTAGTATTTTTTCAATTGGAAATTTATCTGATATTCTAATAGTAGTTTGTTTTTTTTGAATGGATGAGTAGTTTGCGAGATATAAGCGGAAATACAAAAGACGGCGCGCGTCTTCGCTTGACTCCGCGAATGCGCGCCATTTCGCGCGAGTCAAGGGCACGTTTGACAGGTTGCTTCCGCGAGCTAACAGGTTAATGTCAGTTTGACAGTTTGAGGTAATTGTAACCGTTGTCGCCATTAAAAAAATGCAATTAAATTGCCATTAAAAATGTCGAAACACGCCTTGTACAAGAAAACAACGTAAAATTATTAGAAATTAGTATTTTTCTCATGTTTTATTTATTTTTCCACGACTTTTAGTCAAGTGTACAATGTGCAGTCCAAGACTCCATACAAATCTGAAACATCTCTTTTAAATTATTGATATCTATACCTACTAAAACATTTGAAGAGTTTAGTACTTAGGTATGTCTCAGGCAGGAACTATCTGTCCGATTTCAAAATAATTTAATAAATAAATAATCAAATTTACAAAATCCTTTTCGCATTACATAGTCCGTTTATTGAGAACGGTTATAGCCTGCTTTTTATCTGGATTGTGAGTCGCGGGGACAAACAACTAGTAGATTGTACTTGTAGGTATATTCGTAGAAATGTATATAATAATTGAACACAGGCTTAACTACTAGTCCGATTTGAACAATCAGTCTCAATTAAATATGTAACTTAGAAATAAGAAGGTCCGATCAATTAGATTAATCCAATATTTATTTTCATTTAAGTCGATACCGACGAGTCCGACGAGTCCGACACGTCACGATCCTGTAGATAGGTACAACATTTACAACCTACTGAAAATGCCAAGTCGATGTTGGTTGGCTAATCTGAAAACGTCTATAACGTAAAGTCAACGGTGGTTCCTTTTACTATAAATAATACGAACTATATACCTATGTATCTTATACTATGTCTGTTGGTATAAGTTAATTGTAAATAGAACTTACAACATATTTCATACATGGTCCACGAATGCGAACTGGAATATCGGGCTGATCGGAGAAGAGTCCGTCAATACCAGCGTTGAGGTAAGCTCTTATTTCACCGTACAAGTTACCAATAGCAGCTGGCGAGGGATCATCACTCTGGTACTCGGCAGGTAGGAAGGTGTTCTCAGCACGGAACGTATAAGGATGTACTTTTAAGCCCGCCGCGTGGGCATCCTCCACGAAACTTGTTGCAGTACCGAGAGTATTGTTCTCATTGCGAGGTATGATATAGCTCTTATCTGGACCTACAGCATAAGCGTATTTGGCTACTTTCCGAAGTCCTTCCGGTGTGGACATATCACCATAAGTTAGACCTGAGCTGAGCTGCTCTTGGTCAAAAGGTTTCAGTGATTTATCACTCTCATAAAGTTGCAATAGTCTCAGACCGGTCATATTTTTTAGCTCCTTCAAGTTCTTAATTTCGAAAGACTGAATATAAATATGTGCTCTAGGGCCTTGATATCCGTTTTTATGAAGTATATCTACCACACGCTCCTCCATTGGCAATTCAATGTTTCTGAAGTGGCTACTATGTTTGATTTCTGGATAAATTCCTATAACTCGTCGTTGACTAATCTCCATGCTTTTGGCTAGGTCGATGATTTCCTGAAAAGTAGGGATTTCAAAAGTTCCATCCAATCGTGCGTTGCCAGGCCTCGTTATGGGGATGCGCTCGATGCTACGTAATGTTTTGAGTTCCGCTAGAGAGAAGTCTTCAGTGAACCAGCCACTTATTTCCTTGCCATCTACGGTCTGTGTTCGATGACGGTTGGCGAAGTCAGGTTGCTGAGCGACGTTTGTCGTTAAACCCAGCTCGTTATCATGCCGTGCAACTAAATGACCATCCTTTGTCATTACAAGATCAGGTTCTATGTAATCGGCACCCATTGTGATTGCCAGAGCATAGGAACCCAAAGTGTGCTCAGGAACATAGCCACTAGCACCCCGGTGACCTATCACTAACGGTTGGCAAAAATCAGAGTCATAGTTTGGGGTTGCTACTACTGCTTCTGAGTTAGGAAATGAACAATTTGCCCACGCTGTGCTCACGATTGTGTAGAAAAGTATGCACGCACGCATCGGATGTATCTTCATTTTCTGAAATATAGAAGCAATATTTTAAATATCTAAAATACCGGTTCTGTCAATACAAATAAAATAAGTGTACCTAGATAATGGCATCATTTCAATGTTTAAAAAAAAACAACCTATTCTATTTGGTTTGAATACCTAGTTACCAAACAATTTGAAGTGGACAGACTAGACTCTAAACACAAACTTATTGTATTATTAGATAATTAACTCGTAAATAATGAAACAATGTCTACTGGTAATGATCCCTTCAGGAAGGCGCTGGTGTCTGTAAGACAGTAATCTCTACTAGTAGGTATAGATACCAACGTTACATTTAATGATGCACTATTAGTACCATTATAATAAGTATGTCCGTCAATATGTGTACCAAACTTATACAGAATAAACATTATTATTATTATTACCTAAGTAAGATAAGTACCTACCTACAAGACTCTATAAACTTCTAATCCGTGAAGGCCAAAAAGCGAATATCGGCAAAAGCAAAACACAATAACAAAGCAAATATTAGTTTAAATTGATAACTATAAGTATACCTACAATATTGTTAACCAAAGAAAACAGAATGTTACCGCTACGCTTATTGTTAGGAATCTTTTTGTACCAAGTAATCTCAAATAGGTAGTCGGTAAAATAAGAACGGAACCCCTATTACCTATTTAAAAACTAAAAATATTGTAGGCAACGAGAAAGAAGCAGGCATCATTAATTATTAATTAATTATATATTCAGTATGTCTAGGTACTCTTGGTGTATGTAAACTTGATAAATAAATAAGAATTAAAAATAAAACCTGACTAACTCTGCACGACATCATGCCAATAAATAAAAGATTTACAACAAAACGCAAATGTGTCAATTCCGCCAGTAGGCACGTTGCCTACTGATAACGAAATTTTCATTTAGATTATTATTTATTTATTTTATTAGGTTAATATTTTTACATTCTTATGTATTTTTTAATGTCTAATTAATTAAGAAAATATTTAAATTAACTTAATAACATTATTTTACATCCATAAAATTGCACAAAATTAAATACAATTCTCACGATATAAAAATAATCTAGTATTCAAAATAACTATTAAAATACGTTTTCGTCATTGATTTATCATCTAAGAATGAAATGAGCCAGACAAAATAAAATAATAGTGGATTATTTGGAAAACACATCAAATAAATAAATACTTACGTATTTTACACAGAGGACACTTTGAAACTGCTTTTATAACAACAAATAACTACAGCAGCAGATAAATATATTATATTTATGTCTGAGTGACAAGTCGCGATTAAGTACAGAAATCAAGTAAATTCTTGTGGTTCATATATGCTTGTGGAAATCTTAATTTGACGAGGTCGGTACTCGAACGCAGTCACTAGGAATATCACATTAGCAATGAATGTGCCTAGGTGTTCGAGTATCCTACTAATTATATGCAACCGGTTTCGCTTCGACCTTCTACATATGATAATACTTTCGAGTACGGTAAAGACTTATAAATAGGTGAATTGTAAATTTTTATTACTCACTCTAGTCTCGTAAAACAATAACATTGACAAGGTCTAAAATACGTCGACTTCTATCTCGTCACTGACTCACTCAAGACCATCAAATTTTGTATGCAGAATAGGATATTAAGAAATTTGCATGCCTTAACTCTACAAACCGTACAATGAACAAGTAGGTATAGCCATACTTTCTACATCTTGGTTTAGCCGTTTCATTTTAGCCGACACACAGTCTATGGGAGTGTCTGAGCGGGCCGCAAAACGGCAAAGCCATGATTTTTGCCCACAGTGTAGGTTTCGTAGGCGTTAGAGTTTAAAAGATTTAATTTTGTGCATCACTGTACATATGTGATAAAACTATTCTCTATAATCTTTTTAAGAGAGTTGTTATCTCTGTTATCGTTCGTGCCTACAGATCGAGCGACTGGCGGTGGATGGCGTTTCTAATAGCACAATAGAGTACCTACGTGAATTCCGAGGCCCCAGCCGGAGAATCGGATGATTTTATTTTAACGATTGTAATCTCAAATTATAATATAGTTTAGTGTTACCGTATGTGTTGACGATTTCAGTGGGGTAATCCCGACTATCCCTAAAAAATATTTTTTTTCTTTTTTTTAGATATAGGTAATTTATTTATTTACAACAAAATTAATTTACAAAATATACAAATAAATATACAACTATAATATGTGTATAAAAAAACTTCTTCGAGGCTGCCGCTGCTGCCGATCGGCAAGGTTCCCAGCAGGCTGGCAGCGTTTCCTCTATGGATGGCCAAGCTGTTGCGTTGACGGAAAAGGCTTATTATTATTAGATATCTTTTATTTTATAATTTTATGTCCAGCAGTCAAATGCTGTGAGCTGATGATAATGATGATGAATTTAGGTTAGCATCACTGTTAATAAATAAAAAAACATATTATTATCTGTATACATAAAAGGCAATGTGATCTATCAACACACAGCTCAAACCACTGAACGGATTGTGCTGAAATTCGGCACGCAGATAGTTATTATAACGTACGAGTAGGTATCCCCCTAAGGGGATGAAACGGGGGTCCAAAGTTTGTATGTATAAATGTCGAAGATTTTTGTTTGTTTATTCTCTGCTTTCTGCTTCTGCCCTACTTACCTACCTACTTGTTTGTTAATTTAACTTTTTTAAAGGTACCTACTGTAAAACTTATATTTCAGATAATGTTTAAACCACACAATATCCGTAATTACCCCACGTGACGTGAGCTAATACTGGAAAGCAAGGTTTTGTTTCAAACAAAACCATCTCAAAGAATCAACGTTTGTTTCGTAGCTAATAATTTTAATTTTTTTGGTCATAATCAACTTTTTATCGTAAAATCTTTTAGTTTTAGTTATTAATGTTAAGTAGGTAACATTCGTAGCTTTATCTGATTTTGTTTTATTTATATCCTAAGTGTTCTCAATAGGGTAGTGTCCTGGGTCAATAAAAATGAATTCTAATTAGTCCGTCGGTGAGATTATCAAAAAATATTGGACACGTATTTTTTGCTTTATCAAATCAATAAAAATATACAAAGTTATAGCGCATCAAAGTATAGGAGTGGGGGCTTGTGACGTCACTTCGTGGTAAAATTTGTACCACGGTGTGACGTCACGCGAAATTTCAACGCACTGTATCCTCGTCATTTTTCGTTTACGGAACAAAATAAAAAATACGTGTCCAATATTTTTTGGTAATCTAACTGACGGACTAAATAGATTTTTTTAGGACACAACCCTATTACCCCATTCTCCCAAAGTCCTTTGTTTTTCGATTGATTGACAGCTACAGAAATTATGTCCTCATTATGAATATTTGGTGTTAATTTTAGCATTGCCCTATTTAATCATACTCAGTAAGTTTTATCGTCCACCTCGATGCCTCGTGTCGCACTCGCACGTGCTTACTCGTAGATACGTTTAGCTCATAAATTAACATCATCGCAATCCTAAGTGTTACCAAAAGCGACATGCAAAGTAGGTTATCGAGGTTCATTTCCTGGTCTGCCATATAACAAAATTTAGGTAAAAACAACATTAATTACATGAATTTGAATTCGCATCATTTACATTTTTGCAGAACAATGAATGAAAACAGTGACAAGGATTAAAACCACATTTTTCTCAGTGTAATAATAGTAAATTGCCATGTTACATACTATAGTAGGTATCTACAACATAATAAATTAAATAAAGTAATCTAACAAGAGAGATAATCAATGCATATCTTCTTATCTATATGAAAATTAACAATGATATAGACAACAGTGTACAACATACAATAACGACATTCAAACAAATTTCAAATCGACCCGCCTGTGGCGGCGAAATATTTATTCACTCATATAAATTTACAAGTCTTAGCAGGTACTGAATTTCATTTAAATGTTTAGAAGTCCATGGTAGCTACTTAATACCTCAGAGTCAATATTATACTAGGTATATACAACTACTATCTAAGTACTCACTGATCGTGAAGTCATAGTTTCTTTAGATTTCAACAATATTAATAAACCTACTAAAATTGTCCTCGGTTCTTAAATTATTTGTTTGAGTTATCACTACTCGTAAAACATTCCGTTTTTCATTAAGTACTTTGTTATATTATCAATTGCACAATGACCTTAACAGACACGGATCCGATGCGATATATCAGGTTGATCAGTAAATACACCATCTACGCCGGCATCATAGAATGCCTGAAGTTCACCCCTAAAGTCTCCAATGGCAGCTAGTGAAGAGTCATTACTCTTAAACTCATCTGGTAGAAAGGAGTTCTCAGCGCGGAACGTGTACGGATGAACCTTCAAGCCAGCTGCATGAGCATCGTCAACAAAACTCGTTGGTGTATCTAGATTGTTATTAGCATCACGAGGTATAATATAGGTTTTTTCAGGTCCCACAGCATAAGCGTACGTTGCAATTTCACGCAGCCCCTCTGGGGTAGACATATCACCATAAGTTAGCCCGGTGTTGAGTAAAGCTTGATCAACTGGTTGAGCTGCCTTTGCACCAAATAATTGTATTAATCTCAGGTCTGTCAACTCTTTCAGTTCCTTTAAGTTATTAACCTCAAACGATTGGATATAAATAGGATCTTCGGGCCTGCGATAATCGTTTTGATGCAACAAGTCTACAAGAGGTTTCTCCATTGCTAATCCCAGTTGTTGGAAGTGGGAGCCATGTTTAATTTCTGGATAAATACCGACACTCCGACGCTGACTAACTTCTAAACTCTTGGCTAAATCTATAATTTCTTGCATAGTGGGTACATCCATAGCACCGTCCATTCTAGCATTGCCAGGTCGCACAGACGGGATACGTTCAATGGAGCGCAACGTTTTCAGTTCCGCAAGAGTAAAATCTTCAGTGAACCAACCGGAGATTTGTCTGCCATCAACTGTTTGAGTTCGGTAGCGATCAGCAAATTCAGGGTGATCGCTGACGTCAGTTGTCAATCCCAATTCGTTGTCGTGTCGTGCTATAATTTGTCCATCTTTTGTCATCACTATGTCGGGTTCTATGTAGTCGGCACCCATTAGTACGGCTAGAGAATAAGCTCCAAGAGTGTGTTCGGGTACGTAGCCACTGGCGCCTCTGTGGGCGATCACCAACGGATGACAGAACTGGGAGTCATAGTTGATATTGTTTGAAGTGCTACGAATCACAGCAATTGCAATAACAGCACTTATTCCGCCCGCAATTGCAACAGCAAGTATGATCCACAAAGCTACTAAGCCTCGACTTTGCATATTGCTGGATCTGCAATAAAATATAAATTACTAATGCTATTATTATTTTAGAGTTTATCGAGTCCTTGATAATTAGATTCAGCATCCGAGACAGAGTCTTTCAGCAGACACCACTGGACAGTTCGAGTAATACGTACTTACCTAGTTTTTGTTTTAAACTAATTGAAATAAAATAAGATTATAATTATTGATATGTGTCAAACAAAATATTCAGTTGCATGATGGGGTCGGTGAAACTATAAAAAGAGGTGAAGTTAAATAAAAACGTAATAATTCTGTAAAAATAAAAGAAAATATTGCAGTGAAATGTTTATTTTTGTTCGGATAAAATAAATTATATAAACTTACACCAAATTTACGGCTGTAACTCCTCGTTGTTGGTTTCAAATAATTCATAAATTCAGTTCACACGATTATGAATACCTGAAAAATTTACAGCTATAATAAAATAAAATAGGATTACCTATATGATAAGATTATATAAGAAGCATAGTTGAGTCTTCGTTGTTCAAGGTACCAACAACAAATTATGCTAATGATCATTTCAACGAAAGACGGAAATTCATTATGTAGGTACATAGGTATATTTGCAAAAATAAAGTTAACTACGAAGCGGTATATTTTCTATTGGTGTTCCGTATTTAATTAAAGATTACATGCCAAATGTAACGGAAGTTATGAGTATTTATTTACCTTTCTATTACCTACTATCTAAACTATCCATAAACAAAATAAATTGGTGCCAAGGAGGTTTCTAAGATCCTTCCTACTACTTTATGAAGCCCATATAGGTAACAGGTTGATATTATTTAGATATAACTTAACGTTGAAGAGTATTAAATAAGTTTTAACTAAATTTTGCCTGAAAAAAAACACCCATACAAACTTTGTCTCCCTTATACAGGCGATTTTCCAAAATCGTCATTCTTTATTTCCAACCAAAACCAAAATGTTAATGTAGCAAAATTTCATAAATTTATCATTTAGAATTTCAATTTCTTCTTTCAAAACCGCTCCTTAGTGCTCGACTACACCACAAAAGGAAGCCTTGTGCAAACTTTAACGTTGTGCGTTGATATGTCAGTCTGTCAGTTTCTTATTTTATGTATAGATTATCCGATATAATAAAAGTGTGAAAAGTGTTTGCTTAGTAAAAGTAAGTGTATGTATGATTGTTAGCTCCCCAAAAAGTTTGCTTCGCATTATAGTGAAATAAAGACTTTTATTAAAAACAAACTCATCCCTCGAGGTACCCTAGCTAGCGTCCCCTACGTGTTGACATAAAGATTTTAGAATTAGGGTTGTCACAATCTTTTTAATACAGTTGCTCAAAAAGTGGTGTATTGCAGGGACGTATAGCGTTCGGGATGTGGGCTATTACATGCTAGTGCTTTTTTTTTACCTTTCCCGAACTCGTGCGTCTCTTTCCCAACTGTCAAAATAATGTCTATTAAAAAGAAAAACCAACCATGAAGTTTTTACTAAAGAGTTTTTGTGATTCATACAAATACGTATATTTCTAAAAAGAAGCTACTAATTTATTTCAATATCAGATTTAATGATTTAATTGAATGAGTTAGGTTAGGTTTCATTTCATTTCATCTCATTAAATTTCATTTTCATTTCATATCAATAAAAAAAATATACTGAAGACTAAGCTGTATAGATATGCCTTTGGGTGAAGAAAAAAAAACTCTGCTTATATTCTACGGTTGGCGCCATTTTCCAGAAATTTTCTTTGCGAGTTTAGTTGTTTGTTGCACAAAATGAGTAATTTCGACCCTATTTTTTTTTTAATTAACACCACCGGAATCACTATAATTGCACAAACATTGTATGACAAATATACATGAACAATCATACGAAATTAATAATAGTTTGTCTCAAACAGTAAATATGCAACCTAAAACTTCCCCAGTAAGTTTAAAAACCTGTACCAATTTCAATGTACATGTGTACTATAACTTTTATAAGAAATAAATGATTAGTTAGTTGAGTTTATTGTGTTTTTATTATTTTATTAAATTGCTTCATTCTTTCACAACTGTATTAAAAATAGTCGTTCAGTACACCTGCGGAACCGTCATTGCAACTTGTTCCGACTGTCAACCTTCGCCTTCGGCTGCGCCTCGGCTCGGGTAGACATTTGTCGGAACTCTTTGCAATGACAGCCTTTCCGCACTTGTAATGAAATATACTATTCTTTATGTATTCAATGGTATTTAGATATTTTTTTCAATATTAAGCGGGAGTATATCCGCAGTAAAGTGCTAGTTTTGTATAACAATCACATTGTTAGTTAATGATTTTCATTATAGTGTGAGTGGGTGTGTTACATTACATGCTACAATCGTGTTTTTCTCGGGTTGATAAGATAACGCAGGTAGGTACGAATACAAAGTTATGGTGTGTTAGTTTTTATATTATTTGCTGATATTCATGCAAACAAAGTGTGACTAATTATTATCAAACATGTGTACTGATTGTGCTACTCGTACCTGCAGACAAATAGGTATATGTACCTATATTTAATCGTTAATTAGGAAAAAATTAGGATCATACAAAAATATAGGTAGGTACTTCTGAATAAACTGAAAAACACGTATAAATTCCATAGCTGAATTATCTGTAGCGGAGAAATTCCATCGGTCTAGTTGGAAATAAAAAGGTCATAACTACATATTATTAGATAAATATACAAAAATAATTTTAACGCGTGTGGCAACCCTATTCATATATCCTTTTAGGGCTCCCTAGAGAAAGAGGTTTCCCTTGCTAAATTCGTTTGTTTTTTCCTCGTAGGTACCCTCCGCCGCAGTGAGCAGCCTCTAATCCCAGTTGATCGAATTAATAATGTTTGTCGTTAATCATTATCGTAAGCTGTGAATACGGAATTAGACACTGATTACAGCAAGGGTGAATGGCTAAGTTGACTTTATTACGTTTAAAGATTTACTGCAAAAACTAACACGCTTATAATTTGTGTTTTACGATAATTAAATAAGTAGTCGTTAATATAAAACCTTGATTGTATTGACAATGTTGGAAGTCTAGACAGGTTTCCAATAGATACAAAGCCGCCTACCTAACATTATTAGCAACCTCATTCATGTGTAACAATTGGAAATATTGTAGGATGGTTCTATTGATATCTGAATCAGTCTCTTGTCTAGACTTCACGAGCTGAGGCAGCTATCGTTTAGATTAAATCTATCTGTCTAGACCAGATAATATCTCTAAAGTGTCTAAAAACACTCTTCTTAGACTCACGTGAAAGAGATATTATATTTTGATTTTTTGATCCTAATATTATAGATGTGCGATAACTAAAAAAAAAACTTAGTAGAATTAAATTCCCACAAATAAATTATATTTGAACATCCCACGCTGAGAATAATATCTCCCCCAAAAGTACTTGTAACTATTAGTTAATTTAGTTAAAGGAATCTATCCCTGGAGGCCGACACGATAGAGAGTAAATGACAATATAGTGTTACCCTTTTGTACTCGTATTATGTAATGTACTTAGTGCGGATTTTTCACCATCACACACTGCAGAGTATGATTTTACAGCAGGCATTTATATAACTCCTTGAAATAACGTCGTTAATGTCTAACAAGAATCGAAATAACGAGAATTTTCGATTATTTTTTAAAGAAACTTATTTCACTTGAATAATTGCATTGCATTGTCCTTCAGCATCTTAATGAAATTGAAAGTACACCAAAATCCATATCAATAGATATATTAAATAAATAAAAAATGGAGAAGTAAACTACATTCTTCTAAATAAAATCTTTATGTGGTACTCCTGCTACCAATGCCGTAGCAAAATTGCGTTGGTAATAAAGTTGATTAAAAGTAGGTAAGCGAACATTGATGGCGGGCCGCTTGCACGGCCAAACCTACTGAAGAGAGGGCATATGTACCTACATAGCATTCCTCTAGTTATGGCCGTTGCAATGCTGCCCGCTGTGGTCGCCATAAATGCTCTACCTTAGCAGAACCACAAATTATTGTACGGAATCGCACTTGACCGGTGTTTTGGGTAGTTTCATCATGTGCATTTTGTGCATCCATCCGTCCACCTGTATAACACAGCTTATTTACTTGTAAATTATAAGGTCTACGTCGCTCGGCCCTACACCTAAAACTAACTAAACATGTAGGTAGTGTAGTGCTAGCTAGACCAAGGACTAAATTCAATATTGGTCGTTGTTTCGCGGATGGTGATGATCTATGTTATTCATCCCTTACAAACCACATTTTTGTAAGTAGAAAATATACATGTGAGAGATTATATGCGATTATATTTTTATATAAATAATTTAAAATAAATAAATAAAACATTCCAAGAAGGTAACATTTATTTAATCATAAATGGTGTATCTCAAGCTATTTTATACAGAAGTGATGTGGTTAAGTGGATAATAAGTGGGTTGGAGATCCCGGGCGGGGCAGCCACGCCTACACATAACCATTTGCTTTTTATTTTACACAAAAGTCCAACATGACGTCTGTGGCCATTAAATTAATGTTAGAAATAAGAAAAACAAATAAATTTATTGTTGTCAACCATATAAGTATTTAATGTCTACGCGCCTCAAGCGGTTGCAAAGTATCTATGGTTTCTGTAAGTATTAGCTTTTAATATTATTACACATATCTCCTCATCGATATAGGTATACCTATATCGATGTATCTCCTATTTATCTATTAATTAATACGTACAGATTAAAATTATATAGTTTACTTGCCTATATTTTTTATTAAGTGCTATTTTATAAAGTACAACAACTCGTAACTACAGGATTTAAAATAAAAATAACTATCTCAAACAATTTCGCAAAACTATCAATGATGTGGGTCAAGAGTCATGACCTTATTAAATGTAGTAAGAGATAGCATCGGCATTCGGTCATCTCATCACTTTCGACAGATATGTAAGCGGCTTCGGCGCCAACAAAATGTTATTCGAACCAAACAATCCCCGAGATTTGAGTACAATCGACACGATCAACAAGAACCACAACAATAAAATGACTATTGACGAAATTTTATAAATAAATAACTAGCATGTCACAGTACACGTAAAATCTAATAGAGCAGTCTATAATGTTTTATTAGATTATATTTTTATTCAATTTAACATTATTTTTTATTTAGAGCCTTTTAGTTTTTAGGGTTTCGTAAGTAGTCAAACAAGGAACCGTAGTAGTTTTCATGGTACTCATGCTCATTCTACTAGTTATAGTTATACATTATAGTTAGTTAAAAAAATTATATAAAAAAGTATAATAATATAGGAAACCAAACACTTATATCACAAAAGACTCGTGTACGAAATATCAACCTCATATAACTTGTATTTTTAAATTTAAGGCGATGATAGCTCAGTGGTAAGTGACGTCGAATACCGCGGCGAAGGTCGTGGGTTCGAATCCTACAATGAGCTTGAGCTTTCGGTGAAGGAAAACATCGTGAGGAAACCGCAGCACGGTGGTGACTTTGTAGTACCCGACTGGCTGGCTACCACCCTCAAGTTGAAAATCTGTCGCCAAGCACCTATCGGTGTGTTCCGACAGTTGCACTTGAGAGCCAGTTCCCATCTAAGGAACCACTGCGCGTGTTCAAACAAGTAGGTTGGCCAGTTGTATTTTTAAGGAAAAACTAAGTAATTCGTCGTTTCAAAAAGTGTATGTTTAGGAACGTACTTACCTACTTATTTTTCTACATCATCGAGGCAGTTGAACTTTTGCATTTTTATTTACTGTGTCGACGTTTTGTACCATAGCGTAAAATCCATAATATAAGGCCGAATTAAAATTATATGTAATAGTTTTATAAGCGTGAATTATTTAATTTGTAAGCTATTGTCCCGATACCAGCGAACATTGTAGCCGAATAAAAGAGCGATTAGATCATATTATGTTTTTAACATTGCTTTTGGTAAATAAATCTAATGAATTTAGTCTTTATTTTATACGGTAGGTAAGTACCTAAGTCTTTTTAATAAATCCTATATCCAAAACTGCAATAATTAAAGAGACTTAGTAATGACTTGGTTCACATTTTATATGTTCCAATCTACAATATCGATACCACCCAATAGGGGGAACTTAATTTCCACTTGAATAATGGCAAAAAATTCAATGTTTCTAAAAGCACTTCATTATCCGTGACAATCGACTATCAATCATCAAAAAGCTCGCAAAACAATAATCACATTATCATTCTCCCATAATAACAAATGTAGGCCCGAGATGCATAAAGAACCCGCTTTGTAACTGTTGTTTTTTTTCTCTCAAAATAATTTTAAGAAATATCGTCGCAACGCTGCGTCCCGGCCGAAATCGAACAATGTAAACTTATGAGCGAACGTATTATTTATTGAAAAATAAGAAAAAATTAAAACGAAACGGTTTGACATATTGTTAAGGGCCCTTATAAAATTATTTGCTATCACGCCATCCGAGGTATGTTACGAAGAAGCAATGGAATAAGACAAGAGTACAAGAGAAGAGGTACATTTACGATTTATTTATGTAAGTCTTGTTGGAATAATAAAACAATGACGTAAAACACCGGTCCGATTTAATGGGAATGGATTTTGTCTAAGGATAAGTAATTGGTGTCTTCTCATTTTAATAATCATGGAGGAACCCACTTCAAGAACGCTATTAATAATGGTTTGAATGAATTTTTTGAATTCCCAAATGTCATCCAGCTTATTAACCGGCTTCATTTTTGTTTAAGTTTTATTTGTTTTGGACAGAGCGTTTTAGTTTTGGCGCGGTCATTCCGACCTTTCGTTTTTTGTCTCTCGTCATGCAATCTCGGCGGATGAAATATTGTTTTGAGTTAATTAGTTATCCCAGTAATAAAGACGTTTTCTATGAAACTGATCAATTGTTTATAGCTTTTGTTTACGGCGTGTGAGGCGTTTGTGTGAGGTAAGTACGGTGACAGACAACACAACATTTATGTAAGTACATAATAGTTTTTTCTTATATTACCTACATACAACATTAAATAATCTACAGCATTAGTTTTTATATTCCTACACCTAAAGATATTAGTATTTGATATATTGTCATTCTTATATGGTTTGATTTAAATTAAATACCTTCAAATGTTTTTAAATAATTAGGTATGTCGATTGAAACCACAATTTAAGTATTAAGTATAAACAATTTATCACGGTCTATACGTCAAACATCATCTGCAAAAAGATGCCACTAAATGAATAAATTTAGATTCCAATGCGCGTGATCGATAGATCCATAGATCGGATCTATAGATCATATCGAGCTCTAAAATGGAATGCGTGAGTAAGACAAAATATAATTAATGATCGTCCTTCGAAATTCGAATCGGTCTGTTGCAGACATGTTGGCGTCGTCGCAATAAACAAAAGGCAAAAAGTTTTGTTTCATTTTTTATTTATTATATTTTCCATTTATAAATGTAAAACGTTAGTAGATGTGCACAATTAATCATTCCCGGGTAGCATTGTTGCATATGTCGCGTCGGCTTGTAAGTTTGAGTGCGGGCTATTGTCAGAGTGGACCTATGTGCTTTGATAACTGCAAAAAACGCCTCCGCGCGCCACCTGTGCTGTGCCCCTTAATAACTATTCGATTCTTTTTAATTGTGTACCAAATATGAAATAGATTAGTTTCATAAAATTGATTATTATTGCTAGATGATGTTTATCCCTATCGTAACTTCAATTTTATAAAGTGTCTGTATCTATTACAGGGACATGTAACCTACCTACCTATGTATGTACCTACTGCAGGTCTATTGTAGATATCTGCGTACCAATTATTCGGGTAGTAATTTACCTATGTTTCATTTCAACACTCCTAAGTATTAAATACGGGTTTAGACATAACCATTGCATAGGTATATTGAGAAAGATTTCCATAGCATCTAGAAATGTATTTTTAACGTGGATATCTGAGAAGTAACCTACAGAGTTACAGACACAATCAATCGCAAGCGCAGACGATTATGACGGATAACGTGTTCTGTCGTAGAGCAATCCGTCACGGTCGGTTCGACCGGCCGGCGCGCGGCGCGGGCGCATTCGAGGCGCCGAGCTTTTGTTGGTCGTGGGAAAACTTTAAAAATAATAAAATATCATCACACCTATTACACTCGAAGGCATCAGGCATCTCAATACCTATTGAACACCGTGCATAAGCAAATCAAACACTACGATAATAATCATCTTGTTGAATTCGAAACGACCACCGACGTATACCTACCTATATTTGTGATTTTGAGTGTATGTCCTAATTCCTGGGTGACTCTAATAACGTAGTAGGTACTTATTAATTCCATGATCTAATAAGAATAATGGGTTAGCTTAGCTTAGCTAACTATTAGTTAATCTGTGGCTATTAACAAAAATCCAACCTAGAAAAAGTTGTCAACCATTGCTGTAGATATGTAGAAAGTATGTAAGTACGTGAATTTATTGATTAACCCTATGGATCGTCGAAGTTTGTCCCAAATCTACAAACAATTAAAATTATTCCTAGTATCGCGATTAATTAGCTTTATAGGCGATTCAATACAAGACAATAACTAAAAATCGGATAAAGATTCGATGTGATATAAATAGTTACCTTTCTATAGTTCAGAACAAACATTCATCTACATATTTGTTTAATTTTTTGTTGCACTCCTTCGATAAATTAAAGGTGAAAATATTTATCATAATTAGTTCGGAACATTTATCTACAACCTTTTTTGAGTTATGATACTTCTTCCTAGAACACAACACAACTCATCTCTCTCGTTCCGAATCACTAGACCTGGCGGGTTAAACTAAACATGTTGAAAAAAATAATAAACTAATGTGCGACCAGTTTTTTCACCTGACAACACCCGAACGTTAGTTTTTACGCGAGCCATTTTGAAAATTAAATTATAGGTTATAATTTTAATATGATAGGTGTGTTAATATATTTTCTTCAATCGGAGAGATTTTATCTTTGAAAAATATTTGTAAATATATTTTTAAAATAAACTTTATTATAACTGGTCCCTTTTTTAGGTTAATTATTTTTATTACTTTCGATGAAACCTTGTCTCGAACCTTAGGTACATATTTTCTCTAATTTGTGGCAATTTAAATGATTTATGGTAAGTAGGTGTGGTTAGTAAAAATACAGTTTTAACAATACTTACCTACTTATTGGTATGCTGTGGTATGTACCTAAGGCCTAAGGGTAAATAAAGGGAGGTACCTAATATAAATAAAGACCTGCCTGATGTTTTTCATAAAGATTCTGTCGGTGCATAATTTCTACAATTATTTAGGTTGTTTATATAATGTTGTAATAAATATTTCTTAAACAAATCGTGCTTTTATCAAATAGGATGTGATTGAAAAAAAAAGGCGGTACGAAAGACAAAAGTATATCTTTGCATGTATCAGAATATATAGAAAAGCCATAAAGATGAAATCTACAAAGAAAACGGCACAGATTGCGGCCTAAAGGGGCCATTGCAATCAAACGATAACTTTTAACGACTTTGTTTTTTGGCGGGACGAAAAAATCTTCGGCCACGACAAAAGACGATCGTCACAAAGATCCTCCTTCTAGATAATATGACTATAAATAACACCATAGTTTTTTGTATTAACTTTTTCCATTTTGAAGTTCCATTAGTTCTTGGCAAGGTTTTTGGTTCGTGGTTTTTTTTTCATTACATTAAATAATTTTACAAATTCTTACTAATTACACACGTAGTAGGTGGGTTTATTATGTCTTTTTAATAGGGTAGCATAGCAAGCAATAGGGTATTAAAATATGTATAATACGAGTAAGTACTTATATTATAATATAAAATATTTTATCTCCCATGTGAAATTTTGCTGTTTCTCCGCCACATTATGCATTTGCATCAATTCATAATTTCTAAACTTTGATCGAACCGGGAGTCGAACCCAGGACCGGTTACTAGCCGAACGTTGTACCGCTCCACCGTCGATCCGGTTTATTTAAGTAAATGAATGAATTATCACGGGAGGGAAAAAGTGTAAAAGTAAAATAAATTTGTGGTAGTTCGTACCCCTATGATGGAGGGATACGCCAGCTCAAGTTTATTAAATCTTCCTTAGAATTCATTACAGGCCTGTTTCTAAATTAAGTTTCGCCCCCTAATGCCTCTCTCCTCACTTTATGAGTTGTTTTACCGAACTTTTGTACACTCATTTAATTTAAAACCATCTAATGACATTTATTATTTTTCCGGATTAACAAAACATACTGTTATGGCTATATAACATAATGTTTATGGCTATTTATTTAAAGGTTTAAACTACTATTTATTTAGATACAAAATTCACATTTACTCAGGTCTTTTAATAATTTATTGTCCATTTTTTTTGGTTATAGTATGATCGTACCCATTTGAAGATTAAAATTAAATGTACATCACTTTATAACTTGTCAAAGAAAACTTTATCTCTTACCGTATCGGTACTGGTGGTCAGAAAACTGTAGACACGTAGACACAAAAAGACTCATTGGTACAAAATGTTTTCCTCAGTGTAGGTCGAGGGCGGGCGGGCGGCAGGGCGGGCGCGTCCCGTTGCCAGGCAACGCACCGCGGGTGGGCGTGTCAATCGATACCACCCTAGCCTCACCCAGTCACCTTCTGTCCTCACGTGATAGCCCTTTTCCTTTCAACGGAGACTCTGGTCATAGGTACAGTTGACTACATTTAAATGATTCCTTGACTTTTTTTCTTTAATAGTATATTACGATACGCGTGACCTAAGTAGCCTATTATTGCTAAACGCCGTGAAAATTTGCAACACACTTTTAAATTTTCGACACACTTGCTCATAAAGTGGCCCTAATTTCACCGCAATTAGGCACATAATGACACCTATAATCAAACTGTGACTTTTTCATTGCTATTAGTCATAAGTGAGTTATAGGGATTTTTTAAAATTTTATTGGTTGAGTTGCTTTGTTCTTAAAAAAGTTTCGATACACAAAAATATCGTGTTCAATAGTACAAATAAATTAATGTACCTATTGCTTGCTCATTTCACGCAACTTTGTATTTATAATAGATAATTTCAACTTGTACGTTTTTAATAAATAAAACTTTTACTCAAATATAACTTTTGTTTTCTCTATAATAAAGAAAACTTTGAATTATAATGTCATTTTGTACGTAGCCAAAAAAAAGAAAAAAAAAGAAACCTCATTCTTTTAGTCTATAGTTATCTGTCTCTTTTTCGCACTTGATATGTATTTGCTTCAAGTAGGTATGGAGAGGGTCCTATCCAGGTAGTATAGGTAGGTATATAATTCTTGAGGAAAACTGATTAATTTTCCCGCCATTGCGAAAAATTTTCCACATCTCGTTTTCACTGTTGAAATTATAGTTATTTATTAATTAAAGTGTCTACAAGTAGGTACTAGTTATGAAGAAAATTATTTATGTTTACACCGCCCCATATAAGATGTGAAGCCCTTAACGTTATGGAAAGTTTACTACCTGAAAACTATCTAGGTACCTAGAATCTGCTAAATAAAATGATTTTTTAGTATTATTTTCTTCACAAGTGTGTTGAAAAACGTCGTATGATACACGTGTGTATTGATGATTACACACTTGTACCATAATGTACTATTATAGCAAGTATGACATAAACACGCACTTTACGCACGCTTCTCCGTGCAGAAATAGGCAACTTACTTAGGCTAACTTCACGCCGTGCAATAATAGGCTACTTAGGTCACGCGTATCGTAATGTACTATTTATTTTTTTAAACGTTTTGATAATGATGATGAAATTCCCCCACGGTTGGGGCTTAATAAGATCCTTCCTGGGATGTTCGCCCATTTAACACACACAGCATGTATCTACTACTTATTCAAATCAAATACCTAACTGATAAACCACATATAAATATATTTTTTTAAATAAATACTAAAATATATAACATTCAGACTATGGGCAAACAGTATGTCATGGGTGGGACTCGAACTCACGATCAATGGCGTGATAGGTAGTATGTTAAACTAACCACGCCAAACGGCCTGTCAATAAAAGCCGATACCTATAGTAGAACATAACATGCTTTAAAACTTTTATAGATATTTATTTAGCATTCGTAAGACAAGAAGACTTAGGTAAAATATCACCAATAACTTTAAAAACTTATTAAAAATACTAATATACCCGATATATTTCCAATTCGTCAGGTCTTTTAATGTTCATGTCAAAAAGAAATTGCGTTTCCCTTCTCAGTTTAGTGGGGGAGTGCTCCAGACAGGTTCCATCGACACTGTACCTACTATTAGTGCACAAAGGTCGGCTGTCGTGTACATTCACAAGTTCGGGAGGGACGCAGGCAGGGCGCAGCGGCACGGAGGTGCGGGGCGGCGCTGTGCGGAGGGAAGCGCGAATTATGACCTGTCAACAACAGAACCTTGTATTCTTGTTTGACTGTACCTGAGGCTAATTTACACGTTTTGTTTGCTCTTATTCGTCGCTTGGAAATATTAAAATTTTATGACAGTTAATTATATTTTTTTCTGTTTATTAGACTAAATAGGCTTGCTTGGTCTATTGCATACTGTCGAATTAATTTGTAAATATTGTTTTTCTTTGTTTGATCGCACTCTCAGTGAAGTTATGATTTGGCCGATAGGTTTTAGCACACAAAGCCTTCAAGCACAGAAGATAATGTATGTATGTAGAAGGTCCTACCGCGTGTGACCCCTGCGGCCCTGGTGTTGCAAGAGTATTTATAGTGTTTGCCATATTAGGCAGCCCGTATGCTTGTTTGCTACCTTAGTGGTGTAAAACTAACTCTCAAGATAAGGCGATGATTGCTCAGTGGTAGTGACGTCTGATACCGCGGCGAAGGTTCGAATCCTACAATGAGCTTGTTTTTCGGTGAAGGAAAACATCGTGAGAAAACCATAGCATGGTGGTAGGGTACTTTGTAGTACCCGACTGGCTGGCTAACCCCTCAAGTTAAAAATCTTTCGCAAAGTGCCTATCGGTGTAATCTGACAGCTACACTTGAGAGCCAGTTCCCATCAAGGTTTTGTGAGCTTACCACCTTCGGCCACATCATCACTTATCATGGTGTGATTGCGGTCAAACACAAGATTATCATAAAGTTAAAAAAAAAGTCGCAACACACCAGGCGACAGATGGGTATATGTAGCCAGCTAATCGAGTACCTACTACAAAGTACTCTAGTGATATTTTTTCATACGATGATTCTTCATTGAAAGATATCAAAATCGAACCTACGATTTTCTCCATGGCTTTGGACATCACTACTACTGAGCATTATCGTCTCGAAAGTAAACTTATTGATCAAAAAAAATTTACTAAATTAAAAAATACTTGCCTATATTCTATTAATTATTAACAAGCTTTGGGTTCGAATAATTATATAAACAAACAATATTTAATTGAAATTGTCTTTCTTACGTACGGATAGGTAGTGGAGTGGGTCGTCTCGTGGAAGTTAATTAAAACAAATGGAGTTCGACGGTCGCCGAGCCTTGTTCGACTGATGCTCCATTCCATCCATCCCATACAAAATATATGAACCATAAAACCACGATTACGTTTTATAAACACTACATTTATAACTACTTTATGATTGTATTATTTATTTTACGTAATATATTATGTTGTAGTGGAGATTTTGATTTTCTTTTTCTAAACTGTGCTTTCAAATATTTAAAATTCTCTGGCACAGTATACTCCATTAATTTATAGTACCTACTCAGCTGATACGATTGTATGGAAAGGACTGTCATGATATATTATTTCTGGCAAATGTAAAACGCACAGGATTATCGGTAAATGCTTTCAATAACATAATTAATTATTAGTTACTTAGATTTTTATTTTCACAATATTCACAATTCACAAAAACAAATAGGAACCGTATAAGGAGCGATTAGGTATTTTTATTTTAAAGTGTTTTTCTTATCTTTTCATTTCTAAATATATAATACGCGTCATCACGGCGTAAGATTTGACCAGCCGCGCTGGTCAACGGAAAATTAAAAAATACTATCACACTGGTTGCTCGGGCGGTGGTGCCGCCACCGTTATCTACCACCAGTTGATTAAAATTCTCAAATGTGAAGTTTTTTGTTCAATTAATTGAGGTCACTAGGTACTATTACCGAATACCTACCTACTGACAAGGGTCATCACATTAGGCCCCATAAACAAAACTTCAGCACATATCCGTATGGGCCTTGAATAGGTTACAGTAAATTTGAACAGAATCTGTTTCCATACAGGACGACATCTCGCGTGGTGGTGTCGAGGTTTGGTTGGCGTTCGGCTGGCCGGGCGCGAGCGGGACGCGCCCGCACTAAATTTAAATATTTTAATCCTTAATTTAAATTTTTGACATTTTTATTTTATGTTGGTATTCGTGTAGTTCCATTTTTAATGTTATTTGTCATATTCAGGAGACGGCACAACTCTTGAGTGGCGCCTTGAAAAGGCCATTTGTTGGTAAAATATTGACAATAAGACAGACAGACTAATGCAAGACGTTTTGTTGGGACATTACTTTGGAAGCGAAAGATTTCATGGAATGTTTATAGAATTAGTTAGGTACCTTATGTAGCTAAAATCTTGGCCGCGAGCAATTGAAACTTGTGTTATGTTTTTGTTTATAAGACTTTATTAATGAACATTAAATCAACATATAATAACATGGAAAATCATATGATTTCACAGTCTACTTAATAGGTACTTATATATACAGATATGGGTATTTAACTGGCTTGAAAGACATAGTTTTTCTTTCGATACCAAACGAAATATTAATATCAGAAAATAATTAAAACCATCTCTCCCTTAAAATAAACCAGGAGTTCGATAAAATTAGTCACTTTTTAACTAGATATTAACAAAAAAGACGGGCGGGATATACAAACATTAATTATAATTATTCGTAATAAGGGGGTCTGTGGGTTAAGGCTCAAGCGCAGCTTAATATATTTACCAAGATCTGCAAAGACTGTAAACTAGATCCCACGTATAGAATAAGCAAATAAGTTCTAAGATTCAGAATATTCTAGCTGGTGGCAGTGGGGAGGATAAATGACCCACGTAGATCATTATAATGCGCATTGTAGATCATTAGTCATCCGAGGACGGGCGCTTAGAGCCGACCCATTACATCGGTTTTTAATATTTTAACCTCATGTCGAATTTATGCTCATTTTTTTTGGACTTAGGGACCCTGTTTTATATTATTTATTGAATTAATTCATTGCCTCTCTGTGTTTTTGTTTAAAGCGTTGATTTTCATGACGGGATATCCCATGATATTATTGCCTAATTATTTTATAATGGAAAATGTATATAACGCTCATTTAAAGGCAAGGATTTGGATTTTATTTGTATGACATAACATTCCATGATGGCAACCTTAGGATATTGTTCCTAAATCGTGGATTAATTCATAAGTAAAATGTTTATCTTCGGAGACACCGGAGACCAAGCTACTTCTACTGCTAATTTTCATCAGGATAGTTTTAGAGTTTCATTATTATAACAAACAAATGAGAGCCTTACAAAAAATAGTCAAGCATCTACCTAGCGCAGGGTTTTACTCGCATTCCTATGAGGACCTCAAGGTTTCCTAGGAGAGAACATATTCAAAATTAATTATTATTAATTTAGTGCAAAGGTGTAACCTATAATGCACATAAACATGCAAAATGTGTACAAAATTAATGTAGAAAATATATGGTAATGTAATGACTCTTTGATAGTAGGCATTTTATCCTCAGTTAGGTATGAGTTCCCAACATAGGCAGAAAGTTAAATCTTATCCTGAAGGCAAGCGAAGTCGGGTATAGAGCTAGTCAATATAATCATTGTTATTCAAAGTGATTTTTCAATTTGCCTTCTCTGAATAAGTTATTTCTATAGATTATGTACTAGTAGGTAGTTACGTACCTAAATGTAAAGTAGACTTGTGTTATTTTATACAACAAAAATTCAATCTTGTTCTATTCAATCGAATCTATACTTAACTACATCAGATTATTATCTAAGTAGGTAGATATAATTTTTTTGCAAAATGCGTTTATAGATCAAATCTGAATAAATGTAGTAACAACTTATCCATAGTTTATACATAATTATTTTACTTTTACTGAATTCAGAGGTCAATGATCGATAAATGTCAATGACGTCATGGGTCATAATGGATGGATCAACATTTCACTTGTCAAAACAGTTTGAAATCAGAGACAAATGCCATATTTGATATATAAATTAATTTCGACGCTGTTTCACAAGACGAGGTGGCCGAGTGGTTAAGGCGTTGGACTGCTAATCCAATGTGCTCTGCACGCGTGGGTTCGAATCCCATCCTCGTCGTTTCTTTTTGTTTGTGTTTATATATTAATAATACTTTTTTTTCATGTGAATTATTAATGTACTCATTATTAAGTATTTATGTTATTACCTATTAAAAAATATTAATATCGTTTAAATATTTGTTACTAATCATAATTTTTATTGATAAATTCAATGGTGATAGATAATATAATATTTCATGAATGTGTATATTTGGGGCGACAGTCCCAATTGCGAGCCAATGACACAGTGTATTAAAATGTAAGTATATACCTACCTACTTAATAATAATAATAAAAAACGTTATCTACATCTTTGACCTACTCCACGTTTAGGTAATTATTAAGTTTTTGCATTTTGGATAGACATAAACGTAATAATAATATTAAACATTTCCTATCAAATATTATACATAAATATTATACATAAATGTATGTTTCAACATATTAGGTATATGCATTATGTAATTGAAGAATATTCGACATAGTAAAACAAAATATTTTTAACTTTTTTGAGCGTTGATGACTTGTAAATTCCATCATATTATGTTCAATAAACTTATTATTTAATTATGCCAAATTTCTGGCGAAATATATTGCATAATTTTAAAACAGTACTCTTTGTCTTTACCACCATATTTCAGGCAAATAAATATATTTCATATCTTATGTTTACTAGGTTTAAATGATGTTTACCTACGTACATCTACAGCTAGTCGCAGTCGACGGGCGGCTTAGTGAGGCTTATCCCTACTGTACAGAAGGGTCTTACGCTAAATCAAATGCATAGATGTTATTCGAAGGGGCATGAGCAATAAGTATGAATAAACAAACAGCTTGAATCGGTTACTATTGACTGTCTGTGCTATTATAGTCATTCTTTTATAATTATACATATTTTATTGAAATGTTAGTTAATCATAATCAGTTATCTGATTTCCATAGTACAAGCTCCGCTTAGTTTGGGATCAGATAGCCGTTTGTGAAAAGTTTTTATTTGTGTTGACTGATTAGTTTTAGGCTTCAGCCATGTTTTATTTTACCCAGGACTATGATAACTATATTTGATAGTACCTAAGCATTAAATATACATATTAAAAAAATCTCTTTATAAAATGAAATGTATATTCGTCCAAATAAGCCTTCACAGGCACTTACGAATTGTTAGACTCTAATGCGCGGTTCGGAAGGTTGCTTAATTCATAGATAAATGTTTCTTTTACATTTACTTTTCATATGTAGGTATACCTACTAACCGTTAGGAATAAACAGTTAGGAAGATATGGTAGGTACCACTTGCTGGAGAACATAATTATGTTTAGCTCAGTTGTAATACCTACTGATAGCTGTTGAATGAACATGACATGGAAAACTATAATTATGTCGCACAGCTCCGCCACGACTGAATAATTGTGCATCAGCTAGACCTAGTTTTTATATCCCACGTACTATGGACTGGGTACCGTATATTACCTATTTTATTTAGATAATTATAAGTTTACCATTCATCTTTTAAATTACAATACACATAAATTCAAGAAAGAGCCTGATTAATGTCGCAAAAATAGTTTTGCATCTTATTTCTGTGTCCCAATTTCTAGTGACTTATGTCCTCCGACCGCCTTCACTTTCCTTCCGCTCCATTCCTTACTATACTAGAGCTGAGGACGGACCGGGCGGGTTCACCGGAGGCACGCTTCACGTTCAGTCTCGCCTCCACTTCCGCACAGACCTTGTACGTAGTTCCTACCTCCACTCTAACCAAATGTACCTATAGTATAATGTGGAATATAAGAAGGATCCCACTCATTTATTTGTTTCGTAATAAATCTTGTAGTATGAAATATTTTGGATTTAAAATAGAATAGTCTTAAAATAGAAATTTAGGTGACCAATAATAAAAAAATGTGCATTGATTTATTTATTTATAAGGACAACCAAATAAACATACACTTACACAAGAAAAGAATACAATGGTCACAAACAATAGATACTTAAAGCTATAGATATGCTGTTTTAATAATATCACAGCATGGTTAAAATACCTACTAAAAGACATGTAAATAATAAAAAATTGAATTGTTAACCTAGTTAAATTAAAAAGAAAATTGAATGAAAAGATTTCAACGCAAACTTTCTATTAGAAACACTGAAGACGTGGTCCTAACGTATGGGCCGCGTGCTTGTTTACCACTTTAAAATGCAACTATACATCTTGCGACTATTCAATTATGATGATATAATGTATGTGACTGGGTCCGCAAATCCGCGCAAATAATTAGATGTGGCGTGGCATCCCGAGCGCACGCGACGCCCGCCGCCGACGCCGCTGCCACGTGGCGTCAAGTCCGCGCTTTGTTATTGACGTTATTTATGAATATTGTCTCACGCGGCCGTTGTCGGTCGTCGACTAGATCGGTGACACGCGCCTCCTAACCCCTGATGAATGTCCTACATCCACTTATAAACACTAAGGAAGCTTTACTGCATATCTTAAGAGTAGTTTTAAATAGACAGGATATCTTTATGAATATTAGAAACTGTTATTCAGAAAATTAATAATACCGAATATATCTTTGTGGATGTTATTTTATGTAATTGACTCTAGATCATTTTATAGGCTACTAAATCATGGCTACTAACTGTAGTTCTTTCATTTGAAGCCTTCTGATTAACTTAACATAATGTTTAGCAATGTAGGTAGGAGTACTTTTTTGCTCCTACTTTTTCTGGTAATTATATTCACAGTCATTCACGTCTACTTGAGAGTATTCTTCTTTGTCATTCTATCATATCCCGAGTCTCGTAATGGCATTTCCTTTCGCCATTATATTCATCGACAATATTCTACATGCACTCAGTTGCGAATATCATTGTATGAAGTAGCGAAATTGTCAATAATTTATGAAATACGGTGGCAGTTTTAGCTAAAGCCCGTCGATTGGTATCGGAAACAGGGCGGGAGTGCGCGGGCGCGGGCACGGAGGGGTGACTTCCGTGTTCCGGCCTACTGCTCATCCAGCCCGTAACTCATCATCAGCACGCGGCGGGAGGGCCATCTCTCCCTCACATGAATACAAAGAAAAATAAAGATTTGTGTGAATTATACCCTCTCTGTAAGCAAAAAGGGGAATCGTAGCAACATATAAAAAATATGTCTTAAGTTAAAAATACGCAAGCGCAATCTGCATGTACACCTATTATGAGTGCGACTTTGCGGATTACTCAATAAAATTGAAAATAAATTACATCAAGTCTAATATAAATACTCTATGATTGAAACATATTCCATTTACATATTTAAACGAATGAACTCATTTTTACATTTTAAATACAAATACAAAAAGAAAACTATGAAAACGGCATAACACTATTATTTATTTATATTATTACTAGCTTTCCGCCCCGCGGTTTCACCCACGTATCCATTTTTTACCCATTTAGACATTGAATTTCAAAAAAACCTTTCTTATGCCTCGTCTACATCTTAAAAACAATACCTGTGAAAAGATTAAGGGTGTAGGCTGGGCGTTGATGAGTCAGTCCTTCTCATTTTTCATACCAAGAAACGGAAATAACTCCTAACTTTGAATCCCCGTTTCACCCCTTCAGAGGTGGAATTTTAGACAACGCTAAAACACGTGTTTATTTATTTTTAATTGTTAGCCTAAAAACAAAGTTTCATGGTTCTAGCTTAAAAAAATCGCGGACTTCCATACAAACTTTCAACCCCTTTTTCACCCCCTTAAAGGCTGAATTTCGAAAAATCCGTTCTCATTCCTCGGTCAAGTTTTAAAAACAACACCTGGGAAAAAAATCAGCTTTCTAGGTCTAAGGGTTTAGGCTGGGCGTTGATTGATCAGTCAGGACTTCTCCTTTTTAAACGACTTCAAAAAGGAGGAGGTTATATGTTCGACTGTATGTATTTTTATTTTTTATTTTTTTTATGTATGTTCATCGATTTTTCCACCAATTGTAAACCGATTTTCAATTTTTTTTTTTGTTTGAAAGAGTATACTTCGGTGGTGGTCCCATTATCACCAAGTCAGGATCTGATGATGGGATCCTGGGGGAAAACGAGGGCAACCCTCAAATTTTATAAGAATTGTCAACCGATTTTCAAAATTCTTTTTTCATTTGAAAGAGTATACTTCGGCGGTAGTCCCACTGTCACCAAGTCAGGATCTGATGATGGGATCCAGGAGAAAATGAGGGCAACCCTCAAATTTTATAAGAATTTACAGTATTTTTCATTCATATACGTACTTATCAAAGCTATTTCCATCTGGTAGTCATCAACTTATGTTGCAGAGCTGATGATGGAAGGTACAACTCCTTAAAGGTTAGGATTTAGGGATAACTATGTAAATATTATGGGCTAATATTTATAATTCAAATACTTTCTAAAGCTATTCAGATATTTACATCTGGTAGTCATCATCGCATGTTGCTGAGCTGATGATGGTAGGTCAAACTTCTTAACGGCTAGGAGTTAGGGGATATTTCTTTAAATATTATAGTCACGTTTAGACTCGTATCGTCGTCTCTTTGTATATTCAAATGAGCTGATGATAGAAGGTAAACTCTTTATCGGTTAGGAGTTAGAATATACGTTGTCCTAGATATGAAATGAAACGCAATATCAAATAGCTGCTGAGAAAGAAGCCTTAATCATTTAGGATACCTATATATTCTTTATTTTCTTTAAAAGTTTATCTATTTATGTATTCCCTCATCTAATAGCGTGATGTTATTTAACTTATAGGCTTTCTCGATAAATGGGCTATCCAACACTAACATATTTTATGTAGTTCCTGAGATTAATGCGTTCAAACAAACAAACAAACTCTCCAGCTTTCTAATATTAGTATAGATAATGTAAATTAATAATAGGCTTCATTTGCTCGAAAACAATTAAATATTTCTTGAAAACATTGAAATATAAAAAATGGAAAAATAAAACTTTTTATAAAAAAATAAAAACGACTTCAAAGACAAATATTGCACTAAAAACCGAAAAATAAACTGAATAAGACATTAAATAAAATGGACAAAAAATATTTCAATAACTAAATAGACCAAAAACTTTACTTATGTAAACTACCTACGCTAGGTGCGTTCAAATTATTATTCTATAAATACCTTTTGATCTGTTTGAAGTAGGTGCCAAGCCTAATAGGTTTAATAGGCTTCGTACGGTTTGAGGAGGTAGGACATAGCATAACATCTGCTCATAATTGGGGCCGTCTGACTGGGGAAGTACCTCCACCTTACAGAATATCGCAGCCGAATAACACTGCCCTCAAGTGGTGTTAATCCAATTAGATATTCTAAAATTCACTCAAACCTCAAACCTTCGGAGTCTCTAATTAGATTCTAATAAGAAAATAACAAGTTCGGAAAAATTCTGGAAAGTGTGAATGTACATCCCTACTTGTGTATCGACTTGTGAGTCCCACTCCCATCCCGTCCCTTAGTGTCACGATAGGCGGTCGTTGGAACACTTGTATCGATAACGAAACAATGAGTTTCCCACTGTTTACCCGTTGCAGTTGGACGATATCGCGCTTCCGCACCTCTTCATTCCAATTCAGAACACGTATTGAGATGTTTTCGTTTTGAAATTCAAATTACGTGATACATTAAGGCAGGTACACATTAACTTTATAATTTATAGCTGACAGGTGCATAAGTTAACTGTAATAGTAGTTTTGTTTTGCGTTGAATTAACATTATTATATGGCATATAATTGTGACTAGGTAGGTGATGCCTATGTTTAGACTACCAAATGGTGTGTATTTTTTATATCCTGGAACAAGATACCCAGAAGAAGCTAATTATTTTCTCTGGCCTTGAAAGTTTGTAAGTGTTAGGAGAAATAGATACCTACTGAAAGCGAGTTGCACTTTACGAAATGAGTTATAATCGATGTCCCCGTTCATTCGCAATATCAACAACGTATATGGTTGGACATACCGACTACCGATATCTTGGTAAATATCTAATGTGTAAAAATGTGGATGTTGGAATCAGCTCGAAAAATCCAAAATATGTATGTGATAACCGATAGGTTCTTGAGTAACTAACAATATAATATTTACCTGAGTGTATTTAGCCAATTTAGCTCCAGTGTCACTCTGGCGTGTTATATATGGGACACTCTGTATAATGATTTTGTTTTCTTTTTTAATTGTTCCAACAACATCTACTACCACATGTTTCTCTTTTAGTTATTTAAATAAGAAAATCATATTATAAATATTTACAATTTATTTACAACAAATTGCTCAAAATATAGGTACCTACAATCTATACATAAAAAGCTTCCTCGAGGCGAGATAATTAATTAATTAATTATTAAGTTAGATTATTGTGGATAGAGCAGTGGACTACATTATTAGATACATAATTGTATGTTACCTTGTACTTTTATAGGATGTAGGTATAATTCAGTTGCTTAAATCATTTGTGCCTGTTCGTTCGTTTCATTATAAATGCGAACATAGGTAGATTGTAACATATAACATAGGAATACTTAGGATTCTTTTATCGCGACAACGCTGGTAAAACCGGATACGTACTTACATAAATTTATTAAAATACAAATTTCATAAATCTGCAACTAAATTTCTCAGAATAATTACATAGAAAATAAAAAAATATTGCTCATAAGTTAATAGCATGGTCCCCAATTCTAGTGATCTAAAATAAGTTTTTGTTGCTTGTCACTAACAATGCGATCGATATAAAACACTCTACTTTTATAATTTACCGATTCCTAATAAATAAAGATTTCAGTCCACAGTGAACGGGTTCCGTCGAAAAACGACCGCCCGGGTTGCATGAATTAGAATTCCGACTCTATTGTATTTATTTTATCATACATTCTTTTTTGCACCTTGACGGTATACATTTGCAATTTACATTCTGGATGATAAATGTCACCATGACGTTTTTCTTAATGTCTCCTCTATCAACAATTTAGACTCGTCGATATTGGATTGCATGGCTGTTTCCATTTTATATGAGACTAGCTGTTCCGGGCATGCGTTGCAAAGCCACATTTTTTAAATACTTTTTTTTGGGCCTGGATCCTTCGCGGGCGTACTACACGTTACAACCCTCCAAAGTTTTAAAAAATTACTCCAGCCGTTTTAGAGTCCATACATACAAGGGAACATACATACAAACATCATCATCATCATGTCAGCCGGACGCTGGACCAAGGCCTCCCCCAAGGATCTCCCCGATGGCCGATCTTGTGCTTTACAGAAACACTATTAACAAAATTGTGTGAAACAAATCAAAGAAAATGTTATTTTTAATGAATTTCCTACTAATTCGTTGATTCATTGTAGATTTATTTGCATTGTTCAGTTATTGCATGAGACACTATGCTGTTATTTTCTTGTGTAGTGCTACTTTAGGTAGCGTATGAATTGATAGTATATTTCCAATAAGAGTTTTACAATTTTTCAGTCGCATGAAGTCGCATCCAACGTCATTCTTTAGGCGAACGGGATTATAGTAAAAATTCGACATTTATTTTTACCTACAATAAAATTGACCATTTTTACTAACCAGTAGTGTTAACGTTCTTTTTTTCTGTTTATGTGACCACGGAATAATAGTACCTACTTGCGCATTATTTTAGAATTCGAGTTCCAAAATGGCACCAATGGAGCACTGACGGCTCACAATATCAACGACGTGCGTTTTTGGTTTGATCGCTTCTGTTCTGGAAATTTTGGTCTCAACATTAGCCCCGTGGCCGATTGAAAGGTAAGTGTCCATAGTGAAAGCAGATTCGTCTAATCCCTTGGGTCGTGGACGTGGTGATGAAGGTAAAGTGACAAAACGATATTGATTAATTTACATCAAACTGGAAAGATAAATAAGCCCATAAAATGGATACCTACAATATGAACTCATTGAACAACAGTCAACAAAATCACGTCGGCTTCATATCCGATGAGGCGGTGAATCTATTCTCGTTCCCAGCATTTCTATAGCTAGTCAGTCATCACTAAACATCCATTTAAATGTTAAAAGTGCATAGATAATAATAGCCGATACTTATATTAATTAAATATATGTATGTACTTAATAGGCTACTTTAAACATAATCTATACGAAACGGTAATTAGGAATATGGAACTAATAAATTGCCGTGAAAAATACAAACCTATATCAAATCTATATAGTTTTAGGAGTTCCCTACCCGAAAGGTAATCTTTATATTTGTTTCTTCTAAAATTATCAAGCATCAAAGTTTATGGGTTAATATTTATTAAAAACAAGTCTAGTACCTATACGAGTCAGGGTCACGCACCGAGATTTCCGTATAATTATCACACGACTAACTCAATTTTGTGGATTTATAGACCTTTCCTCTGCAATTTTGCCATGAAAGATTTCAGTAGGTTCAAATAAATCTTTTTATTGACTTTCCATGGGTTTTTTAGACATATATTTAATTATTATTATCATCACGATAGGGGTCATGACAGTACGTATTCTGTGAAATTGTCATCTCGACCGGACTATCGTGTAGATTCTTACATAAAACATGCCTCAGCACTTGCGATACCTATTAATTTGTTTATTCTTACTGCCACACTAGTAGGTATATTTTTTCTAGAAGTTTAATTCTATAAAAAAAACAAACTGTTACGGATTTGAACGTAATAAAATCGAGTAATAGCCGTCGAGGCAGGGGCTCATGGAGGCGTGGCCAGGTGTCACTCGCACTGCAGATCTTATCTTGATGGGGATGCTCGTCGGCTCTACCGCCGCCGCCGCCGCCGCGCGCCGTCTGCAGCTGAATAGCCTTTATCGACCCTCCCTGGGGATGACGCCTATATACTTACAAAACAATTTTGTTGATAATCAGCTACGAAGTGAATAGTTATGCTGACAAATAATACTCAATATTTATTTGGCATTGATGGTTGACGTCAATTGGAAAATCGGTGTTATTGTGACTGAAAAATCCAAAATGAGGAGGCGTTATTTTACGAAAAGTAATCATCAGTAATCAATTTTCCTTCAGCCATACAGGTGGTACCCATGAAGGTGTTATTTTTATTAGAAAAAGAGATACCTTTCTATCTTATTTTCTATCTGACTTGCTAAAAACTTTGTATTTTTTTGCATAAAAAAGAACGACAGCTTTCGTCTTTGATTGAAACAATTTCATAAGATATATTTTATATAAAGAATATAAAGGTGGCGGTCTGAAGGACCATAGACACCCTTACGCGGACTATTCGGCGAGCGCTTAGGGCTCTCAGCCGTGTGAAACTATATACCTATACTAATTTGTTTTTATAGCCGAATTTATTGCCCAGAATGTTATGATGTAGAAGTACATTGCGCATGATGTTCTTTTTCCTAAATTACTTTTTGTCGATTTTAAATTAGGTATACTCGTATTGAAGTGTTCGCACACAGTTCAAAATCCACAACAGTGACTGTAATATGCGGTGTGGTTTAGTCCTCCAAGTATGCGGTACATACAGTAAGTACATATTTATTTATGACGTAGGTAATCAATTACTTAGTCGGAATGAACATCGAAGAGGGCGCACGCAGCGAAATCACTGTCTCCATGCTCCGACGCATTAAGTAACCCAGCCAATTACGTGCTATGTTCTTCAATTCAACCAGGCTCGACTTCATTTCATTCCTGTTCTCTTCAAAGCAATATGTTAATATATTTTTTAATTTCTCCAGCCGACAGTTAAAGAGGCAATCGCAAGTATACACGCAGAAGTGAGATTTATAATAAGAAAACGCTCCTACCGCGCATGCACCATAAGGATCTATAAATCTTTAAGTACTGCATCGGCCAATCCCTGTTGAGAAACGATAAATCATCCCCTCGGACAGTACGGTCGGATCGAATATGAACACCGTCCCGCTCGCACCCGCCACTATTTACGGCCTTCAGATCATTTATCATTTCTTTCTCTCGCTTCTTCTCAATGATAAATTCAATTCTCTTTTGGAATATGATTGTTCCTCGTTTCGTTTTGTTGTTGTAGTGTTTTATTGTGGCCATCGTCACGGAGTTACGTTTTTTGATCGGAATCCGATCGAAATGATCGCGAGAATTGGATTTCCATTTTAGATTTCGTGTCCTGAGTGATCAATCTTATCGTTTTGTGCTTGGAAAACGTATTCTCGTTTAGGCTTTAGTTTGCAAGAAAAAATATCATGCCAATTTAAATACTTACTTACATTTTGTTTATTTTAAATCGTTAGTACCTACCTACCTGGTATTGGTCGGTTTAGGTTATAATTAAGGTATTATTTACGGTAGAGATATAAAATAATCGTTTAATGAAATTGAAATATCTTTTATTTAATTTGTCGCTATTTACAGGGCAGTAGAAAAGCCAACAATTTCTTCTTAAAATAACTTAAAATACATCATGCTTTTATGTTCTTTCAGTCATTTAGTAGGTAGGTATAATAATATTATAGTAGGTACAATTTTAACGTCGTCGTCTATCTAAACATATCGGTCCGTGAAAAAATAGCGCTTTATCAATATACATATAACATAGTCATACCTATAGTTCAGAAGTCGATAGCACAATCAAATATATAGTAACGACACGTGTAATTAAATTTACAATAAAATCAAACCCTTATTACTATTATCACTGGGCATTTCTCTTAAAATATTTATAGGTACACATCATTATCTTATCTACAGTAAAAATTTACATGAATTTTACAACCTATAAATCGTAGTTTAATTACATTTTGCTGCTTTGGCCATGCTGATCATTATAATTTTATGTTACAAGACTCTCGTATTTAAATATTTGATAGTAGTGTATCAGTGACAATGTAACATTTTCCTATAAAGTGCTTGTCGTAAATTTAAATATTTTTAATTAGAATTCATTGTATAAATATCTACTATATTTTTTAATCAAAAATAACTTCATTATTTTCGTTTGTGAAATTTCAACAATGCATCTGTTTTTGTACGCTTTTGACGTCACTACCTGCATTGAGGCTGCAATAAATCATTGTCAACGAAGATGTTCTTTATAAATGTCCCCAAAAATCACAATTGCTTATAACGGACAATACTTATACTGACGAAGAAGATTTTGGCCAATATAATGTGACACGTTTTTCTCTAATGTAAGACTGGACACAGATTTACAACACGTTGTAAAGCATTCAACTAGTGGTTATTGTTTAACATTCAATTGTTTTAAACGTCGACGACAGATCCGTCTGCGCGGCGCAGACCACTCTTGTTTGCAGTTACATTGTCTCTGTTCAAATAACTATTAGCTTAACTGTAGGACCCAATATCAATAACTTACGGACGGCTGGCAAGTGACGATGAATTTACAAAAAATGGTTGGACAGACTATTGACTAATTATTTTATTAATAAGCGTAACACACTCCAAAACATAAACGTAACCCGGGAGCGCATTAGTGAACTATTCATTCCACGTTAATCGAGAGAATGTCGCTACTAATGATTACCTCACAAAGGAATTTTATAGAATCACGATGTTGTACTGGTTCTCATATCGTCTAATCGTCGATTGAACAGTTCCCTAAGCGCGGTGCGGTCAGTAGGCGGCGGCGGCACCCGAATGGTGCATTAAATGATGGTGATGATAGGACTCCTGCGTGGGACACCACCAGTCCGGCACGCCATGTGGCATCGTTGGCGCCGGCTGTTGGAACTGCGTCCAATGACCACCGAAGCCGATCTTATTGTCCATGACCCCGTTGCCACCGATGTTGGTTAAGTGTGGAGGTGGTTGGTTATGGTGAGGTGGCGCCGGCGGCCGCTCGTAGGATTTCTGATCGTGTGGATTGAGGTATTTTTCGTTGAGGCTTTCGAGCTTATCTGTTATTGAGGGATGGTGGTGTGGATGATGGGACGGGACGGGCGCGGGTACGGGAGGGGGAGGTAGGGGGGCTACGGGGCTGGCGGCGCCGGCGGTCACGCTGACGCTGCCGGCGGAGGAGGAGTCATCTCCGTCGCTGTCGTAGCGTGGCGAGGCGTCGCCGGCAGCACCGTGCACCTTCATGTGCTTGCGCAGCGAGGATGGGTGCGTATACGACTTGTCGCATCCATGAACCCGACAGTTGTAAGGTTTGTCCGACGTATGCACGTGAGAGTGCTTCTTCCTGTCCGATGAGTTCGCGAATCGACGATCGCAGCCGGCGTACTCGCATTTGAATGGTTTTTCACCTGCAAAGAACGACCATTTATTATAATCAAATATGTTGCTATATCACAGGGTGATAAATTAATATCAGTTTATTTTTGTCACTCGGCATCTACATGCAAAACGTCTTGTTGACGGTTTTAAGCTCATAAAGTAGGTATTATAGGGATGATTAATAAATAACTGGATGACTCTATAAGAATGAAATATGTCTATAGTTATATTGACACAATAATCCCCGATATCACACGATAGTGTAGGAAGCTGTACGCCGCGCCGTTCCCTTCCATATTCTTCCCAATCTAAGAATAAAAAGATGAAGCTCCGTATGCGAATGTCCAATCACGCCATAAATAACCAGATTTGCTCGTTGTTTATAGTTTACGAGCGTAAATAAATATTCACAACAATTGCACGGGATACTTAACACGGCTATAAATCATCTTTATAAGACGACTTTGTCACATTGCTGTAACAAAGCCGAACGCGGCTATAAACAACCAATACTGAACTTTAACATCGTGACAAATGACATATTTTAGAGGTGATATTTTAATGAGTTGTGGTGCGCCACCGTGTCACCACAAAAGGACCTCGACATCCGTTTTACTTCTGATAACTTGATGATTAAGGGGAACAATGGAGATAAATTGCTTAAAATCTTGTAATCTCTGACACTGTCGGTATGCTATTCTATGCGTATTTAACAGATCAGATTATTTTAAAATACAATTAGGTAGACTGATACTTAGTTCAAGTAAAGAATCAGTAATGTACCTAGTAACTAGCATATATCTTGTAGAATAGGTAAAATAATGAAATACATTTTTAAATGGTGTGACTTGTGCTGAAGATTTATTAAAACACTATGAAGCACGAGGCGGTCTGCGGTCTGTACAATAATAATAAAACTGATTTAATTTTGTGGCTTCAACTGTGCTGTATGATAGAGCAATACTATTAAACTGGTTAGTTATTATAGTTAAAACACAGTTCTATGACAAACAAACAGCGATACAAACAGAATAGTAGAGTCACATTAAATCTGAAATCTGAAGTATGACCCTAAAGCAATTAATAAAAAACGTAGAAAGCAAAAGGCGATGATAGCTCAGTGGTAAGTGACGTCGGATACCGCGGCGAAGGTCGTGGGTTCGAATCCTTACAATGAGCTTGAGCTTTCGGTGAAGGAAAACATCGTGAGGAAACCACAGCACAGTGGTAGGACTTTGTAGTACTCGACTGGCTAGCTACCACCCTCAAGTTGAAAATCTGTCGCCAAGCACCTGTTGGTGTGTTCCGGCAATTGCACTTGAGAGCCAGTTCGCCTTTAAGGCATTGTAATAAGGTGTACAAAACATTAGCATTCCCCTGGTATTGCCAATGTCTATAGGCGACGGTTGTCACTTACCATCAGGTGACCCGCCTGCCTCGTTGTCACTTGTGACATAAAATAAAAAAAATAAAAAAAAACCTAGTATGCACATCGCAAACACTGAGTTCTAGTTTTTCCAATCGCTACTATTGTTTTCAAAGTGCCAACCTATACAACAGAATAAATAAAATATTACATATCTACTCTTGCACTAGGGCGAAGAGTACGTTTATGGTACAACAATGGTTGTTACAGCTAACCTATGATGAAACAGAAAAATTACTACTGGCGTAGCTTACACACACACACACACACATATTAATGAGGAGAAATAAATAAATATATTATTATATATATTATATTATTGGAAGTAGAGTCACAAGGGCTTCATTTTTGTTCGTGAAACTCCGGGAAAACAAGTAAGCATGCCTGATAATAATGTATTATGTAATTCGAGCATGCTCCAATAACTAGATTCTGTATTCATATTTTGTTTGATACTCCATTGTCACGTCAATTTTTTGCATGTAATATTTTTTGTATAGGTACATTCTTCGCAAGTTCACCGAAACGCATGACTGAGAATAACATACAATAAACTACATTACAAGTAGGTACACGGTACGGTTTGCGTGACCACGTGAATGTTGCTTTCATTGTCATGTTTACAAATAAACCTCTTCGGTAGTAATCCCCCTTTGTGTTTGAAACTTGAAGATCAGTGAGGAGGCACAGATGCTAATCTCAAGTGTCTCTTAACGCACCAATAATAGAGCTTTTTAGACGTGCCCTTACCGCAATTTCTGTTACTATATCGAAACCACTGAATGAACGGATCACACATTCGACGGCTTACTTTCAAATTACAATGGTGATACTTCCTTTCTTTTATTGAGTACTTCGTAACAAAATGTTTTTCTTTTGTCCATATTTGACATATTCAATACTAATACTGTATACAAAATAGCTGATATGGATTTTGGATATTTCATAAAATTATAAAGTTTGCTAGTTCTTGCTGTAGGCTTAGATGTGTATGAAAGTGCAGCTACCTACTTTGAATTCACGATAAAATACAATTTTGTAAGCCCCGAATTAAGAAATATAACTTGAATTATTACGACATAGAACTTAAATATCGCCCAATATCAAAAGTGTATCTTTTGGCATCGGTGACTTAAATGTCTCATAAAAATAAAATAAAAACACATGATTTCATTTTGAGTGTCGGAATAATAAAAACGTCTCGGACTCAACCGAACCCTAATGAGCTAAATACAAGATAAAAGAGTTCAAAACATGTGTCGCCCATCTAATTACTAATCAGGCGTCTCATCTCGTTGGATCACACAAAAAAGGATCAACGACATATTCTATTAGAATGCGTTGCGTTCCTGCGCACGCGTCACCACTCCCTGCCGTGATGCCTTCTTATTTCAGACTGTAGTCTACACTAAACTCTAATTCTATAAGTTGTTATATTTCATGTGCAATTATCGTAATCTGCCTATACTAATATTGTAAATTCGAATGTATGTAGGTAAGGTACTTAACTGGTACGTCTGTTTGTCTGCTTGGTTTTGACGGGTAAACAGCTGGGGTTTTTTAAAAAAAACTTGGTGTGGAAGACACCTAGGAAACATTTTTTTTAATCAACCTTGTAAGTGTAAAAGGTTTTCGAGGTGTTTTTGTCTACCTAGATAAAGTTTGATAGTAAAACAATATCCAAATACAAAATTTCATCCAAATTTTTAGAGCCGGAAAATATTCCAAATTGGTAGGTAACTTTTAAATAATCGGATGTATTAGCTAGTAAATGACCGATAAAGTAGCGAATAAAAATATTCAAGATATGTTTAATGTAGGTATAGTAGTAAGTATTTGAGCCGAATTTAGTGACAAAATAAAAACAGTGTGACATAGGATGGGAATGCGCTTCGTGAATTCGTTGCATGCCACGCCGCCGCCGCCGCCCCGCGCCGGTACACGAGACACGGGCTAGGGTCAGATGCTTATCTTAAACGGCTGTATCACCCACGGGAGACACTTTTTTGTAATGTTATTATCGATGTGAAACTTTATCTCGAACTTCTTGCTGTAAAGGGTATCATGACGAACACAATATTGGGACAGTATTAAATGATTTAATTTGAATTTGAACTAGTTACACGTATCAAATTCCGCAAATTAATTTCAATGAATGATGATGAAGGTATGTAAAGAACAACAAATCAACAGTTGGCACATCGCCTAGAACGAATTACTTCGCGGTATTGGATTTCAAATCGCTACTTAAGTGCGCTCCGCTGAGAAAACAAGCTTTTTAGAAATAGCACGAGCGTAACCCGAGACATTCGGCCTTTGCACCCAAATTGTAGTAAATGGCTTTAGGTGAGTTTTGAGAAAAAACAATCGCGGGTTACCATATATCACGTTGCAGAGAAAGAAATGCTCAATACTATTTATTACCGTTTAAATGAATCTTTATTACTGTATTGGACTACTGCTGTTGGACTTGTCATCACCTTGAATACTAATGGATGACACTTGATACCTGCGCACCTGGTCATACTATCATTAGACATTAATTTTGTCATTTTATGAAGTTTCACCTTATCACTGGACATTAATTTAAAGCCAGGCAAATTATGACTAATACATATATTTATAAAATTAATTCGCTTCATAAAAAATGTATGATATAAATTTTTCTTTCGCGTATTTTAACTGTAACCGCGAAGAGATGAAACACAGAATTGAACTAAAATATAAATCTTTCTATTCCCCAAAATTATCGAACATTGTCTTAATCGGTTATTAAATGTAACTGAATGGAGCACATCCAAGTTAATTCAATCTCCAATAGAGTCCGGCTAATGAGCGGCGGATGACTGGTCGATTGCTGACACGATCGACCCAGGGCAGACATGGCCACGCGCCATGTTCGCTCTGACCCACTATACTAATCGCTACATTCAATATCTGATAACAAACGACCATACAATACATTGAAACAAAACGTACCGCGGCTGACTCACGACACAATCGATGCTTTGAGACTCTCCAAAAGTGTCACAATAATTGCTGATTGACTGAATACACTTCCCCGAAAACCGATTTTCTCTCGCACATTTAAAAAGAATTTGGTACGGCGCATATAATGATTTATGATCTTCCTTTTATCCGAAACGTATTTCAAATTAGAAAGATATATTAATATCTTCATTTTTTCCAGTTCTCAGAGAATACGGGCCCTCGTCCGGGGAGCACAAAAAGAATAAGCGGGGTCGGGCGAGCGCATTCGGCGCCCAACGACCGTGTGACAAGGTGCTTTATGCGGACGATTATGAGCAGACCGAATAATGTTCCGATACCCGATAAATATCTGCCAACTCATACAAAAGCATCCCAATAAAAATATAATAGTAAATGTAGCAACAACACTGGCCACAAACTGCACAGTCATATCTCGCTGATAAATATAAATTATAATGAAAACCCACCGCGAGAGGAAGAAGGACGGCGAGTGCGTCGTGAACGAAAACAAATTAAAACTGATATAACATTCAAATGCGCACGCGCAGGTTAGCCGATGGCTTTTGGAAAATCGAACAGGTCTGGCCGAGGCCTTTTTTGTCGCGCTGGTCGCCCGCGCAGTACGGCGACCATTGGTGATTCACGAGGAGACGGCTCCGTTCCTGCCGTGGAATCAGTCGCCTTCATCACTTATTACAATAATACACTTAATGACACTGCTGTGTTTGTATTTTCAAGCAATTATAACACAGATCTAATGAGCAGAAGACACGTAATTGATGTTGATTAAAATACAGAAGTATTCGTTTTAACGAACGGATATAGAACGTAGATAAACAGTTTCATTCCTCTTCTCTAGATGATATAATGTCTCATATTCTGCTCGTATAGTGTAAATTAAAGAGCCTGTCACATTGTTCCGGGCGCTGCTGTGAAACCTACTCGAACATCCGCCTTGCTCCGATAGGGATCTGCTGAGGAAGCCAACAGAGACATTTTTGCATAGTACGAACGGAAAAAATTGCTTGAAAATTTTCCGCGCTCATTTATTGTACATCCCACATTTGTAATTAATCTTTTGTACCTATTAGATAGAAGCTTTATGTTTTATTGTAGTCAGGGAAACTAATAGATTATTTTGTTGGTATTGTATTATAATCCAGTGGAGACTAGAGACATTAAACACGTAACACGAGTTAAATATAGATAAACAATATATCATAAAGCACCTGCACTTGAAGAATAAGTCCAAAACAACCAGCGAACAAGCAGGGCACGCTCGTCAATCCTAACGTCAAGCGTTTTGACAGCCCTAACCGGGATCATCGTATGCACTACAAAAAATAACAGAAATAATATTGAACCGGATCCTTGATTTCTGAAAATTGTTCGTATCAAAGCAGGTACCTAACAGAAGAATACAAAACGTGTGGGACAATATTCCCACAGTGGATCGACGCTACAATGTAGGTAATATTCCTCTTATTTCTGAAATTATGGGTTTGTAACACTCTATAGGCATATGTATTACTGATTTCTATTAACACAGGCCATTGGTAGATATCGATATCAATTCTTTCTAAATAGAATAAGAGGAATTAAGAAATATAACATTGCTATACATAAGTAGTTACTACGGCTCTATCGACAAAGTATCATAAAGATACGAATCAATCTCATTGCTAAAACTAGAGTTTGATTTTAATTTATAAATTTATTTTCTTTTAGAAAGGTTTACAACTAAATTTCAGTAATAAAATAGACAGTAGGTACCTAAGTGACCGAGCTTTGCTCAAGATAAACGTAGACGCGGCCAAGTCTATTACTTCATGCGTGAAAACAAGGAGAAAATGTAATTTTTTTTAATTTTAGAAATTAAACCTAAACAAGTTTTCAACAATACGGACATACGGTACCTATATAGGCCTCAGGCCAGCCAGCCAGCATACAATTGTCATTTCTAAGAATGCAGTGGTGTATATATGTAGTAGCGATTTTTATGTTAAAACATAAAATCCCTGACGTTAGGGAGGCGCCGATAACGGTGTATCTTCGTGTCGCAAGATAAACGATAAGCTATCAGAGAGTTCACATCCACGCTTAAGATGGACGGACGGGGGACTACACATTGTCTTAATAAAAATGAGAATAATTTATGTTTCAGTGTAAACGTTTAAGGATAAGGTATTTGGGAATAATTTTATGCTTATAGTAGGAAAATCTATTAAATAATATTAATAAGCCTTGAAGAGAACTGACTGAAAATGGCCTCTGCTAGATAGACTATGCCAAACAATAAATACTATATAAACTATTCAATTTCCTATCAGGTTTATTATTCAATTACCTAATACGATTAGGTAAATACTTACATAGCCTACATTACATCAAACTGCAAGTTATTACCACAATTTTTTTTTATTTACTCTTTGTTACAAAGAATCAAGTACAGAAAATGAAGAGCCCGAATTTTATTAATTGTTCATGTTACCGTCACGTTTCTCAGTATTATTATTAGAAGGACGGTATTGTGCGGCGGTATCTCTCGGCATAGTAGGGACATGCCAGCTTCAATTAATTTAACGACATTCCGTAATGCATATTTGATATCGTAATAAAATTTTCAACGCAAATATTATCAGTGAGAATAGATAAATAATAATTTCATGCAATAGGTGTAAGTTGTTTTTATAAAGAGTAATTACTGAGTTTATTGCTGGCTCTTCTCAGCAAAAGTAACTCTCTGAACCGTGCTTAGAGACTGAAAATTCATAAGTGCCTGTGAAGGAATTCCCTATTTAGATGAATTAACATTTCATTTTCATTTTACAAAGATATAACGTCTTAAAAAGCTGTAAGGCTAATTAGCTAAATATTGCGGCAGACAAATAGACCTAAATTAATAATCTAACAGTGTCCTTGGAGCCATTGTCTTGTTTAGTTATTACTATCATTTCAATGAATATTAATGTGTCCACAAATCATAAATATTACGTCATAATTTTGCAGTAAGTCGTATTTAAGTCGACCAATAAATTGTTTAGGCAATGTATCTGGATCGAGCAGCGTCGTGTCCACTCAACACCCACGCCAGATCGAGTTTCAGCCCCTGGGCACATTTTTGGGACAAACCAATATTTCTAACGAATATTAATAGCCGGTTTTGTTTTTGTTTTATTAAGTTTAATTTTTGTTGTGAGACGCGCCCACATTCTATGCGTGTCTCAAATTCCGACGGTTCGAGCCTTCTAATTCTTTTCTATTTGCGTGGCAACTATTACTTGTCAGTTCTTGTAATTTTTTGTTACCTACAGATTTTATAGGGATCCATCTGAAAGTTTAATTATGATACCCACACCAAAAGTTGCGCTGCATTTGGAATTGTTTTTCTTGTAGCCCCGACTTTTCGATTGTTCTCCAGTTGTTTAAACCATCAGTCTCCTTTTTTGGGACGCAGTGTTAAATAAGTGAAATCCTTCACAATGGTCCCTCTCAAGCGTTTTTATGATTGTTTCTTAATAGTTAACAGGTGTGACTATAGATATTGTAGAACATTTTCGTTATAAATACTATATTAGCAATAGAGCAATGGTCGTTTGCAAAACGACCTTGTCTTACGTGTGTGTGTACCGATACCATAAATGTAAAATTAATGACATACCTACTAGACTAGACGTGATTAAACACTAAGTGGGAATAAAATATACGATCTTTTTTGTGCTTTTAATTGACATCGACGAAAGGTTTAATGCGTTTTATTAAATAAAAAAGGGATCTTTGCAAACATTTTGCATCTACATAGTTACAAAGCCAAGAACTTATTTATAAGAAGGAGACTAAATACATTAAAAACACACATTCAGAGACGTTGGACACTTTTATAACTAAAGTTCTGAAATGATCCTTCTGTTACCTTTTTCTACGGAAAGTTGAAAAGCCTCGTACGAATGGCTATCAATGTAATTTGTAATGTTTGGTGCAAGGATTGCGCGCTGCTGAGTTGTCGGCAATATCACACACTAGCATACATATTGATACCGACAAGGTGTCAGCTAAAAAACACATGAATGATGCAGTGAGACCTCCGCCGTCGCCCTACAAGACCAAAGAATTTCGCACAGTTAGGAACGTCAAAGCGCAAAATGTTTTTCTTAACGCATTGAAAACTGCTGATAGCTCATTTAATTTAATGAGCCTACCTATTTGATCCGCTCAAAAACATACACTTACATTACAGAGTTGCCTACAGTGAATACCTTTATTTACACCACATTAGCGCAGTTGTTCAAATGAGATCGATGCTTGAATATTAATTAATGTAGTTTTAAATTCTTATTTTTTTTTAATTCATTGCTATTTGGAAGTCATAAATGCGAAATCAAGTTTGCATTTGCCTTTAAATACAAATTTTGTGGAATAATTTATTTGGATTTAATGCCGGTACCTCAAAATATTGTCAGTCAAATAATTGAGAGCTAATCCTGTTAAAAGATTAGGTATACTTAATATATAGATTAAGTATAATTAATTTGTGTATACTCTTAGGTGTTGTCCACTTTGGAAGTACCCCAATTTATTACAAGACTTGGACAATACCATTAGAGATACACTCATCTCAGTTTTTAATATAAATTTTGATAGTCGAGGATGGTCACAAGCCTCTCTGCCTATTAGGCATGGAGGCTTAGGCATTCGCAAAATTTCTAGTGTGTCATTGCCAGCCTTTTTGTCTTCGGTCTATAGCACAGATGACCTTATAAAGCGCATACTCTCTGTATCTTTTCAAAATGTTGAGGTGTCTTGCTTGACTGAGGCCAGAATTTCATGGAAGTTGGCCTGCCCGAACATTGAACTGACCAAGGTCCCTTCCTTGCAGCGGCTCTGGGATGACCCTCTCTGTGAACTGGTACGGAATAATTTATTAGGAACGTCAACCAGTTCCGCAGATAGGGCCCGCCTCACAGCTGTTTTTGCTTGGGAATCGGGTCTTTGGTTGCAGGCCTTACCATCTTCACATATACTTTTGGACTCCAACACTTTTAGATCCGCAGTATGTTTACGCTTGGGCTTGCCAATTTTCTCGTCACATCGCTGTCAGTGTGGCACTGCTGTCGATCAACTCGGTCACCTCGGACTATCTTGCATCAAAAGCGCAGGTAGATATTCAAGACACGCTTGCCTTAATGATGTCATCCGTCGGGCCCTTACCAGCGCCAACGTAACAGCTATTTTAGAACCTAATGGCTTGTTTCGTGACGATGGTAAGAGACCCGATGGAATGACACTTATACCCTGGATGATGGGTCGGCCTTTGGTATGGGATGCCACGTGTGTTGATACCTTAGCACCGTCTCATTTTCCAGAGACAGTGGATAGGGCCGGTGGTGCAGCCATGTCAGCAGAGAGCCTCAAGCGGCGAAAATACAGTAACTTAGATACAAGTTACATATTTGAGCCGTTTGTGGTTGAAACTCTGAGTCCGTGGGGGCCGACTGCACACCACCTTTTCCGAGAAATGTCAAAACGACTGGTCGACGCATCTCGTGACCAGAATGCTGGCATATACCTACCTCGCTCAACGAATCAGCATTGCCATCCAACGGGGCAATGCTGCCAGCATTCTGGGTACGTTGCCTACTGACAACGACTTTTTTATTTAGATTTATCCTTTGATTGTCTGTTTGTAAATACTGAATATAAATATAGTAACAGTTGAATTAAATAAAAAATCTAAATCTTAAACTAATATTATATAGATTCTCTTTCAAATAGATTTAGAGCTGCACTTCATGTACCTACTTATTTGTTTATTTGCAACTAGTTATGTACCTATGTCAATTATATCCTTATTCTTATGTGTATAGTGTGGGGATACGTACAATAGCTATTATGCACATTGCAACATACAAAAACAGTCCTGTCATTATAAAATACAAGCATAGATAGTAAAGTGTCAGAAGAAATGATGGTAATAAGATAGAAAGGGCGAGGCAGGCGTAGGTAGAGCCAACGCTGGTACATCCTGCGGTTTCATACATTGTTACATTGCAACCGCGCACAATTTATGTTGCCCTGGTACCGGTGTCTGTAAACACACGCAATAGAAACTTGCTTTCGTATGTGTTAAAATATAGTAGAAAAAAGCAAAACCACCACAAGTGTTAGGAAAAGGAGATGTTTCAGATTTGTATGGAGTCTTGGACTGCACATTGTACACTTGACTAAAAGTCGTGGAAAAATAAATCAAACATGAGAAAAATACTTATTTCTAATAATTTTACGTTGTTTTCATGTACAAGGCATGTTTCGACATTTTTAATGGCAATTTCATTGCATGTTTTTTAAATGGCGACGACGATTACAATTACGTCAAACTGTCAAAGTGACATGAAATACAACATTGACAATATTATTAAATAGATAATTTTATCCTCTTTGATAGATAAATTGATTGACTAACAATAGCAAGGAACATATTTACAATAGGTACAATTGATTTATTGACTTATCCATACAACCGATTCACCACCCAGTTTTACTTTTATAATAAATACTATACTACCAAGTTACTGAATTAAATCTTTAAATTATTGATTTTGAGAAGAAATTGCATGAAGTTATTATTATGTGAAAGTCGAATCTGTTTTGTACATCTTGCTGGACAAAAAGTCCGAATTCAAATACTCGTTTCTTGTGCAAACTAGAACTCAAACGCATCAAAATACAAGAAATAGAAATAGAAACATTTATTTTGTGAAACATAGGTAAAAAGATCTTAAATAAGTAATGTGTGCGCTATGTTTTGCCATGAAAGGCATACAAAATATGGTTTGATAAGAGAGGTATAATGATGAAAATTAAAATAGTATTATAATAAAATCATGAAATTAAAAATATGTCAAAAAAAGGAAATAGAAATTATACATAATTATATATAAAATTCATCAATATCGTAATAACATTTATCTAATAATAACTTAGTCAATTCCTTTTTGAATTTTTGTAAGGGCATACATTTTATTATGTCAGGTATCTTATTAAATATTCTAGGAGCTATACCAAAAAAGCTCTTATGCATTAAAGCCGTTTTACACTTAACATGGCACAGTTGATTCACATATTGAGCACGAATTGATTTTTTCTTTGAATCTGAGACTTTTTCAAAGAGTTGTGGATTTGTTTTGACAAACAATGCCGTTTCCAGGATATGCAACGCTGGAAGGGTTAATATTTTTAATGATTTAAAATATGGCATATAACTATCTGTTATTTTTAAACCACACATTGACCTTATGCAACTTTTTTGCAACCTAAACACCAGCTTCCTATCTGTTGACTGTCCCCAAAAAACAACACCATACCTCAGAACTGAAGCTACTAGTCCATGATACGCTGTTAGTAGAGTCTCAGTATTTACTTTTTTGGACAGTTGAGAAAGTAGGTATGCAGATTTACTCAATCGCTTACACATCTCTTCAACGTGAGGTTTCCAAGTGAGTCTATTATCTATTATGACACCCAAGAATTTAATACTACTTGCTTCTTTTATTTTGCAATCTTTATAGGTAATATTTATATCTACTTGAACTAACACGCCTTAGGTGGAAATGCATAACTTTTGTTTTATTTAAATTAATTACTAGATTATTATTGTCGAGCCATTTTATAATTAATTGGATTATTGCATTTTATAATAGCTGTGCTGTCATCTGCAAAGAGAACCATTTTATGTCTTGTAATTTTTGGAAGATCATTTATATATTTTAAAAACAAATACAAGCAACAAATACAAGCTAGAATAAATGAGAGCAATAATTGTGGCTTTCGAGTTTCGCGCTGAGCTTTCTGTCACATCCAAGAAATATGTATACTAAATGGATAGATAACTCTATATACATACTTAAAGCAAATACCTATCAATTGCGAAAAAGGGAAAGATAACAACTGCCTTGGGACAATCTCTCTTTCTTTCATTAAGGGAAGTAGGGATAGAAAGAGAGATTTGTCCTAACGTTGTTGTTATCTTTCTCTTTTTCGCAATTGATAGATTGGTATGGATAGCTTCCTATCCAGGTAGAATACATAATACTTGCGTTTGTGCAATATGGCGGTTTATGTTGCCCTGTGAAATATTTGTTAGTAAGTGATTTGTTTTAAGGCGATGATAGCTCAGTTGTAAGTGACGTCGAATACCGCGACGAAGGTCGTGGGTTCGAATCCTAAAATGAGCTTGAGCTTTCGGTGAAGGAAAACATCGTGAGGAAACCATAGCACGGTGGTAGGGTACTTTGTAGTAGGTACCCGACTGGCTGGCTACCACCCTCAAGTTGAAAATCTGTCGCCAAGTACCTATCGGTGTGTTCCGACAGCTGCACTTGAGAGCCAGTTCCCATCTAGGCTTTGTGTGCTTACCACCTTCGGCCACATCATCACTTACCATGGTGAGATTGTGGTCAAACACAAGCTTATCCAGTATAAAAAAAAAAAAAAAAAAAATTTTTGTACAGCGTTTATCGACAACAAAAATAAAATGAGACATTTTTTATCGGTTTGAATAATTATTTAGCTTATTTTTAATATGTGTACAATGTGCAGTCCAAAAATGAAACATCTCGTTTAATATTGATGTTTAGAAAGATATCTACTAGGTAGTGTAGATTTTTTTAAATTGTTTTGTCCACAAACGACTCGCCACATTGTTAATTCCTGCTATATTTTAAAGATACAATCGACATTTTATCTATCATTAGTATATTTGGGAAAAATTGAAATTAATTTAGACTGCATCTATAACTGTCATCTCATATTAAAACAAAAAAATATTTATAAAGTGTTGCCAGACCACCATAAAACAAAAAAAAAACATAGAATCACTAAAGAGCTATGTTGCCGATAAATTCTGCATGTATGTATATTTAATTATAATGTCAATAATCGCTGTCGATGTTCCGTGACTAAACGATTGTGAGTAGGCGTGCCGAGCGGATATTAGTAATAGGTCGGATGTGTTCCCGATTAGTTGGCCGATTGAACGGAGCCAGGTGAAACCGCGCCGCTCGCGCCCGCGCCAGATCCCATCCATGAGCGCTGATCTATTTGATTGATTATGCGGTCGGGATGCTTATCTCATCCGAACAAAACAGTTCTTGATTGAATTTATAATTCTCTTATAAAAACAACTACATAATACAAATCCATTTATTTTGTATCAAAACTTATCGAGCAAAGACAGAAAATCAATGAATGTCTGTCGTTAAATAGATGACGATTAATAATTCATTAGATGATTTTAATTAAGCATAGGGCTTAAGCGAGGCTATTAGAGACCTGCTTTCGAAGCTCAACTTGATGTATGTAACCATATGCCAAAATAAATAAAATAAAATATACCTATATAGAAAATATATAATGATAAGATTTTTCAGTTGTTAGAGGCGGCTATAATTATGAAATTTACCATAACAGGCTGTCATCGATGTCTTTCATGAATCATAATTGCAATGTTTTTGTAAACGCGGATACGGCTTTGTATTTAACTAATTGCTCGATTCACATTAGTGATGCAAGATCCGTATCTCATGAAAAGGTATTCGATTTTGTCCGATGGAAGTCAGCATCGGATCGATGGTTAAAATCCGATGCGTCGCAATTCTGGTATCGTGGTGGATCTGTTTTTGCACGCGCTCCTCTGCCCTGTTCGCACTATAGCTTTGACGTTTAGCGAAATTCTTCAACAAATAAAAACAATTGTCACGTTCGCTCTCGAAGGAATGTTTAGGATTCTCGAGAACGTGTCTTTAACATCACAAAGCTGGATATTTTTTCATGTTTCTGTGTGAAGGGAGAGCATCAGATCAGATAGCCATCAATGTAGAGAGATTTATTCCGGAATGGCTCACTTTGTTATTTAAATTGTGTTCCAAAGATCTGAGTAAAAGTAAATGAACGAATGTATGTGAAATACATTGCATATGGCGTATCGTCACTTCATCGCCGCACCCGCGCCCGTGTCAATCCGGAGGGGGATGTAGGGATGTAGTAACAAAGAAGACAAAAAATAAAGCGCTTAGCGCTCTCATTGTCTATGTAGGCGACAATATCAGTAGGTGAGTGTTGTATGTTTGGGGTAGCAAGTGGTGTGCGCTTTTTTCAGCACACATGTGAGTGAAAACATGTTGTCGTTGTGTGTGTATATGTATGTGGAGGGTTGTAATATTGCCACCGACCGGCGACCGGGTGACGAGTTCGCCACGCCCATGAAATAATCGTTTGTTTTTACACGGTTCTTCAAAAATAACAATTAGCGTGTTTTATTTTACATGGAGAACGTGATTTGCTATACCGATTAATAAATAAATATTGAGGATCGACTATTACATTAAAATACGTATTTGTATGTTGAGATATTCTATCGTATATGATGCTGAAATACTGCATTCTCTTGAACAAAATTTGTTAAATTCATTACATGTGTACCTATTGTTTGTTGTTATGTGAATACCTATATAAAAACACAAATATACCTAGCATCTTTGATTTATTAAATGGTGTATTGTAATCTCAAATTCTAAAGCCATTTTTAATTAATATTTTTCAGTTTATCCATTTAGAAAAAAAGTATATTAGCATTGACTAGTGATGACAACAAGTATAGGCTCAATCCCCCATTGTCATTCCCATCCATGACACACACACACATAAACCTTATTATAGTGTTGGTATAATATTTTTTATACAATTTATCAATCCGGGGCAGATGGTCGGCCTGGCTCATATAAACACCTTTCAAAATGCACCCAACTATTTTAGGGTTGGTTACAACATTATCATATGCGGAGATAAAATGGCCGATTGAAAAGATATGCAGCTTATTTCATTATTTTTTTCTCATAATAATGTTAGTTATTTTTGTTGAAATGGTAATTAATTTACTTAGTTAGGAATTATTTATAGTTTAGAGAAGATTCTTACTTATATTAGTATCCAAACCTGCCTGTGTGAGATGTGACACATAAACGTAATTTTTAGATACATGACAGAGATAGGCTTTTATTTAAATACTAGTTTTTCGCTCCGCAGTGTGCAAAGTTTCATTAAAATCCATTCAGCCGTTTTGGCGTGAGAGAGTAACAAACATCCATCAATCCATCCAAACTTTCACATTTATAATATTATAGTGGGATAGTAGGATTTGCAGAAGATATAAAAAAAATCCTTAAAAATATTATTAGTTTTAAGTGTGTTGAATAACAATAATATTATCGATGAGTGTACATTACAATCTGTGCATCACATCACAAGTGTTTAGTTTGGAGCAATAAAGTGAGGTAAGCGTTGCACTCGACGCGGCGACGCGGACGCGACGGGCGAGTACAATGAGCACGACCACAGGGGCGGCTCGCGAAGGGTACCTTATTGTTTGCAAAATATTATGAAAGCGTCATTTTATACGGCATATTAACCAAGTGCTGCGTTTGATAGTCGGGGGACGTCTTCACCGGTCCCAATCGTATCATCATTAGCGTATTGTGCGTGATTCGCCCCTGATGCCTCACTGACGCTATACAGAAGTAGTTCTTTGAAGAGTTCATAAAGAAATATTACAGGGTATTCATATTCTTTACCTACTCTATTGGGTTTGGTTTCAATATTTGTTTAAATATTTACATTGTTAAGATTAAACTTATGTGTTAATTAATAAATATGTGAACCTAAGTATTATTTAAGATCAAGTTATAGCAAACTTTAATAACATAAAACTTTATACATAAATTTTATGGTTTTATAAAATGTGTAAGTTTGCTCAAAAAAATCGGTTGATAGCTAACTCGAAACGTACCTACTTATAATGAGGAGTGATATTTAATGGTTTGATATAATTGTATTTTACTTTAGGTATATACTGAGAATATTAAACTATTATTATGTAGCCAACAATTTATTATGGTAAATTCGTAATAAAATTTATATTACAAACAGAGTGTTAAATGTTAGTAAATAAAGTCATCATAGTTTTAGCGGACGGAATCCGCCGGCGGCGCCGCGCCCGCCGCTGTTTATCTCCTGCGGCAGAATCCAAACACGATGCGCTCCCTCTATATTTTCTCTATAGAATTCGTTTCACAATTCAATAATTATATCAATCCTATTTGGATTTTGAACTTTAATTTCTTTGCGCTATAACTCGTTCAGTTATCTTTCGTAGCATGTTATTATTCGAGTATGGAACTCTTTAACACTTTTGTTTGCAAGTATAGTCGAGTCATTAGTGTCAAGTGATTTTAAATGTCATGTAAAATAGTCAGTTCTGACGAGTATTGATACTACGGTATTTTATAAGAAAAGTACAAAATTTATTGAAGTTTCGATTGAATTGAAGAACAATATTAAGTCGAATTAAAATAAGAATTAACGGCGGGAAGGAATCATAACTCACACATCCGCTACCGAACATTAAACGCAGTATCGTTTTACGTATGTAATAAAAATATCAATTTCCAACCACTAAGGTTAACAGTACCAATCCCACACATACTTGTGTAGATATCTTATCGTACCTACAAATACCCGTATCATATAACTGAGATACCATCGGTTCACATAATTATTTCATTAGTAACAATTGATTTACCAAAAAGTCGATTGCCTATTACAGAAAATCAATATTATTTCTAGAACTAATTTATTGTTTCAGTATTGGCAATAATATAAAGATCAGCTATTTTTTGTACAGCGTAAGGGGCGAGAATTTAATTTTTCTAAGAAATTTAATGAAATCCTGTTAAATTTTCTCCAAATCCAAATTCTCCAAATTGCATGGGGAAGTCATAAATAAATTATTTATGACTATGTCTCTCAGCGAAGTATTTGCACACGACTAATTAAATTTATAATGACAATACACTCCTTGTTCCCTATTGCTTCACAGAACATTCGAAGTAAATTTATAGCCACCCATAAAACAATTCTTCAAACTTCCCACAAAAAGGTCTACTCTATTCAAAAGCCCGTATGAGATAATAGCGGACGGGGGCACAGGACAAAAGTTTAAACGCAACACTAAACAGTGATGGTCAAAGAAAAAAAAGGAATGAAACCATCTGGCAATACTCTTCGACGCTGGCACACAAATTCTTGACCCATTCCCTTAAAAATCGATATTTAATGTTGAGTACCAATAGTTTAACTATAACAATACCGTCGTAGCGTGCGAGTGAGATCATGCAAGAAACCAAAGCGACAGACGGAACTAGACATTTTAATTTACGACTTTTTTTATGTAACATGCACTGTTCAGATGAATCTTTTGACTTTTGTAATGGATTGAAAAATGTCCTTGCCTACTGAGAAATGGACTTCACAAGTCGACGGTGGACATTTATAGGATGCCCGTTACTCCGTTGTTTGTGCTCAGGATCGTATTACAAGGGTATTCTTTGATAACAGTTGTGTTTGATGTCATTGTGTCAGTTTGGTTATTGTTGAGGCCTGCCGTGCTCCAAGATATCGCAACATTGGGCATCCGTGGCGCGTCGCGTCGATGTCTAACCGGGCGGACAGCGCAGCGGTCGGGCGGTGGCCAACCGCGGGAGGTGGCTCATTATTACTTAATGAGAATCGAAATGTTTCGGCAGATCAACATCGGCCGTTCCTTCAATGCCTTCGATGTCTTACTTGATTAACGGACGTAAACATTTATTCTTGACTGCAGAACGTGACGGACGAATCAACTCTAATACCAATGAAACTTTCAACTTTACGCTCACTAGATTTATTTATTAGGCATGTAGGTACATAACATAGTATTTAGAAATCAATTTAATCCTGAATGATTAAAACTTATGCCCATGACGTCGTAATTAATAAAAATTATAATCATAATATGCACAATTCTCAAACGCAAACACGCGTTTTTTAAATCTTTCACCGTCTACGAAACAGCTGAATGGATTTTCATGAGATTTGGTGTATATAGGTAGGTAACGAGTGATATCGCAGGATATTAGCCTTATTAAAAACATAATTGATGGTCTACTCACCAGTATGTGTTCTTTTATGGATTTTGAGGTTTTCTGATCTCGCAAACACTTTGCCGCAACCAGGAAATGGACAGGGGAAGGGTTTTTCTCCAGTGTGAACTCTGATGTGATTTACTAGTTTGTATTTCGCTTTAAAAGGCCTTCCGTTCCTGGAGCAACCTTGCCAAAAGCACGCGTGGGTCGTACACTCCGGTCCACCGACGTGCTCCACAGTTAGATGCGTCACGATTTCGTGCATACTTGAAAATAGTTTGCTACACAACTTTCTCGGCGGCGGCTGTTCGGGATCGAGCCACTGGCAACGCATGTCACGTCGAGGCGGAGCTCTCACGTAGCGAAGGAAGGCGTGAGGAGCGTGGGCGTGAGCATGCGGCACCAAGGGTGGTGCGCCGCCCTGATAATGGACATCGCCGCGCCAGTCCCAGCTCTGTTCCAGTGGTTGTTGCGGGAACAGCTCGCCGCACCCGCCATATTCTCGTAAATACCCCGGTTGGTATGAATGAAGAGGGTAAGGTTGGTAGTGCGGCGGGTGGTGCGGAGGCGCATGAGGCGCGGCGGCGCGGTGTTGCGGGCCGACGCCGCACCCCGGTTGCGGTGACATCTTCAACCCATAAGTGGCGAGGTGTGCGTGGTTTGTGTCGAGGAAAGCATTCATGGCGGGGGTGGCCGACGCCGGCGCATAGCCCCATTCGCCCGCCACCATCCACGCGGCGGGAACAACCCGCTGATGACAATGCCGTTGAACGCGTCCACGTCGACGCTGTTGGTGGCTGCTGGTGGTTGTTCGACCTCGTCACGTTATTACACACTTCTGTAGAGCTTTGTTTGATAACATGGCTTCTTCTATAACGCTGAGTAGTCGCACGCCCTGTCAAATAAAGAAAGAAAGTTTGATTTGCAGTTTGTAGGTAAATAATTGTACCAATTATTATTATATGAAAAATAAAAACGCTAACCGAAAGTAATCGTAACCCTCCGAGACAAATTCAAAACCATTTCTCAAAATAATAACATACATTCGTGCGGCCATAACCGGCGACGAACATTTATTTATAATAAAAAAAATGTGAGGCAGGTACTTTTGGACATTAAATTAAACTGTGGGTAAATTTATAGGACATTTTTATACGCCTGAGACAAAAATTTCGATTGTATTCGTGTATATTTAATTTTAGTTTATTTGTTAGGCAGGCTCCAATCTCTTTTATGGCCGAGGTTTAGCATCGATAATTTATGAAAATAGTTTTATGAATGATAAAACCTGCTTCACCGTAGACAACATGCAACCCCGTGCCCGTCCACTTTATTACCAACTTCATGTCCTTTTATAATTATTGAGTGGATGAGTCTTGTGAAAATAATATTCTCTCATTGTATTTCTTGTTTCTAGTGTGTACATTTAGAACAGACGCAGTAGTAGGTTCGATCTAAGGATTACCTTTAAATTGTATTTTTAATCACGTATAATCTAGGCTTTGTGCGCTTACCACCTTCGGCCACATCATCACTTACCATAGTGAGATTGTAGTCAAACACAGGCCTATCTAGAATAAAAAAAAATTGTATAGCAGTAGGCAGACTCAATAAACAATAGTTTAATATTCATGTACCTAGTATGAAAAATTTTGTTATTTAACAAAAAATATAGACACTACCTATATTCTACAACATACCAACTAAAAAAAGTTTTCGACCCTTTTACTGTTTTATAATCCTACTAATATTATAAATTCGATATAGGTATTATAAACTGTAAAAACATCGTTAAAACATCGTATTTATTCGGAAGGATATGACGATATACGAGTACAACATTAACCAAATATGATCAAAGCACAGCATCAAATTATAGAAAGATAACATGTAGGTTTTTCATACAAAGCCGTTTTTAGTATTAGATACTTTATAGATATTGATTTGTAATGTTATTTACTTTATTTATTACTAGCTGTCCTCTGTGGTTTCACCCGCGTTCCTGTGGGATCTTATTTTTTCCCGGGATTAAAAATATAGGCTATGTTACTCAAGGATAATGTAGCTTTCTAGTTGCAAGAATTTTTAAAATCGGTCGAGTTTTTGAGTTAAATCCTAACAAATAAAAATCAAATCTTTCCTCTTTATAATATTATAGTTTATACTTGAAGCATTTTATTGAATGTTTTCAAACCGCGATTCCAATTCTTTAGAAATTTTGTATAAACATACAATTATATACAATCGGCCTAGAGTCTCTTATCTATCCAGTTAAAGATCCTATCTCAAAAGAGCTGGTTTAGAAAGTTTTCTATAAGTTGGTAGTTATCCGCCGATTGGCGAAAACTTCTCAACTCAATAAATGTATATGCCCTAAGCATAACCCGATAAAATCCTTTCTGTGGATTTGGAGTAAGTATAAAATGTTCAAATAGACAGACAGATAGACAGTCAAAAAATCTGTTACCCTTTCTGCACGACCCCTAATCCGTTTTTACATAAATATATGAAGACGCGGTGGCTCTACAGTCTCATTATATGTTTAGTTAGATAAAAGATAAAAAAAGTAACAATTTTAACGTTTTCATTGCGTGTTAAATTCATACATAACAGTTATTTATTAAAACCTTTATTTCTATAATATACCTACTCCTCATCATTGTAAATAGTCCACCTTTTCCTTATCTTATATTAAAGTATAAGAGATTTTATCAAAAAGTATCTACATGCAATACAAAATTATGTTTAACTGTATTTAATTACAAAGATGTCTTCTACGATTTGTTAATAAAAAACATGTAAATTCCAGCATCGCATCTTCAACAACTGTCAGTCAAAACAACTGTATATTTTTTGCAAGTATGGGTATACGTATATAATCGCATTAGAAGTAAACAATATTGTTTATATATTGTTTGGAGCACTTCATCGTAGTATCGGGGCGTATGCGTCTACCTGAGTCCGTTAAACAATGTCGTTTCTTACAGATTTCCATCTAATCTTTACATTATCTGCGTGACTCCCCGCCGCGTGGCCGCTTCATCACAAAGCAACGGGTTGACAGATCTCAACAGACGCCCATGGAGCAATGGGATTACAAATACACGCTCTTTCCTAATCGACTGTCAAATCATTTTGAGCCTTATTACATCACAATAACCATGTGTTATCACATTATAAAATGCAAACACAAGCTGGTCGTAATTTTTGCAGCTGCCAACATTTTTCACAGTTTTAAGGAATTAGTCATAATCACATTAGATGCGCTATTGAGATGTGCAATGCTAAACAGTTTAAGGGATCCTTACGTTTCTTAGAAACTATTCGCAATCAAAAAATCATTCGCTTTGATTATATGAATTAAAAGCTCTATTTAAACTTACTTCTTGTCCATCAACTGAGGCATTAAAATGTCATGTTTTGATGTCTCTATAAATGATTAAAATTACTATTAGAATTTTGATTAGTCATTAAGTTAAACTTATTAAAAGAATTAACTATATAAATTATTAGCTTAAGTAAATTCAAGATTATTTATAGTGCAAATATACAAAAACTCATGCTTTATAGAACAAAAATACATTATCATTCAAATTAAATGATAATGAACCCATTACAACAAAGTTATCCCGTGCATTTTCCCCACATAATCATAGATTTCCTGATTATGGGTATACTTTATTTATATAAAACTTCCAAAATAGTATTTAATTATATAAAATAATATTGTAATTATTAATACCTACTCAATAACGTATTTTAAAAAGCAATTCTATTTTATGAGGTCTAAAAAATATATCCAACCCTTCCCCTATATAAATAAATAGCCTATGCTTTGTAAATAATAAATACCTACTTAGTTATAAAAAAATACATTTTCTTTGGAGTTTTTTCATACAATTACTATCTATCTATTCGTTGCATCTTTAATATTGATAAGATCTATGGCGTCATATTCTTATATGTTTTTGAAGTCTGTTTCAATGGATTAAAATTACCAGGTAACCGATGCAAAAATATATACCTACATACAGTATGTCCTATAATTAATATAATATACATTTATCAATTAGTGGATCTATACAGACACGTACAGACCTCACATTATGGAGAATGCAGTAGGTATACAATATATTTATGTAATTTAATTATTTATTACTAATTTTGAAAATATTAGTAAAACAGGCTCTTATTGCATTCGTGCATATTTTATACGATTCTCATATGATTAAGACTAGATATATATATCTCTTTGAATGACTTTTTGTTATAGCTGTATTGAGAACAAATACAAAACTTAAATACCGACATATTTTTATAATGCTGATTGCTGTAGCATTTCATATAGATATACCTATACATTTTAAATCCGACTGCTGTTACGGGTTTGCTACGTACCAGTGTATGTAAATGTGAACGAACCTTAATGTTTCAGGTCTGATAGGGTTATTAAGGTTTACCTACTAATAGAACTATCATTTACAGACTTAAACATTATTTCAAAAATAATTTGGGCTTATTTCCTATTATTATGGAAAATACCATAAATAGTATGGGAAGATACGCATTATGTATATGATATGAGCTTAAAACTACAAGTCACCTTTTAAAAGAAATCCCAAATAAAATATGACTTTACAAGCATAATTAATGTAAATTACAAATTGTTAATTATATGTAAATGTTATTAATTATTATTTAATTAAATATTTCATAGCTTATGGAAAGTAATAAGCCTTTTCCATTCCATACTTTAGAAGTCAAAGATGGCAAGTTATAAACTTAAGATAAAACTAGGATGATAAACAGAAACGAGTATTGGATGGACAGTCGAACCGAATAAAGTTTTCCAAAACAATGGGATCTGATTGGAACCTTACCTTAGGCGCTATGACGAGCATATAATTACATTTTATTGATATTCAAATAACAGCAACGTATTTAAATTTGTTTCAAATTACATAAACACAGAATCTAAAATCCCACCAAAAACATAAATGTAAAAAAAGAGAGCCAAGTTCAATACAATAATTATTCTCTGCTGTGGGCTTCGCCGCAAAAAGAATGGAGATCTGAGATTGAGTGCCAAGTTCTATGCAAAATCCAAATATGTAGTCTAAGGGCTGACTTGGCTGGTTTTACCATACTAATTATTATTAAGTACCTACTTTTACACAGTCATGGAAGAGCCTTATGTTCGATGGGTAGTTTCTACCAGCAAGCCAAATTTTCGGAATAATAAAAAAAGAACCGAAAGGTAACAGGTTTAGAACATGCGAAGGCTATATAATTCGTATGGGAAAACCAGCCAAGTTAGCCCTTAGACTACATATTTGGATTTTGCATAGAACTTGGCACTCAATCTCAGATCTCCATTCTTTTTGCGGCGAAGCCCACAGCAGAGAATAATTTTTGTATTGAACTTGGCTCTCCTTTTTTACATTTATGTTTTTGGTGGGATATCATTACATTTTGTAGGTAAGTACATATCCTCGTACATAATAGATTACAATTGCCTATACTATAATACTATACGTACGTACCTACTTATTAAAGAAATTGTAATAATAATATTACTACAAATTATAAGTTTTCCTTAAGAAAACTAAGCAATTTCGCAGCATAAATTGCAACCTTATAGGTCAGATATCGAGAGACAACCGGACAGCAAGACGGCGCTCGCGCTTATGAGCGCGGCTGCCAATCGCTCGGCCACGTTCGCGTCAACGGTTCGATTCGGTTGTCACAGCACAACACCCACCCCGCCCGCGCCGCTCCGGCGTCACTCGGCGCGCGCGCGTCGTGTATATACCGAAAATCTAAATGCCTATTATTTTATCATTATTTATGAGTAGGTAATGATTTTACACTATTGATGTGCGCTAAATATAAAAATAATAATTAATCCCAGTTAATAACGTAGGTACCCTAAGTAATATTAGGTATTTATGTTAAGCGTTCATAATAGAATCTAATTATTTAAAAATTGCCAGTTTTTTATTTATTCCTTTGTATTCATCTAATTACCTATCTGCATACCAAATTTTAACTCTCTAGGTCATCTGGAACTGGCTTAGAGTTTTGGTCTATAGGTCAGTCAATGATAAAAATGAGGAATTTTGGACATTAATGTCTAAATAACCGTTTGAGATAAGCTTATGAAATTTAGAACACATATGTATCTCGCAAGTTTCAATATATGAGCCAAATTTGATACGTTTATGTAAAATAGTTTTTGATTTATGAGGGGGTCAAAAGTGGCTCCAAATGGTTCGTGTAATATTACACACGGTGCGGCTCGCCAGTTCTGTTTCTTGAACTTGGCTTGACACGCTCCCGCGTGTCTAGATTGTGATGCCACCATATTCAGGCTAGACTAGCCAAGGTAAATAAATATTTTCTCTTTATCAAAATTATGTTGATTTCTATATTATGGTAGGTATATTATATGATGGTATTAACGATTATTGACGTAACTTAAATGTCTTATTTTAAATTCAAAAATTATATAAAACTTGGGTAATGAACAAACCCTGCTTAAGGTAGCTAGCTCAATACATGGACGACAAAATATAAGGTTTTAGTAGCTTCTCTCTGCCCTCACAAGAACCCTCTAGTTAAGTGTTAAATCTTTAAATAAGTTCATGTATTTTTGAAAAGTATTGTAATAAACTTAAAAAGATCAAGTAAAAAAAATGCCTTGCTGAGGTCTTCCTGGAGTCTTCTCAGTTTAAGGGTATTCTGAAACGGTGGTAGAGTCAATTGTAACGTTTTTCAGTGTAAATCTATTAAGGCCTAAACATAAATGAGTTTTGAGTTTTTAGAGATGGTAAAATTATGTAACCTGTTTCTTTTATATTGTAAGTCTAATAATGCACCACAATCATCAATTGAAATATCTTGTTACTAGTTATTATTAATGCAAAAGTGAATTTTCTAATCTTTGAACTTTTTCACAGCTAATCTTTGAATAGACTATAATAAAAATCGGTGCAGACGTAGCTTGGATTACGGAGTAAAATAGGGGCTGGAACTGTGGGGAACAACGAGTATTATTACAAATTAGCACAGATTGTTCCATCTCTAATGGACGTTAGAACACGAAGGAATTGCTAATAGTGAAATGTATACAAAAACTTCAAAAATTGAAAAACATTTCTTAAACTATGTTACGCTACAACCGTACTCTCATTTAATAAAATGCTTCATACTCTTAATTTAAACAATTTTAAAGATGCCAAAAGGATGGTAAACGTTCACTTTATAAAACCTAGTATCACCAGGCGTTTCAGAATCAGATTACTAGAATGTTCACTACTTCACATAATAGGACTTATATGAAATAGAGAATTTACTATTGCTTCCTAGAATGTCCAATGTACTTCTTTATTGTGTGGCTATGGTCGAAGCTATGGTCTCCATTTCGGCTTTATAGGATCGGAATCTAGTAGGGGATCTAGTAGGTATATTAATGAGGTCATATTTCTAACATTATAGAGATGAAAGATTTGTATGTATGTAACGAATAAACTCAAAAAATACTGGGCATTTTCAACTATTATTTCACCATGAATGCTACATTATTCCAAATTAATATAGGCTATATTTTTATCCCAGGATAAGATAAAATCCCACGGAAACGCGTGTGACACTGCGTAGGACAGCTAGTCTTTACATAACATAGAATCATCATTATGCATATTTCAAATTGAGGGATATAAAAACATGATAATAACTTTACAACATATGCAAACTAACTATGTATATGTATGACATTTGGTAGTAAAAAGAAGAAATTAAATAGTTTATTAATTTCTCCCTTTTATTTTAACTTTATACTGTAAGTTTCTTGCTTCCTAGATTATTTAAAGTAGGTACCTAACTACATAACTACAACATATATAAAATTTTACTAGGTCGGTACATACCTACCTAAAAAAATTAAGAATACTATTGTGTTATTAAATTAAATTGTAATCATTATTTATTCTCGTAGACACGTAGCACTTCGTAGAGGTGTCGTCATTTTATTGTTTGAACAAACTATTGTACATATAATAAAGGCTTTTTGGGTTTCATTATAAAATAAATTTGAAAAGGTTGAGGTGCGAGTGACCCATAATTAATTTTGTAAATATTTCCTCTGAAGGTATCGTGATTTACTAACAAAAAATTATGCAGCGCCAAACATTAATGAAGTTAATTAAGTATGTTAATTTTGGAAGCTTACCTGTTTATAAGGGTTAATCCAGTTTGCCTAAGCCGACGTATTGAAGCAAAATTGTTATCACTATTCTAGTTCTGTCGCTAAACACAAGAAAATAGGTATCAAAGCACTTCACTCAACATATACTTTTACATACAAAATAAATTTCAGTATCCTCATAAAAATATAGAAATATTTATCACAGATATTGGCGCGTCGTTATAACAATCTCGTTTCGATTTCACAGTCGTATTCTGCGTTAATAGGCCGTCTCATCGGTAACATAAGTTTTTCGGACAAATTGTCACGCAAGGATTTTTTCTCGTATCGATGAAAGAGTTCGCGACGTGTGTCCACTGACTCCGCTGAGGCTCTCAGCATGACTGTGGGCTCCCGCGTCGCCGCCCCTCGGTACAGCCGACATACTGCTTCTTAGAAAATATTTTGTACGAACCGGGCCCGAAGGCGCGGACGCAGCCCTGCGCGCCGAGAGAAGGGCGGGACGCCGTAAACTTTTTCATCCAATAGTACCAGCCTCGCAGTGTAAATGTTCAATGCGGTGCCATCTCGCTTCGACCCATACCAAAGCTCAATAAACAAAAGAGATAAAAGATCATCGAAGCTCATAATAAAAGCGTAAAGAAGAAAATTTCTTTGTGTTAGTGTCGTAATGTGTTCGCTTTATCAGATTTACGTTGAAAGCTCACTGTTAGCTTTAGAGGGCGCCATAGCATGTTTTCTTATCTCACAAGGCGGTTATCTCGCTGGTAAGAGAAGGATGTCAGATATGAGGGAAATGTTTCGGCTAATGTATTTTCCTGTGGGAAGAAAAACACATGTCGTCGCTTTTAATTTAATACGCGTCACGCTGTGTCCTCGTGTATAGCTTGGGTGCTTGTTTCATATTATTTTCCGAAATATTTTTTGTACAATCACTATAATTACCTATGTATGTATAACAGTGTTTTGAAATATTATATTATGAACTAACTTTATCCATAGTTTTAAAAACATTGTTCAAACAGTTCAACAATAAAACGTAATATTCGTTAATAGTTGGATAATATCTATAGCAATTTTGTAGCTTAGTGAAGGTATAGACTAATTTTCATAATTTTTTCGTCGTCAAATAAGAACATATTTATGACGTTGTTAATACAATTTTTGAAGGATCATAAATAAACCTATATTGAATATTTTTTATTGTTTTAATTTCTTATAACTTATCACGTTTTTATTCTGACTAGTGACAAAAACAGTAACACGTATCATTTAGTAAGACTTGTATTTGCAAATTAATTTATTAAATTAATCGGCATATTATTCTGCTGTTTTATTATGTAAAAAAGGTGTTAATTGGTCTTCAGTGCTGGTATTAAAAATTTGCTCTATTTACCACTGCAACAGTAACAAAAAGTATGTATTTAAATAACTCCGGGAGTGAATTCCCCATGTAATTAGAGTAATACTGAGATTAAGATTGCAATATAATTTGTAGTGATGGATTTAAACCAGGAAAATTAAACATGATTAATTAATAAGTAAGAACCTTGAAATAAATTTAATCATTAAAAGAAGTAAGTAGGTAGTTGTAAAAAAAAACTTTATTTAATAATGTCTTTTATCACTTGTGTGGAATTTTTTATATTACTTAGTAGAAAGGTATGATAATAATTATTAAACTTAATATAAAATTCATATCAAATTGTACCCTATTAGTACTACCCAATTTAGAATTTCGGTTGATACCAAAATCTGTCATAAGCATGCAAATTTTATTGCGAAGAACCAATGTGAAAACATGCGAGATAAGTAATTTATCATTGACCAATCTGACAACCATACATACTTAAGTATTCTAGAATCACTTAATTTGTATTCACCATATTACTATCACATTGTTGTTCCCAGCTCGAGGCACTAGCATGCCAGATTATTACATAGTTTCAGCTTTGATACGCCTTGTTCCATGACCTATTAAGATTCTAACCATCGTGAGGTGCGCCAAAAATAATTGACGTAATTAATTTGACATTCCAATTCAACTATTTAATTATTTTTATAAAAAGTCGCATTCCATTCCACATGCGTTTCCAATTCATGTGGCACGCCCCCATGCGTGCGCGGCGCGATTGGCCGCCGCGGAGGCTCTCAAGCGCGGGGCGGGGGCCGCACGCTCTTGCGCACACCACTTTTATTTTTATAAACATTTATTCTCATCCGCTGCACGAACAGTCGTGATTAATTTAATATATTTTTACTGGGGACTAAGGTACTTCTCTCACGCAATACACTTTTTGCGGTGCTTACCTGTTATCGAGTCACCACTCACCACAGTTGTTCGCTGCGTCATTCATGATATCGTGCATTTTATTAGTATCCATTTTAAAAACGACTTAAAAAATGGTACATGTTACGGATAATTTCTTGACATATGTACAAGTACTTATAATTTCCTTGCACTGAGCTATGGATATAATTAATTAGAAGGTTTCTACAGTAGGTATTATAATACTATATATTTATATATATAAAAGGAGAAGTCTTGACTGATCTATCAACGCCCAGCCTAAACCCTTAGACCTAGAAAGCTGTTTTTTTCCCAGGTGTTGTTTTTAAAACTTGACCGAGGAATAAAAACAAACTTCAACCTTTAAGGGGTTGAAAGTTTGTATGAAAGTCGGTCATTTTTGAAGCTAGAATCATAAAACTTTGTTTTTAGACTATCAATTAAAAATAAAGAAACACGTATATCAGCGTTATTTAAATTTATACCCCTGAGGGGGTGAAACGGGGGTTGAAAGTTTGTATGGAAGTCCGCGATTTTTTTAAGCTAGAACCATGAAACTTTGTTTTTAGGCTAACAATTTAAAATAAAGAAACACGTGTTTTATCGTTTTCTAAAATTCCACCTCTGTAGAGGTGAAACGGGGGTTCAAAGTTAAGAATTATTTCCGTTTCTTGGTATGAAATATGAGAAAGACTGACTCATCAACACACATCACCTAGAAAGCTGATTTTTTTCACAGGTAATGTTTTTAGGATGTAGACGAGGATTAAGAAAGATTTTTAGAAATTCAATCTCAAAGGATACGCGGGTGAAACCGCGGGTCGGAAAGCTAGTAATACTATAATACTGTCTATTATGAAATTATTTTTTGAATTTGTTAACTAAATTCCTTTAAATAATTTTACTAATATATTATTGTTTTATATGTAAGCATGCAATTATTGTGATGAAATATTACACCATTTTAATATAACAATACTAATATGATGTAGAATTATAACAATAAAAGTACCCAGCAGGTATCCAGGTTACGCGGCCAGCACAATGGAACACCATGTTGCGGAGTTGGTAGGTATTTCATTAAATAAATAACGTTATTATTTATCTGGGTGTTTGGAGTGACGCTAGCTACAAATTACTGCGAACAATGCCTCCACGGGACATCTCCCTTATTAAGTGCAGCCCACCAGATGGCGGGCTGAGCGCCCTAGCCCTCATCGTTTTATAAACAACATCAAATTAAAAAAATATAGTGATAATACCTACCTAAATTACATCATATAAAGATGTGATTTGTTTATCACATGCCATGAAAAAATTTCAACAACTCCATTTTATAGAGAATAGAAATAAGATAATATTACTGAGTGCAATTTAGAAACATTTTAACTACATTTCTTGTATTTTTCCAAATGCGTAAAATTTCATACTGCAATGATATAAAAGTATTTTTATCTTCAAATCAAACTCTGATTTATTTGTTGTAAGGTATCATTATCATGTTTTAATTAAGTAGCTTAATGTGGGTAAAAAGAGCACAATATAGCCACGGTTATGTTAATTATAGGTATTAAGATTAACAGAGCAATAAAATGGACGATTAGAAGTAAACAACTACAATTTATTCCTAACAACAATTCATACTGTTAAGTTTATATTAATTCTATTTAAACGCATTAAAACATAGTTACAAATAGCTAAAAAAAATATAAAGTTTCTAAGTTGTCAATGCGGAAAATTGTGTTCATGGGAGCTCAAGTTACGCTCTATTTCACTTGAGAGTTATCGATTCTTTGTACCCGATAAAACTAAGCGCTAAATTTAAATTGTGTATAGAAGGAGAAAATTATATATATATTTTTTAAATAAAAAAATATATTCGTAGCTACGTTTAAATTTACGTAGAAATTAAGTCATGCTTATGAATAAGATTTTTTATTTGTTGGTCAACTAATATCATACCATTTTTTTTTACAGTATTTAGTTTAAAAAAATATTTATGAGACAACAAGTAATTTAAACCTAACTCTATTGTTGTTATTTAACACAAAATATATCAATAATTCATTTTAGGTTTATGAAAAATATAAAGCGATCTTAGTCGATGCTCGTTGAAGTCTAATATTGGTAGCGTTATTTCAATTTCGTTGAGAGTGAGTGTAGATAATCTGTGTCTATTTATTCAATATTCAATAATATGATTTTTATTATTTTGACCTAACACACTATAGTTTCCAATTGATAACTTTGAAATAAGTATTAGAGGTTGTTATTTTTATAAATTAAGTATAGCTTCAATTTTTGGGTAGGTATAGATTATTCAAATCCGCCTTGAATTTTCAACCCCGCGGTTTCAGTTTCAATTTCAATTTATTTATTGCATGACTGTACACAAACACAATTATATAAATAGTTAAGAGGTAGGTACATCAACCCTGATAGGGTGTCGCAATTCACCCACGAAGGATCTTATCTTTTCCCGGGATAAAAAGTATCCTATGTTTTATTCCAGAATATGACCATATCTACTAAGCCAAGTTTCAACGAAATCCCTTCAGCCGTTCACATTTATATCCAAACATACAAACTTTCACATTTATAACATTAGTGTAGGACAATTTCTTCATTAGCGCGGTTCAAGTCTTTATAATACGATGTGAGTTCTTAAAATTGTGAGCAGTGAGCGGGGCAATGATATTTCCTTTGTGAACTTTTTATTACAAAAAATCCACCTGTTCACCTTTAGCTTCTAACTGTAACAGTAATTAATTCGATCCTGGGGCAGAAATCCGTCAGTCCAATCGCATGACTATTGATATCGATTCTTATGAGCCCGCCGACACAATCGGATGTGATCGACTTTTTGCCGCAACCATTCAAATGGAATTAGATTCGGATTCGTAACGTTTTCCTTTCATTTGAGTGTAACTATGTGTTTGTTACAATATTAGAATATATACCGTGACCATCCATATAACATATCGATGAGTAATAAATATACCTAATAATATACATAAAGCAGCTATTTCTAGAAACCTATCAAAGCGATATTTTTTGTAGGTGGTTAGGTAGGTACTGATTTTCAACTTGTAGGTGATAGCCAGCCAGGTAAGTACTACAAAAATATTCTACTACCGAGACATGATACTATAATGTAAAGCAGAATTAAAGTTGAGTTCTAGATATTTCTTTATCCGCTATTTATAGCTTAAGCTGCAGCCTGTGTGTTACTCATAAATATAGCTCTACCCTAATAGCTGCTTGACAGAAATGATTGGCAATTGTCAAGAAGTCTCTCCTCAATAGATCCGTGCTAATATTATATCAAAAGTCTATCTTTTCCAGTATTCACGCCTTAATTGCAGAAATCGATTTTGACAAAGTTTGTATCCCAAATAGCCAACTTGAAAACAGAAAAGGATATGGGTTACTTTTATGCTGAGAATACAAGATAAACACCGGGGGAATCTGGTTGATGTACATAATAGATACTAGGTATATTTGTGAATGATTCCAAGCATAATCTCGTCTGATATTGTCCATTTATGCAATACTAGCTGTCCCCGCGGTTTTACCCACATTCCCGAGGGATCTTATATTTTCTCAAGATAAAAAGTATGCTATGTTTTATTCCGGGATATGTTCTACCTGTGTGTCAAGTTTCATCAAAATCCGTACAGCAGTTCTTGATTGTTAAATGGTTTAACTATCTTAATATAGATATACACCAAACTGCTCATTAAGCAGTCGTGTTTCATATACATATTTTTCTGTTTAATTTTGAAGCCACATTTAACAGGCACCGTAATATTGCATGGGCCCCCGTTGAGTCTCCCGAGAGAGCGTACCGAGGAAGCTAAATGAGCACACATACACGAAATACGATAATAATTTAATATGCCATTTGCTCCAGACCAAATTGAGCAATTTATTCACGTCTGTGCATCCACGTATGATACGCGCAGTGCACCGGCGCGGGCGCACGCTCACCGCAATCGGTGCGTGCGAGTGTAACGAACACTCCGCAATCGAGAAGTGTTCAAGTAATTAACATTAACTCGTCGTATTATTGATTCTCGTAACGGTGAAGGGTTTATTGGCGTAAATATAATTTTCATAAATAACTTCGTATGATGAGTTGCTTTAATGCGTGTGTAGTGTAATGTAACTGTAACACGCGTCTATCTTCGCATTAAATATGTATATTATATTTAGCATTTATGGACGCCATTTATCAGTTAAGACATGAAGCGTAAAATTATCGTTTATGTATAATGTTTTAACCTTGGTTATTACAATATTAAGAGAGTCCTAATGCCTATGTCTTTTTTTTTAGCCCATGTTTTGAATGAACCAAAAATGGAAATCAACTTTAAGTAATTAGAATGAAAATTTATAAAACAAAGCCTACTAATACAAAAATATGTCAATCATAGCTATAGCCACTATTGATGCCTCGTGATAGGTAGGTACCAAGACTCATAAATGATTCTGACCATCGTGTAAATTGATGCTGACTCATTATGTTAGTGACTTTTTACATGATATCAGTCATTATGCCCGTCTATTATTTAGATATTCTAATCAAGACGATCGATTGTTACGCATTGATATAAAAGAAGGTAATTAATAATAAGAGATCGACAGAGCGCGCCCGCGACGGTGCGCGGTGTTGCCACATGCCGCAGCAAAAACCAAATGGAAATGGACTGATTTGAAACGGACTCCGAGTCCGATGTGAAACGATGAGTTCGCCCGCCTCAGCTCTTTTTGCTTTTTATTCATTTGCAGAATATAAAACGGGAAATGAACAAAATATTGTACGAATGTCATTTCATGAATAAGTTCGAATATTGGATAATTATTTCACTAAAAGGCTTATAATTTATTTCTTTGTTACTAGATCTTTCCAAAACATTAATAATTTATTTTGAGTCTATCTTAATAGATATTATAATACAAAGTTAACCAAAAAAGTATACTATTCTAACTTTAGGTACCAGATTGAGCAATTTCAAGAAACTTGTGACCTGCGCCAAAACCTAAATTTAAATTTAGTTTCATTAATTTTAAATTATACCGTAAAATGTGTGGTAAAACTGATTTTTGTTTGTCTATATAATAACTAGATGAATATTTTGAAACTAGTTGCTAAACATGCACACCAATCCGGCTTGATGGATTTGCATGAAGATTAGCAACTAGATAGCTCAATATATACCTACCTACATTATGCTTTCCATTACTTTCTTAATCATTAATTTCCTTCTTGTTATCATAATTTATAGAAAAGCTGTAACCGTATTAATACCAATAAGTCAAAGAAAATGTGGCTTAAATATAGAATGACAAAAACACCAAAAGTAAAAAAATATTGAATAACCATGTAGGTACCTACATAGGTAATTATTGTAATTAATTTAATTGTTTATTGTAATCTTGTGGTCGCTAATGACCTTAGATGTTAAAAAGCGACCTAAAATAAATAATAAAAAAAGAGAATTCAAAAACAAAAATAAAATCTACATTTCGTTGCAAATTGGAGCTTCCATTCCGTCTACAAACACAATGGATATTTTCATCCTTTGCTCTGCACCTGAAGCTCTGGCTAGAGCGGCAAATACTCTACAATTGGAGTGCTTACGTGTCTAGCAGCGTTCTAAATTCAAAATAAAATCAAAAAAGAAACCCATTAGACGTGTTACATATGTATGTCGATATATACTTAATTACAAGACGATATCTACTTATATAGTGACATCGATAGGTAGAAAAGCTTTTTTTCGATCTTTTAAAGGTACAACCATCAACGCTTACAAAGAGTGGTAATTCAACTAGCCAGTGACCACGATCCGAAGCGGGGCCAATTGCGTCGGAGATGCGGCCGCCCACAAAAACCGATCAAAGTCGCCGCTCGGCCACGAATCAAACGCGACAAATTGCTTCTATTTTCAAAATAGACCGACTTGCTTGGTAAAAAATATGGCTTTAGAGTGCAGACTCTCGGGAAAGCAAGCCACGACTAATAGATCGTATTTAATGCGCATAGTCACATAACTGACTGAAAGTTAGTTTGTACTGCGGTACAGTTAAAGCACTAGATATAACTCAAGTAGACCTCAATGGTAATGATATCGCCTGCCGAATGCCTTTGATTTTAATCTATATGGAGCTTGAGATTTTGTTGAAGGAAAACTTCCTGGGGCAACCTGAGAATGATGGTAGAGTTTCTATAGGTAATACCCACCTAGCTGGCTCCCAACCCTCAAAGCCTATTTTTGTGTTTTTACCACATTACATTATCATAATGATATTGGGGTTTGGTGGGCAGATTAAGAAAATTTGTTATGTTAATTGATATTGGATTTATTTATTTATAACTCTTCTTTCTCCGTATTATCATATGCACAACGTAACGTAAGATGAAAACTCGGTTGCTTATATTTCATATCAATTACATGATATTACTGGTTGCGTATGTTATGAAAAACTTATATCTGTTTAGCAAAACTGTAATACATAGCTAACTAGGTAATTCCACTAGGTTCACTTTCATGGCGATAACTGCACAATGTTAAAGTTTCAAAAATATTTAAAAGGCTACATTTAAAAAAAATATATAAAATTTTGCAGATCATAACAAAGAGTCTGCAACAAAGTTCATATTATAAGAAACTATCAGATACCGCAGATATTTCGATTTAGGATATGAGCGAGCAACGGAATGAATAGAAATGGTGACAATAAATTTTCTATGCCCTATCTTTTACTAATTCAATATAAGAAACCAAAATGTATATTTGAGTGAAATCGTTGACGCATTATACCATTTTTGTAAGGAAAACAAGAAGGGCAATCAGGTACAAAGGTAAATCAGTGAAATCTATGCGAGTCATTGCAAATGGCCGATTGCAGGGGAATAGGCGGCGTTATCAAGATTTCGGCAATCAGTGCCATTCAGATGTTCTCGGGGGATTTAAATAATGCCTTATAATGAACAAGATCTATTATCTTGTTATGATGCTGTACTTACTTTTTGTAGCCATAATGGATTTTATACAAAATAATACTGCTATGACAAATTATATTCGTTACAAAAAAGGTTTAAGGGTTAACCAATACATTTGCATAGGATCCATAAAAATAGAGAAAATATTAAACCGAGGCAGCGTCCAGCATTTAGTTGTAGGTACCTTTTGCTTTGTAGGTATTATGTGATGATTCTAGGTTTTAAAATAATGTTTAATCATTATATCTAGGATATTGTGAATTATACAATATCCTGCTGTAGGTACGGGTATTTATCAATGAACTCCTCCTAAACAAGTTAGACCGATTTTGTTGATTTTTTGTGTGTTTGAGTGGTTCGATCGTTAAGATTCACAATTGGTAGGTAAAATAGGTTTTTTTTTTATTTTCAGGGTTGGACATCTATCAGGTCAGTTAGTATGACATAAACTTATATTACCTAACAGGGCCGGATTTAGAGGTGTGGAGGCCTTGGGGCAACAAAAGAGTGGAGGCCCTTGCAAGTGTTTCATCTTATATAGCGGAAAGAAACCATTGTTCCAACCGCGTATCCGACGACACTTCTAGAACTTTATGAATATATAGAATTTATGTGAGGGCCCCTCTCTTGTGAAGGCCCCGGGCAGTTGCCCCGTTTGCCCTCCCTTAAATCCGGCCCTGACCTAACTACAAACACACAAACATTCTAAGATCGGTAGTTTTATTTATATTTAAACAAACCACATAAACCTAAATAAATAAGACCGTTACCCACATCTTAATTACTTAATCATATATCTGATCCTATTTAATTAGATATTTTCATTGGATTATTAAGAAAAATGTGATATTGATAACCGTGGAAGCGTTAATGGGGTAGCGCGACCACGCCCGAGACCGCCCTCACACGCCCGCACTAACATACCACTGCTAACTCATCTTGACCGAATAAGGACAGAATTTGTTACTTTTAAAAATAATCATCAATTGAAAAATAAAATGTGTTCAATGTGTGAGTACCTACGAGTATAATTATTGCTTGTCGGTAACACGAAGGAAACAAAAGTAATATATTTAAGTGTTTATTGTCAAGTTTGTATTATTCTTGTAACTCGTCCAACTCTACATACAAGTGGTAAAGTTGTGTTCATATTGGAAAAAATTTGCATGTAAGGTACTGGAGGTGAAAAACATTTGAATAATTCATAGCTAACAATCACGTAGTTGAATTTCATTTAGGTAATTCCTTATGGTGTTGCAAATGAATGCGCACAGAAATTAAAACGTTAAATTAGTTTAACTTGTGGGTAAATAATTTCTATTTAAACCAACAATGAAAAAAAAAGTGTAAGAAATATATTGCATACTAGACATCTCCCGCGGGTTCACCCGTGTTTCCGCGGGATTTCCACAACATAACGTGATGTTATTATATAGCCTAAAGCCTTCCTCGATAAATAGGCTATCCAACACAAAAATATTTTTTCAATTCGAACCATGCAGTTCCTGAGATTAGCGCGTTCAAACAAACAAACTCTTCAGCTTTATAATATTTGATTTTTAACAAATTATTTAAGTTCTAAGAAAAATTATTCCCGCCAAATTAAAAAAAACAATAGATACATTTTTTTAGATCCATGTGTGGAAGTTTATATTGTGTAGTATATTAATTAAAATTTATCAAAGTTTTCTACAGGACATTGTTCTTAAGTACGTACTAGGTAATTAATCTAATAATATAAAATCTAAATAAAAAAGTCGTTGTCAGTAGGCAACGTACCCAGAATACTGGCAGCATTGCCACGTTGGATGGCAATGCTGATTCGTTGAGCGAGGTATATGCCAGCATTCTGGTCACGAGATGCGTCGACCAGTCGTTTTGACATTTCTCGGAAAAGGTGGTGTGCACTCGGCCCCCACGGACCCAGAGTTTCAACCCCAAACGGCTCAAACATGTAACTTGTATCTAAGTTACTGTATTTTCGCCGCTTGAGGCTCTCTGCTGACATGGCTGCACCACCGGCCCTATCCACTGTCTCTGGAAGATGAGACGGTGCTAAGGTATCAACACACGTGGCATCCCATATCAAAGGTCGACCCATCTTCCAGGGTATAAGTGTCATTCCATCGGGTCTCTTACCATCGTCACGAAACAAGCCATTTGGTTCTAAAATAGCTGTTACGTTGGCGCTGGTAAGGGCCCGACGGATGACATCATTAAGTTTTCTTAATATTACATTAGATAGTTAGAAAAGAGACCTAATCAGAAATAATTGGAGGTCGTTTATTTTTTTAATAATTGATTAGCGCTTAATTATTTAAGCGCAGCCTTATGTATTGCTCCACGACCCTTATAAGCGAGGTAATATAGCCTTGGTAGTGTTGTAGAAAGGCACTTATGGCTCCGGCGCGTTGTTCCCGGCGTTATGGGCAACCCCGCGGGGCCCTGCGGGGCTCCAACCTCCCCCACTTAACGCAATTTATTGCGCGACCCTTTAATAAATAAATAAATAACCGAGGAAAATTCAATGAAATACAACCGCGGCGCGTGCTGTGAACGAGTAGTTTCAACTTTCCTTACCTACCCTTACTACGACGTTTCAAGTGAAAAATTGCCTTAATTTTCGCCAGGACAAGTTGGTTGGTTGTGGATAATACAACATTTTGATATCAGATATTATGATACCTACCTACTACCTAATATACTTTTTTTTGTTTTTTTTTTATATTCTGGACAGGCTTGTGTTTGACTACAATGTCACTATGGTTAGTGATGATGTGGCCGAAGGTGGTAAGCACATAAAGCCTAGATGGGAACTGGCTATCAAGTGCAACTGTCGGAACACACCGATAGGTGCTTGGCGACAGATTTTCAACTTGAGGGTGGTAGCCAGCCAGTCGGGTACTACAAAAGTACAAAGTACCCTATCACCGTGCTATGGTTTCCTCACAATGTTTTCCTTCACCGAAAGCTCAAGCTCATTGTAGGATTCGAACCCAAGACCTTCGCCGCGGTATCCGACGTCACTTACCACTGAGCTCTCATCGCCATATTTTATTTTTATTTTCTATATAATAATAATAAATATTTTTATTGTTTAACCAAATGACATCTTCACTATGTACCCCTGTCTTCTAAACTAGCGTGAGCTGTGTGTCAGAAGACAGTTCCCACCCAACATTTGTATATGTAAATAATTTCATTATTAACTTTAGGTAGGTACATTTAAAATATCCCAATAATACTAAAGCTACCAGTAATTACTATAGGTTTATGAAATTTGTAGGTTTGAATTTATAGGTAGCTGATCAAAGAATGAATAGTTAAAAGTCTAATCAACATCAATGTCCATGATAAATTGTTTGAACTCTCTATCAACTGAACTAAACATACGTTATATAAATACAATATTTAAGATTGATAAATAGTTAGTACCAACTTACTAACTTTTGTAAAATAATTTGTATTTGTTTCCCAATACAAATATGCAAGGGTTTCGTTCAACATCAAATTATTGGTTTTCAAAATATATTATTCGATGACGCCTACATAAAATGAATGCATGCATAAAATATCTTCAAAGTGTCTCATAACACACATAAAAGCTATTTATAGTTACAAGTGATGATGTAGAATGGGGATGAGCTGGTTGTAAAATATTTTCAATGTTTATATTGAATGGTTAAAATAAATAGGGCCGTAAAGACAAACTTTGTAGTGTAAGTGTAGATGATAATTTTTTTAAATGTTTCTTATTTAACATGATATACGTTACCTACTTATTAGATATAAGTACCTTATCTAGCTCTATCTCTAATTAAACACTAGTCTTTGCCTCCGCGTTCTCGCATGAATGTTATATACATGTATGTATAACGTGATCGAGATACAAAATCTTCACAAACATACACAGGATTAGGTACTTTATGAATAGAAGGAAATAATGCTCTCTGATCTCCATCAATACTATGTACCTATAGTATAGTGTATTCTATGTACAGACAATAATTGTTTAGAGTCCCGATACAAACGGAGCCAGTACAAAAAGTACAAACTCATTAGTAAGACCCGACCGGGAGCACAAGAATTAATGAAGGTGAACAATAATTTAGGGTTTAATTAAAAGTGCAGACCCCCGGAGCGCACGCCTCCGCGCCCGCGCCGGCCGAATTATTATTTCTACATAATTTGTGAAAGCAGTAATTTAATAAAACTCACTCGTCTTCCTAAACAACGCTATGAAATTAGAAAATTTTGTTAATAAATTCAAAACGTTGTTTATGGATGAAGACTTCTTGTCTTGTCTCACCGGCATGAATAAGTATTTTTGGTAAGTCAGAGTTGCCCTTATGAAACTTGTATGTTTTGCTTTAAGTAAATACTCAAAATAATGTCGTCATCTTTGTGACAAACGAACGACTTCAACGTAGGTACGTGTACTACGTATTATGTACCTACGACACATCTGGTTGGTATAACTGATAGTTGGCCAATATGATGTTTTATAGCGATGACAGCTCAGTGGTAGAGACGAGAACTTTCGGTGAAGGAAAACATTTACCATGTTTAGCACTTTGTAATATGCATCTACCGGTATGTTCTGGCAATTGCCCTTCCATGTACCTATTGTAAAAGGTTGGCAAAACATTAGCAATTCTCCTGTCATATGCAAAAGTTTAGTCTTGGCCTTGATTTTAAAGTCAGAGACTTTTATGCCTAGAGACAAAGCTTGGCCGTTCAGCGGGGCCACGTCACTAGCATCATGGGCACCATAAGATAATATTCATACTACTGTTATTGCTAGGTACTCCCTATGTTCGAAGTCTTTCTTTAAGTCAAAAGGTTATACTGGTGTACTAATGGTACATATTTATAGTGATCCCGAAGTTAACCCTCAACTGAGAAGTCTAATTAGTGAGTATTGTCATTAGTAATTCATTACATTACATCGTCAAATCAAGTAGTTATGCTATTTGTGTGAACTTATATTGAATCCTTGCTTATTGTAACTAACCTTCTAATGAGATTGATAAAACTTAACACGAAATAATCTATCGAGTGTTACTAATTCACAAATGGTACAAACACTTGACGTTATATTTTGTCAACGTCTTTTCTCACAGGTATCGTTGAACAATGCAGCTCTCGGAAGCATTGAACGCCTGACCCTCGGTGCTAAGAGAATGGCGATAATTCCAAAGTCACTGTTATTACGGAACCACAATAGCGCTGATGAATAAAGGGTCGTATAATACGAAACTCCGTTTATTACTAAGTGTACTTGCAGTTGGAGAAAGTTGCAGTCATAATATCAAATACGATTTAAAATTGATCAGATCACTAACTATATGTTTAACAAACAATGAAAGTATGTTTTCTGATGACAAAATGGAAAGAAGTGAAGAATATTATGGAAATATAGCATGGGTTAAGTTACAAGTTTCGGTAGATAGTTTTCATGTTTTTTTTTCATTATGGTTTCGAAAGATATATCTACGACAATCTACAAATTAACATTAAAATTTAAATGTTGCAATCCATGAAGATCATAATTCTAAGTATACATATATGTAGGTAGATACATACTCCAAAAAATTGACGACGGTGTTAAAGCAAAACAAAGTGTGGCAAAAATGAGAATGCAATGGCTTCTGCGCTCGACACCGGCTTGCAATGCGCGCGCACTGCACCGCGTGCGCACCACCCTTGATGCGCAAAACAATAGCAGTGCGTTGAAATCTGAAACCAAACGGAAGTGCACGGACCCCCGGGATGCGGCGATTTTCTTGTGCTCGCGCTCTCTACACTTAAAACTTTTCAAACGTGAAACTAAACGGCGAAGAGGGCTAATGGGCAATGGCATTTTTGTTATCGGCGTGAGGCATTGAAGTCAGCTCCGCGACGTTCATTGTTCAAGCGTATAATTATTCGAGCATTCTTGCATTGTTACGTATAAAATCAAAGAATATGTTATATTCATTTTCCCCTGACTTTTGACTCGTAGCGTATTGAGCAAACTCAATGGAGGACGGTTAAATCTTCTCACGAATAACTGAGTCTTTGAGTGTTGTTAAGATTTTAATGACCATGTTACATATTTTTATTGGCCAGACAATCATTATCGATGTAGTTAATTATATCACTATCCTTTTGAAGAGTTCTTAGTTATTTAAGTGTCTAGTTAAAGTTCCTCAGGTCACCAAGATATAATTATGATACATGTGTTTATAGTGTATATCAATTATATTATTATCTAAAGGTATAATGATTAAAGAATATCGAGTCCATAGACATGATTATAGATCCAGACAGATATAAATTAGTACATTACTTGTAACCAAATCGATAATAACTTATCGCAGTAGATACATTGGATTGTAATTTGACACTTCGTAATTTAATTATTTTTAAATAGATGGTCAACCTGATGGTTAGTTTAATTAAAAAACCGGGGATTAATTTGGCCACATTTGCATTTCATCTTCAGATATATGTAGATATGTTTCATATCTAAAATTGATTCGTAAATGGTATTAGTATCGTTCAGCCGCACCTTTACTTTTTATTTTTCTAATTCAGTTCAAATATGAAGCTTATATAAAACTGCAAATATGGCAATTAACCCCTCAGGTAAACAAAGCGACGTTGAAATTTACTAATAGTAGTACCTACTTAGAAAGTCAATGGACTATATTCCATATGCCTCTTTTTTAAATAAGTATTTTTAACATCAGGAACGTTTGCGCCCTTCCTCTTTACAATTGTCACGTGCGGCTAAGAGCTGGTGACAATACCTCCTCGTGTAATCATTTCGGGTCCTTGTTCACTATTTGATCGGGTTCATAATCGTTCTTCAAGTACTGCTTGTACAACCCTCACATCATTGCATAGCGCGTGCGCATTGAAGTGTTACCGTCAAATGTAATGTTTCAGAATAGCGTTTTAGCTAGAGTATTCAGTTGATATTTTGTAGAAAATACAATGTTGTATGGATATTTATTTAGTAGCCTACCTACCCCAATTTTTACGTAAATGATATGAAAAATTACTACCAATGTCATCGATACAGAAATACCTAAATACATAGCGCTATGGGATATTTAAATTTATGCTACCTTTACTCATTTTCTTATTTATAAGTTATAACCTAAACATAATATACTCGTATGTTAACTTTTATAGTTGAACGTCGCAACTTGGTAAAGATATTATACGGGACTTAACCTTTGACGGAAATCTTAACTGCCATACGTAGGCGCTAACGTTAATATTATAATCCCATTTATTCGTACGAACAACTCTAATTCTCCACATCTGTTGCCACATCGTATTTGGATGTTCATAAATTATTTTCATACATAGACATCAGAACAGACGTGTTCCAACGTACCGCAACACACCCAAATAACCTTTAACTGACTCTGAATGAATTTAAAAGTCACCTTTTTTCAACAAATATAATTTGTTTGATTTGTAAAGAGTGAATGGTTGCCAGTAGGTACGGTAGGTACGTCTGTATTACGTTTGTTCGTCTCGCGACTCAGCAGCCATTGTTTGGTGCTCGCGGGTGTCCGCGGAACCCCGCCATTTTCCCCGCAGGGTACTGCTAAAGACCCGCCATGTTAATTTTGAAGTCACCAAATGTGCCTTTGGAATTCTCAGCAAAGAATAGACGTGCCCTTTGAGCGTCGTCATTATTCGCGGGCTCTATAATTTTATGGACGAAATTATTATTAAGGCCCATGAAACATATTAATGGTTTATATTTTTAATGGGTACCTAGTACCTACTTTATTTTTTATGAACCGCCAAACTACACACTCATTGTCCTATTATCTTTGTAAGGTTTCTGAATATTTTCTCATTTTGTGTCGTATCTACAATGTTAAAATAATAGTACTGTGCTTGGGTATCAAATATCACATTCTGTAACAACATGTCTGATGACAATGTTGAAATCTATAATACCTAATTTTAATTAACTTTCCTGGTCACTTTATCATAAAAACAGTTCTGTGATCTCCAACAATTAAAACTAAATTATCTGGTGTTATGGTTCTCTCGGAACTAATGGGAGCGGACGTGTCACCGCGGGTACCACAACGTGCTATTTTTTTTCTAAATGGTTCCCGCGGGGACAACCGGATCAATGGTCACAGCACGTCTCAGTTGTGCATAGCGATCTATGGTGCAATTATGCGGTAGCGATGACCCATTATTGCGGAAAACTTTTGCTCTTTGTTTTTCTTTTTTATTAAATGAATATTGCTGCTGAGGAAAACTGCTGAAATACTTACAGCACATATTTGGTTAGTGTTTTTATAGACAGGATTTGTCTGTAAGAAGTGTTAACGATTGGGTATCGAGGTGACAAAGTTTTATAAAATAGCATAAATGAGTATCTATGGATAAAACATAAACTGAATCGTTATTATAAAGTAAAGAAGATTTTATTGCTATTAATATTCAAAGATTTTTTTATAACCTCTTAATTTGTAGAATTTTCTTACATTGTCATTTATAGGAACCTATTTAAATATTAATACATCGTACCTATTAGGATTGTCTCAAACTATATCACGTTGTTGTAGTAAATTATTTTAGTTTTTACGTACATATAAAAGTGGGCCCGACAAATGCTCGGGCGCAGCGGGGACCAGCGGGGACCAGTGGGGGGCCAACCGTCCTCGGACCATTGCATAAATACTACAAATATCGAAGCATACATTTGAATACGTATGTGTTATTTACTAAAATTAATTTATGCGTTTTTGGTACCGAAAACTCCAATGTTTCCGAAAGATGTCACGTAATACGGCTTTATGGTTGAAATTGTGGAAGATTTTTAATTAAATGTCACTGAAATACCATAATATGATCGTTGACATGACAAATACTTTCATCAGAATTGAATGATTATTAATATTAAACAGAAAACTAGGTGCTCCTAGTTATTGTATTAAAATGCATTAAAATATTTGGAACATATTATTAAGTAAAACTAATCTGTTAGAGATTTTTTACTATATTACCGTAGAGATTACAGAATGGAATTACTTAAATCATCATTTAGTCCCAGCTATCACTATCACAAAGATAATTAATATAATATGTAACGCAGTGCAGTACCTACATGTACCACTGTTACCTACATGTAGGCTTACAATATTTAATTCTGTAACTGTACCTATACGTTAATTTATCGCAACATTTCTTAATAGGCCAAGGTTATAATTCTCATTTGGCATTACAAACTAGGTAACAGAAGACTTGAATTCATCGGCTTTGATCAAAGACTAAATAACTTCACAAAATTTATGATTTAACTAATTCTGTAATATATTTTGCTAATTCTAGCTCATTTGAAAACTTGTTATGTAGATACCTACTGTCAGTTTTAGTCTGACAAACTTGTTAATGTAAAATATCATTTTATATTTTACACCGAAAATTTTAGTTTTGAGCGACATGTTTCACTTCAATCTAAGTCAATCCTATGGGTTTTATATCCGCAGCTGCAGTGCTTTGGGTCGGTCACGTTTCCTCTTCCTTGAGTTGGTTCATTCCAGCGCTTGACTTGGTATTAAATGGCTAGGATCCCTTCGGAACGAATGGCCTATGGATAAAAGTATAAGTGTAAATAATGCCCCAAGATAAAAAAGAATGATATACAATATTGCAATTCTCATTCAAGACTAACTTGCTAGCAATTCCATCTAATGATAGCATGAAAAATGTTCATGTGAAAAATGTATAATTCAACCTTAGGAATAAAACATATAGGGAGGTATAAAGGGCAGTAATTGCAATCATAAATACTGGATGTTGGCAATTTATAATTCGATCTAAGCTATCTATTAAACGAGCTGTCGGTACCCCATTTTCACTTAGATGTTATTTATTTACATTGCCTTACCTGTAGGAGTGAAGAATTGTTTCGCGGGAATCAGCGGGAACTGGCGCATCTGTTGCATCTCCTACATAATGAATATTATGATAATATCCATGTTTGGATATATAATAGTAATCGCTCAAGATTTTATGATTGATTGATTATAAGTGTAATAAATTAAATTAAGTTAAGAAAGATACATTGTTATTTTACTTTTAAAAGCGATGAAAGCAAAGTGGTAGTTACGTCGGATATCGTGATAAAATCTTGGATTGGAAAACTGTGTGGAATATCTACATAGCACGGTGGTAGGGTACTTTATAGTACCCAACTGGGTGGCTACCCGCTCATATTAGAAATCTGTCGCCAAGCACCATTATTATATAGTGTAAGCCGGCAGATGCACTTGAGAGCCTTCTAAGCATTTTAAATGATCGGCAACACATTGGAAATCCTCGGATATTGCTGGTGTCTATAGGCAACGGTAATCACGTAGGTACTGGCTAGCCTTCCGATAATCTAACACAAATATTATAAAGAGGAAAGATTTGTATGTTTGTAAAGAATTAACTGAAAAACTATTAATACCTAATGATGATGATTTATACTATACTCAACATACGAAATAAATTGCAATTAGCATTATCGTGGCCTTGTAATTTCCTACTTATATATGTATAGGTATTATAACTAACAAACAAGGAGTAATGAGGCAGTCATGTAAACCCGACCGATGGCAAGTCACGGTTAACAATCTTAAGATCTTATTACCTAAGTAAATAAAAGTCTTATATAATATATTTTGCAGTATATTATATATGTATATACATATATTACTTTGGTGGGCGGGTGGCTGGGGCGTGGCTGGTCGACGCCCCTCCTTTACCGTACACCCACTCGCAAACAGGTTCGCAATGCACATTACTGTTGCTATAATCTATTTTATTGCAAACTTAATGGTGTGACTGTACGCAAAAAACTAATTTTTTATTAGAGTATTCTTTACACAGATTATTTATTTAGATGAGCGACTAATCGACAATACTCATATATCTGTGTCCCTATATGACGTCAATTCAATGTCGGGCCGGATAGCGTCGAGATTTGATACTCAATACTGACTACAGGACGTAGGTACGATTCCTACACAAACATTTTTGTGCAAGATCATAGATATGTTTGTTTAGAGTCAGGGAGTACCTACGCTTAATTTTTTTCGGTCGTATCAGTATATAGAACTCTTCTATATAGGTTTACGCAGTGCACCCCAGTAAAGCTCCCAGTCCAAAGCTTCCTCATAAATCAATCCGTCCATTGGTGAAACCTTATGAAAATCCAGAAAGACAGATAATGCAGACGGCGCGGTGGGGAATTTTGTTTTATAAGAAGTACGCTATCTGGTTTCCATAGTATCTAAAAGCATTACTTAATTTGGGCTCCCAAGGCCGTGTATGTAGAAAGATGAAATATATGTCCCAGGATGATATGTCCATTTATTCCAAGCGGTCGTGCAAATCTGTCTATGAAATCCTTTTCAACACAAATGAAGGTGCAATAAAAATATGCAAGCTATAAAAAATAATGTATCTACTGGATTATTAAACTATTTTATTATTTACAACAAATGTACAAAATATACATGCAAATGTACAATTACAATACATAAAAAACTTCTTCGAGGCTGCCACTGCTGCCGATCGGCAAGGTTCCCAGAAGGCTGGCAGCGTTTTTTTTCTACTTATATTGTTTTTATTACCTATATTTATTTATAGATTCAATATTTTTTTAATTTCCTTTCATATAATTGGTAAAAGGAACAAATCATTGGATCAAATCTCACTACAACGTTCGATTGTTTGATTAAAAATGATGTCAACGTTTACAGGAAGGTACACTTATATTAAACCGTGACCACTACTTTTGCGCTTGTATACCTAAGTCAATAACGAACGAATGTCATTTTAATTGACACAGCGAGAACAACAACTCTGGTTATAATAAGTTGTGATTGAGACCGTATTCAACTGTGAGACTGTCGACGTGTACTTAACCATTTTAATTTCCTCTGGTGTACTTGTTAAATCATGAACGATTATTAGAAATCCCTATTTTTGCTTACAAGTAAGTGGTGGCGCGTGCGACGGCGGGAGATCACTACGTGTGGTCGAAGCCCACCGCAGTGACGAGTGTTCATGTGTTTTGAATGATCCTTCATAGCTAAACGGTGATTGCAGCTGCCATATTTTATATCCTTATTTCCCTTTGGATATGTTCACATACAAGCAGATAAATTGGCCGCCTCGTATATATCACGATGTAAGTATTGCTTTTGATTTTATATTATGTAGTAAGGAAGCTTTTTTATATGGAGCAATGTCAATCTTTAGTAAAAACTATTTTCTGAGATCAATGTTTACAAAAATATAAAGGAGGCTATTCTGAAAGTATAATTGACTCTATAATAAATCAATACCTACTTATATCTGTATTTTGAATTAAAAACACAATTCCTTGCTACTTACTATTCTACAAACAAAAAACGTTTGTATCTCTCTCATTTGTTAGAGAATGAATCGTAAATCACGGATCCAAAAATAATATTTCTTCCTAAAACAAACATGAACATTTGAAACCCATTTTTATTGTAAACGTTAAACAATACATTTACGGGAAACTAACAAATCTGTCACTCAAGAATCAGTGACGCTCAACTAAAATGTAACAATTTCTTTTGTCACAAGTCTAGAAGAAGTGACAAAAACTCATTACAATGTAGATGGGACAAAGTCCGCACCCTACGTCTTGTTTAGGAAACACACTTTACATGAAATAATAGTAAATTGTAAGGCCACCGTGACCGAACGGGACCTATAATGGTTAATGTCATAAATCATTCTGAAATAGAATGCTATTGTGTTAAATTACTTTTTTCACCGTGATACAATTAGAAAAGTGCAAGAATTGTGGTGATTGATGACAACAATGAGTGAAATTTTGATGTGTAAATATTGAAATAGTTAGGTACATATATCATGTGCACAATCCATTTCTTATACTCATTGAATACATTGTACCGTGACGGTACTGTAGACTTAATTTTAAGCTATTCCAGCTCTTGAAAATAAGCCTTAAAAGGGGCTCGTGCGGAAAGCAGTATTTGAAGCTTGATTAACCTAACATAATCCAACTAGAATATTCATAAAATTATTTTTAAAAATAAAAAACAAAAACCGACTTCAAAACTGTAACCTATACCTATGTACAAACATAAACTAAAAAGTAAAGAATAATATTTTAATTTCAAAGCAAGAGCCTTAAAGGACAATCAACAAAATTATTGATATTTATATATCTATTTAATATTTATAAACAGTTATTTTTGGAGTCGGTGCCAGTCAAGAAGAAGGACTGTTTTGAACTGGACACGAAGTGTTCATACGAGAAAACGTCTTACGACACCTCTCCTTACGGTAATGTTCCTTAGGTCTGCGCCGTCGCTCCCCTACCTTTCGAAAGTTTGTTACAAAGGCAGAATTAAACTGTCCTTCTTGGCTGGCACCGACTCCAAAAAGAACTGTTTATAAATATTAAATAGATATATAAATATCAATAATTTTGTTGATTGTCCTTTAAGGCTCTTGCTTTGAAATTAAAATATTATTCTTTACTTTTTAGTTTATGTTTGTACATAGGTATAGGTTACAGTTTTGAAGTCGGTTTTTGTTTTTTATTTTTAAAAATAATTTTATTTTTTAATTTTTAAAGTTTATTCCTTATTATATGTTATCCTAGGCAAAACTAGTTTGTCCTGAAATCGGGTCTGGTCGGTAAAATATAATATATAACTAGCGGGCCCGGCAGACGTCGTCCTGCCCTGAAATTAAAACAAATCTTGGAACTCGATTCCAGCGCCACCTACCGGGTCCAATTGTATTTTAAAACCATCGAAGAACCCATTGAAGTATACACACGAAATTTCATCCAAATCCAAAAAGTCACGCTCAACGACTCAGTTTGATTCACTAAGGTTTATCAAACGAGATAGATTTTTTTTCGTTTTTGTTGATTTTCTCAAAAAGTGCTTAATCAATTTCGACAAAATTTAAATGGGACCACCTCTGAAGTAGGATCTACCAAACAAAAAAAGAATCATCAAAATCTATTCATAATTGGCAGAGAAATCGAGTACCAAACATACAAAAAAAAAAAAAAAACATACAGACGAATTGACAACCTCCTCCTTTTTTTTGAAGTCGGTTAAAAAATAAATAAGTAGTCATTACTGGTAAAATATAATTATTTTATTTACAACAAATGTACAAAATATACAAGCAAATGTACAACTATAGTATATAAAAAACTTCTTCGAGGCTGCCATTACTTATATTGTAGTCATTAATGTGCAATAAAAAAAAATGTTTCAGGGAGTCTATTTTACGTTCCTAAAATTGTTAAACAATTGAAAAAAAAAAAGCCAATTTGGTCAGATGGTTCAAAAATGTTAAAAAAAATGTAACATTGCTGAGTTTCTTGTCGGTTCTTCTTAGTCGATAGCTGACTTCCAATCCGATGGTAACATCCTGTAACTCGACCTTCATAAGTGCTCTCCTAGGTTTAGACTTTGCACAGGCAGCCTGAATAAAGTTTTCTATTTTACTATGATATGGGAATCAACTACAAATAATTCGAGACATTATGTGATTCGGCGGCAACTGACCGATTCAATGTTTCTATTATGTGTTTATTTAGATATAGTTAAATAAATGTTAATATTTTATTCAATTTAAATATGAAAAAAATACAATGACTAGCTCTCAAGTGCCTTTATCAAGTCCTTATAGCTTGCACTTATCTATCATTCCTGGTTTCATTACCATCCATAAGGTGAACAAATATTTATCCAATGCTACTTCTATATTATAAAAAAGGATGCAAGTTCAAATCACTAGTCCGTAGGCTGGGATTTTGTTAAAAGAAAACATTGTCAGGAATCTGGAACCGCGTCGTGTACACCATTATCCTTTTCATTGGTGTTGAAAGATTCATCGTTTTCAAAGCCGATTACAACAAAATATCCCTGTACATATTTTATCATAGTGATAAACTGATAATACTTATCGACAACAAAATGTTATATACGTTCAGTTGTGATCCGTGTAGGCACGAATCGAACGTAGTTTGCAATAGATAGTCAATTATGACCTTTGTCAGCCGTAAATTATGATCTTATTAGGAACTTAATAAAATACTGTGGATTGCAATTGATGTAATATTCACCTTAGAGGAAAGTTTTAGAGTTGGTTTTGGTTTCGATTAATATATCTTATAATGAAGGAGCCGGAGACCAAAGGATGGAACGCTATCACAAGGAAGAATACGTACAACATTAATGACAACCAAAATGGCACTTATCCTAAGAACAAAACTACAGATCAGACAGGGAGGTAAGTAAAAAACTTATTCTCTTGTCACGTGTGGAATAAAGTACCTAAATCAACAAATGAAAATATTACAGGTATAATTTTGATTTAATGCTAATATAAGTGTAAATAAAACAAAATTTAGAATGTAGATTTTCTTGAGTATTGAAGTACATTTTATTACAACTTTATTACCCACGATACAGTGGGTACTATTTGTATCTATGCCTGCCTATCTATGTAATCGATATACATACTTATTATTTTATGTGTTTTTTGCTATCAATTCCGCATGTTATCTCGCCGCCAATGCTGAAGTATATACATGTGGTAATGCCATTTGTTACCCCAAATTATTTTTTCTTAGAACGTTTTTATTATGAATAATATGAATGATTATATTATTTTCATATACCTACCTATATATTTTTATAATTATTCTTATTATAATCGTCGAGACAAAAGTTTGTGGGTAAATAGAAATGTTTTTAAGGGCCCGACGTCGGAATGTTAATACTGGTGCCTGTTAATTTTAAATTAAAACAGTTCCAAGAATATTGTCAAATGCAATGCAACCAAAGTCCAAGTCCACCCTCTTCACTTGCTTGACCGATAATTCCCGCACATCAAAACTCTAATGAATTGTACGTACAGAAGACGTACCGTATAGTCAATAGTTCGTGGAGCTTTACACATAGGAGTTTGTACCGTTCTTATTACATTGGCAGTAGGTAGAGACTCGCGCACTACAAACAAGTGTAGAGCTTCAGTGCTCATGCATCTACAATTCATACTTTTCCCATCATCCATATATCAACTTGCCCCGACCTGGGTCTTCGGTCTTGCTATGAATACCTGATAGGGTATCATAATAAGGGCAACTGAAATGTTTTAATGTATTAATGTAACCTATTGATCGTCCGTTTCATTCATGATAACAAAAGGCAGCCCTGGATAGCAGCTTTACATAAAATTGTAAAGAAAATGCTTCTAAATTTAGACATCGATTTGTGCTTTTCTAACCTTCATAGTTATTTTGAACCGTTTCACATGACCGACGAACGCTTAACCGCGCCATCGTATTGATATTTACTTAAAAAAGGAGTTAAAATCTTATTGAAATTGAAGAACATGAAGAGTTTGTTTTGTTGCAGTAATTCTGAAGTGGAACCGAAAGTCGATGAAGTACCGAGCATATCTTTTAGCACATTAGTAAGTAATAGACTTTTTATAATTTTACTATAAATTGAAATTAGGTTTTGAAAAAATTTACAATGGTTACCTACTAAGGTGGATTTGATTTACCTTATACCTACCTACAAATATAATTTAATACAATCATTAAATATTCTTAAAGGTATTGTTGACTTGTACTTGTAAGTCATTGATAAATAAATCGGTTGAAAAACGTAGATCGACATCAATTTCATGTCATCATAATTACAATTCTTCATAGATAATACCTACATGTCGTTGTTTATTTACAGTTTCGTTTCGCCACAAAGAAGGACAGATTCTACATAACGATAGCGCTGTTATTTTCAGCAATAAGCGCATGCTCTACACCACTAAACACATTACTTCTATCTTCTCTCCTACAAAATATGGTCGATTATGGAATATCTCTCATAATTGGTGTTCCAAATGACGATGCTTTCCTGAACGCAATATCAGAATTTGCAATTTACAACTCTATTATTGGTGTGGTAGTTGTTACTTTATCGTATGCTGCGACTACCTTGATGAACATGTCTGCGTACAACCAGGTAAATTTTACGGTTCTGCTTATGATTAAACCGTATTCTTAATAAATAAACAAAAATCAATTTAGCTGTATTATGTGACATTTGTTACACATTTCTTAAATTAAAATTATCTCAATCATATCCTTTGTATTCTGCTGCATTCTTATCTCTATAAGTATCATCTCCAATAGAATATTATTGTGTAGATATTATATTATAGATACCTATTGAATTGTAGTAGGTATTTCTATCAGGAGGCTGACAAGTAGGCAGGCGGTCCACCTGATGGTTAGTGCCCAACATCGTCACCTGACAGTCTAGGAGTAAACTGGCTCTTAAGTGCAGCTGCTGAAACTGCAAAAACTTTCATAGGCGTCAGTAGCCACCTAGGCGGGTACTGCAAAGACTCTACCGACGTGCTGTTTGTCACGATGTTTTCCTTCACCGAAAGCTCAATGTCATAATAGGATTCTAACATCATGAAGTAGGTATCGTCGCTTTATGAGTACATCACTTATCTGATTTCTACAGTAATGATATCTCAGCATGTTTTGTTGTCAAATAATATGTAGGTAGATAGTTATTTAATAGGTAATATTATATTCTCATAAAGACTTATTTACGAATGTTTTTAGGTATACAAAATACGTCAAGAATATTTAAAAGCAGCCTTAAATCAAGATTTTGAATATTTCGATGTTCATCAAACTGGCGACGTAGCAGCTAAAATTAACAGGTAATTAATAATTTACTTATTTCGCAATTCTCAATAATTCAATAATTACTACTAATGTACTACTTACCTATATTAATACGTGAACTTTGTATACAATTTCTCCTCTCCTCTTGTTTGTCAACCGATTTTCTTTCTTTGCTTAGTACTATTAGGTACATTTTATTTATACTATTGACGACTTTAAGTGTTTTCAATAAAAAAACCTTACAGTTAGTTACTTTTTCCAAAATAACTATGGTCTAATTTCGACCCGTGAGCAAATAGTAGGTATTCAATATTATATTGTCGAATCAAATTAAATAAAAAATAATTGTACGAGTATGATTCGTTAGGGCTCGGCACACCTCGGCTTACGACTCAAATTCATAGTAGATAAACAATATGATGAGTTCACATAGCATTTTATCTAAATCCTTTAAATTTTCTCCTACAGCGACGTGGTGAAACTAGAAGACGGTATTGGAGAAAAGCTATCAACATTCATTTTCTATCAGGCCGCTTTCGTCAGTTCTATAACGATGGCGCTTATAAAAGGGTGGAAACTGGCGCTTCTATGTTTGATATCCTTCCCAGTTACATTGACGCTCGTAGGAGTCGCAGGCCTGGTAATTTAATCATTTGTGACTAGTTAAACCTTACAGTTTTACCTGCGTTCACGACGGATCTAATGTTTCCCCGATTAGATTCTATGGAATCTATTTGCCACTTACAAACTGATTCAGCCAGTAATTCTGATTGATAATAAACTAGATATCGCCCCGCGGTCATATTCGCGTTACCGCAATAATAAGCCTGCATAATATCACGTCGATCTGTGACTCCATTGCTGCGTACAAGAAGGATAATCTAACAAACCATAATCCTACTATCCTACAAATATACATATCATAAATGTAAAATTTTGTATGTTTGGATGTTTGTGAGTTTCTTCCTCAATCAAGCAAAAACGGCTTAACGGATTTTGATGAAACTTGACACACTGGTAGATCATATCCTGGAATAAAACACAGGATACTTTATATCCCGGGAAAAGATAAGATCCCTCGGGAACGCGGGTGGAACCGTGGGGCAGAAATCCTTACTAATTTATAATATTTTAGTTGGAATTTGTTATTGCTTGAGACTATTCGTAGACCAATCGTTGAATGCTTGAAAATAACAGCGAGACGTACCTTCATAGTAGGTATATATATATATAGATCGCTGGCCGACACCATTATTATAAAATTTACAGTAAGTTGATTTGATACAGGTAGCTTCAAAACTGTCAAAAAAAGAAGCCGTGGAATCGGGCAAAGCAAGTTCGGTAGCTGAAGAAGTACTTTCTTCCATACGAACTGTCTACGCATTTAGCGGACAACAGAAAGAGTTGGACAGATACCAATTGTATCTGGAATCTGCCAGGAAAATCAATATCAAAAAAGGTAATATTTTACTCGTATTTATCAAAACTTGATCAATAATGTAATGAATAATCTGAATCACTTGCCTTTTATTTCAGGGTTATTCAACGGATTAGCGATGGGATTGCTTTTCTTCTGCATTTTCTGTTCATACGCACTTTCATTTTGGTTTGGCTACAGACTTATGGTTGACGAACCGGAGACATACGATGTGGCAACCATGATTGCTGTAAGATAACAGAAGTTTAAATAAATCAATTTTAACGTTGAACAATTGATGTATGAAAACCATTTTTACGAGATAATGCTTTTAGGTATTTTTCGGTGTCATGACTGGTTCAGCCAATTTTGGAATTTCTTCAACTCTCATGGAGGTATTCGGCGTGGCCCGCGGTGCAGGGGCTCAGATCTTCAACCTGATTGACAACGTTCCTAATATCAACCCGTTATATAACGAGGGTATATCGCCACCCACTGTAGATGGAAACATTGAGTTGAAAAACGTCGTCTTCCACTATCCTTCCAGACCTGATGTACCGGTAAGCAACATGATATTAGGTTTAAAAAAAGTTATAAGTTAAAAAAACTTTTTTTAACACAAGCTTTGGATTCAGAGTGACGTCACTTTATTTTTTGAGTTATTCTCAGCAAGCCCTTTCATTTGACACCCATATTGTAGGATTTCATTAAAAAACAATAGTCCGCTATCTTCAGTGTTCCGCCATGTTGGATTTAGAATGACGTCACACAGCTGACCATGCATTGTCATCCAAACTAAACGTGTATACAAAACTTCAGCTCAATCGTTTAAAGATATCTGCTTCAAAATTGAGTTGCAAGATTCACCCCGGAAAAACAAACATACATTGCATGTTAATATAGAGCTTGTAAAAAAGAGTGTAGACAATAATAATCTAATCAATATTTAGATAAGCAATTCGATTTGTTAAAACATGGAATTACTCACGCACGACTTATATTAATCCGATTTTATTGATGATGACGAAAAAATATGTATATGGCGATGATAGCTCAGTGGTAGTGACGTTGGGTACCGCGGCGAAAGTCGTGGGTTAGATAGAATCCTACAATTAGCTTCAGCTTTCGGTGAAGGAAAACATCGTGAGGAAACCATAGCACAGTGGTACTTACCCGTCTGGCAGGCCACCACCCTCAATTTAAAAGTCTGTTACCAAGTCCTAAGTTGTTTCCTTCTAAGCTTTGTGTGCTTTACACTTCCGGGCTCATCATCACTTAGTATGTTGAGATTGTGGTCAAACACAAGCTCATCCTAGAGTTAAAAAAAAACAATGTAAAATAAGTAGGTACCTAATGCCTCAAAGAATTTGTATTTTACTATCATAAGAATTCTAGAGTTAAAACTAAGGTATCTTAAGGTAGCCTTTAAAATATGTAGGTAAGTACCTACTTCTTTCTTATAATCTTACTAGCTTTCCGCCCCGCGGTTTCACCCGCGTATCCTTTGAGGTTGAATTTCAAAAAATCTTTCTTAATAATAATAATAATTTATTAATTAGAAAGGTTACAGATTAACATTGTGTTACATTTCACCAAAAATATATACAAGTGTAAAAACAATGATAGATCAATCAATTACAAGGTATGCTGTAGAAATCTGTACACAAGAAGATTACAATCCTGCCTCTTAAACTAGGGTAACCTGTATCTTAAGAGACAGTGTAATCCTCGTCTACATCTTAAAAACATTACCTGTGAAAAAAATCAGCTTTCTAGGTCTAACACTGGGCGTTGATGAGTCAGTCCTTCTCATTTTTCATACCAAGAAACTGAAATAACTCCTAACTTTGAACCCCCGTTTCACCTCTTCAGAGGTGGAATTATAGGAAACGCTAAAATACGTATTTCTTTATTTTTATTTGTTAGCCTAAAAACAAAGTTTCATGGTTCTAGCTTCAAAAATGACGGACTTCCGTCAACCCCTCACCCCCTTAAGGGTTAAATTTTAGAAAACGCTAAAACACATGTTTCTTTATTTTTATTTGTTAGCCTAAAAACAAAGTATCTTCTAGCTTTAAAAATGACGGACTTCCGTACAAACTTTCAATCCCTTTTTCACCCCCTTAAGGGTAGAAATTTAAAAGACGCTAATACACGTGTTTCTTTATTTTTAATTGATAGTCTAAAAACAAAGTTTCATGATTCTCGCTTCAAAAATGACTGCCTTTCATACAAACTTTCAACCCCTTTTTCACCCCCTTAAAGGTTGAATTTCGAAAAATCCGTTCTTATTCCTCAGTCAAGTGTTAAAAACAACACCTGGGAAAAGAATCAGCTTTCTAGGTCTAAGGGTTTAGGCTGGGCGTTGATAGATCAGTCAGGACTTATCCTTTTATATATATAGATAGATTTCTCATACAGGTGCTGAGAGGGGTAAACTTGACCGTGAAGCGTGGCCAGTCGGTAGCCCTCGTCGGCCACTCGGGCTGCGGCAAGTCTACCATTATACAACTCATATCCAGATATTATGACGTCATCGATGGCAACGTTAGTACCTACTCTTCATGCTTGAACAAACACACAAAAACCATAATCCACACTAAAGTAACTCTGTCTGTCTGTCAGTCTGTTACCTTTCACGCCTAAAGCGCTGAATCAATTTCACCTTTTCGCTAGTGTTGTAGTCCTGCATAAGGGATTTGGAAAAAGAGTGGGGCGCGTCTTCGTGGATGGCACTATCTATAGTCTACTAAAAATTAGAACTACTTTTATTATTCTTCTTCTTCTATTTGGGTCGTAACACCCCGAATTAGAAAGGATCTAGAAATTATACATCGATAACATTTTTATCAAAATTTTCAAATAACCGACAGACATAGATTAGATAAATAGCTAATTATTGAACTCAGTAGGTAGGTACTTACACGACGGTGAAGAAAATGTCTCGACGAAATTGTATGCTAAACCGCATTGTAACAAATTGTTTGCCCTTAGCATACCTAATTACCTATAGATAAAATTGACTAAATATTGTAAGTCAAGTAGAGTAGGTGAATTGTCTAGTAGTTTATATCTAGTAGTTCTATTTTGAAATTCTGAACTCTTGTGTTCCATCCAGCAGCTACAAATTTGATAGCCAGTTCTCTTCTAGGCTTTATATGCTTTTGGACAGATTATCACCATGACATTGTGGTGAAATACAATTTTTTAAGCTTAATTTTGTCAATGTACAAAACAGATATTGTCGATGATCCAAATTTTCAAATACAACATACACAGACTAATAAAAAACAATTGAAATAGGTATCACTAGACGGGCACGATGTTCGAGAACTATCCGTGCGGTGGTTGCGTGGACAGATCGGTCTGGTGGGCCAGGAACCAGTGCTGTTCAACACCACGGTGCGAGAGAACATCAAGTACGGCCGCAAGGATGCAACTGACCAAGAAATCGAGAACGTCGCCAGACAAGCCAACGCACATCACTTCATCATGAAACTACCCAATGTAAACACTGACCATTTATTTTTTGTTATAGATATTTATATCTTCATGTGCTTTTTTAAACAATCGATAATTTCTAATTCCTAATTACCATTAGCTTGACTTGTGAAAATCAATCTTCATCGGTGTGTTCAAATATTACCAATTTTATTTTACCTTTGACCACTGAAATATAATCATACTTATTACTCTTATTAATAAATAACTAAATCGATACCAACCAATTGTAGGGCTACGATACACTAGTTGGTGAGAGAGGTGCATCTCTCTCTGGTGGACAGAAGCAGAGAATAGCTATTGCTAGAGCCTTAGTACGTAATCCACGAGTTTTGCTTCTTGACGAGGCAACCAGCGCACTTGATACATCTTCTGAGGCTAAAGTGCAAAAAGCACTTGATAGGGTAAGTGTAATGCCTTATAATATCTAAGTAGCCTATGCTTCTAATTTAATAGATTGTTTTACACACAGTCACAAGGCTGAGTAATAAAATAAATACTACATCCTAAGCTGACAAAAAGTTTGTAAAGTTTTTGGAAATAAATTATTATTATTATTACAAAGGGCCTGTCGTTCCTTTGAATCTTGTCGTCGAAAGAAAACGACTTTGTCAGTCTAGCTGATGAACATTATTGATTTAAATGTAACAATAGATCTAGAAACAAATATAATTCAATTTCCAGGCTCAGGAAGGACGCACAACTGTTGTAGTAGCCCACCGGCTTTCAACAATAAGAAATGTGGACGTCATCTATGTATTCAAAAGCGGAACTGTGGTAGAATGTGGCAACCACGACGAGTTGATGAAGAAGAAAGGACATTATTATGATATGGTTATGCTCCAAACATTCCCGGATCCTAATGAAAGCCGAGGTAAAAGTAGTTTAATATTTTTGGGATTTGATTAAAATATCGTAAAAATACTCATGGTATATCATATTATAATTTCAACTTCAGAAATTGGATCTCAACTTACTCGAAAGGAATCGGTAATGAGTGAAAAAGATGAAGACGAATTTCCATTGGAAATGACTGTAAGTGACTTATAATACTGCAATTAGATGTTTCTTAACGAGTTAGTTAAATAATACGAGATCATTTACAGAAAGATGAGAAAGTTGAAGATGTTATACCACAAGTGTCATTCTGGCGTGTGATAAAACTAAATGCACCCGAGTGGAAATCTGTGACTGCTGCTAGTTTTTGTGCGTTGATCAGTGGCTTTGCTATGCCTCTGCTTGCGGTCATATTTGGTGATTTTATTGGGGTAAGTCCTCAAAGGTACTCACATAATATAAAAAGTTGATTCAAGAACATGATTAAAGATTAAAGACAACTAAAAATTTTCAGGTCCTGTCAAATCCAAACGAAGATGAAGTTTTGGCGGAAGTACAAAAGTTTGCTTTAATATTTGTCGGTATAGGCATATTTTCTGGGATAGCAAATTTCATTATGGTATGTTAAATTAAAAAAAAAAATATGAGTTCAACAGAATGAGCTTTAGGTATGCCTGTGGACTTAATACTTCAAACTGCACTATTTCATTTTGTTAATTAAACTTGAGTATAAAATTTATCCAATGTAATATTCGCATGATCTTTGGGAAGAAAAGGCTTTTTTTTATTTAGAATTTTAATAGGTAGGTAATTATTATGCTTCTGACGGACGATGTTCTTTTTGAGCATTAGAGAACGTGCGTGTTATAGCACGCGGTAACTGCGTCGTTTTTTTTACCTCCGCTATATGTGATGCTTTATATTCGTAAAGCTTTGTCATGTCCATTTTCACAATCAAATAAATGATGTAAAATTATGCGATCGGCTTTAGGTTACAGTCGTATTGTAAATTTTCAATATGTCCACGCAGAGCGATTAATAATTATAATAATATTTATTTACTTATCTAAAAACACAATTTTCTTATTTAGTAGTTAAGCAAGCTAATATAATATTGTTATACGTTTGATTTTCCATTATATGCGTTAGAATTTCTTTGCCACACTAGTTTTGACGAACTTTAGAGATAAATTAAAAGCCAAACCAATTAAAAGTATATTTTAGTGTTTCAAAGAGGTCTTGAGAGTATTTTCAAATTAATTGGTTTCACAATGGTATACTGTGTTGCAGGTGTTCTTGTACGGAATAGCTGGAGAATTCTTAACGGAACGATTGAGGAGAATGATGTTTGAAAAGTTACTTCAACAAGAAATTGGTTTTTATGATGACAGAGACAATTCAACTGGCGCTCTTTGTGCAAGACTATCTGGTGAAGCTGCAGCAGTGCAAGGGGTAACATTACAAAAACAATATCTATAAAGTTCATCAAACTCATTTGATTTAACCCATCTAGGCTTTGTGTGCTTACCACCTTCGGCCACATCATCACTTATCATAGTGAGATTGTAGTCAAACACAAGCCTATCCAGAATAAAAAAAATAAATACCGGGAATTGATTTCAGGCAACAGGCCAGCGAATCGGAACTGTGTTGCAAGCAGTTGGCACATTCGGTCTTGCTCTAGTTCTATCTCTGATATATGAATGGAGGGTAGGCCTGGTTGCATTGGCGTTTGTTCCAATATTGGTTATTATTCTTTACAAAGAAGGTCGTATGGCTCACGCGGAAACTTCTGGAACAGCCAAGACGATGGAAGCTAGTTCTAAGGTAATGTCAACTGCCAATTATTTTGAGTAACTGTCCAAATGGGAATTGCAATTATATGGCTCAGATAGTTGAGTGTGAGGAATGTCCCATGATAGATATATTGTACATTTTATTACAGATAGCTGTAGATGCAGTAGCTAATGTACGGACAGTAGCGTCATTGGGCAGAGAGATAACATTCCTTGAAGAATATGCTAAACAGCTATTGCCAGCTTTACTAATCGCCAAGCGATCCGCACATTGGCGCGGCTTCGTGTTTGGTATGTCTCGAGGTCTTTTCAACTTTATCATCGCTGCGTCATTATACTACGGTGGAACTCTCATTGTAAACGACCGGATCGATTACACTGATGTGTTTAAGTAAGTAAATTCTGCAGATAAGATAAATCTGAATAAGTTTAAAGACCACAAAAAATATGAAGGGTCGAGTCCTAAGGAATCCTTTGATAACGCGATGAAGGTTATGTGGCGTCTACATAATATATTGTCATCCGTTGTCATGATGATATTTATCAAATTCGCCCCACAAGCCGACACAAGTCGCCACACGTTCTAAACAAAAATTATCCTTATTCTTCAACTTTTTAATCGACTTCAATAAAGGAGAAAGTTCTATGTTCGACCGTATGTTTTTCCTTTTATGTGTGTTCACTGATCTATGATGAAAAGTTTTATCTTTCAAGCTTTAAGGATGTATCTAATAATTACAAATGCCTATTGCCTATGTTTCATTACGTTATCATTTTTCAGGTCTGCGCAAGCGCTCCTCATGGGTGCATCCTCAGCAGCACAAGCATTTGCCTTTGCACCTAATTTCCAAAAGGGAATAAAGGCTGCAGGGAGAGTGATCTTGTTACTTAACAGGCAGTCTAAAATTAGTGACCCTGCTAAACCAGCTGTTAAAGACTTTGTGGGTGAATTAATTGGATAGGTATTTATTTTTAATGTTTTTGATACATGTTAATTTTATTTTTCTATTACAGAAAGGAACTGGTCAAGCTAGCCTCCAAAATGTACATTTCAGATATCCGACGCGTGCGATACAAGTCCTAAAAGGTTTAAACTTGGAGATAGAGCGCGGCAAAACTATCGCTCTGGTGGGGACTAGTGGATGCGGCAAGAGTACTGTCATACAGCTGCTCCAGAGGTACTATGATCCTGATGAGGGGATTGTGGTACGTATTATGGTTATCTACCTATCTATTGTCAGAATCAATCTGAAAATTACCAAAATGTATTGTGATCCCCTGAAACTATACGAATGATTTGCATTAAAGGCCAACCAACGAACTACGTGCTGTAAGCAGAAATATGCTTATATTAATCTATATCAACAGATGAATTCAGGCTTGACCTACTGAATAATCAATTTTCTGATCTATCAAATTTACTAGAACCCTTATATTTTTAATAATGATGCATTAAATCTCGATTGTCGCAGGCTCAAGATGGCATACCACTTTCAAAGCTCTATCTGGCGGAGGCGCGGAAAGCGATAGGTTTCGTTCAACAGGAACCTATATTATTTGACCGGTCGATTGGCGAAAATATCGCGTATGGTAACAACGCGCAAAAACCCAGCATGGATGACATCATCGGGGCTGCTAAGCAAGCTAATATACACAATTTTGTTTCATCATTACCTTTGGTGAGTTTACATTCATAAATCCTATCCCTACCTAATATTATAAATGCAAAAGTGACTCTGTCTATGTGTTACCTTTTGACGCCTAAACCACTTAACAATTTTTTAGGAATTTTAGTAAGCATAGAAATAGATGGGACTTTGGAAAGGACAGGATACCTACTTTTTATCCTGGGAAAAGATAAGATCCCTCGGGGACGTGGGTAAAATCGCGAGGGACTGCTAGTATAGGTACTACTTATATACCTATGCAATGCATAGGTAGGTATACGAGCAATATTAGGGGTTAAATCGTGGTTGGTTAACTAACTAACACACTAACTATCACTCTACAAATCGGTTCGATTCCCATCCAGGACAGATATAATATATTCACTCTATTAATACAATTTGTTTATTTCCTAGGGTTACGAAACAAATATAGGCTCCAAGGGCACTCAGTTGTCGGGTGGGCAGAAGCAGCGGGTAGCTATCGCAAGGGCGTTAATAAGGAGGCCAAAAATGCTGCTGCTTGACGAAGCCACCAGTGCTCTTGACACTGAGAGCGAAAAGGTAAAGACTTTATGGTAGTTCCATGTTCCATACACCTCTTTGATTATTAAATTAATACTCAAAGATACACCTATATAATATAATTAGTCCCGATTGACTGACTGCCTATCATCGCGCAATCTTAACAGCTGAGGCAAAAACAAAGCTAAACACGTAAGAAAAACTTGTACCTAATAGTCCACATAAAAATAGGTGTTGGCAGGTGATACTGCATAACCTATCTACTGTCTTTCACTGATTGCGTCGTGAAAAGTAGTAGGTATTCTATAGGTGCTCATAACTAACTTTTTTATGAAAGGGTTGAATGTCGTAGAAAAACAGAATTAGGTACTGTTAAACTGTATAAATATTAGGGTACACTTTGGAATATTTACAGCTGCAATAAAAAAATATTGGGCATACTTGAAAAGCTTTTTTGGAAATGCAAAAATGTGGTAGTGTTGGTAATTTTTTTTTTAGATAAGAACATTTTATTTATGTAGGTACTTATAGAAAGAAAAAGTAGCTATATAATAATATGCTTCGCTCGCTTGCTTCCTATTGCTACTCCAAACCACCCTGTTTATACAGTTGTGGCCATATAATTAAGAACGACTTTCAGTTTCTAAAAAAAACGATTTTGATTTCATTATTTTTCTATTGTGTTTCCTCTTAGAAGTAATTGAATGCATTATAAAATAGGCTCATGGATAAAACAAACTATATTAGGAACACAAATATAAAATACACATGTGTTTATTTACTAAAGTACGTTTATTTTATATCTAGAAAATATGCATATAAATGAAGCTGGTCAAATAATTAAGAACGATCACGAAACTATTTATTAGATGAAACTTACAGTCAATGAAGTTGCACAAAAATACAATAATTAACATTATACAAGGCAACTGAATGTTTCCTAGTCTAAAATTAATATTTAGTGGCATGTCCACGGCTCTTAATTATTGCCTTGCAGCGGCGAAGCATTGATTCTATAATTTTTTGTAAGAAAACGTCGCACAGTGTAGTACAGTTCTCTTAAATTGGCACACTCTCTATTGGATACTCTTTTCTTAACTTCACACCCAAGATGTTCAATCTGATTTAAATCCGGGCTGTTAACTGGTCAATCTAAGACACAAACAGATTGTGAGTCAAAGAATTTCTTTACTGAGCGTGCAGTATGTTGTAGGTCATTGTCATGCTGGAATATCCAAGTGACTGGAAGGACGGCTTCAAAATAGGGTAATATTATTTCCTGAAGTATATTTATGTACTGGAACTGATCCATGTTTCCTTCAATGAGCCCGACAGGCCCGACTCCATGACCAGAAAAGCATCCCCAGATTTTCACATTTCCAAAGCCATTCTTTAATGTCACTTTTGTGAACTTGGGATCGAATGCTTTTTTTGAAGGGTATTGCTTTCCATCAGAGCTCATTGTTTATTTTATTTTCATCTAAAAAAAAAAAATTTTGCCACTTGTCTGACTGTCCAGTTTTCATATCGTCTAGCAAAAGCGATACGGATGCCTACGGTGCAATGTCAACATCGGTACCTTCCTTGCTATCCTTCCAAACAACTTCTCTTCCACCAGAAGTCTTCGAATGGTGCGTGCCGAAATTGCTGAGGTGTTGTTTACGCCAAAAAAAAATTTATTTTATCTCATTTGACTCTTTAAAAGGATATTGCTTTGCCAAACGTACGATGTTTCTGTTCTCTTTCTAAGCACGCACGGAATATTTGAAGTGGTTTGATACGTGTTAAAATGCTTCACAGCATGGAAACCCATAGTTTTCGAGAATCACAAATGGTCTGCTATCTTTTTGTAAGACCAGTTCTTCTCACGAAGTTGTATCAAAATTTGTCTTATAGGTTTATCGCAACTTTTATTTTTTCCCATTTTTTGAATAAAGTAAACCCGTTTTAAGTGTTTCTAAATAATAAATGGCGCCAAAACTATTACAAAAAGTTATTTACCACAAAGATTTCTTCATTCAAATTATATTTAAAACAAATAACAAATAATATTCAGCGTTCTTAATTATGTGACCAGCTAGTAACACTAGGTACTACCTAAGTTCCGGTACTACGTTAAGTATTGTATTTAATTTATCTCTCTCTTTTTTTTTATTACTCATGGTGTTAAATGAATGTCCAAATGTACGGAAGTATTTTGCGATACCACAAGAAATAAAAGAAAATATATGTAGGGGAAATGTAGGCAATGGGAGTCAGTTGGCAACGGTGATCACCTCAAAATACCAAAAACCGAACGCGACCAACCGATGCTAACATAACTACACGCTAGCATTCAGTCATTCCCGTGTGCGACCGGTGACTGGCTCAGTTCGCGCGACGCGTCGGAGAGTAACAGTCGTGTGAAGGTTTCGCGCCATTTTCATCTAATTTATCGAGTTGATGAATCCGAAGATAAGTCACAAAATAAAAAATATTTATTTCTGTACTTCTAATATGTAATAGTCGTATCATTTTAGCGTGCAATTCAACAGCCATATTGTTATTCTAACCTATAATTTCTCGTCAGGATGTTTTTTTCCGTCTCTTTGCCCATGTAGGTAATCGGAGTCAAATATCCAAGTATTCAAAATTTCATTCAGATGCCTAAGAAAGTAACTGTTGTCAAGACAAGACAAGGAAGAAAAAAACAGCACGCAACGATTTTAACATCTACACCGATCAAAGACACCCTAGTTTAAAAAGAAAATAAAAGGAAGGCCAAAGCTGTGAAAAACAAAGGAAAAGGAACAGGAAAGAAAAGCAAGCCACAGAAGGTCGGTCGTGAAAAGGTTAAGAAGAAAATTCTGCAGGACTCCAATGATACTCCGACGTCAGACGTGAACACGGATGAGTTATGCCAGGATGACGAAAATGACGATGCAGAAGATGCAGGCAACTTGTGTCTTGTATGTGGTGAATTTGGACAAAACAATGAAACATGGTACCGGTGCACTTCTTGTGGGCTCTGGTCTGGGCTCATGCCGACTGTTCTGGATGGGACTCTGCGCACAATTATGTGTGCAATATGTGTTGATCACTATTGTCCACATGCTGATCACCATTGCCAACCGATGTTGACAATCGTGATCAAACATATATTTTTTTAAATTTTTTATTGTACCCAAATTAATAAACCAAAGTGATTAAAGTTGATCTCAATTGATAGTTAAGAAAGTAAAGTTTATAATAAGAACAGAGAAATAAATAGTTGATTCATAGATTTGCTTTTTTTTTCATTCTCGCTTAAGTGATCCCCATTACCTACATTTCCCCTAATATATTATGAGACATTGTTTGTAAAAAATCTGCTCTATTAATAAACGTTCTTTATTATATGGCCACAACTGTATAACTAAGTATCAACAAGAAATAAAAATTAATAGGTATACTGATGTCACACACAACCGTAGCGCATTTCAGTTCTGGTTTAGTAAGACCCCTCTGACCAATTTTCTTTTGTTTAACAGGTGGTGCAAGAAGCCCTTGATGCTGCTAAAGCGGGCCGTACATGCGTCATGATCGCGCACAGACTCAGCACAGTGCGCGACGCTGATACAATCTGTGTCGTCAGCGATGGAGTCGTGGCTGAAAGTGGCACCCACACCGAACTTATCGAACTAAAAGGACTCTACTATAACTTAAATAGAAGAGGATATACCTGAAACAGAAATCAAGTTTTATAGGCTATTAGTTTATTTAGGTACCTACTTTATCAATAGTACCTACTTATTATTGTTATTAAGTATGTGTAGTATGTACCTACCTACCTACTTAAACTAAACTAAAATATTCTACAATCTATCAAAATAAAGAATATTTTCAATTACTTATTTCATCTAAATTACCTAGGTATTAAATTTTTTCTAAGAAAGATGTGTTGTAAATTAAACACTTTTACGCAATAATGATTTATAATCCCATTTTAACTTCAACACAATAGCAAGCAAGGTCTTTGTCCCGAATTGAAGAAACAAATGTTTCAGAGACCCTTGCACCCCATTGTTGGAAAGGGCTGTAGCATGTGGTCGAGCACATTTGAATGTCGTCTGTATTGTACAAATTGTAGATATAATAAATTATTTTGAAAGTTTTGTTTAAAATTGTTTAACACGTTTTTGAATATTATTGATATTTCTATGCACTTTGTGTATGTGTTAAATACTTTTTTACCGATCACGTTCAATTAAGTTATTACGTGTAAAAGCGAAATAACAACAAAATAAATAAAATACACCCTAAAGTAGATATAGGTATCCACACGTGCCAGCCATTTACATCCATCCAATTCTGTCGCGTAGGACTATCGGTGTGTTCCGAATGCTGCACTTGAGAGCCAGTTTCCATCTAGGCTTTGTGTACTTACCACCTTCGGCCTTATATAAAAGTAAAAAAATCTCTACGAGTACGTACCTATAATAGGCTATAATTAATTAATATTATTCAGTACTTATGAAACAGCTGATTCAAATTTTCTATCATACTGTCCTATCAGGTTTAAGTCCATCAAATTAATGTAGAATTCATGTCTGAAATTGAAAGTCTTTATAAGAATATTAGCAGTGATATTACTCTCTAATCTGTGAGTAGCAGCAGGTAGCAGTACCTAGGTAGTTTTTTTTCGTAACGACTTTGGAGCATCGTTTATGGTACCTACATTTCCGTTTTTATTTACATAAACCATATTATGTAGTTAGTAGGCGACTCTGTGAGTTAGACGATATTTAAACCTATTAGGTAGGTACCTACATATTATACTTACTTCCTAATATAAAATAAAACATGTTATAGGTAAATGAGTGTGATTTTGAATATGAAATTGATGAATATAATTCATGGACTTATAAAATACACTACTAAAATATACCTATCTAATCTGATAAGTAGTTAGCTTACACTCTGATACGGACAGATAAGTAGGTAGATACCTACCTATCTATAAATAATATTAATTTAGTAACAGATGGACACTTTTATTATTTTAACGTTAATATTGTCTATCTACTCAATCAACGACCAATTAATAAAAATTACATCTTACATAAAACTATTAACGTCCAGCCGCGCACGCCGCCGATAAACTGATCGAAATCATCTCCGAGAGCAATAATAAATTAATTGTTTTATTATGTCACAAGCGAAACGCGATAAAAAACCGACAAATTACAACGGAATTGAGACATCCCGCTATCTCCCTTATTAGACACGTGTAGCTCTTTCACGAATAACAGCCGTCATAAGATAAAATAAAGTAAATAAAGCCTATCGAGAAATCAAAATGGCTGCGCCTCTATTTTTATTTCGACCCCAGCATGAGTTTTATGCTAATGAGACCCAAAAACAAACATTGTTACAAGCCAAATGTGTAACATACGATAAAAATAAATTAAATAATAAAGGGAATCGTTAAAATTGAAGAAATGTACGTAATTTATCCACGAGTCACCTTTTAGGCATACCGTGGATGCCTTCGCGGCGGGGTCCCACCCGCTCTAGACGCGATCTCCAAATAAAAGGCGCCACAAAAAGACGTATTCAATAAGCCGTTGGCCATTACCGGACGTAATCGATGAGATAAATTAATAATAATGATATCTGTAGATAAGCGCCTACTGATATTAGACAAGTGCCAGGCTTACTTACCTACTTATGTCAGTATTACACATTGATTTACTTATTTAATAATTTAAGGATTAAGCAAGTCTTATTATTTAGGAAAAAAATATCAAAGATATAAACTCACCGTATTCTCTTGTTCAGTTCAAAGTACTTCAAAGCAATCTAATGACAGGGGCCTAACGCCATGTCGAATATTTTTAAGGAAGTATAATTTGTTTTTGGGATAATTATGGGATATTTTCGATAACATCTTACTGTGAGTTTAGTTTATGAATTACAAACAAAAAAAATGCCGATTAAATAAACTTAGTTAGCAATAACTTGCTACTTGATACTCTAGTAGGTATGCGTGGTCACAAACGCATTTGTTTAGGTTTTATACAGGTGTTACAAAACTACCCGTAAAGCCGAAAGAAGGTTAAATGGGGCCTTATAACGAGTCCATTCACAATATTTAGAAACCGTAGTAACGCTGTATAACATACCCCAAAAAAATTAAAATATATTATTATTTTCACTGATGTGCAAACCCTATTTCAGTAAAATTAAAGAGTAAACTACGCAGAATGTACCTATATTTCTACCTAATTCGCGGAACGACAAAAATCATCTTTTTTAACCGACTTCAAAAAAAAGGAGGAGGTTCTCAATTCGTCTGTATGTTTTTTTTTTTGTATGTTTGTTACGCGATTTCTCTGCCAATTATGAATAGATTTTGATGATTCTTTTTTTGTTTGGTAGATCATACTTCAGAGGTGGTCCCATATAAATTTTATCGAAATTGATTAAGCACTTTTTGAGAAAATCAACAAAAACGAAAAAAAAAAATATCTCGTTTGATAAACCTTAGTGAATCAAACTGAGTCGTTGAGCATGACTTTTTGGATGAAATTTCGTGTGTATACTTCAATGGGTTCTTCGATGGTTTTAAAATACAATTGGACCCGGTAGGTGGCGCTGGAATCGAGTTCCAAGATTTGTTTTAATTTCAGGGCAGGACGACGTCTGCCGGGCCCGCTAGTTATATATTATATTTTACCGGCCAGACCCGATTTCAGGACAAACTAGTTTTGCCTAGGATAACATATAATAAGGAATAAACTTTAGAAATTAAAAAATAAAATTATTTTTAAAAATAAAAAACAAAAACCGACTTCAAAACTGTAACCTATACCTATGTACAAACAAACTAAAAAGTAAAGAATAATATTTTAATTTCAAAGCAAGAGCCTTAAAGGACAATCAACAAAATTATTGATATTTATATATCTATTTAATATTTATAAACAGTTATTTTTGGAGTCGGTGCCAGCCAAGAAGGACAGTTTAATTCTGCCTTTGTAACAAACTTTCGAAAAGTAAGGGAGCGACGGCGCAGACCTAAGGAACATTACCGTAAGGAGAGGTGTCGTAAAACGTTTTCTCGTATGAACACTTCGTGTCCAGTTCAAAACTGTCCTTCTTCTTGACTGGCACCGACTCCAAAAATAACTGTTTATAAATATTAAATAGATATATAAATATCAATAATTTTGTTGATTGTCCTTTAAGACTCTTGCTTTGAAATTAAAATATTATTCTTTACTTTTTAGTTTATGTTTGTACAACGTATTAACATTGTAGAAGATTAAATTCACTACAACTTTTGTGTTAACATTTTTTCTGTATCTAGAACATTTTCGATATATTTTTTTTCAGACCGTCAGATTAAGGAAATTCCTCATCATAATTGTCAGATTATGAGTCAGTACCACAAGGACATAAAGAAGAACCGTCGGTACAAAAATCTGATGCGCTCGAGTATTTCAAGGTCACGTTTTTATTTTGCATTTTCAGAAATCGGCCATGACTGATGGTCGCGTCCAAATCGTCAGTCTTTAAAATAGGAGCTACTGGAGGGTTCACTTAACATCCCTTATCAATGTCTGACGCACTGGAGTAAATTTTTTAAAAAATATTTTAACCCCTTCGTTACGGCTACCCCCACCATGCAAACCGGCAGATTATTATGTTTCCGTTATCAGACAGACGTGGCGCTACTACACTATTAATATCTGACGCGCTCGAGTATTTCTTTGCGACTGTTCTTTTTACATTTTTGAAAACCTGTAGACGCTCCCCCCACCGCTGAAGAGGAAAATATAACAACCTTTTTTTTCTTTCTACCACCTCTTCAAATTCCAGTAGGCCCCTAAGACGCTCGAGTAACTATCTATTTAGCAGCATTGCCTCCCCTACTGTTGAACTGCGGTGTACTGCTGATGAAGTAAACAATAGCTTTTGCCTACGTTTACGTCCGCGTGTTAAATCGTCTGTGGTCCGCGTACAATTCGATTATCGCGGAATCGTCCTTAGAGTATATACCTTTCCATGATTCAATGTATCCCAATGCCAAATTTCATACAAAAAATTTCAATCGTTTAGCAGTATTAACCTAGCAGACAGTTAATATTAGTATGGACGAATCAAATGTGTGTCAAGTATCTCTGGGTTTACAATATTAGTGGACTTATTTACATGGGATTGGGTAAACAAAGAGCAAAATAATAATATTTTGTACTATTATTAATAATTTATTAATTATTATTAATTTAAGGATATTGAAAAGGAAATCAAAAACAGACATCCTGTTTCTCAAATTTTATTGGTAAATTCACATTCAAATTATAGACCACGTTGATGACAGATGTTACATTATGGGATATCTACAGACAAAAATTTGTAATTATTTACTATGATACTGTATCGGTACTTCTCAATTTCTAAATCTACTGCTTCAATAGCTACATCGACTTTAAGGTGCATAAATGCTTCAAAATTCCAGTGTTAGGAGTGAGTCTGCAATGAGACCCTCGGAAAAAAGAGAATCGAAAATACCCAATTACATCGTTCATTTACGAATTCACGATACAGACCGAACATCAAAAATATTACTATATTAATCAACTACTCATCACATAATCATAACTAAAAAATGATAAAACGCGTGCGAGTCACGGGATGAGACGCAAACGAAACATGACTGTGATCATTATAATTTACGCTAATCGATTATTCCGTTAGTAGGCGCCGCCCTCTCGGTACTGGGCACTCATGGGCAGGCGCCGAGCTCCGGACGTCGGACGTGAAGCTGCGCGCCGAGAAACAACGCACGCGGCCGCGGGCAGAGCGCCTGAGATTCAGCGCCCGCGGCCGACGTGCCCGCATGAACATCATCTGTCGCACCGCTCTCCTCTATTGTATAAACATCATCTTATCAAACAGTCACAGGTCAATTTCAGTCCGACTCTCAGTTTACGAATTAAAATAAAATATATTAATCTAAAACGTTTCACATCGCTTAAGTTAGAGAGGGGGGGGGTCGAGGGCGGGTCGTCGCTGCGGTGCGAGGCGGCGCGTGGCGCGGGGTGTGTGGTGTGCTTACGAGTCCCACCAGTCCGGGCCGCCGCTGCCGCCACCGCCGCCGCCGCCGCCGTACGACCCGCCGTAGTTGCCGCCGTACGATCCACCGCCACCGCCGCCGTAACCAAAACCTGACCACATACAAATACATTCCATTAAGAGTTTCAACACTATCTCACTATAGTAAATACTTATAAATACACTGTCTGCGACGACATAATAATACACCTCCAAAAATCTACTCTTTATCGTTAAATTGGTGATCAAAAATCATAAACAGGATGAATTCAACAATTATTCGCTATTTACGAGTGTTTTTAGATGATTTATACACTGGTTAGTGTTAGATATTTATTGTTGAATGGAGGCAACATCCATATTGAAATGTCCTTACCGGACGAGGGTCCAGCGGAGCGCGGTGGTTGTCTTGACTGCGTACGAAAGTCCCTGGCGCCGAACGCGCTGCCGCCGCCGCCGCTGCCGCCACCTCCTGCGCCGCCACTGGCGCCACCAAACCGGCCGCCTCCCGACCTACTACCACCGGTACGACGCCCGCCGCCGCCCAGTCGCCCGTCAGCTGCCGTGCTCGTCAACCAACTATAACAAATAATACAACATTATTCACACCGACAAAGAGATGGATGGATTATGTGACAGATGATATGAGTAAGGAGTGAATTCTGATACGACGGATGGAAGGGCCGAATGGAAGATAACAACTGGAACAGGGCAGGCAGATGATGAATTCAAACTTTCATAATCACCTTTAATAATCTTAATAGAACGATGATTGAAGTGAACACACTCAGTTAAACTTGTTATAGATAGTGCCATACACGAAGACGCGTCCCTCTTTTTCCTAATCCCTTACAGTGCAAGTGTGCATCTTTCGCTAGTGCTGCATATCGACATAAACATATCGATATGGCGATATCGATGGCACTATCTATAATATGCTTGAGTCTACCATGATAATTAAAAAAAAATGCAATGTGGAACAATAATGTCTATAAAGTTTATACTCACTTGGGAACATCTTGCTTGGCTTCGACAAGCAATTCGACGAGGTCTCGAGCGAGACCACGATTAGTGTCGTTGAAGAAGGATGTGGCAACACCGAGGTTACCCATACGGCCAGTACGACCGATACGATGAACGTACTCCTCTACGTCAGACGGTAAGTCAAAGTTGATCACGTGACGCACGTGAGGGATATCAAGACCTGCACCAAGGAAACATATAAAATAATAGACTTAAATTGCATTATCATTTCAATCAACCAACCGCCTACTTGCTTATATTTTGACATAAAATAGTAGCAAAAGGACCTAAAAAAGTTAAATATTAAGTACAATAAATTGTTATCCAATCATGATTATTTTTTGTATTTTTAATAACAGTGGTCTCTAAAAAACGAAAAAAAAAAAAGAAAAAAAAGAGCTCTTCAAGGTCGGCAACACATCGGCAATCACCCTGGTATTGCAAATGTCCATAGGCGGCGGTGACCACTCACCATCATGTGGACCGTCTGCTGTCAACTGCCTGTTTGTCAACCTATTGACATAAAAAAAAACAAGCGGAAAATTGAGCATAATGTTTGTGTTGTAAAGCTGCCAGTCCATCTGAGCGGAGATGTACGGAGCTAGGAACATAACCAATACAATTGCACAAAAATTATACGCCGCCTCAGACGAGAGTGAGCAATTTTCCTAGCTCGGCTCGCAACGTTTCGGTGGAGAGGCAGCCTTACAACCACAGAGATAGGGAGAGGTGTCAAGGGGGCGTGTCTGTGTCCGCGCGACATGGTCTAAACCACCATGTTATTTGTAAATGGCCGTCTCCGCGAGACAGTGCGCTTTCTACTATCGTCGTGATATGTTATAAGAATGCCGTGTCGTTCCGGGGTTTCTTGTAAAAACCGAAGCCTAAACCAAAACTTTGTAAATCATGGAATCACTTACCATATGTAATTACTAGTATTTTACTATATTTGTCTTTCAAATCATGAAAAACAACAACTCGTAAAAAAAATCTTGCTTCTACTATGCTATTTTTGTTTTCAAATATCACAGCGACTATCATATTTTTGCATTAAGTACATTGCTTCTTAAGCACTGCCTAAGTTTGTCGCTAAGTGACTGGACAAGCAATGTAAAAATGACGATACTTTATCAAGCGGATGCATCGCGTGGTACAGCCGCTGCTTCTTGCGACGAGTTAGTGATGTGCTTGTGCAGATCCACTAACGTAGATTATCAGAATGAGACAACTGTTTTAACCCGGTTGGTATTATTTTATAGCGTACCTAATAGAGAAATGCGTAACCAACTTTTGTTAAGTAAGTTAATTAAATGTTGATTTAGTTAATTATTAACGTATTTCTTAATTATAACTACAAATTGTTGACGGACCGGTCTATCACGCCGGAGGTCGTGGGTTCGATTCCCATCCAGGACAGACATTTGTGTGCATGAACATGTCTGTTTGTCGTGAGTCTGGGTGTAATTATCTATTTAAGTATGTATTTACAAAAAAAAAGTAGTATATCAGTCATCTGGTTTCCATAGTACAAGCTCTGCTTAGTTTGGCATCAGATAGCCGTGTGTGAAAAATGTCCGAGGATATTTATTTATTATTTATTTTTATTATAATATTTTCTGGACATGCCATTGTTTAATTATGTTATTTTCAAGACCCGAAAACAATTTTTATACCGTGATAAATGGAAGAATCGATAACTTTCCGATTTAGTCAATCACTAGCGTATATGTAAATTAAATGGGTTTTGCACAGTACAACGATAGCACAGAATAACCAATGATAGCGACCGTTGTTTTTGTGTGGGCAAGTTGTATGGCGCATGGTAAATACACGCTGTGATTGATGCGGTAAGGTTTATAATTGATTGAGTAGTACGTTCTAATTTAAGAAATGCGGATATGTGCGCAACTGCGTATCTATTGCTTTTACTGAACTGCATGTGTAGTAGTTGCCGTGTGTTAGGGGCAAACAGCAGACACAGGTGTCCAATATGTTTTTGTTTACCGAGGCAAATCTCCTTTAATTCAGAAATCTGTGCTTACAACACAAATAAAGACTCAAATAGGGCTTCTCGTTTTTAGACATCACTGTTATTGAGAATTCAAAAATAGAATCATAGATACAAAAAAGAATCATAGGTAAGTAGAGGTAGTAAAGAGTGACCTCTGGCGGCGACAGCGGTGGCCACAAGTATAGGTGTCTGTCCAGTGCGGAAGCGGCGCAAGGCCTCCTCACGCTCGCGCTGCGTGCGGTCCCCGTGGATCGATGTCACCGGGTACCCCTGCGAGTCCAGGTACTCCTCCAGCTGGTCCGCGCCTGGTTCATACATAACAACAAACATCCTTAAGCATCATAACATCGCATCGGTATCACATATCATAAATACACATTTCTCCTTCCTTCTTAAGTTACACATACTTATTCCACTTAGGTGTAATACAGGTCATGCTTCGCGTGAACTTACTAATAAAAATGACCTACATATAAATATGACCTAATACAATACTGGGAAGCTTTGGTTCATTCGTAAATGCAGGCAAAGCCGTCGTCAACGCCGCTAAGATATCAAACAACTAGCTTTCCGCCACGCGGTTTCGCCCGCGTTTCCGAGGGATCTTATCTTTTCCCGGGATAAAAAGTAGCCTATGTGCTATTTCAGACTGTAATCTATCTCTATGCCAAATTTCATCCAGATTCATTCAGCCGTTCTGGCGTAAATGAGTAACAAACATACATCCATCCATCCAAACTTTCACATTTATAATATTAGTAGGATATAAATAATATACAGGATTTAAACACTAGTTCCTGCAGTAGATAACATACCTTTCTTTGTTTCAACGAAGACGAGAATTAACTGATCCTCTTCAGGGCGCGCTTTCTGCAGTAAATTAGACGCGTTCAACAAATCCAATAGGAAGGAACGCTTGTCCATCTCTTCCACCCAGACCACCTAGAAACCGTTACATAAATTGTATAATATACCTAATTATCTTCATCTATATATTCATCTTCTTCTTGTCACACACTAGGTGGAGTTGCACAACATGTTTTCCTCTTCCACGTCAATTCAGTACTCGCACAATTCATAAACATTATCATTCTTCATGCAGTCCACCCACACTCGATTCTCTTTTAGTTATGTTTTCCATGACATGCCTATACCAAGCCAAAATTCATAATGTACCTATTAAAAATTAATAAAATATTGTGAATTCATACATACATTTGTATATCTAAAAACATATTAGTTTATAAAGGCATTTTTAAACATTGACCAACCCACTTGGTGATTCACTAAATGTCACACCACCACTCATGGGTTTGATTCCCATCTAGAACATTTGTGTGCATGAACATGTCTGTTTGTCAGTGTTACCAATGTCTAAAGCAATAAGTATGCATGTCAGAAGTAGTTACTACATAGTTATCTGGTTCCCATAGTACAAGATTTTCTTAGTTAGGGATTAGATTAGATGGCTGTGTGTGAATAATGTTCCAGAATATAAATTTATTTTACCTTCTGAGTAATATTTTCTGACGTGGACCCCACACGGCCGACGGCAAGGAAGACATAATTATAAAGGAAATCCTGTGCCAGCACTTGAATCTGCTTGGGGAAGGTAGCAGAGAACATAAGAGTCTGCCGCTCGCCAGTCTTGGGCATGGTGTGGCTCTCGACGATCTTGCGGATCTGTGGCTCGAAGCCCATGTCAAGCATGCGGTCGGCCTCGTCGAGCACCAGGTGGCGGCAGTGGTCCAGCGCCACGCGGCCGCGCGCCAGCATGTCCACCAGCCGACCCGGCGTCGCCACCAGCAGGTGGCAGCCACGCTCCAGTTCGCGGAACTGCTCGTGGATTGGGGAACCGCCATACCTATAGTATCAGTCTCATTATTATCTCCTTCATATTTTTTTGGTTTACAATAATTAATATTTTTTTATAAAACGGGGTTTTGTATTAAATGTCGATTTGATCACCATTTGAAGTGTATTAAGGATTACAGTTGGGCATTATACAGGATTTCCGGTAAGTAGTACGACAAACTTGAGGGGGAGATATATGGGAAGGTCACCTACCAAATATGCAAAAATCTTCGAGATATTCTGATTTTTATATATTGAATGTTTTGATATTAAATATATCGAAAATGAATATGTATTGCACAAATTGATAGAACAGAATTCATACATACACGACACACGGCCGCACGCGTGAACGGTAGGCGAATTTCCTAGCCTCGTCGAAAATCTGAGTGGCCAGCTCACGCGTCGGAGCCAACACCAAACCCAGCGGGTACTGTTTGCGTCGATTGAACCTGTAACAGCAGGAATACAAAACATGCCATAAGTCAGTAAAGTAGTGTACGATTGATGGTGATAAAAGTATAGTAAATCCACTGACCCCATGTTTTTGACGGGCCCCGCTTCGTATATCTGATTGAGTATGGGCACGAGGAAGGCGGCGGTCTTGCCGGAGCCGGTCTGCGCGCACGCCATCACGTCCCTGCGCCCGCACACTATTGGGATCGCGTACTTCTGTACCGGCGTCGGCTTGTCGTAGCGAGCGAGCGATATATTCGAACGCATTATTTCCGTCAAGTTAACATCCTCAAACTGAAATAAGTAAAATAGCTGATAAGTAATTGCCCTTCCGTTAGTTCAGTTATTAAACAAATATGTATTGTACAACATACGCTGGTGATAAAGTCCGGCACGCGGTCGCCGCTGGCCTCAACCGGTATATCCTCGTATTTGGAGAAGTTAATGCCTGTGTTGCCAGTGCCAAACAAGTCCAACTCCTGCCGCTCGTCGCGAGGTAGCGGGATCGTCCAATCATTCTGTCGCATATACATTTATTAATATAGCAATGGGTTATTATTAGGCTATCATGTTTGTATCATAAAGATTCAATAATTACATTGGACACCTCATCCCTGCGAGTGGATGTGCGGCGAACATCGTCGGAGGCCCATCGCGAGTTAGTGCGCTGATCGTCCGCGCGTGGCTCCGGCTCCTTCCAGCGGTCGTTCCGCGGCGGGGGCGGTTCGTTGTAGTCCTCGTCGCGGCGAATGTCGCGATGGCCGGTGTCGCGGCCTCCCCCCTCGCGGCCTCCATCTCTGCCTCCATCGCGGCCTCCATCTCGGCCTCCGTCGCGACCCGCGTCACGTCCGCTAGAGCCACCGCCGCCGCCTCCGCGACCGCCACCGCCACCGCCGCGCTCACCCCATTTATCCGACGATGACTCAGCCCAGCGATCTGTATCGCCATTCTGACTTCCTGATTCACGACCTGAGATACGTATTCACTTGTTAAATGTAGGTACTTTATTATGAATTTGCATTTTATGTACATCATACCTTTATTATTAAGCGTATAGTGTTAGTTAATCTACTATTTTACTATGTGTAACTACAAAATAATCTTTATAATGTGTTTTAAATCCACCAGTGATTGCGTGTCCTTACAAACTAATAAAAAAAATGTTATTGTTAGGTATATACACACATACAATGATATAAATCATAATTTAAGAAATAGGTATAACATTGGTATGTTGCTTGGTTTTACTTTCGATCACGAGCTATGATAGCAGAGGAATATAATGGAAAAAAAAACGTCTGTATTATGACCATCTTCCTTTATAATTACAAAGAAATAAAAATATTTATTCAGCATATTATTATGTAGGTACGTGTTTCAATGATTAAATATAATATTTTGCGATACCAACTGTTATAGTAGATACTCTAATATAAATACATTAGCCAACTAAATTGAGCTTTGTCTAGTATACAATAAAACCGTTCTTTTAATGTATATGATTTGTATCGGTGCATACCGCGGTCCCTGCGCGGGTATCGCGAGTCGTAGCCGCGATCGTTTTCACGTTCGCGGTCACGGTCGCGGTCTTCGCGCCGACCACCACGGTCGTTGCCTCTAGTGTTGCTTCCCAATGATGAACGGACGTCACGTGACTCGCTAGGACGAACGTCTAAGCTTTGACGCTTAGACTCTTCCCCTGTGCACACACCACAACAAATGAATGTCCCCGTGAATATTCATTAATGACTACGTACCTACTTATTATGTACGTGGTACACCGCAATTCACATATTCATTTATCCAAGGTCTAGTAAAAGTGTAATTATGTCTTAAGATAAAACATCCCAATGGACTGATTTTAGTAATATGTTTTCTCGACTCTGCATGAGATCAGAATTGTAATTAAATAATTTTCATTTCTTAATGTCCAAGTAATTCTCAAACAAAATTAAAATGTAGTCATGAATTGAAAACAAAAACAATACGCTATGCAGTATGCACTTAGAATACAGTTTATCTGCGCTAGCTAACACTCAGAAATAACAGTTGGTTTTACGTAATATTACTCGACGATGTAAGAGCCTATTCCCATTAGAGTCGTACAAGATTTAGAATGAACGTGTTCCAACCGTCATGCGCTATTAAATTTCCCTTCCATGACAATCTGATGACAAGCTCACAACACACATCATTAGTGGTAAGCCGAGATCCGATTATAAGAATATCTAATGCAAATTACAAATAAATGTTTTATTATAAAACATCAAATCGCAACTAATTTCCATGGTGAACATAGACCACTTTACAATTAAAACAAAAATAACCGGTTGACCAAACCAAGGGAGTATAAACTTGTATTTAATTTTGTGAGAACATGTAGGTACTATTAAAAAAAACCGGTCAAGGGCGAGTGGACTCGCGTACCGAGGGTTCCGTACAAACTTAGATATGTAAATAGTTCGTTTATCACGGTAATGGAGCGTCGTCGATTTTTTTTCTATCATTTTGCGATTGCATTGTTTTCTTTTTTCGGATTTATTCCTTTACTTGTACATGATTCTAGGTCAACGGAAAGTACCTACCCTATAAATTTTTATTCCTTCGAAGAGCTTCGAAATATACGTTTTTTGCGGCAAAATCGGCTGTATTTTTTAACGTTTGCTTTTTTTCACAGCTTCAAGGGACTATAGACCTGAGTATATTGTTTTAATTTCAACTAGATACCTCCACGCGTTCCCGATATCAAGGGTCTTACAGACTGACGGACAACGAAGTGATCCTATAATATAAGGGTTCAGATTTTTCCTTTTGCGGTACGGAACTCTAAAAACGATATAAAAGAGAATTTAATAAAAAACATTAATTTAACTCGTGCCCTGTGATGTTTATCTATATGTACAGGATGGAAACTTTCAGCGGGGCAGTAAGGGGAAGTACCTTATCCGTTGAAGCTACACGAAAATGGTCTTAGGAGACTATCCATGATTTTTTAAAGAATTTTGATCCCCATTAAAAAAAATATACAATTAGCAAGAAAATAGCCACTTTACACAAAGAGTTTTTTTGATGCCAATCGATCCTGTTTCTAATACTGATCAAAAACTTCAATGGGACCAACCATCGTTGGAGTAGGTACTCAAAAAGTCACAAATTGCAAAAAACTTTTCCCATATATTTTGTATGAAAAATTTACGCTAAAGTTTTTTTAGTGACGGTTGAGATCTCAGGTTTCGCGAAACACATAATCAAGTGCGATTTTCTTTTAATTGTTGGTGTGGTGTAATGTGGAACTGAGTTAATTCCGAGGCATCAAAAAAACTTTTTGTGTAAAATGGCTAGGTAATGTAGGTACATTTTTTTGAAAATCTGTGAATGGGGATCAAAATTCCATAAAAAATTATGGATAGTCTCCTAAGACCATTTTCGTGTAGGTGCCACGGATAAGGTACTTCGCCTTACTGCCGCGCTGAAAGTTTCCAACTTGTATATATAAAAGGATAAGTCCTGACTGACTCATCAACGCCCAGCCTAAAGCCTAGACCCTTAGACCTAGAAAGCTGATTTTTTTTCACAGATGTTGTTTTTAAGACGTATGAAAGTCGCTTTTTGAAGCTAGAATCGTGAAACTTTGTTTTTAGACTAACAATTAAAAATAAAGAAAAAATTGTTTTAGCGTTGACTCACTGACTCATCAACACCCAGTCAACAAACTTGGACCTAGAAAGCTGAATTTTTGTGTAGACGAAGAAAAATATAGGATTTTTCGAAATTCAATCTCTAAATGTGTAAAAAAAGGGATACCTACGCGGGTAAAAAAGCTTTGGGTTTAATAATAAAAATGATGTACAATTATAGTGGGAGACTAATTGATTAATTGACTAATAATGATTAATGTATGCCATACACAAATTTTATTTAAAGCTATTTAGCCATTTGAGTAACATGTATTTTTGTATTAGTTTAAAAATAAAATTGTTAAACATTTGAAAAATAAAGTCAATATAGTCAGATGGTCCAATTTTTTTTTAAATTCTGGATAGGCCTGTGTTTGACTGCAATCTCACTATGGTAAGTGATGTGGCCGAAGGTGGTAAGCACACAAAGCCTAGATGGGAACTGGCTCTCAAGTGCAACTGTTGGAACACACCGATAGGTACTTGGCGACAGATTTTCAACTTGAGGGTGGTAGCCAGCCAAACGGGTAGGTACTCCAACCAAAGTACCCTACCACCGTGCTATGTTCCTTCACCGAAAGCTCAAGCTCATTGTAGGATTCGAACCCACGACCTTCGCCGCGTTATCCGACGACACTTACCACTGAGCTATCATCGCCTTAAAATATTAAAAAAATGTAACCTTGCTGAGTTTTTTGCCGGTTCTTCTCAGTTGAAGGCTAACTTCCGAACCGGTGGTAACTTCTGTGATTCGACCTTCATAAGTGCCCTTCTAGGGCCTAAACTGAATAAATGGTTTTGACTTTGACTTCGAGCAACCTTCCGAGCTGTATGTTACGAGTTTAGATTTAGCATAAATATATTAAACATGTGACCAATAAAAATACTTGTAATGAGTTCATTTAATAAAGATATTTTTTAATTTGAATCTGAGTACCAAATATCCAAACATGTCCATGTCATCATTTGATTGTACATACTATACCTAATTGTTTTTACAATAAGAGTATAATCTCTCAAATAATTATTCCCTATGCCACTATTCCAATTAAATAATAGAGATACCATAAAAATCTTAGGCCCTCAACATTATTGTAAAATACATAGAAACATAGAATATTAAATATTTATTGAAATGATAAAAGAGGCAGTCAATATTTAAAGGATGAAATATATGGTTATTATGCAAAGACCAGCTTGCATCCTATAAATCAGATTACTCATAACTTCTGACTGAGAGAAGATAAATAATAACATCCTGAGTAATTAAATTCAAATAAATATGATCTGCTGTGAAATCAGCACTTCAAAAACCAAAGTACATAAAGCTTTATGCCTAAGTGTTAAAATTATCTACATCATGTAAAATTGGCAAAAATGAAAAAAAATAAAAGTGAATGTTATAAATGCAATGTTCATAAGTTTAGAAGGTACATGTTATTTCTAATTTAGTTGTTATACATGCTACATGCAATAATAATTTTTACATCATTTAAAACAAAGAAACATTTAAATTACTTATTATTATGTACATAATGAGATTAATATAATCACATTTAGTTATGACTGAATTAGAATAATTTAGGTTTACGGTTATAGAGCATGCTTTTAACAACACCTTCAATAAGCAGTGAAAAGTAGCAGACATGATTAACCAGTAATCTATTACCCCATAGATATTGTACTGAATTAATGGATACATAACCATTTTAGATAAAATATCTGTAAACTTCTGCTTTTAAGCTCCTATAGTAAATATTATCAAGCAAGGAATTGTAGTGCAGATAAGTATTCCAGGGTCATCTTTATCACATGACAAGTTTCTCATTATGTATAGACAACTTACCTACCTTCATACCTTCCACTCTACATAGTATGAGCTGCTTGTACAGCTTAAGCTCTAGCTTATGCTGCTAGTTGCCTCTCAGGCATATTTGTAAATCTTTAGGTAAGAAATAAAGCCAAGAAGCAAATCATAACATTCTACAATTATTTTAGCTGTTTCCCTTATAATCTACACTTCTATTCTTATTAGCCATTTCATAATCACATTTAAAATTTCATGCTGTTTGTTGGTAACGGTTGATAATTGGACCAATTAGGTAATAATATAGATACAGATGATATAGAAATTATAAGTTACCTGGAGAGTTGCCGGCCTGCAACTGCCTGCGCAGATGCGGGGGAATATAGCGGCCAGCACCCTTGTTAGCCTGAGGCTGCAAGTCCAGACCAGCAAGCTGGAAATGCATAAGGAGTTAATAAATTACATCAAAGTAGTCCTGAATATTCTCCTAGAAATGCTATAATATATGTTATATTAGAAATGCACAGAACTGCAATGATAAAACTTCATGAAAGAAAACACTAAGAAAATATTCACATAGATAATAACTGTACACCAAGGGATCATAGCTTTTCCAGGGATTAAAAAGTATACTAGGTATGTCTAATTCTAGGATATGATCTACTTGTGTGCCAAGTTTCATCAAAATCCGTTCAGCCCATTTTAGGTTATTGAGTAACAAACATCCAATCATACAAACTTTCACATTTATAATATTAGTGGGATATTTTCTAATTTCTATCCTCCTATCAGTAGGATAGTACGCATCCTACTGATATATGAAAATAGTCGCAGTAATAGGGTGTGATTTTCAATAAGTACCTATAGCCGTAAGAAAACTTTCGTGACGTCATAAATCATTTCATAAAATATAATACGTAACGGATCATGTATTCGTAGGTACAGGCGTACAGCTATCAGAATCTTTATTCCTGCGTAAGAGTAAATTATTTATCGCGAAAATTCATTTCCTCCCGCCATGACACGCAAATATAACGTGACAATGACCTCACTCCTATGTGCCTTAGGAAAATTTCTACTGCCCAGGGCATGAGTTCGATTTCTAATAGTTTGCTTTCAAATCACTGTAATAGACACTCTACCCTAAGTGGAAGATCCCAGTCGCCATGTTGGTTATTCCAAGACACGTAAAAGCATTGAGATTTTATTGTTCTAATCTATTTCAGTGACATACAACCATTAACCTCATGAATTAGAATATTTTAAATCGGATATAAGGATTCTTCAGATATCATAATCTACACGGAGGCTTTCATTCTCTTGACCGGAGTAAAGAAAAAATCAATAGTGCATGTAAGTACATGAGGCACAAACCTGCTGCTCTAGACCTGTTCCATTTTGGTTGGTAACATTACTCATATTACTACCAAGCGGTACGTTTTTTTGGCAACTTTGCTCCAAAAATATTATACAAACACAGTCTACAATGAATTTTGCACAATCACAAATTCACAAAATCACATGAAAAGACTTCAATTTTACTCTCCGAAATCACTTTTCATTCGTAGTTTTTGTTCTTCACTGACTGATTATTGAGATGCGTTCATTCATACGTATTCATTCATCATTCAATACCATTCATTCTTTCCGAAGTTTCCAATGAATAAATTCAAATTACGAGATTACTTATTTAATTTCCTTATTTTCAATGGTGGTTATATTTTTTGAGAAAAATCTGATATGCTGGAATAAAACTAGTGACTACTAAATATGTTATGAAATCAATTTATCAAAACATTTTATTATTGAATATTTGTTATACATTTTCTTATAATAATTACGTAAATGGTTAAAGGAAGGTTTTGGATAATATTCAACTTAGTTTATAAACAATATCATAGTAAATCAGTGCATAAAAAGAATATGATGTTTCCCAATATGTAAAAAGGACCAAAGAAAAGGGGAAACTTGCGCGAGGGAAACATTTTTGCGTTTATGAGTGAGTCAGTGTGTGACTGTTTTATCATTAGAGCACATCCGTTTTGAATATCTATAATGGATCAATAGATGTCACTATACTAGAAAATTTACAGCATCTTTGAATATTTTTTTGTTGATGGCAATTTTGACAATCGTTAGTGTTGCAAAAAAATCAACTATTTATATTGCTCTAGTAATGGACTTTTTGGCGGGAACTTGCAGAGTGACGTTGCGTTTTCGTTTTATTTTCATTAAATTCGTGTATTTTGAGTTTTATTGTATAATTTCGGTGGTGTTTTATCCAATAATTATCAATCTAAGTGCACAAGTGAAGTGAAATGAAACGAAAGCGTGTATGTGACTTTCCAGGTTGTCCCAAAAAGTCCGTGAATGTTTTAGTGGAACAACCGCCAATTTCACTAAAGCTTGATTGGACATGTATGGACGAGGACTGGACATTACAGTGAGTTTGATAATGTGACTATAACATAAAAGAAGAAATTGAAACTGAAGAAAATGTATGCGATTGAAAGACTTTGTATTGACTAAATCTTAGACGAATAATCCAATAGACGGAACCATACAACGTTGCCGCTCCGCCGGCTATCCGTACACGCATTGTCTTGTTTCTTTGTTTTATATACGGATCTTCACGTTGAGTAAAAGAAAAAGCTATTGTCGGAATGGCAATCTCGCACTGTCCGTGTGAATCGTGTCATTTTTTGCAAAGAGGATAAAAACACTACGTTTTAATTTTTTGACCGACAAGTGGGCCACAACATTGCAACACGGGTGTATATAAAGTGAAAAGTTGAGGAAATATCGTTGATAAGACTAGATTTTTTTGCAATATAGTGAAATTATGTCGTGTTGTGCTGTGTTTTGTCCATCAAGAACAACAAAAGGAGGTGTAAAAGATCCGGAATTATCATTTCACACGTATGTATTTTTGGGCTATTATTATCTTTAAGTATCGTAGATTTAAAGCCAAAATGCATTTCACATTAAGGATACACATCATTAACATCATTTTATTACCCTGTGGTGATAATTTTAATTTACTTAGATTTACAGCTTTAATTTATGTTTATTAGATGCAAAGAAATTTAAATATAGATACAATAGAACGGCTATCAGAAGAAATGTCATAGAAAAACTGTGATCCCATTCCATGGCTCAGTAACGCCATCTATCTTTGAATAGCAAACATACGTGATAGGGATGTTACCAAGCATTCAGATATTAGGTATCGACTATCGATAATAAAAGTCGTTTATTTGTTCACATTTACATACACAATAGAATAAAACAAATACAAAAAATATAAAGCAATAAAATGTTATTATTTATTTTCAAAATTATTTTTACATATAAATTATTATTATTAAGTATGGTTAGGACTGCATCACCTAGATTTCGAGAGTGTTCTGACCTATGTTTCAAGAAAATCGGCTCAGTTGTTTGAAGATCTTTTTTTAGGGTTCCGTACCCAAAGGGTAAAAACGGGACCCTATTACTAAGACTTCGCTGTCTGTCTGTCTGTCTGTCACCAGGCTGTATCTCAAGAACCGCGATAGCTAGACAGTTGAAATTTTCTTGCCACTATAACAACAAATACTAAAAACAAAATAAAATATATATTTAAGGGGGCTCCGATACAACAAACGCGGTTATTGCCGGCTTCTCAGCAAAAGCAACCTTCCGAACCGTGCATTAGAGTTATTAGAATCTGACAATTCATAAGTGAAGCGCCTGTGAAAGCCTATTTGGATGAATAAACATAAGCCAACTGGTCCAGATCGCTGTCAGGTGGTAGCGTGCCCAGAATACTTGCAGCACTGACTCTTTGAATGGTAATGCTAATACGTTGCAAAGTATTCGCCAGCACTCCGGTCACGTGACGCTTCGATGAGGCGTTTAGCGATGACACGGTAAACGCGGTGAGCAGCTGGTCCCCACGGCCCCATTGTCTCAACCCCAAACGACTCAACTATCAAGATTGCTATACTTGCGCCGTTTGAGATTCTCAGCGCAAGTAGCGGTACCATCTGCCCTAACTGCGGACTCTGGAAGATGAGACGGTGCCAAATTGTCGACACAGGTAGCGTCCCACACTAAAGGCCGACCCATCTTCCAAGGAATCAAAGTATCAGTAGAATCCATACCGTCGCTTGCCATCATCACGCACCAGCCCACGACTACGGCGAAGAGTATAAGTAAATTTTGGTACAGGCAGTATTTGAGGATGGTATAAGCAGAATGAATATTAATTTGAAGAAGACGGTCCGAAAAATCATTAAAATTTTAATTATTTTCTTCAATGAAGTCCGAAAAAGAATTACCTCATAAAATTTTATCGATAACAAAATCGATAAACAACATTCATCTCTTACAAGGCATGGTTAAGCTACTCAACAATAGCGGGCGTATATTACAAAATTTGCAATGTTCTAGAACTATTTATAAAATATATTGAGTTCTAATTAATTACTGAGTAAATATAAATAATACTTACGAAAATAAACCGATGTTAGGTCCAGTCGTTTTACCATATAGCGATTTGCAGTTTCGTAATGCGTAACTCGGCATATTTTCGCAGAAAATGTTTTTTTTTTGTGGACACAAATACGTGTTGACATGCAGTGGTGAGTATAATAGTCATCTATCGGTGAGTGGTGCCAAACTAGACTTATGTACTCCAGAGTACATAAGTATTTAAGTTTTGGATTACGATTTTGTTCGCTATGTCCGGTCTATAGTATAAGTTTAAAGTCTTTGATTAGATGCATGGTTTTACGCCTTCCGAATAGTGATGTGCCTACAACGCTTTGTCGATATTTGCTAAATCCATATCCTTGCTTTATGTTAAGTTAAACATTGACCGTTTGTTCCTCTTTCGCTGAATGGATTATGATGAAATTTTATAAGTAAACCAATTTAGGAACTTTTTTTAAATATCAGTTTGACCACTATCTCATATGTTGGTGACGTCGTGATCGAAGCTGGTAGGTAGGGAGGCATTTATAAATCAAAATCTGAAAATATGTCACGTGACATTTTGCGATTAAAAATGTAAGATGCCTTTGTATATTAATATAAGGATTATTATTAATAAAATATTTTGTTGTAGGTTTCCAAAAAGTCCAGAAATCAGAAACCAGTGGATAAAAGCTGTAAGGCGCGAAAATTGGGAATAAATTAATATTCATCGTACAGCTTGGCAAAAAATCAAGAAAATAAAGGGGGTGCCACTATCTTTGACTTCAATAATATAAATTATTTTTTAACTTTTTAACATATTTTAGCATAAATAACAATCGTTTTCACTTTTTACACAATTTTAATACCGTTTGATATTTACTATCATTTGATTAATAGAATAATTAAGCATTGCAAAAATTAAGTATTACTCCAATTTCTAGACATTTTTGCAATGCTTAATTATTAGACCTAGAAATCCAGTTTTTCTTTGCGAGTTTATAACCAAACTACCATCACCAAACTTTTTTTTTTAAATATTGAGTTCCATCTTGTATTAGTTGATACGTTTTTTCAAGGTTTCTAGGTAGGATTGCTTGTTTGTATCCATATGAGTTAAGGTTCCGCGAATTTAACGAATCAAATATATTATTTATTATTGTTATGAACTCACAGGTGGCTTCACAGTCAGAAAATTCTGTGAGTTTCATTTTATTCCGGAAAAATAATAATGCGTCTGCCACTGACTGACTCAAGAGCTGTGCAGCTAATTTTCTGTTTTACGTATTCTATATGTCCTTGTCTTATTTTGTTTGCTAAATGCAATTGTTTTTCAGTTTGGAGTTTGTGAAGTAGCTCAAAGTATTTAAAGGATATTTCATGACCACTATCATTATATATATAGCCTGGTAACAGACAGACGGACGGACAGACAGCGAAGTCTTAGTAATAGGGTCCCGTTTTTACCCTTTGGGTACGGAACCTTTATCAACTTATTTGATTTAGACATTTGCATTCGATTTTTTATACTGTATGTAATTATTTAGCTTGAATATTCTTAAATTTTTCCACCATATTTTTTCTTTAAGGAAGTTATATTATTATGTGAAAGCTGGTCTTTTGGATTATGTAAAAAAATATGTTAGATTCATGTTCATTAAAGTAAATATATTTATCATAAATATTTTCCTGTATTTTCATTTTTAGGCTCACTGTTATGTATCGATATTTTTTTCATCGATATGTTCTGTATACGATCACTTCCCTACTCACGCACACTAATGCAGATCTAGGAACTCACACTAACATAAAATGGACATGCTACCTAGGCATACCTTCCGTCTATTGTATTATTCTTATTCGTCTAAGGACTAAATACTAAAACTGTGACAAATAGACCAAGACCATTTCAAATACTTTGACATTGGCAGAAATATCCTAATAGGATGATTGCCAGCAACAAAAAAAAAACCCAAGTAAATAAATCATACTGAGGGATGATGATCATTTAAGGCGATGATAGGTCAGTGGTAGTGACGTCGGATACTGCGGCGAAGGTCGTGGGTTCGAATCCTACAATGAGCTTGAGCTTTCAGTGAAGGAAAATATCGTGAGGAAAGCCATAGCACAGTGATAGGATACTTTGTAGTACCCGACTGGCTGGCTACCAAACCTCAAGTTGAAAATCTGTCGCCAAGCCGATACATACTCGCGAGAATTCACGTAGCTCGGTTAACAACACTTAAACGCACGCGCAGTCAGTTGTTCGTAAACGAACTGACGCTAGCGAACCCAAAACTTACCAGCGAAGACGGGCATGACCATTCCGAACTATACCGGAATTTGCCGATCTCTTATCACAACATTGGCGGTGTATGGACACTTTTTCTGTAAAAATAATTATAAATAAATTGCGACCTGTTCTGTTTCTAAGAACTAATTCTTCATATTTTGTAGAGAATTTTTTTAATATTCTTACTTTATTAGATAGCCAGATAGGTGAGGAAGTTTTGGTACATTTTGTACACTTCTAACTCCATTACTTTTTTTTTATTGGCATTTTAATCTTTAAGAAAACAGAGAAATAATTCAAAGTGACACGATTTAAAAGATATTGTGTCGAAGCCATTGCAAAATTTCATCATTTTATTGATTTAAAAAAAGTATTTACATGTTGTCTGAGTACCAAAAACAAAAAAAGTTAAAAATGTTATGCACTTTTTTTTTAATTTGATTTTGAAGTTGTAATTCGGGATTTTTTCGAGAAAATACTAAATTCCCAAATTTCTCAGTAACGGTCAACATTTGTATCATGCAATCTAGGGTTCATTTCGTAGCTTACAGTGTATACTATCACGCCCTTAAAGGAATGTATCGAATAACCAGTAACCCTGTATATATATATATATCTCGACTTATATAACTTCGTTCCATCCGGGTGTGGTGTATACATACAACACACAAAAAAAATATATATATATATTTTTGTGTATGGTCGGTGACTTTTGTCACCGACACTTTTTTGTGTGTTGTCAAAAATTTTTTTTCCGTCTAGCCCCCTTTCATATTTCATAACGCGCGATAAGGAACTTCGTTCCAAATATTGGTAATTTTTTGCGATTACTTATTAATTGGCGTAGTGTACCTAGTGCCATTTTTTGATACAGGTTTATTGATTGATGGTTGTAGAACGTTGAGTATTATGCTCTAAGTTGTAGAAGCTCAAATAACATCATGGCCCTTGTTGCCAGTACTCCAGATTTTACGGGAGTTCTCCCGTTTTCTGTAAAAGCCCGACCTAGGTTACCGATTTTTACGGCGAACTCCCGATTTCATATTGCCACTCCTATAAAAAATATTATGACGATCAGAAAACCGGAGAATGTGCGTAATTTCCATGATATTTTGGCAGTAAAAGAAATGTCCTTAAAAAATTGACTTAAATTTTTTCAGTTTCCTTATTTTAAAATAACATTTTAAAATAAGGAAACTGAAACCTTTCTACTAATCTAGTATATATATAAAAGTCAAAGCTGACTGGCTGACTGACTGACTGACTGACTGATCTATCAACGCACAGCTGAGACCACTGAAAGGATTGCGTTGAAATTGTCACACAGATAGGTATTATGACGTAGGGTTCCGCTAAGAAAGGAAATTCACCCCCCAAGGGGATGAAACGGGGGTCCAAAGTTTGTATGAAACTCTGTCATTTTTGATTTGAAATGAATGAAATTTGGCATTTAGCCTCTAAATGTTAAATAATAAAACACGCATTTAAATTTTTAATGAATTTCAACCCTTTAAAGGGGTAAAAAGGGGGTTAAAGTTTGTATGAAAAAAATTGTTTATTATCAGAATTACTCAAAATTTAGTATTTATACTCTTCAATCAAATTAAAGACACAATGTACGGACTTTTAGAATTTCAACCCTTAAAGGGGTAAAAGTTTGTATTATTTTTTTTTATTTGAAATCAATGGAATTTGGTATTTTGCCTCTAAATGTAAAATAATAAAACAGGTATTTAAGGATTTTTTGAATTTCAACCCTTAAAGGGGTAAAAAGGGGTGTTAAAGTTTGTATGAAAAAAAATTTTTATTACCAAAATTATTTGAAATTTAGTATATATGTCTTCAATAAAATGAAAGAAACACGTGTTTAAGAATTTTTTCAATTTCACCCCTTAAATGGGTAAAGAGATGTGTTAAAGTCTGTATGAAAAATAAATTGTTTATTATCAAAACTACTTGAAATTTTGTATTTATGCTCCTCAATAAAATCAAAGATGCTTATATGCGTATTGCATATAAGGATTTTTTGAATTTCAGCCCTTAAAGGGGTAAAAAGGGGGGTTCAAGTTTGTATGAAAAAAATATTGTTTATTATCCGACTTACTAAAAATAATGTATTTATGCTCTTCATTAAAAATAAAAAATCCACGTATTTAAGGATTTTTTCAATTTCACTCCTTAAAGGGGTATAAAGGGGGGTTAAAGTTTGTATGAAAAATAAAAAGATTATTTTTGGATAATTTGAAATATCCCTCCAGAACTGGAAATAAAGAATCAGCCAGAATCGTGTAGTCCACGTAGGCGAAGCTGCGGGCGGAAAGCTAGTCTCATTCTAAATGTATGGGAGCGTTTGATGTCAATATTTTGGATACTTCTAGTTTGATTAAAAATAAATATTGATGTCATTTTACTGATTAGGTGACGTACTTTCGATATCAGTTTAATTTTTTTGGATATCTGTAATAGTTACGAAATAATCGCCTGGACACACTTAACGATTACACCTGTATATCTTTCGATATTTTACCGATTTAAAAATATATTTCTGGTAACACTTTAATTTTTTTTAAATTAGTTGTACTTTTTGGCGGCAACTTGCGAAGTGACGTTGTGTTTTCGTTTGATTTTCATTTAATTGGTGTATTTTGAGTTTTATTGAATAATATTGGTGGCGTTTTGTCCAATAAAGATAAAAAGATAAATCTATATAAGTGAAGTGAAGTGAAATGAAAGCGTGTATCGTGATTTTTCAGGTTGTCCCAAAAAGTCCGTGAATGTTTTAGTGGAACTACCGCCAATTTCACTAAAACCTGACTAGACATGTACGGACGAGGACTAGACATTACAGTGAATGTGAGAATAAAAAGAAGAAATTAAAACTGAAAGACTTAGTATCTATGGTCATGACAAAAAATTACTAAAAAAAAAAGAATTAAAATTAGTATCATAGAAGCTATGTAATATCATAGATAATACATTAAACATTAGTGATTTTGAAAGGATTTAGATGACAAATTATAAAGTAATAAACTTTGATTGCACTTTTTTCTATTTTACATTGGTGTTATAGTTAAAAAGTACCTAATTGTTAAGGTGTTATAGTTCATAAGTAAACTATAAATAAGATATCCTCTATCTATGCATTACCTACTACAAATCATCCAGCTTTTGTTCATTATTATTTTCTTTTGTTTATTTATAATTTGATTACCCTAAAATACTTAGTGGAGTGAAATCATTATGACTAAATATTCATAATTATGGTGTTAGAATATTTTATTTCTACAGAATGAACACAAACCAACCACCAACTCCTCGCGAGCGTCAGCCACCACCTGAACCTAGAGCTCGCCAGGCGCCACCACCTCCAAAACGCGCGACAGCAGTTCCGCCACCACAACCAAGGGAACGCCACGCACCTCCTCCACCAAGAGAGAGACAGCCACCACCACAGCCAAAACATTTGTGAAAGTATCTTATAGAGCAACCCATCAAACATCATGCCATTGTTACCTATTTATTGTTCTGTTTATCATTAAATATATGAACATAATATATTTTCATAATTCTTCCTCATTTATGATAATGTAAAAATATAACCTCTTGAATTTGAGTAAGGTGTGTGGTAACCACTCCTGCCTACTAGTAATATTATAGATTACTAGTAGGTATGCATTAGCAGTTATTATCCTAGCTAGCATGGAACCATGCAGTTGTATGGAACACTTGTTTTATAGAAAATTGGTCCATGAAGAAAGTCCTACACTGCTATAACTTGCTTTTTTTCATTGGTAGTTTTGTGTGACACATATTAATTAAACTAGGTATGTTTGTGTAAAAGCCCATATATTGGTAAATCTTATGTTTAACTAGTAACTCACAGGATTTACCCATATGAGTTTGTAAATGTAAAGATTTGTAAATAAGTGATAATTTTTCTGGCTTTTAGCATAAGTTAAGTGTTTGATACATGCTAGTTTTTACTAATAACAGTTGGTAAATGTACCTTTTGGTTTTGGATAAATAAAACAATGAATATTTCTTAATCATTTATTTTAATTGCCTATCATTCAAACCTTACATGTAGGTATTTAGTTATCATTATGATATTTTTTTATTATAAACCTACGTAACAGAACGAACTGTCTCGCTGTACACGTGATGAATACAATACCTAGTACCAACTTAATGAAAATATCTCTTACGATATTTACAATTCTGAACCGAAATTGATATGGTTTCGTTTTTATACCACTAGGTGGCAAACAAGCTTACGGCCCACCTGATGATAAGCGGTTTCCGTAGCCTACTGCCTATGGACGCTTGCAACACCAGAGGCGTCACGAGCGCGTTGCCGACCTTGCATAAACCTTCTTGCTCCTCTTTTGAAACTGTAGTCTCAAGGGAAAACCTCTACAGGGAACTCATTCCACAACCTGATCGTGCGCTGGAGAAAATGTCTCTCAATAATGGTATAATTAGGTACGTATCTACTTTAAACGAGCAATTCTTTTATATAATCTGAATTTCAGAAACGGCTGCAACGATTTTCATGAAATTTTTCGGTTTCGGTGGCGAAAAATCGATCTAGCTAGATCGATAGGTATCATTTTAAAAACGTCGTTTTATCCGTGTTTTCAGGCAATGAAAAGCTGCTACAATAACATTAGAATACGAAGGTAAATTTCGCACTAAACTGACAGGTTATAATAGCCACTGGGGAGTAAGGTTCTGAATAGGTAAGGTACCCTATTATTAGCTTTCAATGTTTGTTATTACGCGAGTGACAGTTTTATTTAAATTAATTAATCTATACTAATATTATTATAAAGAGGAAAGATTTGTATGTTTGTAAAGAATAAACTCATAAAATTATTTTTAAAAATAAATAACAAAAACCGACTTCAAAACTGTAACCTATGTACAAACATAAACTAAAAAGTAAAGAATAATATTTTAATTTCAAAGCAAGAGCCTTAAAGGACAATCAACAAAATTATTGATATTTATATATCTATTTAATATTTATAAACAGTTATTTTTGGAGTCGGTGCCAACGTGTTGTACACCTTATTACAAGGCCTTAAAAAAGCCAAACTGGCTCTCAAGTGCATTTGCCGGAACACACCAACAGGTGCTTGGCGACAGATTTTCAACTTGAGGGTGGTAGCCAGCCAGTCGGGAACTACAAAGTACCCTACGACCACGCTGTAGTTTCCCCACGATGTTTTCCTTCACCGAAAGCTCAAGCTTATTGTAGGATTCGAACCCACGACCCTCGACGCGGCATCCGATGTAACTACCACTGAGCTATCATCGCCCTAAATATCAAGAATTTAGTACAAAGGGTTACCCTAATACCTACCTCTAATAATAATATTTTTTCAGCGTTTCAAATGCGTTTCGGCGTCCAAATAAATTAATTCCGTTCACATAGCAAATGGTTCAATAATTTTTGCGATTTGCAATTGAAAACATAAATCAAATCAACATACCCATATTTAAAAAATATTAAACTGAACTCCAGCTTCCTCCGCGTGGGTGAAGGAAGAAGGATGTCTGTAATCTGAACATTTTGCGTTGATATACATAAAATATCTAAATTTAATAAATCCGCTGTAGACTTTTACGCATTCCAATTGTCAGTGCCATATACTGATAGTGTATCAACGGATAAAATGAATAAAACAATATTAAACGTGTTTATTCTGCTCCTCCTTGCGGCATCCGTGTCTTCGCGATCACGACCACCAAATAAAAACGAAGTGATAGTGCTTACACCTGAGAACGATGTAAACGAGGAAATACTAGTGATGAAAAGTGCGTTACCAGCAGATTCCCCGTTGCTCGAGATGGCCGAGTGCCCGACAGGATACAATATGGACATCACAGGAACATGCCGTGAAGTGTGGTTTGATGAATACTAGACTACTACACGAACGTTTTTTGTTAAACATCTCTTTCTGTCTAACTAACCTGTTTTAATAAAAGGTACCTAACTACTTTTTAGATATGGATTCTTTATGAAAATATATACCTACTTACCTATATTTATATAGATACATAATTATTTAACTCCGCTTTCGATATCTTTCCAAATATTACTAATATTATAAATGTGAAAGTTTGGATGTATGGATGTATGTTTGTTACTCATTTACGCCAGAACGGCTGAATGGATCAGGATGAAATTTGGCAAGGAGATAGATTATAGTCTGGAATAGCACATAGGCTACTTTTTATCCCGGGAAAGGATAAGATCCCTCGGGAACGCGGGTGAAACCGCGCGGAACAGCTAGAATTTTTCAAGTGGGCGTGGATGGCCAAATCCGAAACTAAAGGGAATATCGAAAAATGCTGAAAGGAGTCTAGAGATCGATTTTGATTAAAACTAAAACTGCATCATTCGATTTTCGAAAAAATATTTCCCCAAGCCAGGAATTGAGCCCGATGAATTTGAAAATAAATACACAGCCTGTATTATTACACCATCCGATAATGTTGCTAATAAGGATCAAATTCAATTCGATTGAATTTGATCAAAAATCGAAAATTTGATTCAAAATCAACATACGGAAAACTTAAAGAAAGTGCTCTTTTTTTTAACATTTTTTGTATATTCCCACAAATTATTACACCTATCGTACCATCAAATTATTAGAAATAATTTTTAATTTGGTACACTCGTTGGACTTGACTCATAACCCACTCGCATTAAGCACCACAACATAACCTTTTAATTTCATGACATGGTCATTGTATCGAACAGTTTGAATACAGTAGTAGAAAATGTATGAAAATACAAAAATATTGATAAATTTATTAAAAATTAACACTCTCCTTTATTTTACCGTATGTTATTACTTCCCAAAATTTGATCCTTATTAACAAAATTACTAGATGGTATAATAATATTGAATGTGTAAATTTTCAAAATCAGTATTAAATAATAAACTTATTTACTTACACGAATATATAGGTACCTACTTTATATATTTTCTTAGACTGTAGGTCTATACAGGTGTCCGGTAAGTAGTAGGACAAACTTAAGATGAAAATAATCAAATAAAATGAGTTATTAAAAATATCACCAATTTCGATATTACAGATGTTTATGTATTGATTTTTTAATTTTTGATATTAAATAGGTATTTCGAAAATTTTGACTCTTTTGCTGAGGTCATTTTTGTATACCTACATATTTGATAGGTAACCCGCCCACCTATCTCCCCCTTTTCTTACTACTGTATATACCTATTGGGTAATCTCACAATGATAGGTAGGTACTTATAGTTGTTCCGTGGTGGATTAGTCAATGAGGTAAACATTGAGTTACTGAGTTGCTATTTAATGGCAGTTTTAGTTTTTCGGTATCAGAGGAGCGATGAATCTCCAGGTGTCAAGTTCTTCAAGGATTGGGTTCAAACCCCTCATTATGACCAGGGACGTGGCAGCGGCTATAGCTCCTTGGAAACGGTTCACGTAGTCGAAGATCACTTCCTCTATCATGGCGTTGACGACTTCATCGATGTCCCCGCCGCCGATCACTCCGGTCAATGTAGACTGTAACAGTGTATATTTGTTATTCGTTAGACAGCATCAGTTGTAGGTATGTTCTGAACATAGTAGGTATAGCCACAGGTATAGCGACCTAACTAAGGTTTCGTATCGTAACGTAGGTAGGGTAAGAATAACAAACCTTCAATGTAGGAATGACGAAGGACGCGCTTTCAAATCTTTCGATGACCACAGCTTTCTTATTATATGACTGCTTCAAGAAGAGTTTTGCTTGGAACCTGAAGTCTTTAGCTTTAAACCTAACAAATAATGCAATAGTTAGCTTAAATAATTATTAATAAGTAGGTGAAATACTTTTTTTGTACTTACACAGCGTTGCCTTTTCCATACAGTGGGATCGCAGTAAAAAGATCACCAACTAAGTCGTAAGATTCTGAAAAAGTAGCCGAGGTAAGTGTGGCATACCAACTTGTATACATAAGTTAGGTCATGACAATTTACACTGTGTTCACTTCTGCTTGATGATAACTCTGACTGACCTACTTATGCCAAACCGCCGCCGCGAGCTTGGCACTGATCACCTGTGTGCTCTCTGCTCAACAGTGACCGCCCCCGCCCTGCAAGCTGCAGTATAGCGGAGTACTTATTATAACCTAGATAATACCCTATTTATTGTGCTTAACACTCAGGCCATACATTAATTAATTAATAAGTATAGTTATAGTTGTAATATCTACCACAAGCGATGTCAATAGCAGGTATGGAGACATCGATGTCAAAAGTGAGATCACGAAGGTTTAAATCGCTTTTATGAACCACGAAACCTCCGAAGCCAGTCACAAGGGATTTCTTTAATTCCAATTCCAAACTGAAAAAAAGAATAAGTAAGTAGGTAAGTGGTAAATGGGGTGGCGCAGGTATACCTACCTGCGCCTAAATAAAAGGTGGGCCTACAGCCTATGAAAAGTAAAGAGTAGGGTTTAGCCTTTCCTACCGCGGTTTCACCTGCATTCCTCCATCCTAACATATCTTAGTTCTCCCTCATTAATAAATAAGTATAAGTTCCAATTTGTATAAACAAAGTTTACCTACCTTGGTACCTCCTTACTCAGCACCATTCAAACCTTTGCACCCATGAACATGTATTTTTAGTATTCAAAGTGAATTTTGGTGTCAAAGAGAATACTCTACCTAATACCACCATACCTATCAAGTTAAAAGTAAACCTGACCAGAAAAATATTATTTGCTTATTTAAACATGCCACGCGCGTCATAAGTGCTCCCTTTAATTATAAAAGGATAAGTAGATAATAAATAGAAAGGATAAGTACCTAATTCTTCGCTAACTATCTATCTACATTACTTATCTAAGGCCGGACATACACTTGTAAGTATTAAGAAATTACGGTAAGCTACTTACAAAGCGTGTTTACATTTGCAAATTTAACTAGGTAAGCCTACTAACGTGAGTAAAACTTACAAGTGTAAGTGCGGGGTAAGAACCTACTTATGAGTTATATGAGTTCACTTGCGTTCGACAAAATAAATCATTGAATGCCACGACAAACATTTTCATGAAGAAAGAACTCATTTTTTTACAATGTCTATAATAGACCTACTCTTCTCCGTGATTCAAAGGCTTGAACGCCCGCCCGCCTTATAAGATGCTAGCTGTTCCCCGCGGTTTCACCCGCGTTCCCGTGGGATCTTATCTTTTACCGGGACAAAAAATATAATTTTTCAAATCGGTCCAGTAGTTTCAGAGCCTATTCAATGCAAACAAACAATCAAATCTTTCCTCTTTATAATATTAGAAGATAAGTATAGATAGGTATTACGTTATATATTTTTATAACACTTACTTTATCAGCCCAGCAGGAATGTTCAAGTGAAAATGATCCATCTCCAAGGGATCCAAAGGTGGGACCCCAAATAGTTCTGAACCATTATTGATGACACGGCGCAAGTAAGCGATTAGCTGACGGACCAGTGCGTTTACCAAGAAGTCATTACTGACGACAACAGGATTATCGTCCCTGAAGTCAACTAGAAGTATTAAAAGACAGATTAGATCAATCGTTATTATACCTACAGCTGAAAATACAGCAACTTCTTTTTCGTGTTGGAGTTTTGATTACCTACTTATTACGTACCAATTTATCACAATTATAGTACAATTTATTTTATTGTAACAGTAAGTAGGTCATTCCATTCAGATCCTTATAAAGATATGACCAGACTCTTTTAAGCAAATATCAAGGTCAAGCCATCCCAAACCAAAATCCTGAATCCACTACTGGTTATTAAATTATGAACGATTAATTTCTTCCTACTGCATCCATTCGTACATTATACTGTTAGGCTAAATGTTTTATTTAAAGTTCAGAAGAATTTACCAGCGTTCAAGTTCAAGACATCATTTTTTGGAGCAGCTGTAGCAATCGCGCACACCATCAGCACAAGAAACAGCTTCATTCTACCTAGTAGTAAAAATAAAACATTATTATACCAAACGGAACGGTAGGTATTTCACCAAATTCGTATTTTTAGATGAAACACGGATATGATGGTCGTAATGATGATTATTTATATAATGAGCGACTGTTTGCAGTTAATCTTCTGTTCGTATTGGTTGGTAGGTATATTCCGGTGAATGCATACCACTATATTATTAGTCATCATTACAGAGTAGAGCGAAAACTTTGACATGGAATCCTGATATATTATTATTGACTTGCAGGTATTTTTTGAAAGTATTACGTGGTATTACCTATTAAGTGACTTCCTATCGTGAGATTACAATCAGTATATTTAGTAAATACCTAATTGGTAATGTCGTAACAAAACCTTTTTTGCCTAGCTACCTAGATGTTGACTAATAATCAGTTAGGACAAAAATATGCGTGTATTTAAATGTCGTCAACTTGTAAGAAAGATAGATGCAGAAATGTGCTCAGAAAACATAAACGTGTAGGAACTATTATAATATTAAGCGACTCACCTGAAGGTTTTCACTCCACGTTCTGACTACAGCCGCGCTCTTTTTGCAAAACTATAATTCCTAATCTCTCGACAATCAGCACTGATTTTGATGATCAATCAATTTAAACATTAAATAATTTGATAATGTCTTAATCTATACCGTATTGGGACCTATCTTATTTATCGATCATAACCATCCACGTCCGTGCGTAAACAAAAACGAAATAATATTTTTACTTTCCTGTAGCGACTAATTCTGCAATATTCATTGGATTTATTTCATCAATTATGATGTGGCTACCTATAGATGGTAAACACATAAAACATTTACCTATCTTTAACACTTTGCTCTTGGCAACCTTTAGGTACCTGCTTTGTTATAGTAATATGTGGATAATTAATAATGATAAAGTAAAACTTGTTGTAATTGTAACACATGTTGTAAAATATATGGTAAGTATGGTTGTTTCTTATCCCAAAAAAAATAAAACACAAAGTCAAGAACAGAACTGGCTCTCAAGTGCGGCTGCCAGAATACAGACAACTCTAGGGCATCGTCTAGGGCTGCCTAACTACTTAAAAAAAGTATTTTTAGGCCAAAATACAGTATACAAAATACAGTAGTACAGTAGACGGCAAAATCGGTCCCAAGAACCTACCTAACGATCAAAAAGCGATATAAGTATACTGCGTTTCATCTACTTAACATAAATAAATAAATAAATAAATATCCTCGGACATTTTTCACACACGGCTATCTGATCCCAAACTAAGCAGAGCTTGTACTATGGAAACCAGATGACTGATATAATACATAGACTACTTTTTTTTTTTTTTGTAAATACATACTTAAATAGATAATTACACCCAGACTCAGGACAAACAGACATGTTCATGCACACAAATGTGTGTCCTGGATGGGAATCGAACCCACGACCTGCAGCGTGATAGGTAGTGTCTTAACCAAACACGCCAACCGGCCCGTCAATACATAACCGAAGGACATACCTACACATAACCGAAGGATTTTGAACCGCATTGTCACTTACGATGAAAAGTGGATTCATATTGACATTCATACGCGATCATCATGTTGGTTAGACCCTAGTTCAGCACCTAAGCAATGTCCCAAACGAACCAACATCATGACACGGGCATTTTATATAGGTAGGTATTAAGAAGATATTGTATCATCAGCAAGATATAGGATAGGTGTTTCTAGGTTTCGTAGTATTGGGCTCCAAACTTTCAAACCCGCCGCTATTTATAAACAACTTTGGAAATTTTATTTATAAACAGTTTTAAACTTACCGGGTGGATTTTTAGAGAAGGTAGGTATATTTAAAAAACTTATTTCGGGTTTGTCATGCTGCACATTTTTTATTATAGGAACAACTCTAAATGGAAAACAATTCATTTTGGTCACACAAGTTTAATTAAAGTACCTAGCTGTTCACCAAGTAGGTATATAACTAGCTGAGAAATGATAATTTTAAAAGAAAGGGCAGATATTAGGAATAAAATTCCATGGGTGCTAATTACTAAGTACCTTGGTACCTATATTTATTTTATAATCATTAAAGTATTACAGCAAGAATATTCCACGTTTCAAATTTGCTCAAATAAGCGTTCAGAGTGTATTGTATAGCGTCAATGGAGATCGTAGAAATAAACTTGCTGAATCGATTGAGATAGTCTGCTAATAGATCCTCCATCATAGCGTTGAAGATATCGTCAATATTGTTGTCGTACTGAGTTCTAGACTGAAAGATAAAAATTATCAATAGTTAGCATAAGTAGTTGACGAAGAGGGAGAATAAATTGGATAAAAACATTTTCTATTGCTTGGAAAGTGTGAAAAATATTTCGACTCACCACAATGCGTTCTATCTCATAATTCGGATTTTCGAACTTATCTATGAGTATCGCTTTTCTGTCTTCAGACTGCTTAAGGTATACTTTGTATAAAAACTTCAAATTGTAGACTTCAACGCTGAAAAAAATAATTGTGTGTAGCTCTAGGTAATCTGTTTGATATGCTACTGGGTCTACTTCAGTAATCGTATTGGAAAAGTAAGCGATGTGATTGTCACATATTAAGATTATAAAATCTCTTAGGTATATTTTAATATGATGTGTATTAGGTACCTACTACACTTACTGAAATATTCCCTGTCCAAGAACTGGAATAGCTTCCCAAATATTTCCCCGTAATTCGTAGTGTTCTGTTAATCAATGGATATTGATGTAAGTTAAAAAAATTGTTGAAGGTAATTAATATTTAGAAAGCATTAAAGTAGTATCACCTGCTTCAAATGTTAACACTGGTATCCTGATATCTAATTCCAACGCAATATTATTAGTTTCAAATTCATATGACTGAACATGAAAGTTACCCAATCCACTGAATATTCCGTTAGTGATGTTCGCCTTGAGACTGTAAACAAATAAAGACGTATTCTAAGATTAGAATACGAACATCAATGCAATTTCTTTAAATACCAAAGAATTTGGAGAGTCAAACAGAGGTAAACGCGTCTTACTATCGTTTTGATTTGAGAGTGTACCTATTTAGCTACAAATTATTTAATTACTGCTTCGTGAATCGTGATCGGAGTGAGATAAAAAATTGGTTCCTACGGTATCATTACGGCTTATCAGGGAAGGCAAAATTCGAGTTTCGTGCCGGAGTCTTCTCAGTTTAATTGTATTCCGAACCGGTGGTAGAGTCAATTGTAACGTTCATTAAGTGCCTTACCAGGGCCTAAACTGAATAAATGAGTTTTGTTTTTTTTTTGATTGAGGGAAAGGAGAATTCTACAGGCACAAGATCAGCTGCCGAAAGCATCGAGTGTGATACTCGTAGCCGTGCAGAGCGTGTTTTAGTCACACACAAGCCAAACTCTAACAGATAAGGTTTTGTTCGTCAAAATCCTTGAAAATATCTTTAATAACATTTACGAATGTAGTAACTTTAGTAATGTCACTGAAATAGATAAGATACATTTTGAGAAAAAAATAACATTATTCACTCTAATAAGGAGATTATAGTAACTGGCTAGGTATTTTTAAGGATTTTACACGAAATATACGTAATCTATTATGACTAGCAGGTAGGTAGGTGTTATTAAAAAAATCTAGGTCTCATAATTTTAATTTAAGTACGAACCAGTTTGTTCTTACTTAATTCAGGAACTAAATCTATATTTATTTGTCGGTAACCTACTGGAAAGGGGTTTCTGTGAAATTAAAAAAATCTACACTACAAAATGTTGAGAGCCATCACCATGCAACGACACTTTGTGCCTATTGATCCATTTTTTCTGTATAGGAAGAATTTCTGTTCAAAAAGAGAAGTTTAAAAGATTTTGCATAAGAAGTGAAACAAATACCTACCTATACTTTTACTCCGACTAAAATATATAAATGTTTACCAAATCCGACACTAGCATTTCATTATCGTACAGCTTTAAAATTAATTTAATCCTATGGCTTTTCAGTATTTTTTTGTATTTAAAACCAATCTAGTAGGGTCTGAGTCTAGGCAGGCCGGAAATACAAAGTACTTTATGCTACCACTGCTTTATGGTTTCCTCTTCCTCCTTCCTCTCTTTCCATACCTTAAATAATTACTATGTAAATGAAACTGCCTGCTATCGAATACGTAAGGATCCAGGACAGGAACATCTGCTTCACGACTACCATTTTTAACAACATTCCTAAGCATTCCAAATAGTTGATCAATTACAATGTTCTTTAAATAATAATCATTTAGAGCTGGTGGTATACCTGAAGAAAAATGAAAAAAAAAAATTAAACCATGAGATTACCGTAACTTGTTCTAACAAATTTCAAATATAACTCACTAGTGCTTGCTTTTGTGTAGCTAACTAATATACACAAAATACTTGACAGCGATATTATTTTTGTGATACATCTTTTAGTAATATACATCTTAATTACAGACGTTCGTTCACAGTAACTAAGTATTTAATAACTAACTAGTATTAAAGTAATCGATATTTTTATTGATTAAATATATGGCCATGAAGTCAAACTGGTTAGATAGACAGTACTAATTTTATCAACAAAAATTTCAAAAGCGGGTTCCTTAATCTGATAATCTCAGTCCATTGTTTACCTAAATACGAAAGATAAAGAATACTAAAATGGAATAGTTACTTACTGACTTGAGTTGTGCAAGCAAACGACTACCTATTTTATGACTAATTTTATGAGTGCTCTTATTAGGGTTCTGTCCCTCAATAGAATCCTGACGTCTTATTTTCGTTTTCTGGTACGCGTTCTGAACACGTTAGTATGATATATTAAGTCTATGTTCTGAACGGAAAACTGAACTTCCTCCATAGCACAGCATATTATAATACACACACACTCACACACATATCTTTCCACCATACACTTAGGCAGCAGATGCATAGCGAGAGATCGCTTCATTATTTCTATGACGTGCTATACTTATGTGAAAACGACGATTTTCTACAAATCCCTCACTACGCATCTGCGGTGGAAACGCAGCCTTACTTTGAAGCCAAATATTTAGATTTCGGATATTTGTATGGTATATAGGTAGGGAATCCTTTGCGCGAGAACTACCCACACTTTTCCAGTTGCAGCTGCTGATTTCTGTAATCTATCGGTTTTCTTTCAGTGTTTCCTTGGTGGAATTAACCAGATAAGTGGCCATTGTATAGAAACAATACCTATACATACGAGTATATGAAAGGAGACAAAATTCATTAGTCAACTATTCAAACACAACAGTTAGTATGGGGGTTGGCTGACAACATAATAGGTATTGAAGCAATAGCTTTAAACTAGGTCTCTATCTAGGCATATGCTATGTCTACCACCTACCCGTTGAATACATTTAAGCGCAATCTATCGTTTCATGTATAAATGTGATTGACGTATAGGTAAAGACGAATAGACAGCCGATACGATTTATAATTGAATTAATTTTCCCATGATAATAAAGGCAACGAACTGTACTACAATTGGCTCCATGACCTGCTCGGTCCTTTACACAATTCAAAAGATAAAACGGATTATATGCATATCTATGAGTGAACCGGCACTCCCATTTAGTCTCTATACTTTTATTACAGCATTGTAGAGTTTATATTGCCATAGATAATATTGCATACACTATGGTTTACCATAATAGTTAATACATAAGGTTAGTGAGATGGGTCATTGTCAGCAGAAAGGTTTCTTTAATAAAGAATATTTGTATTGTATGCAATATTTTTATAGCCACTGTAATGAATGAAATCTAACTGCATGCGGTTAAAGTAACTGCAATCTATTGAAATAATGTACCTTCAATGAATTTTGTGTAGACGCAGAATGTATTTTCTTGTAAGGGTGGGTGACTCAGGTCATGCATAACGCGAGTATAGCAAACTGCCTAAGAGACCCGGGACCCGGATTACCATGTTTAGAAGTGTTACAAAACAATGATCAAAGTGTGTCATTTGTAATTTTCTCTCAAACAAAAATATTGTGGAAGCTTTTCAAGTCAAGCAAGGCTCTAACATTTATTTATATCCTCCTAATTTATAACTAGTAGGTACTTCGAAGTGTGTAGTACTTAGGGTATGTCATAGTGATTGCTTCATCGATAGTTACAGACAAGATTTATTGCATTGTAATTTTTATGTTACGCTACGATTGAGAGCATGGGACGCCAGATGTCAGAGCTCCCATGATGACTGGTACGCCACGATCGCTTTAGAGTTCAGAGCCCGTAATAAATCAATAACAAGTCCACACTTTGACCGAAAATTTTCTTTTAATTAAATGGTTGATGTACGTTCGTTGTAGACGTTGCATTGTGGCTGGAGCTCGATAAATAGGTCACCAACTGTGACTACGATTGGTTTTAGAGCGTGACCGAAGGAAGTCCAGCAACTGTAATTAAAAGATTGATGGTAGTAGGTACTCCTAAATCTGATTAATAATAACTTGATATTCATTGCTATTTTATTGTTATATTAACTAAATGTTCCCAAGATAAAGATAATCCTATACGGTACGGTATACCTATTTGTTATTTCAGGTTATAAGCAATTGCCTAATAAAGTTACCTACCTAGGATTTTTTTTAAGACTTCTGGGAATTTTATAATTCAGAAATAACCCTAATCAACAATGGAACCCAACTCGAGTATTCTTGCTAGGTCTAGAATTAGTAGCGCACCTGTTGCATTTTATTTTGATTCATGTATTTTTTTTTATACAAATTTTACACAAAACTGTAAAATTCTATTCGGAAACAGTTGCCATATTACAAATAGATAGTAGGATAAATTCTTACTGATGTGTCTGACTTTGCTTTGATAACCCTGCCAGTAGTGCCAGTCAGCCCTATTTTTGTGGAGGCCGTGGACTACACACTACACAACGCGGCCTTTTTGGTATCTCATTGAAATGTGTACACATGAAATTGTAATTGGGTATTGTGTCTCAATTTCCCAAGTATTTATTAACGATAAAGTCTTATATTATTTCTTACCCTATCGCGCAAAACCATTGATTCTCAGCGAAAATGCTTAGGTATGTATGTATAGTTAGGTACCTAAGCACTTGCAGCACTTTCGGTCAATAGGCTAACTGAGAAAAACGAATAAATGTCTTTGTACAAATACTTAGGTAGATAATTACACCCAGTCTCAGGAAAAAGAGACATATTCATATAGGTACACAACATAATGTATTTCATGGGAATCGAACTGACGACGTCATAAGATTAATCTTATACCTAAAATTGAGATAATGTCGTCCGCAAATATAAACGATGTATTTAAAACTAAAAAGTGTGAAATGAACAAAATTATTAAAATAATAAGAAACCCGACTGCGTCAACAAATATTAACTGTAAAGCTAATAAAAACAAGTTCAAATGTATTGCAGAGACAGATGATGATTTTTTAATAGGTAGGTACCCATTTAGTTTATTTTTATGTAGTTTGAGGGAAAAAATTACTTTCGCGAGCCACTGTATTAAATGAAGAACTCATAAGGATCAATCATCAACCTTCATGGCTACATGCTACACGGTTCACCAAACTTGCCTATTAGCCTTTTTGGGCGGGATGTCTGTGAACTTACTATTTATTCTCAACTCACTGACTACTTTTCGTTCAGTTCCCGCTGACCTGTGCCATATATACATCATACAAACCGTATGGGACGTGCGCGCACCTTGTAACCGATCGATTTATTACTAAAAAATAAATGTTAAATGAACCGCGAAAATAATTGTATGTAATTACTTAGTATTAATAATTTTTTACCTAATATTAATTAAAAATGTGGCGGATAGTTGTGTCTTCAGTGATCTTGTGTCTGGTGGCGGCGTACGTAACCACAGCCCCCGCATACCACCACTGTAAGTACTACTAGTCCTACTATCCTACTAATATTTTATATATCCTACTATCCTACTTCCTAATCCTACTAATATTATAAATGTGAAAGTTTGTATGTTTGTTCCTCAATCACGCAAAAACGACTGAACAGATTATGATTAAACTTGGATTAAACATGTAGATCATATCGTGGAATAAAATATAGGATACTTTTTACCCCGGGAAAAGATAAGAGATTAGAGATAGGTATATGAATAGGTAGGTATATGAATTGTAGAAGCCAACTTCAGCACGACTATGAAAGCCAGAACTTGAACCTGCGACTTTATTAATGGTGCATTAGACACTAAGCCATCTCAATTTTATGTAGATAGGTAGGTACTAAGTGATTTACTTAAAGGTTCTAATAAGTAACTAACTACCCAAAATAAAAAATAAAATGTAATTCGTCTGTATGTATTATGTATACCTATGCAATAATGTAGGTACATATAAGTATGGGTACCTATAAGTGTATGTATTATGGAAAGTAGGTATATAAAATACTAGCTTTCCGCCCCGCGGTTTAACCCGCGTATCCTTAAAGATTGAATTTCAAAAAATATTTCTTAATCCTCGTCTACATCTTAAAAACATTACCTGTGAAAAAAATCTGCTTTCTAGGTCTAACACTGGGCGTTGATGAGTCAGTCCTTCTCATTTTTCATACCAAGAAACGGAAATAACTCCTAACTTTGAACCCCCGTTTCACCCTTTCATAGGAATTGCTACAACACGTATTTCTTTATTTTTATTTGTTAGCCTAAAAACTAAGTTTCATGGTTCTAGCTTCAAAAAATGGCGGACTTCCATACACACTTTCAACCCCCGTTTGGGGGTGAAACAGGGGTAGAAATTTAAAAAACGCTTACGTGTTTCTTTATTTTTAATTGATAGTCTAAAAACAAAGTTTCATGATTCTAGCTTCAAAAATGTCCGACTTTCATACAAACTTTCAACCCTTTTTTCACCCCCTTAAAGGTTGAATTTTGAAAAATCCGTTCTTATTCCTCGGTCAAGTTTTAAAAACAACACCTGGGAAAAAGAACAGCTTTCTAGATCTAAGGGTTTAGGCTGGGCGTTGATAGATCAGTCAGGACTTATCATTTTATATATATATATATAGATAGATAGGTATTGATTCAGTAAGAATAAAATAAATTTTTCATTGGTGAAAGAATTTTAGATAATAGGTACCTAGTTTAGATAATAGTAGGTAAGTCTAGACTAGGTACTTGGTACCTAGTCCAGATTTTATTTCCTAGAGAGCTCTTGATTGAGAACGTAACAAATTGGTCTTGTTAAAAAATAGGTCGTGTAGTCTTCAATGTAGCCGAATACCGATACTTTTCAATCTTCATTATGTATATCTTACTATTACTAGTTTCTAGTTCTGCATTATTTAATTTTGGTCAGCTTTTTCCTAGCTCTCGTAGCTAGGAAATGAGGTCACTGAGTGGATTATTATGAAAATCACTTAAATTAGTTTGGGACCGATTATGAAATATACCGCGGCGAAGGTCGTGATACGGTACTTTGTAGTACACGCCTGGCTGGCTACCACCCTCAAGTAAAAAATCTATCGCCTAGCGCCTATCTATTCGTATTCCAGCAGCGGCAGTTGCACTTGAGAGCCAGATAGTTGCCTTAAAGGCATTTTTTTTTCTGGATAGGCTTGTGTTTGACTACAATCTCACTATGGTAAGTGATGATGTGGCCGAAGGTGGTAAGCACACAAAGCCTAGATGGACAATGGCTCTCAAGTGCAACTGTCGGAACACACCGATAGGTGCTTGGCGACAGATTTTCAACTTGAGGGTGGTAGCCAGCCAGTCGGGTACTACAAAGTACCCTACCACCGTGCTATGGTTTCCTCACGATGTTTTCCTTCACCGAAAGCTCATTGTAGGATTCGAACCCACGACCTTCGCCGCGGTATTTGACGTCACTTACCACTGAGGTTCACGTCTATAGGCAACAGTAGGACTTACCATCGGGTAAGCGAGTATCGATTAGGTACGTTACTAGAGCAAACTCATGGTAGAGGTACCTACTGTTTCTTAGACTTTGACTTAAAAACCTATGTAGATATAGCTTTAAATCATAGAGGTTTTGTGCTACTCAAATGCCTTTTTTATCATAGCCCGGGGACCTCTCTATACCTTAAGTGCTCCAGACTCCCACAAACAGCCTTACATCGACGTGCGAAACTCTACGTACCACGGCAGTGGGCCGCGCGAAGAGGCGCGTGCTATGTGCTCAGTAAAGACTCAGGAAATCAACGCCACAGCCAATGCCACTATTACAAGGAGACTTCATGGTGTTGTTACTTCTAGTAAGTTGATTGAAAATTGGTTAATACATTTGTCTGTGGTAGGTACTCCTATAAAACACTTGATCGTCACATATTATCTATAAGGTTTCTGAGGCCACTAAAAGGAGTTATAAAATTTACTTCATTAATGACCGACAAACCGTACTTTTTCAGGCAGATCGAGGTCATTGACGTTTCTATTCTTATCTTAGTCGCATTATACTTACTATATTAATAAACAAGGAACACAATATCATTCTTACTCTGAGACAATAATCCATTGCCATAAGCCGTCCAGTTCATCCCATATACCTACTTATGCTTGAACTGTATGTAAATAAAATATAAGAATTATTCGTTCGAAATCAAACAAAACTATTACCTACTACTAGTTAATATACTATAGGTACATAATATTTAGCGTGTTATTTTTTCTCAGGAGAACTCCATTCTTCTATCCAGCGTCTGGAGGTCATCATCTTCGGTCAAATGCAGCAGCTGTGGCAAAGTCTGGACGCTCTACGTGCGCAACTAGCGGGCGATAAAAGCAATACATTTCCGGACAGGCGCAGTATAGTGTTCAGATACAAACCAGGAATGGAGTGAGGTGGGGATGATTCTAAGGGTTGATTCATACGTTTTCGTGCAAATGATTATGATAACTATGTATAGGTACTGGGTGGGTATTTTATTTTTTGATGATTCAAGTCAAACCAAAATTTGATGCTTTTGGTGATTAAATTCGAAAATTTACCATCTCGACATATCCACCGGTATAATTACCCCATCCGTGTAACTCATGATCTAATTATCCATTATTAGGGTTTGATTTTCTAATAAAAATTAAACGAATAAATTAATAAAGTTCAATTTATTAACAATTAGTACATAACTGAATACATCAGCAGCAGTTAACACGGTCAAGCTCTCAGTGTCGTGTGAATTTGACCATGTAATAACAATAAACAATATACCATCGTTAGTTACAATAGTTAAGTTACATAATTGTAAAACTAAATGCACTATTAATAAATATTAACAAATAAACAAATTTATTATGCCTTTTCATACACATCATTTGTTACGTAGGGGAATGTTAAGTTGATTATGATTTCAAATCTGGAATGAAAAATATGTCAAAAGATAAACATATTTTTTTGAAACATGCAATACAAAATCTACCTATCTAAAATAAGCCTGATGCAAATATTGGACGGAACTTGCTTTAAGTTACATATTAATTGTCAGTACAGTTTCTTAGCCTTATTCTACCGACGTATACTTTGATAAAAGCTTTATGCTAAACGTATAAAAATAATACAGAGATTCAGTTATTGGTAATTTGGTGAATAAAATAGAACGGGCAATATTATATTCATCTCGTGTATAAACTTATTGTTATAAAGTCGGAAAAAGGTCTACTGTTTAGTGGTATGTGTATACATACATACACATACCACTGAACAGTAGACATTTTAAAATGAGGTCAAAACATTATCCAATAAGAATATTGTATCATGACTTGCCGCTTTCACTCTTGAGTTTCCATCGGCTATCTCCGTCAATACCGAATATTGCCGAATGCAGTATGGCTTTATGCTGGCAGTAACCTAATATAATTTAGGTGGGAATGTAAAGATCATGTTTTGACGATGATAGCCAATAAATAGAGTTAATGGTGAATGTGTAATTGATGTGTATTGTTATGAAGCGGTGGAGGCTTGCATGTACCGGCGTAGTTCCTCCTGCGTGTCGAATATCATGACGGGGAAGGGTGAGCCGGGCACGTGGCGGCCAGCCCATCGCACCTCCACGCGGTAGTCGCCGGGTTCGGTGGGAGAAAACTAACAACAAAACAATTACAATTTATTCATTAACATTTTTAGTTTTTAAGATGTCCAACATATAAGAAATACATCCTTAAAATAGCTGTCTAAACAATCCAAAGCCAATAGCAGAATATCCTAATATGATAAAATTTAAGTGTATATAGAATAGAACAGAGCAACAAACAAAAAATGTTAATGAATAGTATTATATTAAGGTTTATTGACAATTTGGCCCTTATACCTATGCTTTCGAGAGAACGTATGTTTTCCCGCCAGGGTGAGTTACGTTAAGGGTAAGTTCTGTCTATGTGCCAAGTTTCGTACAATGTGAGATATATGTACATGTAGACGTAAATAAGTAACAAGCATCTACCTACAAACATTCGTATTAATAGGATTTTAAATGCCCCCAATGCAGGCGTAGAATTTAATTCAAGATATAGTATTTTTAGTACTTCAGAATACTGAAGAGAAGGCACGCGGTTCAACTCATGATACCGTCGCTTAGTGACATTAATTCTAGATTGATAGAACAAGAAATGTCAATAACTATTACGAAATCATAGCCAGCAAAACTAAAAATACTGTTCACAGGTCCGACTAAAGTAAACTTAATTAAAAAATTGCTCTAATCGAATTATCTCAAGATTCAAAACTTAATGATTAAGCTGTTGAACATGCACGACGATGACATGGTAATTATATTGATAACAATAACTAATAACATATCAGGTGACGGCTAGATGATCAGCTAGATACACAATAATTAAGATAAATATATTATCATCAACTTAGCTTGTGGTCAAATCATAATCCTTGTTTGTTCCTGTTTTGTTGACAATGCTATAAAACGTTTTGGTACTATATTTTAGTATACCTTGCATAGTATAGTGCGGTCCTTCTGGTTCTCTCGCTGCATTTCGACGCGGAAGGCGCCCTTGGGTCCGCGCACGCGCACGGTGAGTTGTCCGGCGCCGGCGCCGCGCGTGTCGCACAGGAACCGAGACTGGAACGTCGCCAGCACGCCCGGCTCCACGCCCGGACCGTACACACGGACCTACACACCACACACATTACCATTTATTTTATCCTTTTATTTACCACTAACTTTACGCCCGCGGTTTCACTCGCGTTCCAGTTAAGATTTCTATTGCTACAGCTTTCTAATAGGAGAAATATTTTTTAAATAGGTTAAGTATTATTTGAGATTATCTATGAAAACAAAATACAAAAATCTAATCTTTTCTCTTTATTATATTAGTTTAAGACTAGCCGTCTGTCCTTTTCGATTTCACCTATATTCCCGAGATACAAAGCAGACATTGCGTGCCAAATTTCATTTAAAAGGCAATTTCGTCTGGATAGTCAAATTTTAGAATACAGAATGGATGGAATTAAAGTATAAGTAGTCAAAACAAAATAGGTATATCGAATTGATTTTATCATCAAATTATATTTCAATATCTACTAATTATGACGTGACGTAGAAACAAATGAATTGATAGGCATTTCACACCTGTAATGGAAAACCTATTAGCCACCCCAATTATTTATCAGATTTGCAATTGAGCACTTATCGATACTGTGGCTAGTACATTAGAATAAAGAAAAAGTTACCTTTGATGGATCAGGTGCGCCAGCGACTTTGAGCACGTAGGGTGAACCGGGCACGTGCTCGCCGGCAAACTGTATGCTGAGCACGTGTCGGCCCGCTTCAGCTGGCTTCACGTTCAGAGTGAACGTGCCGTCGCCATGCTCATACAGTTCGCAATACGCCACCTGCACGTTCAAGATCACTTTATATTCTTTAAATCTCTATTACATGAGCTTGAAACAACAAAGCAAACTGATAATAGAGTCAGATAACCTCAAATTGACACATAATGTACCTACATACTGAATGGATATTTAGTACTGGGATCAGGGGCACGAAGTCACTCATCATTACGACTTTTTTTTTCACCATAACACGTATATCAGTGAGGCAATATAAATGTTTTTATGTAAAACTCTATATTGGTTTTAAAAGTGACATTGCTGAGTTTATTACCTGCAACAATAACCTTCTGAACCGATATTACACACAGAATATTCATAAGGCATATGTGCATAAAACTAGTGTATTTGAATAAAATCATCAAACTGTATTATTTATTGAGCGAGCGAATAGTCTCAGTTTCAGCTTGGAGTAAAATGCTTTCGTATGTCTGTCCAGCTGTTATCGTTGCATTCGTCTACAGGTCGCATTTCTCAACCGATTTTGAGCTGGTTCGATAAACTATATGGACTTTTTTTATTCATTCAGTTTTTGGAAAAAAAAAAGAATTGGCGGAGTTATGGGGGTAAAAAAATGTAAATTGCGTGTGGTAGTGAATATTACCTTGTTGGGGCCAGTGCAATGTGCGGTGAGTTCCCCAGGGCCGGCGCGTCGCGTGTCTATCCAGGATCGTACTTCACGTCCAACCACGCCGCCCGCTAGACCCGCGCCTGAGCACACCACGCGAGAAGCGTCTCCCGCCTCTGAGCCCGCTGTCACGCTCACTGTCAGCGGACAACCTACGAAAACCGTACACTTTTATTATTATGCTGTATGAACCATAAATCAGTCCCATCATTCACATTAATACAGTCAATTACCGTAACGTCGAATGGAATATTTATGTAAAAAAAGATTTTAAAGTCTTTGCAACACTTCTATAATAGTACTAGTGCAGTTGCATTTGCATTCCTACGGTTTAAAAAAATCCTTTCTTAATGAAATCTGATATTTTGTGATTAATCAGTGAGTGGTATTTCGCTTTTATATACATACATATATAGATTCCACAGAGTTAAGGGGATGATTCCTTTTTTACGTTTAAGCCATGGCAATTCCAGGAAGATAACATGAAGTTTAAGTAATTATAAACAGTAAACGACAAAATGGAACGATTCCTAGTCTTGGTAAAGTTTGGGAACCGCTCTTCATGTTTTAAGTATTATTAGTCACCTTTGACGAGTCTCCCCGCCCACAACACCCGAAGTTGATGTTCACCGGCTCGCCTGGGCGTGTACGTGGCCCTCCATAAGCCAGGGCCGGCAGCCGCGAGCGCTACCGGCACGCTGTCACCGTCCGGTGACGCAAGAGACGCTTCTGGCGCCCCGGGTCCAGCTGCACTTCCATCTATCAAGAGAATTAGATTTATTGGAACGAAGTTCTTTTACGCCGCCTACAGTATATTGAACTGGCAGAAATCGTCACGTAAGAAAAAGCGTTATGTCGTGTACCGGCATCTTAAAAGTTTAAAGGCGTGTCGTAGAACTGTCTATAGCGCACTTGTCCGTCGTCGCTACGGTGTGACGTAGCACTCGTAGGTCACAGATACGAAGAGGACTCCTTCTATGTTCTGGTTGCCTGGTACTTTTCAGTGAAATATTTACCTTCTATATTTTTCGCCTACTATATCTATGTGCCTATAAGAAGCAGAAACTGGTGCGCACATGTTTATAACTCTAGCAATATGAACAGAAAAAAAATCACACTGACAAAATTCAGTTTTCTTGTAGTTCTCCCCTCAATCCCTTCATCACCACTAGAGTGAGCCACACTATAGGTACAGTACTCACCGACGGTGAACACGGCGGGTGTATGCGGCGCGGCGTGTGCCAGCCCTCGGCCAGCCAGGGTGACCCGGTCGGCGGTGTTACCCGACGCTACTAACGCTCGTCGCGGCGCTCCCGCCACTAGCGCGCCGTTGTACGTCAGCTCTAGCTCTTGTTCTCCACTAACTCCTTCCGCTGCCGCTAGAGTAACTACCGCACGCCCTGATACCGTTTCCACGCCTGAATGTGGAATGCAGATGTTGAGGAAAATATTTCTTATTCAAGCACTTATGAATAGTCTGATTTTACGCGCGGTTGGTGATATGAGCTGGCTATAAATACAGTTAGAACACAGACTTTGTTTTGATGTAAAAAATCTATTGGCGAACTTTCGTCAGTAAAACCGACAATTTTCTGTACGTAGTGACCAGAAAGATTTTATAAACGAAAATCTTTTTTCTTCATTTTACTCCATATTTCGTTTCGTTTATTCATTATGAATTCTAATATTAACATTGATGTTTTGTATCTGCCAGGCATCCCTTTACGGCTTTTTCAAGATAAAATTATTCGTATTACAAAGTGCTAGTAGTTTTTAGTACTGATGTCTGAACTAATATATACTTTCAGTTGAATTGATACCTTTACATATGAAATACCAGAACAGTTTTAAATGAATGTTTGTTTATGTCAACTTACGTTGATGTCTCCCAGCCAGCAAGCATTCTAGCGTGCCGGGGCCAGCGTTGCTAGTGTCGAGGACTAACTTAGAGGGCGCTCGCACTCGACCAGACCCGTCCGCGCCCCAACCTCCCACCGGCATTATCGCTGACGTGTCTATTACCTGGTGAACATTTACATAACAATTTTATATCACGGAAAAAAAAATATTGTGTGCTAATTAGTTAATATAAGGTGTCTTTTTCTATAACATTCTTGAACTCCAGAAAGGAGTTATTATAAATAAATAAAATATCTACAAGTCATAAGAACCATAAACATACCTCTCAAATTATTTTAATCTTTGTCATCGCTATTGACCATAAACAACTGTTTTACATAATCTAAAGAAAGTACGGGATATAATACTCACTTTAACCGAGAATGGGCTCCCGGGCAACGGTCCAAAAGAGGTGAATATCCTGACTTCATACAACCCTACAACGAGCGGTAAGTACGCGCACAGCCACTCTCGCGGCGCGCCCGCCACCACACGACACTCTAGGAGACCAGAGTCGGCGCTGTCTTCCTTGCTTTCTGTCAGCCTTTCCACCTGTTGTAGGTACAATATAATTATTACATAAATTTAAAAGGCGATGATAGTTCAGTGGTAGTGACGTCGGATACCGCGGCGAAGATGAGCTTTCGGTGAAGGAAAAACATCGTGAGGAAACCATAGCACGGTGGTAGGGTACTTTGTAGTACCTGACTGGCTGGCTACCATCCTCAAGTTGTAAATCTGTCGCCAAGCACCTATCGGTGTGTTTCAACAGCTGCACTTGAGACCCAGTTCCCATCTAGGCTTACCAACTTCGGCCACATCATCACTTACCATGGTGAGATGTCGTTTATAATGATACTATATAGTTCACGACCTATATTCGATTGAATTAGCGATCGAAAACTCATTTTCGTATACATGGTTCTAGAGTATGTCTCTTTCAATACACCGTAAGTATACTGAGCATAATTTTGTTAAGTATTGCCAGAAGACTTGATTTGCACCTACCTGTACAGTAGGCGGCGAGTCTTCCACACATTGTATAGTGAAGGCGGCTTCTTTTCCAACATGAGCTTGTGCCAGCCCTGTACCAGCGCACCTCGCCGCGTTACTGCTACGCCCGCTAAGCACCCCTAGTGATACTGGACTGCCTAATACTGGTGCTCCTGGTAAAAACATCGTGAGATAATTTTAAAACTTATCCCAATACAGTGGAGAGCCGATTATTCGGACCACAGTTATACGGATTAGCGATTATTCGGATTGTTAATCGCGATGTGAATAAATAGATTTGTAATTTAATTCGTACATACGAAAATGTATGTTTAATCTTTTAATTGATTTTGGTTTATATTTTTTAAATTGATATACTCGTGTATGAGGACAACGTAAGTTATCTTTCTAGAGTTAATAATATGTACAAAAACCCTTTTCTTTATAATGCATTACGACATTAAAAAGAGTGACCTAGTCCTAGGTCATAAACGTAAATATTATTTGAAACAGCTGATTACCTCCATAAGTGATATAAATACGGTAGTGTGCAGGCACAGATGGTCGCAAGCGCACTTTATATATGTGTCCGTCTTCTCTTATATCAACAGGCAAACGCACTCGACGTTCGCCCATAGCTTCGCATACCACTTCCAACTCCCCAACACCCGCATCTTTTGTATCCACTGAAATATATCAAAATAATTAATACCTTATTTCATGTTAGTAAGATTGAAGTTAATTTAAATTAGATTTAAAAATATATTTACCTGAGAAGTTTATAGGCGTTTGCGTAATAATGTTTCCAGTGGGAAGACCTGATATGATCACTTTATTTGAATCAAATGATTCACAGGTGAATGGGCTGCCGGAGACTGGTTTCGATAGATGAAGTACCTCTGGAAAAAAAACGAGCGAGTCTTATAGTAGTCGCATATGATGTGACATCTCATCATCGTGCACACTCATCGGTCAATAAATGAGTTTTGAGTTTGAGGCTGTATGGGCTAAAACCCTTCGCCTGCACTACAATAGAGGTAATAAAATACTTTCGTCCCTTTTCACGAAATCACTCCAAACCACAGATGGCAGGAAAGCGAGAGGAAAGATGTTACAGATCAAAAATGGTATTACAGTTACAACAGTAAAATGACGTTCGTCTCCTGTGTTTTTGCGAAGGTTTAGGTACAGTACAGATATATTTACCAATAGTACTTTGTCCGACATCAGTGATAGTGTATTCAGCCTGTAACAACCCCGACTTGGTCTGATAGCATCGCACTGGCAGAGCTCTAGAGCCCGGTCCTGATACGACCACATCAAACTCCCGCGCAGGGCGGCCTAGCGTGTCTATACTGAACGATGCAACTCTGCCGACTTGAGCTTGGTACAAGCCTAGGCCGGATGCTGCTACCTGAAAATTATAAATGAACTCAGTTTCTGGACTTTTGAACCCATAACAGATGTGATCCAGATAGAAAAACGAGATTGGAGACATTAAGCTATTAATATTCAAGGGTCATTTCGTTTCTTTTTTTTACCAAATTCTCAAAAGCACTATTAGTTAGAACTCTCCAGTTTAGTTGCACTATCAGTAATATGATAGTTTCTCTTACAAAAGTAAATTATTTACAGTTTCATTATTTTGGACAAAAGCGAGTCATTCGGTTACTTAGTGGTATAATTCTGTTCTAACAAAGAACAAGACAAGTATTTGGTCCTATTGCTTATAGTGATATTAAATTTAGTTAGCAACAGAATGATCACTAGTATCAATCCTGCGTGTAGCTAGTTGTTAGCTTGGCTTACCTCCTGTCCGTGATGTGGTGGCTGCACGTCCACAACTAGAGGTTCCTTGTCTATAGGCGTCCCACTCCAGAGCAGGGTGAGTCTATGCGGCGCGGCGCGTGCCGGGTGCCACACTAGCTCCTGCCGCGCGCCGCCGCGCCGCCGCACCGAGTGAGGCACCGCCTGACCGCCGCACGTCACGCGACCAGACAGACGACCCGCGCCACCGCTACTTGTGCTCACTGACCAGTCCATCATAACATTACATGTTTTTACTAGCTGTACCCGCGTTCCCGTGGTATCTTATCTTTTCCCGGGATAAAAATATAGCCTATAACACTCACAAAAAACGTGGCTTTTTATTAGTAAAACAATTTTCAAAATACATTCAGTAGATTACTCTACTGCTCTTTATAATATTAGTATAGAAGTATAGGCTGGTTAGATTCCCATCAACGACTGACATGGATGACTTTAGTGTGCATGAAAATATCTGATTCAAGTAGAATGTATTAAAAAAAAATATCAGTGCTAAGTTTGGGATCTGATGTAACATGTGTGAAGAATGTCCCAGGATATTTATATAAAATAAGACACTAGAAGATGAAAATTACTTTCATTTTGTAACATTAAGGTACTGGTTTATTTAGATAGCTCTCAGATTAGACAATGCTCTAAATATGTATGATGTGCTAAATACCCTATTTAGCACGTCATAACAATACAAACTTGACTTAAACAGGTGGAATTAACATAAATACTCCAAAGATACAGGTCTATGATGAAAATAACAGTTCGAACAGAGAAGATAAATAAAATTTATTATTAAAATTTGTCAAAACGTTAATTTATTATGGAGTTTTGTATGAAATAATGGCTTGTGACGTCATATACACCATCAAAAGATCTTCTCTAAGTCGTTAATTTGGAAAATAAAATCATACAAAAGATGAATTTTATAATTCAAGTCTTTTTAGATATTTTTCACATTAGTTGGAGTAAGAGATTTTTTTCTTAAGTGTACGCACCATCCACATTGCATAAACAGAAATGAAGACTCACCGGTAAGTATGGCCGGCCTATGTGCAACAGCATCGCCTATGGAGAGCACTTTGACCGCTGACGCATCAAGCGCTTCCACTTCAGCAACAGGTCCTCGTGAGCTCCTCACTAAATACCTGCCGACGCGACTCGCCGGAAAAGTAAGCAAGCCGCTATCTTCTAAGTGAGCTTCGGCTACTCGAGTACCGGACGGTGATAGTACCTCCACTTCTGTTAAGTTCTCGTCTATGTCTACCGTTGCTACGCCTCCTAAAATTGTTAAGCAATTTATTACAAAATATCCTTTAGGAGGGATAAAGCTGGATGGATGAAGATGCTATGATATTAAGCTATATTTTAGCAAATATATAAAAGTATAATATTTTCCAAGTTCTCATTTATCTCTATGTTACCAAAATTGGCAAAAAATTGTTCAGCTGCTTACCTATTTGTACGTATGTGTGCGGTTCACTGACTCGACATACGAAGGGGCTTCCGGGTACTGGCTGTTCGTTGAATGTGACTGAAACTCTGTGAGGCTCGCGGGATACTGGCACGAAGGTCACATCGTAAAGACCTCTGGCTACTGCTACCACCTACAAATACATTGACGTCTCTAGAATATCTTTCGAACGAAGTTTCTTACCTTTATTTCTTTTATTAGTATTTTTGACACTCCAAAAAGCGCAGCTTTCGTTTATTCGAGAGCCAGTTCCCATCTAGGCTATGTGTGCTTACCACCTTCAGCCACATCATCACTTACCATAGTGAGATTATGGGCAAACACAAACTTATCCAGACTAAAAATAAAACCAACTTTCTTTATTTAATATGTTTATTTTTATTTTATCATAATAAATAGAAAGAGAAAGACGGGACGGTCGCCTGGACGGGGCATAACGCTTTTTTCTTACGTGACGATTACTGTCAGCTTAGGTAATCGATTGCCATTGTTCACTCGATTTTCACTCATTTAGTCGTTTTTAATATAGAGGCAAAGTTTGAATACCTCAGCTTTGACAGTAGTAGAAGGTGTAGACACGACGAGCTCGAGAGTGCCCTCTCCCGCGCCGGCCGCGTCTACGCTGAATGTCACCGGCTTGCCTACTTCTACGCCACGCTCTTCATCGGCACCATCGTCCAAGCTCAGCCCTTCGAGTGTACCTTCTAATTCTAAAAATTTATATAAACAAACATTCTATGATATTGGAGTCTGATGATCTCGATATTTTTTTAGCACAAGACTACCAGGAAGACACGTCACCTGATGGTAAGTGACTACCGCCGTCTATAGACATTAGAAATATCAGGGGGATTGCCAATGTGTTGTACACATTATTACAATGTCTTAAAGGCTTTTAATAAATCAGGATATTTTTTCAGCAACTTTTCGAGCATAAATTACAGTCAAAATAAGTATTAGTATTAGCAGCTACCTCCAGGCCCCAAGCCGGTGACCCTGACGCGTCTCACATCGTACACGTTGCAAGTGAAGGGCGAGCCGGGTACATGTCGTCCTGCGCAGTTCACTTGCACGCTGTGTCGGCCTACTGCTTCGGGCGTGTACGTAGCTGTGTACCGTCCTTCGCCAGTCGGCGATACGAGGGCGCGAACGCTACTCCCGCCTGGACCGGTTACGTATACTGTTGGTTCGCCGGCTGTCAAAATTATTATTAAATTGTTAAATAATTTTACATGCGCAACTGGTTTGTATAATCTTGAAAATGAGTGCCAAGTTCGACTTCGCCGTCAAAAGAATTGAGATCTAAATGGGTTTGACACCCATTACACAAGTCACATACATTTCAGAGTAAATTTAAAACACAATTTCTTTTTCTGCTAGAATAATGTTTGCTATTTAAAAATATAACTTTTTAAATTTGAACAGTCGAATTATTTACACAAAGCAGATAACTTAAGATAAATTGAAGCTCAAGATTTGCAACAACAATAAATAAATAACATACTTTTAAAAATAATCAGTTTTATACTGTTAATAGTTTTTAGTCTGTACGCTAATTTGTATAAGGTGACGTACAGCGACATTTCGAACAACCCCAGACTGAACAGGCCACGTCTGTAGGCTACTGTCTCAGTAAACACAAGTGTTCCATTTGTAGCGATTTGTATAAATTGTAAATAATAAACAATTATCTGTTGATACCAAACATTGTTATTTCTAATGGCCAATCTAAACAAGACATATTGGAATTCAGATTTTATAAACTACACAATCTTCAATATGAATGTTGGATGGATTTGTAGCTTATTCTTTAAACAATAAGTTTCAAAATACCTTTGGCAAAAAAAAAACCTAAAATAATGGACAGATATAATTCAGGGACAGATTGTTTTTTAACAACAGAAAATCGACGACACTAAAAAAATTTACAATGTTTGATTAGACATAATTATTTTATACTTTTTAGTGCATACTCATTTTAGTCACAATCACTTATGCTCTTTTCCATTGAGAAATATTAGTTAGATCATAAAAAAATTAAATAGAACCTCCTCAGAAAAATCTTAAGAAACATAACAAACTAAAAAAAAAAATGGATTCCACATTTTTTAATAAAGTAGGTAGGTAAAAAGTAAAGACGTTAACACTTACTATGAAACCCAGTAAGTATTATCTCAGCAGCTTCTCCTCTAGCGGTAGATGTTAATCCCGGTCCAGTGGCGCGCGCGTCGGCCGCCGCCGCCGGCGCACTCACCGGACACGTGAATGGAGATCCGGGGACCGCGTGACCGTTGAACCTGACCGATAGTGTGTGGGGAGCTGCTTCTACTGGCTTGAAGTTTACCTACAGGAATTATGTTTTATTTAGTTATTTAATTTATTCTTCATTGATGGAATAGGATGTCTTTTAGGACATTTCTGCCAGTGTCAAGTTAATATTATTATTTTCTAATGCTATAGTCTCGTCATATCACAGTAAACTCAGTCATCATCTGTAAATTTGTAAAAGTCCGGTCAGGTTTTTGTGAAATTGGTGGCTGTTACCACTAAAACTTTTCACGGAATTTTTAAGACAACTTGAAAAGTCACGATACACGCTTTCATTTCATTTCACTTCACTAGTGCACTTAGATTAAACTTTAATGTACACGATTTTAATGAAAATAAAATGAAAACGCGACCACACTTTGCAAGTTCCCGTCAAAAAGTCAGTTTTATTTAGTTGGATATGCGCGATGGTAATGTTCTTTCTTAATAAACAGAAGTGTACCTAGGTTTTTTAGAGGTGGAAATTAACTAAGATTTTGTGAAAATTGTAATAAGAAAGGATCAAAAACGATAAATCTACTTGTAATTAGACATAAAAAGACACAAAAAATGAATATTATACAATATAATTACCTTAAACCTTGCATTTCCTTCGCTCTGTACATAATTTGGCACGTTTCTTCCGCTGACAGCCACAATTATTTCTAAATTTCCAGCACCTGTAACAAAATAAATTATCAATAGTCAATCCCTGAATCAAAATATATGCAATTATTATGTAACTTTTATTACCAGCATGAGAAGCATTGATAGTGAAGGAGACTGGTCTGCCGACGACCCCGGGCGATATGTCTGTGACATTGACGCGCCCTGCACTATACGCTTTCACAAGGAAGGGGCTGCCTTCTACATGACCACCCATAGCGCCTGCACGGACCTGTATTATTGATACATAGCACATAAATTCGCTTCTTTTTAAACGACTTCAAAAAAGGAGGAGGTTATATGTTCGACTGTATGTATTTTTTTTTTTTTTTATGTATGTTCATCGATTTTTCCGCCAATTGTCAACCGATTTTCAAAATTGTTTTTTTGTTTGAAAGAGTACACTTCGGCGGTGGTCCCATTATCACCAAGTCAGGATCTGATGATGGGATCTTGGGGGAAAACGAGGGCAACCCTCAAATTTTATAAGAAATGTCAACCGATTTTCAAAATTCGTTTTTCATTTGAAAGAGTATACTTCGGCGGTAGTCCCACTGTCACCAAGTCAGGATCTGATGATGGGATCCAGGGGAAAATGAGAGCAACCCTCAAATTTTAAAAGAATTTACAGTATTTTTCATTCATATACGTACTTATCAAAGCTATTTCCATCTGGTAGATCATCTTATCTTGCAGAGCTGATGATGGAAGGTACAACTCCTTAAAGGTTAGGAGTTAGGGGATATTTCTTTAAATATTATAGTCACGTTTAGACTCGTATCGTCGTCTCTTTGTATATTAAAATGAGCTGATAATAGAAGCTAATATCTTTATCGGTTAGGAGTTGTCCTAGATATGAAATGAAACGCAATATCAAGTAGCTGCTGAGAAAGAAGCCTTAATCATTTAGGATATATATTATTTATTTTCTTTAAAAGTTTATCTATTCATGTATTCCCTCATCTAATAGCGTGATGTTATTTAACTTATAGGCTTTCTCGATAAATGGGCTATCCAACACTAATATATTTTATGTAGTTCCTGAGATTAGTGCGTTCAAACAAACAAACAAACTCTTCAGCTTTCTAATATTAGTATAGATAATGTAAATTATTAATAGGCTTAATTTGCTCGAAAACAATTAAATATTTCTTGAAAACATTGAAATATAAAAAATGGAACAATAAAACTTTTTATAAAAAAATAAAAACGTCTTCAAAGGCAAATGTTGCACTAAAAACCGAAAAATAAACTGAATAAAACATTAAATAAAATGGACAAAAAATATTTCAATAACTAAATAGACCAAAAACTTTAATTATGTAAACTACCTACGCACCTATTCAAATTATTATTCTATAAATACCTTTTGATCTGTTTGAAGTCGGTGCCAAGCCCAAAAATACAATGAGAGAAATAATAAATGCCTTCACAAGCATCGCCAGATGGCAGTTCAGCCTCCCAGGGAGGAGATTAAGTAATCCCTGGGTTCGGGAACTCACTCTAGCGGTCAACCGTTTCACCGGATCTCCCTAACCGCACGCCAACATGCTGCGCCTGCACTACTCAATAGCGACTCCATAATACCACCGGTCCCTCCGCCGTCAGCACAGTGCCTCCTCTAAGGAGCTCTGGCAACCTTACTCACCGCAGGAACACAACACCACTTGGCAGTGTTATTTGGCTGCGATATTCTGTAAGGTGGAGGTACTTCCCCAATCAGACGGCCCCAATTATGAGCAGATGTTATGCTATGTCCTACCTCCTCAAACCTTACGAAGCCTATTAAACCTATTAGGCTTGGCACCGACTTCAAAGAGATCAAAAGGTATTTATAGAATAATAATTTGAATAGGTGCGTAGGTAGTTTACATAATTAAAGTTTTTGGTCTATTTAGTTATTGAAATATTTTTTGTCCATTTTATTTAATGTTTTATTCAGTTTATTTTTCGGTTTTTAGTGCAACATTTGTCTTTACTAATATTATAAAGAGGAAAGATTTGATTGTTTGTTTGCATTGAATAGGCTCTGAAACTACTGGACTGATTTGAAGCTGCATTATCCCTGATGAACATAGGCTATATTTTGTCCCAGGAAAAGATAACACCCCACGGGAACGCGGGTGAAACCGCGGGGGACAGCTAGTTATTTATATAGCTTGCTGTCTACTAGTAGACATTTATTAAAATTTTAGCTGTCTTCTATATATTTTTTATCTCATATTTGGGATCCAAGCTAACCCTTTATGATTAAAATATAATATTTGCTTGATTTTTATAGTTATTTCTAAGATGTATATTCTTGTAGGAGATATTCTCCAGTAGATTCAAGGAGTGCTAAAGCCGGTCCTATAACTTACTTCGATACTGTGGTCGCCCACATCGACAGGTATGAAAGATATTGTGTATCTTTTGCTGGCCTCGTTTTCGCCGATGGTTTCTTCAGCTGATACCTGAATGAAAATCATAGATTTAATATGATATGACTGTGTAAAGAAATACATTCATGTCGAAAAACCGGTCAAGGGCGAGACAGACTCGCGCACCGAGGGTTCCGTACAAACTTGTAGGTATGTAAATAGTTCATTCATCACAATTGTTTTCGAATATGTTGTAATTTTCCCAAAATCTCATCCTTTACTTGACATTGCTTCTTGCCAAATTTATGGTTCTAGATCAGCGGGGAATTACCCTATAAGTTCAAAAAGTTGTGGCATAAACGGCCGTATCTTTTGATTCAACTTGATACTCTAAACAATGTATAACAAATAGCAAGTTATTCTATCAAATGAAAATCCTAATCAGATAAACGTATCATAGACATATTAACCTGTACAGGCACGGGTCGTCTCGCCGGTCCCAGGACCTCGACGTGCGGTGAAGCGGGCGAGTCCACACTGAAAGTATAAGCGTCGCCCACTGACACCTTGTCAGGGGATTCCCCTGAACCGGCACCGATTACACGCGCTGGAGCCGATACGTGACACACGAATGGACTACCTGGTATGGAGAAAGTAGGAGTATATAAAAGTCGAGTTCATTGTGAAGTAAGGTCGATACACCAGCACTGGGGTCAGAAACAGTATTATAGTTTATTTCAAAATGAGTTACCAAGAATTTTTATCCGTCGCAAGGATATTTTGACCCAGTTCAACTGCTTAGATATTTCACTGCATAGAAGATTTCATATCGATAATCAAATTCTAGTAATTTGATAATCGATGTGAAATCTTCTACACTGGTCCCGGGAAAATAAGTCTGTAACTCAAAATAATGTTTGTGGACCATCTGTGTGTATTGACCGGTGACCCGTAGGTGCAAATAAAATTATCTGATTCATAAATATTCATCTTTTGCGTAAAGGAAATGTTAAATATATCTAAATAATCAAACATAAAAATCTATATAAATAACCTGACGGTAGACGTGGAATACGAGTTAGAAAACGATTCCCGATAGCTCCCTGGAGCAGCGTAAAGTCAGCACAGCTAACAAATAATTCTTACCAGGTACATGGTCCCCATTGAAGCGCAATTCTACAGTGTGTGGTCTCGGGTCTCTTGGTGTAAAGCTGATGGCGTATGTGTGTGCGCCCTGGGCGGCTGCTGCTGTCGGTACGCGGCCTCCGTTTACCGTCACCTCAAGATTACCTGGTCCAGCTGCCATTGTCTCCACTAGAGGACAGAATAAGGGTTTTTTTATTATACCACAAGGGACAACGAAGCTGACGGGTCACCTGGTGGTACCTAAGTGACTACCGTCGCCTATAGACATTAGCAATACCAAGGGGATTGCCAATGTATGTACACCTTATTACAATGCCTTAAAGGCAACTGCCGGAACACACCAACAGGTGCTTAGCGACAGATTTTCAACTTGAGGGTGGTAGCCAGCCAGTCAAGCACTACAAAGTATCCTACCACCGTGCTATGGTTTCCTCACGATGTTTTCCTTCACCGAAAGCTCAAGCTCTTTATAGGCTTCAAACGCACTACCTTCGCCGCAGTATCCGACGTCACTACCACTGACCTATCATCGCGTGAAGAATGTTATGTTATGTTCAATTAAAATTCACATTAAAATAGGTAGTTACTGCTCACCTAAAAAAGTAACAGGTTTCCCAACAGTACCATGCGCGACGTCCTTTACTCTTATAGCAGTCACATCGTACACCTGAAAAATATAATTAAATTGAATATTTTTAGTATTTGAGAAAATGGTTCAAAAGTAGCCAATTAAATTTAGGACAACATATATTCGTGAAATACTTAAATAATTAAATATACAGTAATATTATGAAAAGGAAAGATTAGATTTTATAGGCTGAACGTTAGTTACTGACTCATTTTGAATTATTATTGAACTCAATGACCTTACCTTCAAATGGAACGGGCTGGCAGGTATCGGCAGTGAATCGACGAGCACGTTCAGTCTATGCTCGCCAACAGCTCTTGGCACGAACTCAGCTTTGAAGACAGCCGGCGCGGTCGCAGAGACCGCCGCGGGCACCGACGCTCCGTTGGGACCTGCGCCCGCTCATCGCTCAGCACTCACTCCGCCACGCCCTAACCCCCACTCTACCCATCTACCCCTCTATTGTATCCTTACGATCATGGGTGTTAGGAGTTAGGCCGAAGCGGATGAGCTTTACACGCTGAATTATTCATGAATATAGATTAATGGATCTGTTATACAAATATGGTAGTTATTGTATATTGTTTAGAAACAAGTGATTGGCACCCCAAACAAAAACACTAAGGTATCTTAAAAGGTATCTTCTGTTTGCTATTTTTTGTTTCAAACATTGGCTCTAAATCATCAATATTTCAGCAAATATAAGATATACTTATGATTGTTAAAAGTCGAGTTATTTGAGTATTGTCTGTGACCTAAAATATTTAGGGATACTCGACAAACCTATATAGTGTAGGTACTGTTACTCGTTCGTAATCCGGAACTAAGTCTAAAATTAAGCTATAAAAATGATATTGTTAAAATATTAGTAAATTAGTACAAAAACCTTTACACCATTAAGGTGAACAAAACTATGTTAGTATTGCAAAGCTTGTGAAATTCAGTGTCGTTTTTTTCTAAATCTAATTATCTTAATTTTTCTTTTTTTCTCCATTCAATAATTAACCCCTTGATAATCTTTAATTCTAATCGTGCTTAGACTTAAATTTTTTAATAAATCATATAACATTTTACATAGATTTCCTCATCTATACCACCCTGTAAAGAGATAATCAAATTATTATAAACAGATAGTCCAAGTAATAGAAAGATAACTAATAAACTGTGTTAGTAAACTAATTAATAGCTCTAGACAGTTAGCTAAAATAAGCCAAACATATTGTGTGTAAGAAAGGCAATATATATCGATAGGTAGATAGATTTAATGTATTTATATCTATTTTTATTAATGTTTTGTCTACGTTCTTTTTGTGTATAAGTCTTTGTTATATGTGAAAACTTTGAAATGGCCTTCATGTTTTATATGTTTATTGTTCTGTTATGTTAGCTGAACGTTTTCCTAAAATAATAAAATAAAAAATAAATTATAATATTGAGAATAAAATCAAACTGTACTTGCATGCCGAAAGGATAAGCTATGGCTGTTCAATTAATATCTTTAAATTATAAGATCTTAATGTACCTTCCCATAACCGCATGGAATAAATGAATTTGATTTAGGAATGTTCCTATGAATGTGATAGTGCTTACCTTCAACATTGACTTCAATCTGGTCGAGCGTGGCGGATGGGTGGTGTAACGTAAGTGCGGCTGGTTGGTGCAAGCGAGCGGGCCCGGGGACTGTGACGCGGGCGCCGCCGCCGCTTCCTTCTGACACTTCTATGATTAGAGGGCAGCCAGGGACGCGCATCTGTGTTTATATTATAAAAAAATATAGATGATGTCGAAGGCAAAAATAATTCATAAGTGACACTTATGAATGTCGAATTACAGAAGTTACCACCGGTTCGGATCTCGATGGATCAGTCTTCAACTGAGAAGAACCAGCGACATAATTAGGCAAAAATGATCTATAATTGATTTTATCATGATCTGATCATATAATTTGAAGATGTTTGTTACTCATTCATGCAAAAACTACTGAATGGATATTGATGAAACTTGGCACACAGTTAGATCATATCCTGGATTAAACATACGATTCTTTTTATCCTAGGAAAAGTTATGATCGGGAAAGACAGCTAATAAGCTTTAATTCATTAATCTCTATGGGCCAATGCAATTGATTGATATTTGTAGAGCCTGTATTATTGTGAACCTAGTTAAGTGTTTGCAAATAATAAAGAACAATGGATTACCTTATTGAATGAAACATTTACAACATGATCACATGCATCAGTAGGTGTAAAAGACACTGTGAATCGGGCATTCCCCTGAAAAGAAAAACAAAGATAGTGTTAAAATACACATTGTACCTTGGCAAAAAGTTTTATTTTATTTTGTATGAACAGATAACACATAAAAGAACAAAAGAGATACAATTTAACACTCACTTGAGGATGAACTTGTGTTGGAATGTTTAAGCCTCGTGCAGCAACAGTGATCTCGAGGTTGCCCTCCCCGGCTTGTGCCGCGTCTACTGCCAGCTGTACTGGCACTCCCACACGAGCTGATGCACCACCAGATACACTTACTAGCTTACCATCATATGCTTTGCATACAAATGGTGTGCCCTGAAGGGTAAATATTGTTATGATAAATATAGGGATTCTATGGCAGTACTTTTGTGTTTCAAAAGTAGGTAAAGCTTATAGAGAGAGGGAGATTTGAATCTATGGGTAAGTACTAAAAAAATATGACTGTCTGCGAAACTCTTGTTGCTAAGTGAAAAATTTACTATTTCCAAAATAATGTATTAGGATTTAAAACAGGATATTATGTAGTGATACACCATTTCATTTATTTTGTCCTACATCGCTAAATATGGCGTTTAAGGGTAAGGACATACAGGACAATAATATGCATGTTGATATTGGGACGTTCAGATATATTTTAGGAGCAACCATGGGAATCTAGGGAAAGTACTGACAAAAACATTTTCATTTTACATACCGGTATGGGCTGACTATTGTAATGTGCAGTGAGTGTGTGAGGTCCAACATGTCGTGGAGTAAAGCTGGCCACAAGCCCAGTGACAGCATCACCAGTCAAACGCACCGGGACTTCACCCCTCGGTCCGCGGACGGTCACCGTCAGTTCTCCACCTGATGAGCCTTCCACTCGCACTGAACATGATGCTACTTCTCCAACCGGTATCAGTTCTGGAATAACAAGTTTATTGTTTTGGTGCTATTAAGGGTGATCCTTTAAAAAAAAACTATATCTTGCTTCAAAAACATTATGAAAATGATTGTTTATGTACTGACTGACTACTGTATACGTACCTATAGTAATAATAATAATATAATCTTTATTGAAACACACCACAGACTAGAAAAACATAAAAACTAGATCTAAACAAATTAGTGTAACAATGGGCAGTCTTATCGCTTAGAGCGAAAGACAACCATGCACGGAGAGGAGTTACGAGAACTAATTGAACTAATATGGACGGTGATGCTTTATTATAAAAATAAATAAATATACCTACCTACATGCTAAGTATAAACATTAATACATACTCAAGATATACACGATAACATAATAGATACACTTAATAAATACAATAATATAATAAATATACAAATTTAAATATATTAGGTTGGGGAAAAACTTGTAATAAAACCTCTTTGGCTATACTATTTGTATCTGGCTGGTTTTGGTATTTAATGAAAGTTTAAATTTTAAAGAACATAATTCCAAATTCAAATCAGGAAAATGTGTGATTTTCATTTGTTTTTCGTACTGTCAAGATGAGTGAATCTAAAGAGGAAATTCGATACATTTAAAAATTTTACTACAAAAAAGGTAAAAATGCAACGCAAGCCGCGAAAAAAAATTGCGATGTTTATAGACCTAGTGCAGTGTCTGTGAGAGTAGCACAAATTTGGTTTAAGCGTTTTCAATCCGGTGATGTCAAAGATGCACGTCGCTCTGGTCGCCCTATTACGGATAAAATGGATGCCATTTTTGAAAAAGTGGAGCATGATCGGCATATCAGTAGTTACGACGTAGCTGAAGAACTGGGAATTGGCCACAAAACAGTTTTGGCGAATTTGAAAAAAACTGGGTACACAAAAAAGCTCGATATTTGGGTACCTCACGAGCTCACTGAAAGAAGCCTAATGAACCGTGTACTAATTTGTGATTCTTTATTACGACGTAATGAAACCGAACCATTTTTGAAGAAGCTGATAACTGGTGATGAAAAGTACGTACGACAAGAACGTGCGAAAAAGGTCGTGGTCAAAGGCCGGTCAGGCTTCACAGACTGTGGCGAAACCCGTGTTAACTCGCAACAAGGTGATGCTGTGTGTGTGGTGGGATTGGAAGGGCATTATTCATTATGAGCTGTTACCACCAGGCAGGACCATCGATTCTGAACTCTACTGCGAACAACTGATGAGATTAAAGCAAGAAGTTGAGAGAAAGCGGCCGGAATTAATCAACAGAAGTATTCCAATTTCTTTATTAAATAGCTCCTAAAATTAACCAAATAGGTACATTTGTTTGGTTAAAGCTAAGTACCAACCAACTAAGTACCTCCTCACCGAAACATATTTTTATTTTTTTAGCTAGCGGCTGGCAACTCTGACTGACTGACTGTCCATAGATAATACACTATACTTGACTGTCTCTGACGTAATGTTTATACTCGTAACAATAATTGTTCCGAGTGTTTATATTTATATTATCTTTGTCTCTGACATTTCTGGCAAGCAATTTGTTTGATAGATTTTGATTGATTGATTAATGATGGATGATTGAATGAAGGATTTATTGAATTAATTTTCGAATGCTTTTTCTTATAATTTCCCATTTCTATGGCAGACAAAAGTTATAGCCCATGCAGCCTCATAATGTTACATGTCTTAGTTAACCGATTAAACAATCATATCAGTGCCGTGAGCACTAACATGTATCGTAAGCGCATCGAAGAAGAAGAAGTAGTCGGTAGGTACCCAGCCAGCACTTTATTTGAAATCACATCTGTGAACGTACGTAAACGCGGTTATTCGAAGGCAGCACAAACATATAAACAAAGATTAGTAGAAATCGCAAGAAGATTTGTAAATTGTAAAATAAAGACATGAGAGAGAAGAAATGTATTAATTTGCAGTTGTTGTGCCATCTTCTATGTGTATGTTGCACTAACATAAATGATAAATTTTCATACGTCACATAAAATATAGGTAGGTATCTACCTACTTATTGCAAAATTCCAGTTTGTTATAACAAGTAAGACCTAAGTAATCTACCTATATGTAAAACAATTCGTTGAAATTAGGTGCACACTTCTTTTGTAACATATTTTCGACAAAAATGATAAAAAAAAGCCATAAAAAAAGTATAACTAGTAAAAAATATTTCGAATATAGGTACTTAGGCCTAGTTTTAAAATTTCTAAAGTCTTTTCAGAAAATTATTTTTTCAAATTACTGGCCACTATAAAACTAAACTAAAAAAATAAGGGGCCACTTACTGAATCACGATATTTACCTAATAATGCGTATTTTAATCAGGGAAGTACCTACCTATTTGGGATGTATCGATGGTTACTCTCTGTGCTGGTGCGACATGAAAAACGAATGGAGACGAGGGAACTGGCTCTCCGTTAAACTTTATGTCAACACGATGGGGTGTGGGTGTCTCCGGTCTCCAGAATACTAGACAACGTCCGCCGCCTACTACCTGATAGAAATAGAAACATTATTATACCTAAGGTAGCAAAAAGTAGACCCACCTGGTCGGATATTTATGATTGAGTGGTTTTTAATTTGGTCATGATGATGTCAGTAATTTACCTGAACGTGATTTGGAACTTCTCCCTCATTTATTGAAATTTCTAACTGTCCCTCACCAGCAGCACTGGCATCCACTGAAAATTTTACAAAAAAACAAGCAATTAAGTACATTAAAGGGATCATTGCCGCGGTGGTTAGAACTGTTAGAATCACAGACCTATTAAAAATGGTTAGATAATATGGTATGTGGCACTCTGTGGTTAGAATTTAGTTGGTATTAATGCCGCTTGCTAACAACATACATACGTGATATCTAGATAGATACTTAATAGTAGAATAGGTACCTACACTAACTATATAACTATGATCTTACAGAGTCCAGGGCGGATCCAGGCTGATCCAGCTGTCCAGTACAGACAGGCTCCAATTCGATTACAAAAAATATTACTAGTCGATCTAGAACAAGCCCATGGAGGGTCATGATCCCCATGACCCCCACCTGGATCCGCCCTTGGCAGAGGCTGAATTATGTTCGACCATTTATGGTCGTTACAAACCGATCTTACCTACACAGGTTGGGTGAAAAGTATTTTTTTCAGTTGAAATAAGTTTGGTAATTTATGATTTAGGGGAGTCGTGTTCGGTCTGTCATTGAAATATGAACGTACTTAGGTACCTACTTAGTCTGGAAAGGGTTAGATAGAGCTTAAACTGACTTAAAGGTAATATCTGGTGGTTTGTGACTTGTACATAAAAATTTGCTTTCTCTATGCCTAGTTAGGTAGGAGCCAAGTAATTTATATACTAGTTGTACCTACGTAGTACTTAAGTAATTATTTATTCCATGGGTAATACATAGATTTTATCAGTATTGGCATATGGTACTCATTTACAGTAGGTACGATTATTAAAGAGATAATGAAATTTGTTTTGATAACGGTTGCTAATCCTAATTGTTACAATGTATAAAAATAATAAACGTATGAAAGGTATTACCAACTATTTTATATTTTTTTATGACAAAGATATAATATACCTATTTGTGTGTTTGTTTCACCGTTTTTTCTCCTGACAGGTCTTTATTTGGAAATGGTGGTAACAGTAACAATAGCATTAAAAATAGCAATTTGACGTTCAATAAGTGTTCCTTAAGTGTCCCAAAATTGAATAAAACATTTTGAGTTTTTGAGTTTTGTAGAAGTTTATAAGATACAAAGTATTCGAGAAATCTGTGCAACTCATGATTTGCACAGATTTCTCGAATATTTATATAAATAGGTAGTTTACCTCGAAACTGTGACTGCTGCCCAACAACTGCGTTGCCTAAATCTGTTACTTTGATCAGACTAGCATCGTATACTTTGGCAACCAATGGCCCAGCAGCCAGCTTATCTTCTGCGATTGATACCTGAAAAAATTAACAATAGTTAACATTATTAACTTATGTCAAATCATTACGTATGCAAAGTAAAACTCAGTTTAAGCTCAGATAAAGGAGCAAAAATCTCAGCAAGGTAGGTAATTTTCTTTTGTAAATCTCCACATTAGGTCCGTCCTAAATGTATTTGACGGATAGAGGGTAGGTCAGGATAATAATAATTAATTCGTTTACACAAATTAACTATGACAACAAGTGTATCGGGCCACGCCAGAGCAAAGAAAGACTGACTTTACGGCGATCGCCCCTTCTATTTATAAAGATTACAGAGTGGGGGCATCGAATGACGCGCTCGGTGGCGTTATGTGTACTTAGTTTACAAGATTCCTTCTATCCACGCTAGATGGCGCAGGCGCCTACATATTTAAAAACGGGAATTATGAGTCACATGAGATATTTAGGTCAATGAAGGATCGCTTCATCAGAGCTAATGTGAGCTCACCTACGGAAATGAAGTAGGTAGGTACCAGTCCAATACAATTCTCTGAATGGAAAGTCTAATTATGGCATAGTCATCTTAAGTTATAGATATGTACAATACTTCCTAATCGAATATGTCACTCAATGGTAATGTCGAGATATTCCATTGTATTGATATTAATAGGTTTCAGATAGTATAATGCGATATGACACATTATAGGATTGATTACATTTGTGGTCTATTTGAGAGTTACACAGTTTGGAAATAGGTAGGTATCTAATATCAATAGATTAAACGTTGTTTACCTTTAAACTATAAAGTCCTGCTCGTTTCCTAATTACTTGTTCTAAACTTTATAGACTATGATTGAAAATGTATGCTGCTATATTTCATTATTTAAATGGATTCAAAGGTATCTACATTAAACCTTTTGCAGATGGGTTTTCTGAATGTATTTGAACTCGATGTATGAATATATTCACTTCCAGATATAGTTTGGGTCGACACATCCATAAATATAGCCGATCGAGACCTTTATAATCGAAGGTCAAAGTTCTTCCCTTAGGAACGTGACATTCACGGTCTCTCTTACCTACGTAGGCAGGTCCCATCTTCAACATAGTAGGTATAACACTAGGTATATTGCGTCATATTTATTTAAGATTTATATAGGGCTGTTAGGTACCTAGCAATTTACTTTTTATTTTTAGGTATTCCGAAGTTGTGGTTATTCAATGATCTAGTATCTCTGTGTTTATTATATCTAATAAAAATCTCTTACATCAATTAAATGTGTACCGACTTCCTCTGGCGTGAACTCGATGCGGTACACTCCAGGGCGCTCCGCTACGTCCAGGACCCGTGACGTCACAGGTCTTCGTGAAGGCGCTGTTACTGTTACGCTGACCTGCAATTGAGAAATAGATATTTTCGTATTAACTGTATTTTATAAACAAAGGTTCAAAATCAGTTGAATTTTACAGCGATACGTATATTATATTTATTGTACCTATTGATGAAGTGCATTGACATAATTCGTAAAAAGTTAGTTGTAACCTTAAATGAAATAAAGGTAGCAAGCTATAAATAAATTAATTAGCGGGTCAGCGTTCCCGTTGACTCTGTTACATGTTGTGTGAACCGTGAATGAAGAGATTAATTTGAATTAATTGAAACGAGCGAGTGCTTCAAACATGAAGCGCAATACAGTTTAATGGAAAGACTATTAATGAAAATATAGCACCTCTTGATATTTTACAATCAATCGGGCTGAAAGTGGTCACAACCCGAAACTTCAATTGTTCCGAAATCATGATGCAAATAAATGATTCTTACAAACGGGAGTTTCCTATTATACCTAGGTAATCAAACTCACATTTACTTATATGCTCTTTACATCTTCGGATATCTTGCTTGTTTCTGAACAGGAATAGTGAAACGGCTATTTATTATAAAGGAATAGGTAATAACGTACCTCATTTTTGGTAAATGTGGTAGCTCCTGGTGAAGTGGAGATCTCGAAGATGGCCGGCACCCGCGCGGGGATCAGCCTGGTGGGTTCCCCTCCGCCGCCGCCCGCCGGCCCTGCCATCACCTCGACCTTCCACGGGGAGCCTGATAAAAAAAAGGTCCTATAATTTTCATTGAATAATTATAATTACTGACATCAGCGTTCAGCCTAAACCGCTACGGCTAGAAACCTGAATTTTTGGGCACAACTTTATTTTATACCGTAGTGAATACTATGTTAGGGATTATCGGGTTGCAGGTGAATCCGTGGAACAGAAAGTGCAATAACTTTAGTAAAAACGGATACCAGTCGTACTAGCGCAGAAGTTAAAGCGGACAACTATTCATGATTCACCTTAGATATCTTATCAAGTTGCGTAAACGTGATTAATGGTAATCATTACTGCCGAGCTTTTTAGATAACCACCTTTTGCAACTTTGTGAATATTTTATCCGAAAACTTTGTGTGGGTAAACGCACGCTATAACGTCCGTAAAAAAACTTAGAAAAGGGTAAGTAAGTAGGCACATAAATTTATCCTTTCGCCCGCGGCATTGTCCGCGCTTAACGTTACATTTAATTTGAGATTTATTATTAGGCTTTGTGTGTGTTGTTCATTATTTGTAGATTGTTCATAATTTAATTTATTAAAGGGATCTTTCAGTTAGGATGTACAAACAACCCAAATAAATACCTACTTAACCGCTTTCATAAGTGGGCCGAATGAGCTTGATTGCCTATAGATTTACCCTAGAGATATAAAAATATGGATATGGATATAGACAGAAAAACTTAGTGTTATTCACTTCGAATAGAGAGTTACCTATCCGTCGTATTTAAATCTAAAGAACGTACGTATACCTATCTATCCTATCTATACACACACTGGGAGTCTAGACAAGATGCATCATATTTTGTCAATGTTACTAGACGATCATCTTTTGTACAGGTGGTCTGCGTTCTCTTATGTCAATCCTATACAAAAGGTGATCGGATAGTAACGATGACGATTATCGACATATACCTACCCACAACTTGTCTTTGTGGGTAGGTATATGTCGGGCAGTGGGGCAGGGGGCTGGTCAGTAGGTAATTGTTTAGAGATCAACCTTGCAGTCAAATTGCTCATAATTACTGAACACTGGCTGTAATCTGCAAGTCTAATGCGATTATTCATGCAAAAATCATCATGCACCTGCTCATAGGTAACACTTCGGCCGTTTGATAAAATGAACAATTAAATCGACTTCTGCAGATGTTTCCACGCAACTATGTGGGTACGAGTATGTGCATATTATGTATGTATGTTATGCGAAGCGAACAATGTACAATGTTGGTTTGGAAACAAAATTGTTTGCATCTTGTTTGAGTAAATATTTTTTTCAAACAAATGTGTTTCATGCACCTCCAAATAACCAGAACTTTATGTTTTATCAAAATATGGGGCTCTTATATTATATATTGTTTGAGTCCAGTAAGCGAGTCTAATCTATACCTTTATGAAACTGCTATACTGTCTATTCTCAAAATTGATGATATATTTTGTTAATGATGCAGTAATTGCATTTAGAATCTGCTTAATAGCGAAATAGGACAATGTTCTGCTATTTTGATCAGTTGTCGTTGTGCAATAACTAGAATCAATAGTAGAAAGACTGGGAAAGACTTGATGAGACCGAACCAGGAAAACAAAAGTTTGTCTTATTAGATGCCTTATCTTTAAAATATGTTTTTATAGAGCTATAACTGTTTCTAGATTGCAAGATTGCTTTAAACATACGCACTGTAGATGTGCTTTGGGAGACGCCTCCTGAAAATCATAGGAATGTTCCCATTTAAAATAACATTCAATCCTCAAATAGCTTCGAATAACGGATATACATTCTTCGAATGTGCAGCTGCATATACTCAAGTTCTTTGTTTAGATCTCCATAATGAATACCTACTCAATGGAACAACGCTTGTTTAAGTTAAGGTTGAAAGGATCACTTGGTCGATCAATCTTAGGAGATCTCATAAAAATTACAAACCTATTTCTTCTAACTCTACGATCTTTCAAAAGGGGAGAGACATGGCATTAGCAATAACCCTTGCCAATGAAAATGCTGACGTTGAAGACCCAACATCTATTTCAACCATCGTGGTTCTGTTTCATAAATACCCGACTGAAGTGAAGAACATTTGTGGTTTCATACAATCCGTTTTCAGAAATAACTCGATCAAGTGCACAAAAAAACAAATATTAAACTAAGGAGGCGCAATTTTATCGGTATTCTAATCAAAACGGATATTGAAGCCCGATTGAAGCCAATATTTTTCCAACCTTTCACAACACACTCCAAGTTGTTGATAAAACAAGTTCCAGATGTAAGCCCACCATTATTGATGATATGATAGGTAGGTACTCGTACAAAGTATAATCTCAGAATAAATAAATGTATTACTTATACGTTCATACCTATCTCAATTTCTGTATCGGTCGGTATGATATAATTGATTACCGCTATGGAAACTCAAGTAGCTCACCGAGCTCTACCGCCATAATATCAATAGAGCCTATTTACTTACATAATATAAGGTAATTTGTCACTGTTGGGAAGACTTGGAGACATTGATAGAACTTAAGTAAATCTTAAAATTGAATATAATTTTATTCTTCATTTCATATATTGAGTTACTTACATGGAAGCAAAATAGTTTTTATGACATATTGTTATTACGTAGGTAGGCTCGAAGACTTGTAATTTGCTGTATTTAATATTTATGAGTGGGCTTGCATTGCAAAGGCCGTAACCATTCTTGCGATGCCAATATCTACATTATACAATTATCTACACAGATAATATTCTAGGTAAGTCAAGAATGCCTACAACAAGCGATGGTGAGGGGCCAAGAAAGCAGTGATAGATCTGTTGATAAGTAGCTAGATGGTAATGTATGTGGTGAATTTACAAAAATGTGTATGTTCTCAATTAACCAAAAATGGTTGCTGCTACTGAGGTGTTAATTAAAAGGTTTGGTTTTAAATTCATGATACTCGATGCGGGTAGGTTAATATAATATATAAAATACTAGCTGTTCCGCGCGGTTTGACCCGCGTTCCCGAGGGATCTTATGTTTCCCCGGGATAAAAAGTAGCCATGCGCTATTCCAGACTATAATCTATCTCCATGCCAAATTTTATCCCGATCCATTCAGCCGTTCTGGCGTAAATGAGTAACAAACATACATCCATCCAAACTTTCACATTTATAATATTAGTAAGATTTGATCTTGTAATTGTAAACACGTCCTGAAGGTGTGTCGTCGTGTTTCCAGGGCTGGCGTAATATGATATGCCCAAAGGTTAAATCGATGGAAGTAGCCTGAAGTACTCCTAGTAATTCTACTTATGATCCGGATGGTGCACACTGCACCTGTTTCAAGCCTGACCAGAGCCGTTACTGACTCCGCCCTGCACTTCACTACCTACATAGTTTCGCCGTAAGAGACGAATGTAACGGTTATATGGTATTAAATAAATTACTCGCTGCGCTAGCAAAGGTGAGCTATTAACAAGAACTATTTATTTATACAACCTGTTTTTGAAACAAAAAAAAAATATTTAGTATAATCAATAGACTGTTTTATTAAAAGTTAATTAAAACTCAGGTCATTTTTTTGTTTATCATTATCAAAATAGAAAGAAACACGCTTTAGTTCTTTGAAATTAACTATGATTTAGTCAAAATAGAATAACGTTGACTCATTTCAATAGCCTTTGATTTTAACGACGTCATTAATGGAATAATGTGAGTATATCTACGAACATAACGTAATGATGACAAATTTTCGCAACAGAAATAAATATAATTACCTTCGTTACACAACATGTACGAACGGTAATCGAAGTTGTTTATTTTCTGCGACATTCTGTCAAGGCTAAAGATGGCCATTAAAGAAAATTATACAATAAACAAGAAAAGTTTGTTCCATTGGTTGATCTGTAGATATTTACTTCCCCTCGGTCCGTGGTCAACTGATCACTCAACCAAGGGACTAACGGTTAAATGGCGTACTTAAATGAAGAGTTCATATACTCTCTGTTATTAATTTGAACTATAAATAGGTAATAATAATTAATGCCGAATTTCATAAGAGCAGGCCTTGCATTTATAAAAATTCGCTCATGTGCATTCGTATTAGTCTACGCGAGAAAAGTCATGCAAGTAAAAATATATTGTACACATTCGGCAAACTAAGTATATTGGTCATCGAAGACTTCTAAAACCGGTATGTTAGAGCTTAGATAGAAATGTCATCAAGTCTTTTAGGTAGGTAATTTATAAGAAACCTACATACCTAATTGGATAGTATAATTTCGTAATTTCTTGTATCATTTAGGAGTTACAGATTTAAAACTTTCACACTTTCGAATATTAACTGTTTCTGTAATAAACATGTTTCTACGTTCCGAGTGCTAGAATGCCATAAAAAGTGTCTAGTTTTTGTTTTGCATTTACATTTTGAGAAGCAATCTTGATTTATGTTCATATTAGATTTTAGATGAGAATAAATCTGCAGATCATACATCATCAAACACCACTATAATTATGGGCTCCCTTCGTCTCAAGACGTAGACGGGCCCATAAACTGTCCACTTTATATTACAGGTTTTTAGAAAGCGTCCATACTTTAGTAGTGTCTATATGTAGTATCTATGTGCATACATAATGTTATCTAATATTATGGTCTGACAAGAATTACCTAAATAGGTATGTACATAAGTAATTATTTTTCAAGTATCTCACGCTTAGACTCAATCTTTCACAGGGCAAAGCTGTCCGTTTATGTGAAATTCTCTTCCGCATGAATCGCATGATATCATTCGATCTCAGACGATATCTTATTTTATATCATTTCTGAACTTTCATTCTGTTTATTTATATTACGTATTATTGAAAATAATTTATTTATTTCCTTATTTTTTACATCTCGTTCTCTATTATTTGTTTCTTGTTATTGGGATGTTATCAGTGTTATTATTATAATTTATTTATGTTACATGTTTGTAATTATTACTTTTTACCATAGTATTTTTATTATTAACTAGCTGTTCCCCGCGGTTCCACCCGCGTTCTCGTGGGATCTTATCTTTTCCCGGGACCAAATGAATGGTGAAATAATTTTTCAAATCGGTCCAGTAGTTTTAGAGTCTATTCAATGCAAACAAAAAACTAACAATCAAATCTTTCCTCTTTAATATCAAAGGGACAAATGTGCCAGGAAAACAATAAGATAACAATAGAATCAATTTTCTAGCAATTCTAGTTATAGTATAGATATTTAATAGGTACTTATATTGTTCTACACAAGTCATATGTGTTTTACCCATTATGTATACAAACAATTGTTTAATGTAGAAATCTTTTAATCGAAATTTATTCATTGTTTGTTTGTCATGTGGCGTATAAAATGTATTAGATTCCGCGGTAGGTAGAAATTAATTGACCCAAATTATATTACAAATCATACGTCCGTGGCTGCTTATTAGCTTAATTTCACGTCGTTATATAATGAAAGGTGAGTGTTTCCAACTGAGAAGTCACTGGTCACCCACATTACGTCGAACCCTTTGCCCTTCATTAATATTTGTCCACTTATCGAGTGAACCAACCAATAGATTAATCATTTATTGCATTGTATTATCTACTCCAATGATATAATAATATCAGCTGAGTGTAAATAATATCAGCTGAATACGTGGTCTCGGTATGGTGAGGTATAGAGGTGCAATAATTATCTTTTCTAAAAACTATATAATAAAGATGAATTCCGCAATACATAAGTAAACGTTTCTTGTAATATTGGTTATGGAGCACGCTGAGGCAGAGATTAGTTATTTTTTAGAAAAACCAAACACTTAATCTCTTTACACGTTGTAAACCAAATAAATCATGTACGACTACGTAACATGCTCTGTGATGTTTTAGGATGGATTGAGGACCCTTATTTCGGAGCTCTTAATCAAGGCTGATCCTGATCCCCTCGCATGTAATAGACTTCCGATGTAAGGAAAAACAAAGGCTGGATAAAATACGCTTCGATTCTTTACTAATTAATAATTTTGGCGCTCACCCTGCTGTAACTTAATCTGCTCCCTATAACTTCTGATTGCTTTTAGTGCAACCATTATAATGTAAGACGTTACATATTTAATTAAATTAGCTTGGGAGTAGGCATTGTCTCTTTAGGGGATTCCAATGGGGGAATGTAGACTTATGTACTTGTACCTACGAACGGTTCATTAGTGGGGTATTGAGATTCGATATTTAGAATACTCCCTGATATTTTCAAACTTTTCTCCTTTAAAATATACTAGTTAAAAACATCACTCAAAGCCTAAAATTTACTGATTGAAATCGTGATATGACATTTTTGTACCCAATTTTTTAAAACGGCGAATATCTCGGCAACTGAATGCCGACCACTGGACCCTTGCGTGGAAGCCCACATATATTATGTTCAGAACAAAACAGTGTCACCTAATATTTTTCAATGACCAATTAAGTCGTAATCTGGATGTTTATTTGAAATTGTAACTTTTTTCCTGGGTTGTCAGAGGAATAACTTACTGAGGACTTACAAAAAAATATTATTTCAAGGTGATTAAACACACACATCTATAGCGACACAGTTACCTGCGCACTGCGCACACAATAATGTAATCATCAAACAATATTTTTTCCAATATTTATATGAAGAATATATGTAGAACGAATATATACGTTAGCTTTCTTCCAATTTCCGTTCAATAGAAATACATACTACAGTACATATTTGAAATTTAAGTTACTTGGTCGTTAAAATCGGAAGAATCATGTGTTCTTGTGCTGAAAGACTATTGGCACGATTACTCCATTCACATTACGAAAGTTATTAAATCGAAAGTTTATATTCGCGATAACAGTTATTAGGTACCTATTACCTATCGCAAATCTTAACGCTCGAAGGAACCAGCACAACAGAGGCGGCGCGTTATGATCGTTTGTAAACTATATTGTTATACAGTTATTACAAGTTAACTCGATATGATTGTCGATAACATTACGTAACACGTTTGAAATACGTAATCAACCAACGTGAAATACCTACGGTAACATTAGATATGGGTATTGAAAATTAATTAATGTAAGTATAACTTTGGCAAAGTTCTCCCGGCTCCGTGATGTTTCAGAAATATTCATGAATATTGACTTTACCTTTTTGTTCAAAAATTAGTTCAATGGAACGTTATTGTTCACTTGATATTTTGAAATATATTCAAACACATTTTATTTCTAAATAAAAAGAAAACAGCTAAACATAAAAGGTATCCATAAAAGAGATTAAAGGTACAAGTGACTTGGTAGCAAGCAATACATACATACATCGCACTATGTGTTGATCTTTATTTCATAGGTACTTGAAACAATGGGGTGGGTAGATGGGAGATACATTTAAATTAAATATTCTTATAATCCTTCCTATACTTACTATCATCGTGCCAGATCCTATGGAGTAACTTTGATCGACTTGAATTGTTTCAAGGGTTGCGAGGTCATCCCCTTATCAGATGTGCTGATGATGATGATGTTACCAGATGTGCTATAAAGCTAAGCTACGAAACTATGTGACCGTTCCACTGTTAGCTACACCACTCGCGACTATCCATAGATCGCATCCATCCACTGTAAAGCTTAGTCGATAGTCTCCCTAACATTAAATAAATAAATAAAAATATAAAAACATGCTCAGTAGAACTCGTTTTTTTAGAATGCTATGTAGACCAATAAATATGATAGGTGGATATCAAACGCATCCATAGCGGTATATACGTAATTATAATCGCGAAATGTTTCATTGTAATCATATTCTACAGATTTTGGTTTGCTAACTTCGTACACATTGTGGATACGACAGTATTCGAGTAGACATAAGTTATACAGTCAGATGAATGTGAGATATAAATCTCTGCCACACTCGAAGCTTCTCACCGCTTTACAACCCCAAAAGTTATGTTTTGTTTAACTTAATGCAGTTCAATATTTCATACAAGGTACCTACGTATAGTTATCCTACTTCCGACTAATCTTACTTAATAATATTATAAATGTGAAAGTTTGGATGTTTGTTACTCATTTACGCCAGAACGGCTGAATGGATCTGGATGAAATTTGGCATGGACATAGATTATAGTCTGGAACTTTTTATCCCGGGAAAAGATAAAATCCCTCGGGAACGCGGGTGAAACCGCGCGGAACAGCTAATATTATAAATGTGAAAGTATGTTTGGGTGTATGGATGTTTGTTACTCTTTCACGCAAAAATTGGTGAACGGATTTTGATGAAACTTGGCACACAGGTGGATCATATCCTGGAATAACACAAAGGATTCTTTTTATCCCGGGAAAGGATTAAATTCCACGGGAACGCGGGTGAAACCACGGGGGACAGCTAGTAATATTATTAATGCGAAAGTCCTACATTAATGTATGTTTCGATGTGAAGATGTTTGTTCCTCTATCACGCAAAAACTGTTAAACGGATTTTGATAAAACTTGGCACACATGTAAATAATAACCCGGGAAAAGATAAGATGTCTCCGGAACGTGGGTAAAACCGCGGGGGACAGCTAGTACAGATATATGGTTAAGTTGTACCCGAGATCAATCAATTTGCAGGCGGGCTTTAGAAACTGGCGGAAACAAGTTTTACTAAAGGTAAATTAATTATTGAATAATTAATTCTGAAGGATTCTACAGCAACTTGCGGTTACACTTACATGTGTAGACATATTTTAATTACAATGTAAGTACCCAGTATGTTTCGTTTAAAAGCCTTCTATTGTTTTGCAGCTTGACAAGGATTTTTGTTCTCATGAAGTGATTTTATCTTATAGAATGATGTTGTTTTAAGAACATTTTCAAGGTTAGCACTTCTACTTCAAACGATCGTGGGAATTCCATAAAATATATTATTTTATGTATGTTATTTAGGAGAACGAATCACTTAATTACATTTCAAAAAGATTTTCATCAAATTTTTGAGGAACTAGGTTTATCCCGCGACCACGTCCGCGTAGAACTCGTTTATGACTTCTCAATTCCACATTAGGGGTGGATTCAATCAATATCGCTTTTGTCCTTTCCTATATGTAGATCAAAATTAAATCTGTTCAGTCAGTTTGCCGTGAAAACGAAGCACACAGACAAACAAAGTTACATTTGAATCTATCTATCTATCTTCTATATATATAAAAGTCAAAGCTGACTGGCTGACTGACTGGCTGACTGACTGACTGACTGATCTATCAACGCACAGCTGAAACCGCTAAACGGATTGCACTGAATTTCGCAAACAGATAGTTATTATGACTTAGGGTTCCGCTAAGAAAGGATTTTCCAAAATTTACCCCCCAAGGGGATGAAATAGAGGTCCAAAGTTTGTATGAAACTCTGTCATTTTTTATTTGAAATGAATGAAATTTGGTATTTAGCCTCTAAATGTTAAATAATAAAATATATAATTAAAGACTTTTTAAATTTCAACCCTTAAAGGGGTAAAAAGGGGTGTTAAAGTTTGTACGAAAATTTATTGTATATTATCAGAATTACTCAAAAATATGTATTTATGCTCTGCAATAAAATCAAAGAAACACGTATTTTTTTCAATTTCACCCCATAAAGGGGTAAAAAGGGTCGTTAATGTATGTATCAAAAATAAATAGTTTATTATCAGAATTACTAAAAATTTTGTATTTATGCTCTTCATTAAAATCAAAGAAACAAGTATTTAAGGATTTTTTCAATTTCACTCCTTAAAGGGGTAAAAAGGGTTGTTAAAGTCTGTATGAAAAATAAATTGTTTATTATCAAAATTACTTGAAATTTAATATTTATGCTCTTCAATAAAATTAAAGAAACATGTATTCAAGGATAATTTGAATTTCACCCCTTAAAGGGGTAAAAAGGTACGTTTGTATGAAAAATAAAAGGACTAAGTATTTTTGGATAATTTGATATATCCCTCCAGAACTGGAAAAAACGAATCAACCAAAATCGTGCAGTCCACGTAGGCGAAGCTGCGGGCGGAAAGCTAGTTTATAATATAGTTGTGTATTATCATTAACTTGCATACACTCCAAGCCAATATTTTTGATTGAGATAGAGTTAAGTAGTAATGTATAGAACTAACATTTCGTCAGATTTGTTAGTCAGCATAGCGGAGTACTTAAAAAGAGCTGGTAATATCGCAAACATATTTAAAGCAAATTTAAAGTCGATACCTGAGCGTAAGAATGAAACAAGGAAGAAAAAGACATAAAATAGGTAATAAAATTTTAATTTTTTTTATGATTTTTAAAGCTGAAATTGAAATATATTAAATAGTTCCGTAAGACAACGAAATAATATTTTGATTGAAAATGAATAAAGCGCACGAACTGACAGTACCTACCGACGAATAATCACTTTTTGAGGTCTCTTCGAAAGCATTAACTACTAGCAGCTAAATAATTAAAGAAATAAGATTTCAAATGAAACCAAGTTTAACAATTTTCATTAATTAAATGAATTTTGCTTTCTTTTTCATTTGTAACTTCAGTAACATATTATTATGTTACTATTTTATTAAACGACTTTTTTATTAGACTTGTCTTGCTACTTTTACTTATAGATAGTATGGATTTTTAAATGCGGATATTTATGCTTGTGTGATTAGAATACATATTTGATTGTTTTATTCATCGACTTAGTAGTACATTATATATCGATGGTTTTATTATTTTATGGATTTTTAAAAACCTGTAATACTAGATAAGAATATAGATATAGATAGAAAACTAACAAACTCTACTACATAGGCGATACTCTTTTAAGGCGATGATAGCTCAGTGGTAGTGACGTCGAATACCGCGACGAAGGTCGTGGGTTCGAATCCTACAATGAGCTTGAGCTTTCGGTGAAGGAAAACATCGTGAGGAAACCATAGCACGGTGGTAGGGTACTTTGTAGTACCCGACTGGCTGGCTACCACCCTCAAGTTGAAAATCTGTCGCCAAACACCTATCGGTGTGTTCCGACATCTGCACTTGAGAGCCAGTTCCCATCTAGGCTTTGTGTGCTTACCACCATCGGCCACATCATCACTTACCATAGTGAGATTGTAGTCAAACACAAGCTAGATCCAGAATAAAAAAAAAAATAAAAAAGGTATTATGTGAACGTGAGGGATTTGGAAAATTATAATTTATTCAGTCGATACTGTGTAAGCATCGGTCAATGACTGTACTATTATAGAGTTCTAAAATTACAGTATTAATAGGGGAATGGTAATCCTATAAATATGGGCTGTTCATGAAATGGAATGAAATTTGATTGATTAGAAACATAATAACTATAGCGAGGCTGTTCTAAAATCACCAATAATAATAATAATAATATAAAAGCATCCAGCGTAGTCTGGTACAAATATTTGAGAAACATAATATACCTTAAAAACTAAACTGGATGGTATTAGAAGTATAAAAAATACTTTGAGATGGCATATTCCAAATACCTATTTTATTAAACCGATAAATTTTTATTATGGGATCAAATCTGAAATCTCAAAAATATCAAGGTTTTTATAGTGAAGATCAAGGCTAAAAAAAAACTGGCTTGGCTAATAGCGAAGATGTTTAGAATGACATGACATATCATAATATCCACCCGGTATTTTCATCAGACTCAATTATATTTTAAAACAAAGCCTGTGTTTCCTAATAGTTCCGAGCGTTTCCTATTTCCTAATCCCGGTGCATGGCGGATGTCACGAGTCCAACTATTGTTTCACGATCAGTACTCGCCTACCATTACGTCTACAATAGAAATATTTGCAATACATTGCAATGCAAATGAAATACGCTAACCATATAATAAAATTGTATCTAATTAAGAAGCGACTTTTGTAAATATGCTCTAAATATAACACTGTTTTGAGCAGACTTTGAGAGTCAGTATCACATAATAGAATTAATGAATTTATGTATTGATTAATGATCAATCAAACTAATACTATGTCTTAATTGAATTTGTATTAGATAATTTTCGTTTGTAGGATTCGGAACATAATATTTTCCGCATTGCTCGAAAAGTGTATTTCGTTTCTCTCGTTGTGGATTATAAGTCAAGTAAAACCTCACACTATTAGTTAAACCAGGTAAATCACAAAAAGTGCAAATCCGAGGTCACCGCTACAGTTTCTACTAGAATAAACTCCTAATAATGCATCTTTAACTCTAACTATAATCATTTTTTTGCACTGAGGTACATATTCGTACCTCAGTGCAAAAAAACATAAGACATCGTAAACAGTTTTAGATAGTACATCGTAATATTCGTAATCGTGTCCATGACAACAGTGGATATCAGCATATACCATAGTAATAAATATCGTCACTTCTGAATGGATTGAAGGTGATATGTAGATTACACGGTCTGCCTATTTGTACCTATTTACATGGCATTACACAGTATTGTTTAGCCCGCACCCTGTCTGGTTAGGTGACCTCCTTCAGAACAAGCAACGGTGTCACCTTCACGTACCTATTACTCGTAGCACCTCCACGTATTACATCGACGCGACGTTTACCTAATGTTTAAATTTGATTAATGAAAGTAATCTTGTTTTGTTTATCGTGGTAATTTGCATAATACCGCCGTCTTTATGTACGCGTATCTACAACATTAGATACCTATTATTTTGAAATGTATTTGATGATTTTTGAGTAGTCAGATTTAATAAATCTTTCGCTAATGGAAAACTACGTTAATACTGTCTAACATAAGCTATATTTTATTTTAATTGCGTCTGGAACGCAGATAAAATTGCGGGGCGGAAGCTGGAAAACACGATTTCGTTCAGTGAGAATATAATGTGTAGCAGAAAATATTTTACACAGAGAGATTCTAGGCTTGGTCAGCATAAAATATATCGATACCTCATCGGTTTGAGCGAGCAAAGTGAGCGAGCTTACTCACCCACCGTGTGACAAGCTTCAAGTAGAAAGGTACGTTGTAGATGTAGACAACTAATGCGGGCAAGCCCCGTTGTCCTCGGAACGTGACCCGTCCTGGCGGCCTCCATTCAGCCTCAGATAAGTCCCGACCACTGACTGACTATGTACCTACTCGATATCGAAAATAAAAACGAACGCCCGCTTCGTATTTGTTCGTCACAACAATAATTGTTATCGCAAAATGTTTCTATTTCAATTATGAGAATAATGCAGACAATCTAGTTAATTATGGTAATCACATTCACAAACAAGTGGCCAATCAATAATTTATTAAACATTAACATTGGAATGAGTTGATGCAGAGCCAATAATTTGAATTATTGAGTTTTAGATAGGTAGATACGACTTATAATATAAACTCTGCCTCGACGACTTCACTAAGACACCATTGATTTAATCTTACTATTCAATCAGCTGGATGTATAGATAGATACTGTTAGGTACCTGCGACGATAACATGGAAATTATACCGTTTGATCATGTAAACTGTGTTAGTGATATCATTGGATTCGATTTTACATAAAGTGGAATAAAATAAGTTTTAAAACTCGTATTTTTGTCGTCGTGTTTCGAAAGCCGATGCAATGCAGTTATTAACCAGTTTGTTGCAGCTGACGAGCTGACTACTAGTGATATACTTAAATGGTTCTTGTAAATTGCAGGAAATATATAATTAAAGTGGTTCTATATATAGAGCTTATCTATGTATGTGTGAGTATGTGGCAAGATTATGAGTAAGTAAGTAGTGGAATCGGCTAATTTAGCAATTCAGAAAGGAGATACAAGTTTTTAATAATAAACGAGAGATCAGTTTGACTCTTGAATGACTATTATCTTAATAGTCTGACGTTTCACTTATAAACAAATAGGTATTTAATTTTATTTACAACAAATGTACAAAATATACAAGCAAATGTACAATTATAATATATAAAAAAAAATGTATTTAATTGAATATTTCTAGCCTAAAAAAATATAAAAAGCTTTTGTATTTTTTTATCATACCGCACCCACAACTAACAAAATATCAGTTGGTTTTATAGTCCGACAAAAAGTAAAAGTGAGTTAAATTTATATTTCTTAAAGTCACCGGATATTAGTCAAGTAACGTATTGTTGTTTGTTTATAGTATTCCAGGTAAAAGGCTAGTCGCTCACCGAACGGGTGCGGTAGTGGTCGGAACCTGACACCACCGGAGGTGCAATCTGAGACCCGAGAGAAATGTACCGTGCACCTTGCTACAATATTATTAATACTAATAATAATAATACTACAATATTAGATGATATTAAATAGTAGTCGAAGAGTTAGTTAGTGGGTATCCTTCTGTGCAATCGTGAAGTCAAAAGAAAGTTAAGCTAAACTCACCATAGTTGAGATAAAATTAAAACGGAGTAGAATAATATTATGATTCATTTACTGTTCTTTAACAATGAATAATAAAACGTATAATTTAAAATAAATATTAATATCACGTTTGCTAATTTGGGATACCTACCACTTTAATTACCATATAACCTTCGTTACACTTGTATGTATATTTTAATTATACCTACTAATGTACAATTTAATATCCATCTGTTTCAAAGATAGGTTAACTATGTGAATTGAATTACAATTAGTAAATTACTTGAAATATTTCTTGGGGACTGATTTATATTAAAAATTTATGTTGGCTTACAATTTCTGTGTATAAGCAGCGGATCAACTATACGGTCCACTAGTAAAATTTATTGATACGTAATTAGAACGTGTTACTAGAGACTCTATCAAAGCTAATAATAAAAATAACATTAAAAACCCAAGAGCGCGTATTCATACAAATAAAACTTGGTACAGACACTAATACGATCATAATGTTTAAGAACAATATTCCCTCCTCAGACATCACCGTTGCATAAAAAGAAAGTGATAGTTTGCAATATGTAATATGTTAAAATATTTTACTTATGCAAGTAAAACACCATTAACCGTGCATAGTTAGGTGCTTTCACCGACCAACATTCGTTTCGAATGTTAAATAAAAACGGCAATTTAGGTAATTTAAATCTTCAACGAAGACCATTAAATGCAATGTGATGTGGATGAATATATAGAAATTGTTGATTATTTAAATTAGTTTGCAGTTTATAAAATAACTGATGTTTTCATTCCAGAGTTGCAATTATGTACACTAGTTAGTTAGTTGTCATTGTGATGTCATTCGATAATCAGAAAAATGTAACTAACACTGACATTCCTGTTATTATTATGAACAGACATTTAACACAGTGCTCTAAATGATTCGAATTATCATAACATTGTGCATAGTTTTTGCATCATGGCTCCTAAACTAGTTACGCTTGGCACAGACAAGCGATCGAGTGTGATGAGTTGAGTGTTAGCCATAAAAACATTATATCCGTTAGCCGATGTATGGAACTACTTTTTTATAATAGCCATTAACACAAATATATTTAAGACACATTTTTGTATGTCTGAACTTTGAAAATAATATAAGGGTGTGCGTGAGAAGCGGCCCTTATAAAAGAGTTCAACGCACGTTTACGCTTTGTACGTACGCAGTCGTGCGGATCATTAGGCTAGATCCAGGATATCTATAGTTTCATTGGGTGTTGAATGACAATCAAATTGGATTGTATTGAGATGGAGATTAACATATTAGGAACCATAGGTAATTGGATGAACTTTAATCATCAGTCAGTACATAATAATCTGTTATATGTATTAGTTTAGTGGCGGATGTAAATAGGTCATTCGTCGCTATTTCATCTAGTCATATAAATGTACATTTTATAATGTAATATTAATGTTATAATAGTCAAATAGTGTTAAGCACTATCGATTATGGGTTTTAAATGCATGTAACCCCAATTATGCTCGTTGAACGTGCACAAAACCTGGCTTTGATCCTACGTATTATAATTAGTGTGTAGAAAAAGGCAATGCAAAGGTTGCTTATGACGTGTCGCGCCCACTCTTCTCTTATACAGATGAATTGAACACGGATGTGGCTCCACAGCACAGCACAATGTATGCAAATACACTCACTTATCGAGGGCGGTGTGACCTCTGCAGACAGGCGCGGGTCCCCTCAGCGACAATTATGTAGGGCACTGTACTCGCCAGAGGAAAAGAAATCACAACAATAACACTTTCTTTGAACATTCACTACACCATAAAGTTCGTTATGAAACCGATACAGCTCAACTGTTCTTGTGATAAGCAAAGATCAGAGAGGCACTGTGTTACGTGTTTTAATAATTAGCACATATACGGAAGAATACGCGGCGAAATTGCATTTTGGTAGTTCAGAGGCATCGCCTCGTTCTGTAGCGAACGCGACTCAAGTGTCAGACGCAGACGGTGCGCAAGCACATAGTCACCCGCGCCCGCGCCCTGCCACGTGACGTCACACAGGTATTCAAAATGGCGGCTCGGAATTCGAGAGCCTACATTCGTAGTGGTAGCAGAAGCAACTGGTAAGTCACGTTTGGTTGCGTGGTGACTAGGACTACATTAACTGACAACTCCCACTCGCCTTTCGGCCTTCTCGGCTTTATTATCATAAAAACAGTAGGTAGGTGTTTAATTTTTAAATATTAGTTATATTTACGTCTTGTTCCTACTCTAAAAGAAATAATTCCTACGAAATCTCAATAGCCCATTCCCAATTTTAACACTTGAAAGTTTGGTTATACAGTAAGGTCAAGCCTTACCCAAAATTCCAATAAAAAGTCAAATAAAAAGTCAAATAAATCATTGTTATCTTTTCGAATAATTCAAGACGATAATGTCATCTTAAAAGTATTCACTCCCCTGCTTTTAGCTTTAGGGATGAAGCTTTAAGTATCAGTTACGTTTACGTTTTAACATTTTTAGTCACTCGGTACGAAGCCCCTTTCACTGTCAAGAGAAACAGCTGTATCAACCAATCTAGTAGCTGAAGAAAGAGACAGAAGAGGATTGTATTACGGCATTTAGAGCTCACAATAGTCGAATCGAATAAAGGGTAGCAAGTAGCGAGCTAGGTAGGTAGGTAATTATTACTAGGAATTGTTATCTATCATGATGGTCGTGTGATATTGAAAATCTATATATCTTCTATTATATAAAAATGAATCCCTATTTCCTTGGTCACGGCATCACGCTTGAACGGCTGAACCAATTTCGCTAATTCTTTTTTTGTTGTGTTTGTTATTGTAAGGAGAAGGTTCTTATGAAAGAAAAAAGTTTGAAAGTTGCGCGGAACATTAGAAAATTTAAGAAAACTTAACGACCATATTCAATTTTCTAACGTTAATATAAACATGGCGTTTGACATAACTGCCAGTTAGACAGAATACGCGAAACAAACTGATGGTTCCAAGTTTCTTTTTATTTTCATTTCATGGCCAGACAACGTCTGCCGGGCTCACTAGTCTATTATATAAAAATGAATCCCTATTTCCTTGGTCACGGCATTACGCTTGAACGGCTGGACCAATTTCGCTGATTCTTTTTTTGTTGTATTTGTTATTGTAAGGAAAAGGTTCTTACATTAAAAAAAATAAGAAAATTGCTCAGAAACTTCGAAATTTTAAGAAAACTTAAGGAACATATTAAATTTCCTAACCTTAAAAACATGGCGTTTGACATAACTGCCAGTTGTGTGACAGTTTCAGCACTAGTGGGCTTGGCAGACTTTGTCCTGCCAAGCCCACTAGTGCTGAAACTGTCATACGTTTTATTTATATTTGTTATTGTAAGGAAAAGGTTCTTACATTAAAAAAAATAAGAAAATTGCTCAGAAACTTCGAAATTTTAAGAAAACTTAAGGAACATATTAAATTTCCTAACCTTAAAAACATGGCGTTTGACATAACTGCCAGTTGTGTGACAGTTTCAGCACTAGTGGGCTTGGCAGGACAAAGTCTGCCAGGCCCACTAGTGCTCATATAAAAGTAAAATTTACACGGATATTAAGGCAACCCGCAGCCTACTAAATGTTAATGGGATAGGCTTAATCCCATCAAAAACATTATCATGTAAAGAGTGCTGCCAAGACACCACATGGCTCGCACTGTCAAAAAGTAATCAGATCTCATGTTGATCCAAGCTTCTAACTCTACACGCCCTAACTCAACAAGCTCTAACTTCACAAACTCTTATTTGTGAAAATATATAACTACAACGAATGGCCAATTTCGTTACATTCACATGGGCTTAAGGTGAAAAATTTATTCACTGTTCATTACGTTTCTGATTTTGTAGTAACGAAATGGCCAAGTTACATATTTTCACTAATAAGAGTTTGTGAAGTTAGAGCTTGTAGAGTTAGGGCGTGTAGAGTTAGAAGCTTGGATCAACATGAGATCTGATTACTTTTTGACAGTGCGAGTCATGTGGTGTCTTGGCAGCACTCTTTACATGATAATGTTTTTGGTGGGATTTCACTTCTTTTTGTACATTGCTTGTGACAATATTTTCGTTTCAATTCGAAACAACGCCATATACCTAGTTTTTGAAGTGAAAACTGAAGTCTCATACAAACTGCCATCCCCTAGTAGGTAGTGCCCTTGCGCTTCGCTTCCTTTGGCTTGTAGTTCATCACAGTGGTCTACAACATATCGCACGATAGCAGTCCTGACTTGCGACGTGACCTCAACGTCTATTTCTTCATACATTAAGTATGTCAAGGAATAGAAGAGGCAGGAACTATCTCCCGGCATATGAAACATACGATGACGGCGAGGTCCCAGCTCTACTTCAAGTGAAACTATTTCACAATCCATGCTAACTTTTAAATCAGTTGGAAAATCGACTATGTTCAAACAAACTAACGAAGCTTAATTTTTTTTTTTTTTGGGGAGGACTTAAAGGTGGAGGGACCATAGACACCCTTACGCGGACTTTTCGGTGAGCGCTTAGGGCTCTCAACCGAGTTTACAAATTTTAGACGACTGACCGCTGAGGGCGCCCCACTTGGGGCACGAACCTCGGCTCAGGGCGTCGTCGGGGGGCACAAAATAGTGGGACGGACTTCGCCTAAGCGATTTAGAGGAGTTTTAAGGGACGGTCGGATTACTGGTACGGCTCGGGCCAACTACTGGGGACGAGACTGACTGAATGGGACGTCGCGACGGGCCTCTCCGGCGAGGGCGAAAACACGGGCGGTGTTGTATTTGTTTCTTCAGGGCTGCGCGAGCCTCCCTATCCTTAATCTGAGCTAGAGTTGTAGGGTCATCCGGCTCGCTGAGGGCGAGTTTAGGCCTACGGATTTTTGAAATCTCTGAAGGAGTATAGTTTGCAGTGTTTACAATTAATGGGTTCGCGTGGTTTAGGGCACGATCGTAATAGTAATGAGTATCTTGGTGGGACTGAAGAACAGCACCGCCTGACTCTTGGTGGGGTTAATTTCGATTCTCCATTTCCGAAACCAGGGACCTAGGGTGTGAGTTGCGGCTTGGAGAACTTTGGCAATTGCCGTGGGGCTCTTGCCAGAATAATATATTGCGGTATCGTCCGCGAATAGGGCTAGCTGCGCTTTGCTAGTTTTTGGGATGTCACTCGTGTAGAGTGTAAACAATAAGGGGGACAGCACAGAGCATTGGGGGGAAGCTTAATAAAATGAAACTTTTTGCCTATATAAATCTCTAAGAATGAAACCATAGCTCGTTTCAATTAGAGACAACGCCATCTAGTTTTTGAAGTGAAAACTTATTTGGACTGCCTCTGTATTTTTGTTGTTTATTAGTATTAGAAAGGGTTGTATTATTATTTTATTACATTATTTTTTGGATTCCGTACCTCAAAAGGTAAAAAAAAAAGAAACACTAAGATCACTCTCTTGTCCGTCTGTCAGTGCGTCACCACCGATTTTCTCAGGAACGGGCGAACGGGTGGACCTGGCAAGTTGAAATTTATACCAAATACTGAGGTCTATAGTCCCTATTAGGTGTATAAAAATCCGGTCAAATGCGAGTCGGACTCGCGCCCCGAGTGTTCCGAACAAACTTGTAAATAGTTCGTTCATCACGGTAATGGAGTCTTGAGGATTTATTTCATTTTTTTTTTCGATTAAGTTTTCAATTACCTTATTGGAGATAGGTGCCAATTAAGCTAGACCTCAAAATTGTATGAGCTCCGATACAACTCAGAGGTCTATCTTAATTGGTGATACTATGTATGTATGTATGTATTTGTGCTGTAAGACCTTGCTTTTTGCCAAATTTCGTGATTCTAGGACAACGGGAACTACCATATAGGTTTTCGACCCAAAAAATACTAATAGGGTACTTCCGGTTGACCTAGATTTATCAATTTTGGTTTAAAGGAAGGTCTTACAGCACAAATAAAGGGAAAATTCCGAAAAATAAAAAATGTTGTATATTAAGTTAAATTTTGGTACTTACAAATTTTCGCGAAAATCAAAATTTGCCCATATCTTTTTCTCGTGTTGACTCAAGACCTTGATTTTTATACACCTAATAGGGACTATTAGACTTCAGTATCTGGTATAAATTTCAACTTGCTAGGTCCACCCGTTCCTGGGATAAAACCGTCGAAAACCTATAGGGTAGTTCCCGTCGACCTAGAATCACAAAATTTAGCAAAAGGCAAGGTCTTAGAGCACAAACTAAGGAAAAAATTTAAAAAATAAAAAAAGTTGAAAATTAAAGGGTGTCCCCATACATACATAGTTGACGCATTCCCTATTTAAGGGATTCGGGGATAAAAGTTTCAAGTTTTAAATTTTTTTTGTTGTTTGTGTACTAATATTATCCTAAATACCAAATTTCAGCTTTCTAGAACTTCAGAAAGTACCATTTATGAATTTTGATGATCATCAGTCAGTGACGAAATCGGGAGTTTTTAGATATCAATAAAATCTAAAGTATAACAGCTACGCAAATGAAACTTTATATGTTTAATAAGTCTGCTATAGGCATCATATCCTGAGAATTTTGTTTATCTGCGAAGTTATGAGGGTTCAAAAATACGACGAAGCGCTTCGAGAAAAGGTAGGTAGTGCGTTTTCGCTTCGCTGGCTTGTCTTGGCGGGGCACTGCCGTGCCCCCAGATCGGCTTTTTAATAGAATTTGGTACCGGTTTAAAGTAGGTTGGTCGTTTAAGGTAAAGAGGTGAAATATATTATAGTTTATTTATTAAACATGATAGCCATAAAATTCTTAGTAAATATGTAATTATTACAATGCGAATTCCTCGGGTTGTAACGTTGATTTGGCTAAGCGTGGATGGATATTCTGTGACTTTATTAAGAAACTAGCTTCCGATTAGTTCCGACCCGCATTATCGAGATATTTGTTTCCACCCTAATCACTAGACCCTGCACCTACAAGCTTCTAATTTTTCCAGAATTTATAGAGAAGCAGTATAAGAGCCTTTAAGGCAGTAAAGATATATAAAAAAAATGTTTACAAAACAGCCTTTTCATTGGTAAAGACCTATGTATTATGTATAGATGATTCTGTTAGGTATTCTATGCGTGAGAATGCTATGATTATAAGTCAGAAAAGGATTCCGATAAAAAAATTGAGAAAATAGGTACCAACGTATCGATCAAATCTTGCAAGATACGATAATAAGTTAAAATGAAAAGGCCAGTTTTTGTTATTATAAATATATAATATGATTGTCCACGTGTAGCCGACACCCTTGCTTATCGTTCAGTTAGAGCTCGTTTACACGAGCAGCATGTTGCCGACTGCAGCCGCCGACACTCGGCGACGTCAGCCGTCGACTGCAGTCGGCTGCTCGTGTGAACGAGCTGTTGGGTAGAATTTGGTCAAATGTTTAAGTAGGTATAAAAGACGTAAGATATTGCCTAGCCCTTTATTTACATCGAAAAGATATTGCGTCGGCTAGGAAAAAGAGGCATACCTAGGTGAGTTCATGAATTTATTCTTAAGAGTACGACGAGACAACGTCACATATTTCGAGCTACATTTGACTCCCTATGCCTCAAAAGCTATAAGTCCTATATGCAACAAAATATGCATAATATATTATCTAACTAGCTGTCTCCCGTGGTTTCACCCGCGTTCCCGTGGGCTCTTTTCCCGGGATAAAAAATATAGTCTATGACACTCACAAATAACGTGCCTTTCTATTGGTAATATAACTTCAAAATCAGTTCAGTAGATCCAGAGATTACCCTCTCTACAACCTCACAAACTTTACCTCTTATAATATTAGTATAGAAGTATAGATTAAATCGATTCAGTAGATCTAGAGATTACCCCCTACAAACTCACAAACTTTGTCGACATCGTAATAATTTTAACCGTGACAAATATATAAACAAAGGACCAAGATCGATAGGTACAAATAACGTTTGGGGTTGTTGGCGTCGCCGAATAATAATTGATATCTGAATAGATGCCAAGGTGTCAAGTTCCTTAAACCATAGATAGCTAAAGGATTGTACAACATTCTTCAAATGAATTAAAAGAGCATTTGTAACGTTCTTTCATACTGAATCTACCTTCTAATATTATAAAGCTAAAGAGCTTGTTTGTTTGTTTGAACGCGTTAATCTCGGGAAAATTAACAATTGTTAAGTTAAATTTTGAACGTAATTTATTACCTATACATTAGATGGACAGTTTTAAAACACTATCTGATATAACAAGTATTATATCACGATATCTTTGAGTATCAATTACGATCTAAATTAACAAAACTTTCATCCATTTCGATTATTGACAGCAAATGCAATGGAAAGCGTAAACCATATTCCTCTTTGAAAGCAATAATGACATTGGTGTAGTGTAGTGACGTAATTAAATTCGACATCTAATTATACACGTATCAACGCGTTGTATGCGAAAGTTTGCTATTAGAAATGTGGAAAGTAAGCTGAACAAATAAACGGCTCACGTTGACACTTTCATGACAGCACAGCGGAGAAGCACGGCACGGTTGACCTAACGCACTAAGGCGTATCCACAGAACCTTCTAACAATAACATATTTGTAGATATGATTGCCGTATATCTCGTCACATCATTTTAGCCTCGCTATATCCTTATAACTGCATATGATATATGTTTTTGATTTAAATTACCCAGGTTATTGAAGAGTTTCTTGCATTAATTAATGTTTTGTCAAGAAGGCAATTCAGTGTACAATCATGGAAACGATTTTATAATTTAATTTTATTAGATAGATTTAACTTTTTTACATTTACGTATAAGTTTGTTTTTATTTTGTATTCATTTTTATATGTATGTTTTTTTTTGCATATTTGGATCTTTGTGAGTTTGGATGTTTGTTCCTCAATCAAGCAAAAACGGCAGAACGTATTTTGATGAAAGTTGGCACACTGGTAGAACATATCCCTGGAATGAAACATAGATTATTTGTCGCGGGAAAAGATAAAATCCTTCAGGAACGCGGGTGATACAGCGGGGTGGAAAACTATAATATAAATGAAGTGCATTCATTTTATTCCATGTGAGGACGCGGCATAACGACAATTTTTAAACGACTTCAAAAAAGGAGGAGGTTATATGTTCGACTGTATGTATTTTTTTTTTTTTTTTTATGTATGTTCATCGATTTTTTCGCCAATTGTCAACCGATTTTCAAAATTTTTTTTTTGTTTGAAAGAGTATTCTTCGGCGGTGGTCCCATTATCACCAAGTCAGGATCTGATGATGGGATCCTGGGGGAAAACGAGGGTAACCCTCAAATTTTATAAGAAATGTCAACTGAAATTCAAAATTCTTTTTTCATTTGAAAGAGTATACTTCGGCGGTAGTCCCACTGTCACCAAGTCAGGATCTGATGATGGGATCCTGGGGAAAATGAGAGCAACCCTCAAATTTTATAAGAATTTACAGTATTTTTCATTCATATACGTACTTATCAAAGCTATTTCCATCTAGTAGTCATCATCTTATGTTGCAGAGCTGATGATGGAAGGTACAACTCCTTAAAGGTTAGGAGTTAGGGGATATTTCTTTAAATATTATAGTCACGTTTAGACTCGTATCGTCGTCTCTTTGTATATTAAAATGAGCTAATGATAGAAGGTAATATCTTTATCGGTTAGGAGTTAGAATATACGTTGTCCTAGATATGAAATGAAACGCAATATCAAGTAGCTGCTGAGAAAGAAGCCTTAATCATTTAGGATATATATTCTTTATTTTCTTTAAAAGTTTATCTATTTATGTATTCCCTCATCTAATAGCGTGATGTTATTTAACTTATAGGCTTTTTTAGTTTCTGAGATAAGTGCGTTCAAACAAACTCTTCAGCTTTCTAATATTAGTATAGATAATGTAAATTAATAATAGGCTTAATTTGCTCGAAAACAATTAAATATTTCTTGAAAACATTGAAATATAAAAAATGGAAAAATAAAACTTTTTATAAAAAAATAAAAACGACTTCAAAGGCAAATGTTGCACTAAAAACCGAAAAATAAACTGAATAAGACATTAAATAAAATAGACAAAAAATATTTCAATAACTAAATAGACCAAAAACTTTACTTATGTAAACTACCTACGCACCTATTCAAATTATTATTCTATAAATACCTTTTGATCTGTTTGAAGTCGGTGCCAAGCCCAAAAATACAATGAAAGAAATAATAAATGCCTTCACTAGCATCGCCAGATGGCAGTTCAGCCTCCCAGGGAGGAGATTAAGTAATCCCTGGGTTCGGGAACTCACTCTATCTGCGGGCGGCCAGCGGTCAACCGTTTCACCGAATTTCCCTAACCGCACGCCAACATGCTGCGCCTGCACTACTCAATAGCGACTCTATAATACCGCCGGTCCCTCCGCCGTCAGCACAGTGCCTCCTCTAAGGAGCTCTGGCAACCTTACTCACCGCAGGAACACAACACCACTTGGCAGTGTTATTTGGCTGCGATATTCTGTAAGGTGGAGGTACTTCCTCAATCAGACGGCCCCAATTATGAGCAGATGTTATGCTATGTCCTACCTCCTCAAACCGTACGAAGCCTATTAAACCTATTAGGCTTGGCACCGACTTCAAACAGATCAAAAGGTATTTATAGAATAATAATTTGAATAGGTGCGTAGGTAGTTTACATAAGTAAAGTTTTTGGTCTATTTAGTTATTGAAATATTTTTTGTCCATTTTATTTAATGTCTTATTCAGTTTATTTTTCGGTTTTTAGTGCAACATTTGCCTTTGAAGTCGTTTTTATTTTTTTATAATCTTTGTACAGAACGTTGGTAAGTAATCACGCCGAATTACACGCACCATGCAATGCTAGAAACACATCACACATAATACACTTTCTACATAGTGCACACTAGATTATTTTACAATACATACATTCAAAAAAATCATATCAAATTATTTGCTAGCAAAAAGTTATCTCGCGCTGCTTACCCCATTTTATTTTGGATAGAGCCTGTAATCAGCTTGCGCTACTTTAGGCGCTGTGGGTTGTATCAGGTGTAAAATACAAATAGGTATGGAAATACTGAGCAGTTGATTAAAGAAATGTACTGCATACAAATTTTAGTCAAGCAGGCTCGCTCGGCTTTTACAGAAACAAGGATTCTAATCCTAATGAATTATCTTTATTTTGGTTAAGGGTAGAAAATACCTAGATTATTATTCGGAATACGAAGGAGTATCGGTTTTAGGTAAACAAACTCAGGCATTTTCTATATTCGCAAGTATAAAAACACGCAGATATTTATTTAATTTTAGACATATTATTATGTACCGGGTAACAGTGTGCAAATATTTTGATATTAAGTATGTGTTTTATAATTCAGGAAAAGACAATGAAGTTGTGAATAAATACAATATTAAATAAATAGAGAAGCAAATAAAAGAAAAAACAAACAAAGTTACAAACTATAAAAAAAACTTAACTAGACAAAAAGTACGCCTGTATTGGTCCAAATTATCAATTTATGCCTTTTGCGGTTGAGACCATGGGTCCGTGGGGGTCTGAAGCTCGTCGTTTTGCAAATATTTTATGTAAAAAATTAATCGAGGCCTCGGGTGACCGGCGGGCGGGGAGCTTTTTCCGCCAACGCGATCAGCTTGGCCATCCAAAGAGGAAACGCTGCCAGCCTTCTGGGAACCTTGCCGATCGGCAGCAGCGGCAGCCTCGAAGAAGTTTTTTATGTATTGTAATTGTACATTTGCATGTATATTTTGTACATTTGTTGTAAATAAAACTAATTTAATTAAAAAAAAACTAGACTAGGTGAGCCAACTGGTCCAATTCGCAGTCAGGTGGTAGCGTGCCTAGGATGCTGACATTTTCTTATTACTGTCAATGTCAGAGCAATTACAGAGCTACATTATTATGTTGGATTTGTTGTTATTGTTCGGAGCATGTATTGTATGCCTGACGCGAATTCATCTCGACAAAATCATCGATTTGGATGGAATGGAATGTATAAAATAGAATTGTCTAACCCAGGGGGATATTCAATAAAATAGAAGCCATATGATTAATGGGTATAGATAGTGCTATCCACGAAGAGGCGCCCCACTCTTTTTCCGAACCCCTTACAGGGCAAGTGTGCATCCTTTCGCTGTGTTGTACTTAGTTCTGTTGGTATGTCTATATGTATGTACCTATTCTTGCAGTGTAAGGGATTAGGAAGAAGAGTGGGGCGCGTCGTCGTGGGTGCCACTATAAGTAGACATGTGAATAAGCCTTTAGCGCTCGCCTAACAGTCCGCGTAAGGCGTAAGGGTGTCTATGGTCCCTCAGATCTCCAGCTTTTAGTCCTCCCAAAAAAAAAAACCTTTGAAAGCAATGGTGGTTAACTATCTTGCCACTGACGACAATATTTTTCTTGGTTGATAATTTTTTTCCACAAAATTGGAATTTCATTATCATATTTTTTTAAATTTAAAATAAACTCTTTTGTGTATCACTACAATGGCTGGATTGAATAGGGCTGTTCCAAATATCCAATATGTTCCATATTTGGGTAACTAGTAATTTAATTTTCATTTCCTAGTATTATAGTTTCACAAAGGGGGACGATATTTCATGTACCAGTGCAATTCAAATAACATACGAACGAGAATAATAATTTTCGGAGTTCTACGAAATGTATCATACATATTTTGTTTTGCTTTGACATTTCATTTGTGTGGAAAATGTTTCGTGGCTGCAAGAAATGTTACTTGTATCAATTTAACTATTAAGAACTGCAAGCAAGTGCCATGTGAAGTTGCACTGATTTGTTTCCTGCAGCGTAGATTTCATTAGGAGCGAGCGTTGCTTTTGCATTGTACTCTAGTTGTTTGTGTCAGTCAGTGTTACCACTTGCAAATTGTACCTATCTACTTATAATGACATAATAATAACTTTATCAGGCAACAATCAATATATTATTATAATTATTTTCATTACATAACAGAATTTAGAACTTAACTTTACATAATAAATAAATCTTATATACATTTTAATAATAGTCACTTACCGGGTACATGTTGATCGTTGAAAGTGACCCGCACGGTGTGCGCTCGTGGCACGCGTGGCGTGAACGCGGCTGCGTACCTGTGGCCTCCAAGTGGCCGCACTGAGCTGGCTACCAGCGCGCCATTCCCACCGGACACTTCTAGCTCCAAATGTCCGGGACCCGCCGTGCTTCCGTCCACTTTATGACCAAACAATGTAGTTACGGTTAAGGTTTCATAAAGGCTGATTTAGACAACAAACTCAATATTATTACTCAATATGATATTGTTCAATGTAAAGATTTTTAAATGCTTAAGACATGTAGGTACGTACAACTATCAAGTAGGTACCCAGCGCAACTAATATGATTACTTTTTTCAGGTTCTAGAGTCGATGCTTTTCATTTTATTTCATAAAGCATAACAGGTTCAAATTTCTAACAGGTATTTTGAGTTTATTTGGATAATGTCGGTGGCGTTTAGTCGAATAAAGTTCAATATAAATGCATCAGAGAAGTGAAATGAAGAAAGGATGTATCGTGACTTTTCTGGTTGTCTCAAAGAGTCTGTGAAAAGTTTTAGTGGAACGATCACCAATTTCATTAAAATTTGACCTGACTTGTACGGAACTAAATACGTTTTGTCCCACGCGTTGACGAAAGCACAATGTTACATAATAAGAAATTGAAGGGCAATTGAAATAAAACCATTATCTTACCGACAAATTCGACAGGTTGTCCTACAATTCCTTTGTTAGTTGGTGTAACAATTATTCCTTTGGCACCTTTAATGTTATCCCTTTGATTTAATCTGCAATAAATAAAGGATTATAGTGAAGGATTTAGTAAAAAAATAAAAGCCTGTTGTATTATCATTAGACCATTACGTTTTTACCTTATAGTTTAATTATTAAAACCATCCTGTCTAATATACAACAAAATGTCCAATAATAAAATAGCACCAATAGCTAAGAAAGAGTGTAAAATTTATAGGGTCGTGAAAACGTCTCTTCTGTTCAACAGCTTTACCTATATTTTCTCTAAAGACTAGGGTAGGGTACTTATTTCATTCTCGTCCACCGTTTCAATCTTATTTCTATTTTAGATGAAATGTTTTGTTGTAAAATAAAAAGCTGAGGTATAAGAATACTTGAAGAAATATTGAATTGTGTATTGTGATCATAGTTTTCTATACATTACCTTCATGATAATTTTAGTCAAGTGTTTAAATATTTGATACATATATTATCAGAATAACTATTATACATGTATACATTTTATCGTTATAATAGTATTTTTATTCTAAAGACAATTGAAAAAATTTATGCCTAATCTGCCTGTCTATAGCCTTAATATCTTATTTATATCGCTTCTATCTACCTCTTTCTATTGCTTATAACTCTTCTAAATCTAACTGACATCAAGCAGCCTGAACTTTTCACACTAGTTTGCGAGTCCATTGTTAGCTATCCGCCAGGATCAGACAAGTTGGTATCTACTATCAACATTTACTTTTGAATATTCTTTGGTGCCTATTTATGGAGCCTAGTTTCGAACGGTAGTAGGGAACCTTATAGAACTTAGCTACCACCTTCATGTTGAAAATGTATCACCAAGAACCACTGCGTTCTGCTGTTATTGTACTTGAGAGCTAGAGCCAGTTACCTTTCAGGGTATTTGAAAATGATCCGTCACACATTATCCATTCCCCTGGCCTGGCTAATGTTTATATGCTATGGTATTCACTTACCATCAGGTTCGCCAGCTATCTTGTCATACTTGTGACATAAAAAAACACATTTTCATATCTTTATTTAGAAATGCTTTGCTTGCGCGAAATTGAAATACCTGAAACGTGCGTGTGCGGCGTCCGTCTCAGAGAGGGCCCCCCCGGCAGGGTCGCGGGGGGGCCTATTCGATAAAAAAGACTGCTGTTGTTGATGCTTCTCTTCCACGCTACTGTACGATGAATCTCGCACCACGTATGAACTTTCGTGGACTTCCCGCTTGCTGAACTCTTGCTATAGAATAAACAATAACGTTACCTTCCTATAATCCCAGATAGCCTTTTTATAGTAAGTACCTACTCGTTCGTATCAACTCCTTTACTTCATTAAAAACTACCAACTTTTTGCACCGTGGTTTGGAGACCTTCCCAGGATAAAAAGTTATCCTATTTTTCGGACTAAAAATAATGAAAATTTCGTATTCCATTAACACATAAAATAAAGTCAAAACAATCAAACCAACAAACTTACTTTCTCATTATAGGTAGGTACTTATCAGTATACTAATTAGATTCCATCTAAAATACCTATTTATTTACTTTCTCAAATTACTTTTCAAATGAGCAGATTCCAAGAAATCTCGATTAACTATGGCAGGAAAATCTCTCTGTTATAATTAGTAATAAATCTTTCTGTAATACTTTAAAACACCTATAATTAAATTGAACCACTATTAGAGCTATTCCACTGCAGTCCATTCTCATTTCCATTGGTAACTTCCAAGTTTAATTATATCTTTTTAAAATAAGGGAAAATATTTTAAGAGGTTTACGATATTACACCGACTAGGTAATATGTCAAATAAAAAAATCTACTGGAACGGGGATCCCTAGGGAAACCGCGGGGACCAGCTAGTTATTTATAAAAAAGCTGATTATAATTATACATAACTCACGGTTTATAACTTTCAGATTGTACAATAATTGTAACTAATGATTTTTTGTATTTTTAAATGTCTTTTAAAAATACACTTCTTTACAGGATACTGTTTTAAATATTCAATTTATAACTTCTTAGTGAATACATTTCGCTAACTTTAAGACTTTATACATAATATTATGTATTAGGTAAAGATGCGGTGTTTAAAACTAACGGCCGTAACAATGTAGGGAAGGTTCACGGGAAGTCATCCCAATCTGGAAATAGTCGACAATTTCAGGAACTGATGGTAATGACTACAGTCACGCACTCCGTTTACGCCGTAGTTATGTTTGTATGAGTTCATTTCTGCGTCATGTCATTGTTACCGGATTGTTAAACTTAGCTTTATTTTCAATGTCACATTCTAAGTTTAATCTTATAGGTTATGAATTTACTTGTTTTCCACAAACACCAACTGACCCAGAAGCTGTTCGGGTAAATTCAAGATGGAAAGTATTGGAACAACAAGGCCAACATTGCTAATTTGTTATTTACAACTCCCATTTTTGACGGGCATATTTATGTCGATCGACTTTTGTCCTCGTTTTATCGAAAACAATACTTGAAAAGTTATAGCTTTTATGATTTCTGGACACAATTCTACGAATTCTTCATTTTCATTTTATTAACAAATGTGTTACCGATATATTAAAGGTAGATTAAAGGTATGTATTTAAAAATGTTTACTTACTCGACTGGTGTAAGTATCTGAGTCGCGGTCGTCGGCCAACCGGTCGAGTTGTCGGTTGAAGGAGTCGCGAGAGAAGTCGCTGAACTTGTTGAGTTGCGTGTTGCGTTTAGTCTCGCGGTCCAGAGTGTTCTGCCCGCGGTTACGGTCAGATGGGTTGTTGGGAGACTCGAGGCTACACACACAACTTTATTATTATGAAACACGCGTGAGACACGTAGCTAAATTAGTTATGGACTTGCTTCTATTCCACCACACGATCCTTTTAATTTCTCGCTGGCTAATTTTAGATATCTTTAAATGTTATCTCACCTATTAGTACTCAACATTTGTCTTGTGTTTTCAACAGTATCCCAAGAGTCACGTCTGGGATGGTATGGTTTTCCACCTGGATCACCAGGATCTGTCAAATTAAATGAAACCGTAAACATAATAAAATATAAATAAATTGAATATACTAAAATGTTAGAAGAAAAAGGTTCTACGGGGACAGGAGGGCTACGTGAATAAGACATTTATATGCAGGCCACTACTATTCTATCGGTCAGCTGTCAAAAATGAAATTAGGATTATTGATTTATGGACCATAAGTGAGACTAATAAAGTATAAAATGCTGAAAATCGCAAAAAGACGCATAGCCAGGAAAAAAAATACAAATTGAAGGTGTATTATCAAAACGTAACATACTGGGACTGCCAAGTCTCTTAACGCGTTCGTTTTCAAGTGAAGAATATGGGCTATTCTGATCTAGGTTGTCTTGGGAGCCGCTGTATGAACTATACATCTTGTAGTTTGATTTCTTTTCTACAACACGTTTGGTTGTGGTCACCGGACTGTACCTCTCGATGGGACTGCTTACTCTGTAAATGTAAGAAATATACAAAATTACGTGGTATATGTTAACTGGTGTATAGATGGACAAGTACTTAAATGTAAATGGTATTTCTAAGTTTTAACCAAATTTATGTAAATAGACCCTTTAATAAAGCTTTTAAAATTTGAATTTACGGTGAGTAAGAAGCAAGCTAAAGAGCTAAAGATATTATGTTAATTATCACACAAGAAAAGGTTAGGTTCTATACCAGATTATATGAGTTTTTATATTTTCTGTATTACAAAAAAGGGCTTTGTACCGTCATTGTTACAAATCTTATTATTATGGGTAAATTATGTTTATTATGGGTAATAATGAAAACCGGCCGAGTGCAAGTTGGAGTCATACACGGAAGGTCAAGGTGGAGTCATATACAATAACTAGCTTTCCGCCCCGCGGTTTCACCCGCGTATCCTTTGAGATTGAATTTCAAAAAATCTTTCTTAATCCTCGTCTACATCTTAAAAACATTACCTGTGAAAAAAAACAGCTTTCTAGGTCTAACACTGGGCGTTGATGAGTCAGTCCTTCTCATTTTTCATACCAAGAAACGGAAATAACTCCTAACTTTGAACCCCCGTTTCACCCCTTCAGAGGTGGAATTATAGGAAACGCTAAAACACATGTTTCTTTATTTTTAATTGTTAGCCTAAAAACAAAGTTTCATGGTTCTAGCTTCAAAAAATGGCGGACTTCCATACAAACTTTCAACCCCCGTTTCACCCCCTCAGGGGTAAAAATTTTAAAAACGCTAATACACGTATTTCTTTATTTTTAATTGTTAGTCTAAAAACAAAGTTTCATGGTTCTAGCTTCAAAAATGATGCGACTTCCCTACAAACTTTCAACCCCTTTTTCACCCCCTTAAGGGTTGAATTTTAGAAAACGCTAAAATATGTGTTTCTTTATTTTTAATTGTTAGCCTAAAAACAAAGTTTCATGATTATAGCTTCAAAAATGACCGACTTTCATACAAACTTTCAACCTCTTTTTCACCCCCTTAAAGGTTGAATTTCGAAAATCAAATCAAATCAAAAATCAGCTTTCTAGGTCTAAGGGTTTAGGCTGGACGTTAATAGATCAGTCAGGACTTATCTTTTTATATATATAGATAATAAAACCAACTTAATTTTACGGTTTTGTAATGATTAACAACAAAATATTAATATGGTACATAGTCATTACTTTTTTTGTACATTTCACTATTATTTATTAGATTCGAGCTATAGTTTTTTACGAACCATAAACTGATTTTAACAAGTTGCAATTTTTCGTAATCACAGTTCACAAAATCTGTCAACTAGCTCTAGCTACTTACATAAGATACAAGCCTGTTATAAAAATAACAGACATACCTATAACTAGACGGCATAAGCTTATTAATAGAAAAAAACAAAGCTCCTACATTCTAAGAAATTTTACACACAAGACACATCTCTAATTTTTACAGCAATCTGAAAAATATTTTTAACATAAATAGAGCATAATTTTCCCTTTGAACTTGTATAACACGAATTGATCAATGTTATTAAATACATATTTTTCGTTATATTGTAACGTGCGTACAATGTTGGAATGTTGTTGGTACCTACCGGTGGATAAATACTCTGAGTACCAACCTGTTAATTGGACTGGCGGTTCTATTCAAAGGGCTGTCTTTTCTCGTCAGTGGGCTTGTTGTCCGCCCAACTGGACTCGTCCCCCTGTATGGAGTGCTCTCTCTATACGGACTAGTTGATCGATTAATGTCGAGCCGTGACCCATTGCCCAAATATTTCGTAGTTATAGGACTAGCCGTTCTATTTCTAGGACTTTCAGAGCCATATCGGGTATTGAAATTTTCCTTTTTATTTACTCTCGAGGTCGAGTACGCGGAATCTGTGACATCGTAGCTTTTCTCTTTGACATCTGAGCCGAAAGAGGATTTGTAATAATCACTGGAATCACGTCTCTCATCGCGCCGATCGATAGAGCTGGTACTGTGCTGTTTTGTTGTATTCGTTTCGTATAAATTGTACGGGCTCATGGGGCTTTCCGATCTCAATCGGGTCACTGAAATAAATCAAAATACAATATTGGGACTCGCAGTTTTTAGGTTACATCTAAACTATATATAAACACCTTTATAGATATACCTGGACTAGAAATTCTCGCATAAGCCGGTGATGGACTAGAGCTCTCTCTATGCTTCTTGGAGCGTGATCCCACTCTAAACATGTGCGGTGATCCATGGACATCGTATCCGTTGAAATAGATATATAGCTGTAAATTTTTAGGTATATAAGTAGGGATTACTGATTATTTATTTCATGTATATAGGTATGCGTTTAATATTTTATGACTGATGATGTTACATTTTTACTTACTCTATGTTTTCCAGGTGCTTTTGGCATGAAGGTAGCACGATATTTAGTCGCTGAAAGTTTCTCAAGAGCGCACATAACGCTCCGTTTGTCGTGAACAATATCCAGCTGCAGGTCACCTCTGACCCCGCAGCCGCTAGTATCTAACTCGAAGGAGTGAGGCTTGAGAGGCTCAGCGCCATCCAACGCACCTGGACTCAGTCGAACTCCCGCTGGGTCGAACACCTCACAGGTGAATGGACCTCCCTTTAACATGAAAAAAATATTAATTAGGGATCAGGAGGTGGATAGACTTGACCCTTATTACGTACGTAATGTGGAACCAAGTAAAAATGTTTATATAAATATTTTACTTGAATATGCTGTCCTTTATAAGTGATGGCAATAGTCCATGTGCCTGCTTCATCAGGTTCGAAGGTAGCGCTTGAAGCGGTAGTGCCTGGTGCTGACGGTGGGGGATGCCGAGGTTCCAAAGGTACAGCGCGTCCACTTGGAGAGTGGGCTGTCACGTCAATGTCCTCTCTTCTGGGTGCTCCTAAAAGATCAATTGAAATATTGAAACTATTGTTTTATAAGGATTATACTTTAATAAAGTGGGTATATTTTTTACCTGTAGCACTGACTAGTACTTCCACGATACTACCAGCAGCGCAAGGCGCCATTCCCGGTGGCGGTACAGTTACTAATCTCGGCAATACCCTAAAGAAATATCTTCCATCCACCCTGAAATATGAACATGAATTCTTGACGTGTTATGAATTTTTCAGATCAACGCGCTTATTACTGTTATTACGTGCAGACGATTCTCGGGCCAGAATCTTTTACACAATTCCCTTTGCCTCACTGATAAAGAAAGTCAACCTTATATTTTTCAGGAAGTGTAATTATTGTATACTATTTATGACTAGAAACAAATAATATTTAAATTTAAGTTATAACAATTAAATTTAGATTATTTAGTTATTTCATTATATTATAGTCTAGAATAGTTACTTATATGTCCATTATCCATTAAATTACTAAGTTTTTTTTAATGTAAACATGTAATATGAGTAACATATCTAAATTACTTAAGCTACCACTACATTTGAAATACTAAAAAAACGATCGCCAATAAACTCTACAATAAACATACTCGTAACCGTTTCATTCAACACAGAATTGATACAGCAATTTATGAAGTATATATACTAGCTTTCCACCCCGCGGTTCCACCCGTGTTCCTGAAGGAATTAAAATAAAATATAGCCTTCGTTACTCGCTGATTGAAAAATATATATAATATATATTTTTCAATTATTTTCAATGAATATTTTCTGAGTTTATCAAGCAAACAAACATACAAAAAACCAAATATATTAGTGTAGATCTACAACCTATAAATTAACTAGTAAGATAATAAAAAAGCACCTTATATCATCAACAGTAAGCACAATCTCATGCATGCCAGCGTGTTCTGGTACAAACTCGGCAGCACCTCGCGCGTCCAGCTTGAGCCGACTCTCCTGCTCCAAAGGGTTCACTATCGATACCTTCACGTCTGATATGGACAACTCATTTGATATGCTTTCCACTTTTATGTAAGTCTGAAATTTAAATTTAAGTTATACATCAAACATGCAGCTCTGGCCTTGTGATTAGTATGCATTGAATTATTAGATGTGATTGTTACAGTACATGAAGGCAATAATGTATTTTAAATCAAAATTTGTTGTCGGTAATTCATTATATTGATCGTAGTACATTAATTACCTTTCTTTACGATATGCTTCTGCAGTAAGAGTACCTTTGTAAAAATTACAAAGGACATCCCGTCCTCAAGTTTATGTATACAATTTTCTTGGTAAATTACAATTAATGAAGCAAAAAATACTAACTGGCTCCCCAACTCTCCCGGAAGTGGAGTCTAGTGCTACCCTCAACATGTCATGAACAGGCGGCCTCGGAGGCACATTTTTGAACTGAGTGGCCCACGCCATTACACCCAAGTGCTCCACGTCATTCTGACTCATATCCCGCGCAGACAACACGGGCTGGACACCTAAGAAAGTGAGGCAAATAAATAGATTAGATTTGTTCACAAAATATCGAAATAAGCTTCAGAAAATAGTGTCATTTAAAAACTGGAATTACAGATTTGATTAGTGTTAAGTGAGTCACATCATTTACAAAAATACGCACGTATTGTATAATATCATCTACGTACATTTTTCAATAATCAAGCCAAAAAATAGCATTTTTATATCAAAATTTTTACTGTGGAATATTTCACGGCAGAGCACATTACCTACTCGTTTCTGGTTATTTTCTCTATTGAATATGTTTGAGTCTTTGATGTATTTATTTGAAGAAATAAAGCTTTCATTCCGAGAAATGCGGCCATTAAAATATAAATCTCATAAATTGTAACCAAGGAAAATACTTTCATATCGTTGATGTAAATGGCATTCGGAACAGAGACGGAAATGACTCCTATAATCCGGCAGAAAATTGCCTACGAACCAAAGAGACGCGAGACCTCATTTGTCATAAGTGATGTTATCATTGAAAGATTGTCTCTTCATACCCCTCAATATAATGCGCATACCGAGTTTTTTAGCGGCATCGATAGCCTGTTGATTGTTCTCCTCCCACCGCGCGGGGTCGCGCCGCAGCCGGCTCAACGGAGGCGCGGGGCCGCCCAGGGAGCGGACGAGCTCGTTCCCCACGCGTCCATCATTCCAGTCCGTCTGAAAACAAACGACGGACCTTTTTTATAAAGTGCTAACATAATATCGAAAACAATGTATATTTTGTCCATATCTTTATAACGTTATGATTTAATAACTCCACAGAATGCACGAGGGTTTTAGTATTAGATGTGATCTATAAAATGCAATATGAATTGGTTTAACAAAAGCAAGCGGAATGCAGCATGGAAAACCAGGGTTTTTGTCTAAGCTACCAACTTAAGCTGGGCGCTTAAACGTGAATATAAATAACACTGATCCAAAAAAAAAGTTCCGCTAGTAAGTATAGTCTTACCGTAAAGTTAGTTATTGCCCTCTCTAGCCGGGAATTGACCCATTCGAGCGCAGCCCTGTAGCCTGCCGAGCCCGGCTTCATGAAATACGACAGGTAAGTCATGCCCGAGAGCTCGTCCAGCCAAGGGGAAGCTAAGTATTCCGGCTCCAATACCATTGGAACGTCTAATTCTCGATGCGCTAGTTTCATAGCGCGACGGCAATTTTCTACAGCTTCGTGGCGATCTATTGATGTAAAAGAACTGCGTTGGATTATGATAATAAGATCCCACCAAAAACATAAATGTAAAAAAGGAGAGCCAAGTTCAATACAAAAAATATTCTCTGCTGTGGGCTTCGCCGCAAAAAGAATGGAGATCTGAGATTGAGTGCCAAGTTCTATGCAAAATCCAAATATGTAGTCAAAGGGCTGACTTGGCTGGTTTTCCCATACGAATTATATAGCCTTCGCATGTTCTAAACCTGTTACCTTTCGCTTCTTATTTTATTATTCCGAAAATTTGGCTTCCTGGTAGAAACTACCCATCGAACATAAGGCTCTTCCATGACTGTGTAAAATTAGGTACTTAATAATAATTCGTATGGGAAAACCAGCCAAGTCAGCCCTTAGACTACATATTTGGATTTTGCATAGAACTTGGCACTCAATCTCAGATCTCCATTCTTTTTGCGGCGAAGCCCACAGCAGAGAATATTTTTTGTATTGAACTTGGCTCTCCTTTTTTACATTTATGTTTTTGGTGGGATATCATTACTTTTTGTAGGTAAGTACATATCCTCGTAACGCCGTGGATCCTTTTAAAAGGATCCTTAAGAAAACTTAGCAATTTCGCAGCATAAATCGCAACCTTATAGGTCAGATATCGAGAGACAACCGGACAGCAAGACGGCGCTCGCGTTTATGAGCGCGGCTGCCGCTCGCTCGGCCACGTTCGCATCAACAGTTCGATTCGGTTGTCACAGCGCCCCACCCACCCCGCCCGCGCTGCTCCGGCGTCACTCGGCGCGCGCGCGTCGTGTATATACCGAAAATCTAAATGCCTATTATTTTATCATTATTTATGAGTAGGTAATGATTTTACACTATTGATGTGCGCTAAATATAAAAATAATAATTAATCCCAGTTAATAACGTAGGTACCCTAAGTAATATTAGGTATTTATGTTAAGCGTTCATAATAGAATCTAATTATTTAAAAATTGGCAGTTTTTTAATTATTCCTTTGTATTCATCTAATTACCTATCTGCATACCAAATTTTAACTCTCTAGGTCATCTGGAACTGGGTTAGAGTTTTGGTCTATAGGTCAGTCAATGATAAAAATGAGGAATTTTGGACATTAATATCTAAATAACCGTTTGAGATAAGCTTATGAAATTTAGAACACATATGTATCTCGCAAGTCTCAATATATGAGCCAAATTTGATACGTTTATGTAAAATAGTTTTTGATTTATGAGGGGGTCAAAAGTGGCTCCAAATGGTTCGTGTAATATTACACACGGTGCGGCTCGCCAGTTCTGTTTCTTGAACTTGGCTTGACACGCTTCCGCGTGTCTAGATTACTATCGATATTTTTAGTGTTGGTGCTTATTCAATGCAGATAAAAGCAAGATTTACTCTTTATATGAGTAAAAATTACTAGACATTAATACATGTCAAAACCGAAAGATTGAAACTTTACTTCGACTGATTTTTAATTAAAAACTCCTGAACCTTGCTTGTCTAGACAGGATGAACTTTTGCAAGAAGTCTCGTAATATTATTCAAACCTGCTGTAGGTATCGTGTGATGTTATGTAATTGAAGTGTATGAATTTTCAATAAACGTATTGACGTGGTTTACAGCAGACGCTGTGTAATGAAATTTGTCATAATCAATACTGACTAAGTTCCCGCCAATGCGGGAAAACGCCAGGCTTGCAGTAGTCGAGAAGTGCCGAGAGAAGCACCCCGCTGTTCCAATCTGTCGTCAAGTTGTTGACGCGGCACTCGGGCAGCGCCGACTGCAGCCACGATAACATCAACTTTCTGCAATCAAACACCAATAAACGTGCAATTTGCCACCCTTTTAGTTGAGCGGTTAGTGAGCACGACACAACATCCCTAGATGATATCTAGTTGTAGATAAGGAAACGAAAGGATGTAAATATCATTGTTAATAATTGAAATAAAGAATAGAAGAGAAGTTAAAAATACCAAGTTGTTCTTTTCGCAAACACTGGGACGAGTTATATGTTTACTCTTAAATGCAATTGTGACATGGACGGCTGCGACTGCGCAGGCGTGTCGCGCTAATTGCTCTTACGCTAAAGAGACCTTTTATGCTATTTAGATACAGTTAGGTTTTAAAATACAAGGCTTATTGAATTTTAAAATTACGTCCATTGCAGCGTGATCACGAATGTGGTCGTGGGAATTAATATTGATTTCACATTCGCGAATTACAAAACACCAATATTTGGTTTTTATTCATTGTTATTACTTATAAGATTTTCGATCGTAGGTAAGTCTACAGTAGTGTCTGCATAGATTAATCAAGAATATCGGTATATTTTCCTTGAGTATTTTTAACAGACTTAAAAAAGGAGGCGGTTCCAAATTCGTCTGCGATTTTTATTAATGTTAATTGTTTATTAACCGATGTTATTATTCTTTTTTGGATTTAGTATAGGCCCAAGATGCTCCATCTTAATTTCATTGTTCCTAGACTTCGCAGATAAACCAGGAAACTCTACAAAATCAATTAGGAATTTTATCAAGGACGTGCTGGACTGGACTGGACTTGGATTACGAAGGTGGGTACACAAGTGAACTCGTTAATGACAAACATTACATCAGTAACAGTGTCAACCCTATAAGTAAATCTTGAGAGGTTTTTTTTTAATACTGGATAAGCTTGTGTTTGACCACAATCTCACCATAGTAAGTGATGATGTGGCCGAAGGTGGTAAGCACACAATGTCTAGAACTGGCTCTCAAGTGCAACTGTTGGAATACACCGATAGGTGCTTGGTGACAGATTTTCAACTTGAGGGTGGTAGCCAGCCGGTCGGGTTTATCTACACCGAAAGCTCAAGCTCATTGTAGGATTCGAACCCACGACCTTCGCCGCGGTATCCGATCCGACGTCACTACCACTGAGCTATCAACGCCATATTGAACACACATAAGACAATCAAGATAGAAAAACAAAACTAACTTGTACTAAACTAAACTGACTCTAAAAAGTGGGTCTCCACTAAAAGTATAAAACAACGGTGTACCAACATGAACTACAAGTAGTTTTGAGGACAGCGGAAAAAAATGAACTACATTATTATGACCATATTATAGAAATTGAGGTGTTCTATTATAGAACACGTGCAAATATGTCGCTAGATTGAAAACATCTTAACTACATTGACATTTTATACTTTTTTGGGCAATCCCACGGTTTTTGTTTTCGTTTAAAGTTAAATTTGTTAGTGTGTCTAAACATGATATCTTTGAAATGTTCCATCAATATTTTTATAACTGTGGTGTTTGCAAAATATATATTACCTTGGAGGAAATTTGCTTCTGCCGATTTGGTATCGAACGATCAAAGACCAAATCAAACCCAATATCAACTTGAGATTCCCGTTAACGATGTCAACATTACCTGGAAGTGATAATACAAGGATTTATTAGCAAGTAGCTTGGCATGTATCAGTTATTGGAGTTCAATTAATTTACTTCTATTTGAGAAACTGCAGTTCGTTATGGTTTGATTGACAATCGGGGGAAATTAAAGTTAATAGTTCTACGTAGATTCCACGTCACGAGTTTCATTTTCATTTCATTTCACTATGCTATCTCAAGCCACTTGCATTTACCTATATTTTATTATAAAACACGTCTTCCTTGTTAAAATTGTTAATGTGACACAAGCGTATATCTAGGTAACCTATACTGCATTGTCTGGAAACCATTTAATGTACCGGTGTGGCAAGCATTATTGCTAAAAGGTATTTCCATGTACTACATGGGTACTTTTTGCTGCTTGCTAAAATATGATTCTGATTAAAACTAAGAAACCGTTATGAGTGAATTACGGACAAAATCATTCAATTAAAAATAGACCAAAATTTGAGATACATTTTACGGGTAATCATTTATATAATACTAGCTGTCCCCTGCGGTTTCAACCGCGTTCCTGTGGGATCTTATCCTTTCCCTGGATAAAAAGTATATTAAAGTATAATATCCTATGTGCTATTCCAGACTGTAATATATCTCTGTGCCAAATTTCATCCAGATCCGTTCAGCCGTTCTGGCGTGTTTGAGTAACTAACATCCAAACCATCAATCCAAACTTTCACATTTATAATATTAGTCGGATTAAAATAAAACTCTTACCAATGTTAACAAGCTTAACCCCATCGTCTTCAATAGCCTGCAGAGCTGTGGTAACATTTTCAAGCATGTGATGCTGGTTGCTAGGGTTTGGGCTCCACCCTTTTAATCTTCTGCCTTGTAGGGCTTCTACTAATGCACACAACACGGTACCATCTCTTAAATCCTCTACGAGGTCAAGAACCTATAATGTTTAATACCTATTAATAAGTTTAACAAAGTACACATCTTTGTCAAAGTTTATGGTTTTACGTATAGAACTACCTAAATTCGTAATTATAATGAAATTTAGTACCCAGATTTAACTGGTTCTACAGGTTAGGGAACGAAATTGAATTATTTTCGTTTCACCTATACTTGTATTATTTCTTTATTAGGTATAATGTGCTGTGTCAATTATCACTTTTCTACATTGAGTAGATATTATATTTACTGGCTGGATATTATACAGGGTTACAGGGTAAGTCGTACTGAATATTAAAGGACGTTATTATTCAACTCATTTCTGATGGATTTGGTCCCGTAATATGGTGTCCGAATCATAACCGTTACGGAAATATTCAACTTTAAATATTATTTAAAAATAAGCTTTATTTTTTGCTTTATTGTCGATTTTTTTGGGATTAGAGCTGTAAGGGTTAGATTTTTTAATATTTTAAGTTAGAAGGCATGTCAATTAATAGAAATGATTAATAAAAAAATCTGAACCTACTACTAACAGCTTAAAAATACTGCCCGAGAATGGTTAGAATTAAATAATTTTAACTAAGTATTTTTCAAAATGAAGCGCATTTAAAAAAAAAATGTATGGGACTTATTCGGCAGAAGATTTTAAAAACTTCTACGTCTTTTTAGCTATTCAAAAAGGTATAACACTTGCTATTAAATAGGCAAAACATTGACCAAATAACAGGTATGGCAGCAGAGGGTATATTTTTAGTTTGAGGTAAAAACGTAAATAAAATTATAATTCGTGTTCGACATGGCCGCCGCCGCTATTTCTAATACAAATTCTCATTATTTTTCTATATTCACTTTTCACGACAGAAGTTCTCAGGTTCCGCCTCATTTCTTCAGCCGTCCTTATCCATTTTGTATCGAAGTTGCGTTGTGTTAAACTACCACTTGGGCCTATTCAAATAACATATTTTTAAGATTTTATGAACAAACTTAGTAGATGTTATACTTTTTTGAATAGCTAAAGAGACGTAGAAGTTTTTAAAATCATCTGCCGAATAAGTTTAATGCATTTTTTTTGTGAAAAAGGCGCTTCAAAGTTGAAAACACTTAGTTAAAATTATGGGCATTATTTTTAAGCTGTTAGTAGTAGGTTCAGATTTTGTTAATCATTTCTATTAATTGACATGCCTTCTAACTTAAAACATAAAAAAATCGACCCTAACAGCTCTAATCCAAAAAAAAACGATAGTCAAGCAAAAAAATAATAAAGGTTATTTTTAAATAATCTTTAAAGTTATATCTCCGTAACGGTTAAAATTCGGACTCCATATTACGGGACCAAATCCATCAGAAATGAGCTGAATAATAACGTCCTTTAATATTCAGTATGACTTTCCCTGTAAACCTGTATAATAATATCTGGATTTATTACTTTTGCTGTAACATAAATCGATATGTAGGTACATACATTTGTATTTAAATGTTGTTAGATTTGCCATTTTCAAAATTGACGTAATTTAAAGAAGAAAACCATATAATTTAGCTGAAACATTTTTTAAAGACATCTGGCTGTTTCTCAAATACCTACCTTGATGTTCACAGGCTTGAGGGTTTCATTAACCCAGTTTCTAAAGGTGTTGGCTTGAATTTCGACCCAGAGGTCTTCATGGCCTTTAATTGCCATACCCTTAGCAGCTGTGCCTTCAGGGCTGCGCGCTGCCAGCCCGGCCTGAGTGATGCGCCCCGCGGAGCCCTCGCTCGAGTGGGCTTTTAAGCCCTGATGCGTCACTCTAACACCCTCCATATTGATTAATCAGTCGGTTACTTATAAATAATTTGGTAGCTTTCGTTTAACTTCATTTTCTTTGGTACAACGCATCGTTGTCATCTGAAAAGAACAAATATGTATGTAAATATGTATAAGTATTCATTATAACCAATAGTGATCATAAGTAGAGAACACAGAACACGCTATTTAGTTTAAATAAAGACATGCACTTGCGGATGGGCTAATCAATAGTTTGCGGGGGGTAAATAGACTGACGTAGCTCCCGTTTAGTTACTACACTCACGTTGTGGATACAAAAGATTCTGGTATTTGGATATATATATAGTATGGTCTATTTACTACAGGTAAGGTACGAGCATGAATGCCTCCGTTGAGAGCCTTCAGGTATTTCCGTAGGAGCTAAGTTTGCCTTTATTGTTTACGCGTAGGCCAAAGTTTTGATGACCTCCGGCGGTGACGCCCGACTCGTTAGACTCATCAATGTCACAGAGGCCGGATTTAGAGTTTTGAGTAGATTGATGACGCATTGTCACTTTGGCTTTGATTGATGACTCTTTCCGACAACATTTGAAGAATCAGCGCTTCTGTGAGATATCTAAAAGCTAACCAGTTATGAGAACATATACTTATCTACTATTTTATAGATTTCATCTAAACAGTCTTTGTGAGCAGCAGACCGTTTCAATTAAAACTGCATTTAATAAAGTGAATTTATAAGATTTACACACGAGCCAATTAGTCTGCGTTGTTTTAGGTATTAACTGAACCTAAAACGCTTCGTAACGTTTCAGTCAATTAATTGTGTACCTAATGTTAGTTGGATAGTTGTAATTTGTAATATTGTTCTATTGTGTATATTTATAAGTTATACACTGTATCTAAATTATACATACGTACATAAAACAATGATAGCTCAGTCGTTAGAGACGTTGAATGCTGTGACAGAGGTCGTGAGTTTGAATCTTACAATTATCTTTCGGTGAAGAAAACCATCGGGCGGAAAAATGAGACCAACGCAAGCCTATTCATAATAAAAATACGTGATATACCTACCTATTTGCTTGCTACGAGTGTCGTGTGTATCAGAAGCCTGCTAGGAACGAGGACGCTGCAATTATTTGCCCGAGAATATAGTCACAGCGGCTCTCACTAATTAGTAGACGCACTGTAGCTGTTCTCATCTCAACCAAGTAAGTTACACAAGTTGTTGCTTTATAGTTTATGGTAAATTTTACACATGAAATATTACTGTAAGTTATTTTTATATATAGAATAAACAAGCGCGATTTATCCTTTCAAAGTTTTTTCGTCAATTGTATTGTTCAATACTAAAAGTTACAAGGAATAAAAGATTATAAACATAAAGCACCTGTCTACGTCGCGTCGTAACGAATAAGCTTCGTGTATACCCTGGAGATACAACGGGAAGAATGTAATAATTAGGTAGGTATGTTCTGATTCAGAAAGAGATTCACAATATTGCCGGCGAAACTGTACAATAAATGAGAGAGGGGCCTGAAATCCCACAAGTAATTCCCGCGTGTACGCTACAACGGGAAGTTACAAAATTATGTGAAGTAAGTTACCTACACCAAAACAAGGATTTAATTATAAAAATGTAATTAAATAATTCTAAAGTAGGTAATTATTTAACAAACAATATTCTAGAATAGACGTGTATCATAACTGAAAGGTAGGTAAGTAAATACATACCTATATAATTATGTATATTTGTAATCTATCGAAATACATAGCCTAGTTATGTTTAAATTTTAGTTTGTTTTGGTTGCCTTTTTTATTTTAAGCTTATTAAATATTATATTGTTTTCACTTTTGTTTTAATGAAAAAAGAATAGAAAGAAATTAGAAATTAATAGATGATGATGATGATCTGCCTGCCCTGTTCTCAATTATTTGAGATCGGCGCAATGTGCTTTTTTTTTCTTCTGCTTTCACTTTTCTTCCATTCGGTCCTTCTATCCGTCGCTATCGAAATTTACTACTTTCTTTCTCATATCATCTCACAAAATCCATCCATCTCTTTTTCGATCTTCCTCTACAAGTGTATCCGTCCACTTTCATATTCATAACTCTTTTGGCTATATATAATCGATGATAAATTCCTTATTAAAAGTAGGTAGGTATACAGCGCAAAGTCCGACAAAAGAGAACAATGAGCATTGGAAGGCTGCGTTGAGCCGCGTGTGGGCTTCACCACGTTTAAATTGGTCTATCGATAGATATATTTTATTGAGTAAGTTAGTTATTAGAAACGAATCTACCGTGGGATGAGTGTTTGCAACGCGCCGCCGCCGCCGTGACGGCCACCGTCAATCGAACCTAGCGTCATATCTATTTTAGGTATAGTTGATCTAGTGTTATTATGTCATTGTAAACATACAACCTGCGATCAAAGTCCATTCGTTTGTACTTGTACCTAAGTATAATCAAGAATTTATGCTAATGCTCATAATTATGAGTCATCTTGTGAGGTAAACTGGTTCCATAACGGGTATAGAAGTGATTTAGGTTTAAAGATGCACAAATGAGTAAATCTTCATTTATTTTCATTTACTTGTGTTTACATATAGTGTAACATATTTCATTGTAAAAATTAGAAAAAAATCTCAAGAAAATTTCATCCTTTCGTAACCAACCAACTCAAAAAGTTGACTTCAACACAATCAAACAAAATATTCCGTTTTAAAGTGCTTCATTCAGTTACAGCAGAGCACGGGTTCTGTTGTGTTTTGTGGATCCTATGGGATATTCTGTAATGTATCTATTCTACCTACATATTAACTTTTTTAGACATTTTGTATACTTAACTCAGATTAGTTAGGTTTTTGTCGAGCATCGAATCTAAAAATCTATCGCTAAATGTTTCAACCTATCTGTGTGTTCCAGCAGTTGCACTTGAGAGCCAGTTGCCTTCAAGGTATCGTAAATGGTCGGCAATCCCCCTGGCAGACTCATATCATTAAATGACCCGTCTACCTTAAAAATACATTTATAAATGTATGCTATGATAATGCCATAGTTTTATATGTATATTAGCATGACCATAATGTATTTTTTGTAGAAAATATTTCTGTCGGTATGTGTATTTAATAGGTATGTAAATAACAATGACAGTTTTTGTGAAGTCGCCCACAGCAAGACGATTTAATTAAAATCACGAAGACACGCAGTGACGACTGACTAGCACCCATAATACACAAAAACACTGTCTAATTACAGCTAATTTAATGATTAATACTTATAGCCTGATTGCAGAAAAACGTTGGTATTGTGGGCCGATTGTTATTGAGTGTCAATGAGGCTCGAGCCTGGAGCCACCCACTGTAGCGATGATTTGAATCAATTTATGGCATTACAGTACAGTGCGGTTTGAGTGGTCGTTAACAGTAAGTGAGCGAAAGATATTAATGATCCGTATCGGTTATAGTTTTGATATACATAGTTCTTGTTTATAAGATCATTAATGAAGTTTCCAAACTCATAAACGTCAATCAATCAAGTAATACTATTATTTTTTCTACATGCTACGTCTAGATAGTAGATGATTATATACATGATAGGATTTTTTTTCAGGCAGGCGGGTCACCTGATGGTATGCGAATACCGTCGCCTATAGATATAAGCAATACCAGCGGGATTGCCAATTGTACACCTTATTACAACGTCTTCAAACTGGCTCTCAAGTACAACTACCGGAACACACCAACAGGTGCTTGGCGAGATATTTTCAACTTGAGGGTGGTATCCAGCCAGTTTCCTTCACCGAAACCTCTAGCTCATTGTAGGATTCGAATCCACGACCTTCGCCGGGGTATCCGACGCCATTACCACTGAGCTGTCATCGCCTTTTAAATTAAGTAGTAAGTATTCACAACATTGACTAGATTGTCGCAAATGGAAGTGTCGCAGTAAAAGTCAAGTGCGTGTTAGGCGAAGCATGGAAATAGGCATCCAGAGATAATTACGTACAGTTACGTACATTCTTAACGCAAGTATGGGCGTCGAGTAAAGAATCCGCGAGCTCATTACCTTTAGTTAATAGTTCTATTCAACTATGTAAGAGTTTAATTGAACTAATTTAGGAAAAGTTTAGATACTGTAAAGAATTTGACTAACTGAAACTAATAAATGTAGTATTTTTGAGCCTTCGCCTTATTTCGTCACATATGGAAAACCGTTATAATGTATATTATTATTTCTAACCACTGAATACTGAATAGGTGTCAATTTAACGGCACGACATAGTTGTTAACTCCTCCAGTGGTTATTCGATTTTATTTAACGACTAGCGCTCGCCCACATCTCTGTCCGCGTGGAAACATGCATCGATTTTTCCGGTACACATTTGTGAATTATGATAGAGAAAACAACAGATTGAGATACTAAGAAATAGGGAGGCCTAGGGGCGGGGCCTTTCAAAAGAAAAAAAAGATTATGAAAGATTTTAAGACAGGAAGCAATAGTATTTAATAAACATAGACGTAACACCTTAATAACCGATAATATACATATATTATGTTTTACAACCCACGACACCATAGATGATACACATAGTCATGTTACATTATTCAGGTATTTATTAGTTCACATCGCCCACGTGACACGAACGACGTGGATTGATGGCATCACACATAACTACTGATCGAGTTGTGTCCAAATACATTACACGTGTCTAAAATTACATAATAAATATCCTATTAATTCTGCACACACGGAATCTCAAACCATGTAGATTTTGTACATAGGAACTGATAACTGTTATATACATTCTGTTCCACGCACGATCAGGTTGTGGAATGAGCTCCATGTAGAGGTTTTCCCTAGAGACTACAGCAAGGGGTTCATCAAAAGAGGAGTAAGAAGGTTTATGCAAGGTCGGCAACGCGCTCGTGACGCCTCTGGTGTTGCAAGCGTCCATAGGCTACGGTAACCACTTACCATCAGGTGGGCCGTAAGCTTGTTTGCCACCTAGTGGTATAAAAAAGACATGTACACTCAGACTAAGACCAATTAGTTAGTTCATGACCCATGATTGACTGACGGTCATAATGATGGCGATACAGATTGTCCTAAATACGCTTAATACGATTTAACATTAATGTAAAAACTTCAAATTTATGTCGTGGCAATTTGAGCCGAACAATACGTGTTTTAACATTGCAAAATTGTACTTCGGTTAGTAATTTACCACAGTGCATTTTGGGATATTAGTGGTCATGAAAGCGTCATAACGTGATGGAAATATTTAAAAAATATGATAATACACGCCCAAGCAGGTATATGTGGGCGTAATGATGGTAGAAAATGTCACAGATTTTTTTCAACTCAGCTCTGGAGAATAGCAATATTCGACAAGCTAAGGTACAATAGAGGCTTGAATTTCTATAACAAGAACTTCGTGCAACTGATTGTTTGAAGGGAGCCATGTTTCCGTTGCAGTCACTATTGATACATGATGCAAACAACGCCTGAGTGTTCGGTACTCACGGTTCACGACATGACATGGTGCATGATGGCCACCCACTCATGGCACACGGTACGTGGTATGATTCTCAATACTAATTTGAGTCATGTAGGCTTAAACAGGACTTAAAAGGTAAATTATGAGTCTTATCTTTCAATAGAGTTGTTAATTTTCATGTCTATTTTTTTCTGTAGTAAAAGTAGTTCGTTTAATTATTAGATCGCCATCAAGACACTCACTATACATTTAAAAATTCAGAATTATTTTACTCTAATTAAACGTAACCGCATGCAAATATTAAAAAAAGACAGACAACAGGACCGAAAAATACCTTTAAATAAATAAGACGAATTAATTAATTTAAAATCAAACAAGGAAAAGAAAAAGGAATAAATATAATAACATTAAATTTTAAGATAGTAACGTTCGTAAGTGCCTTACCACTTACCAGGGCCTAAACTGAATAAATGAGTTTTGATTTGATTTGATTTGTTCACGCTATACATAGACACACACTACACATACTATCACCATATACCATATCTGTCTCCATAGATACTTCATTCTCTATACAAAATATTAGTATCATCTATGCTCTACCAACAATACTACTCTCTTTCAAGATATTTTACTACGTAGAAGAACCTATCTCTGATTTTACTATAAAGGGCTCTAGACATAAAACATGTAGTAGGTACTTGTATCCGCTCTTGCATAATTTTCTAGTGTGTACTGATGATTCACGAAAACTAATTCGAAATCGAATCGAATGTTTTTCAAGGAACATAATATTTTAAACAATGGAGTACTCGCATACACGTAGGTCACGGTTAAGTTGACTTCAATATATTGTTTGACTAACAGTCTTTGCTTCGCATGTACTTGGTACATCGTTGGTGAAGCTACTTACAAAGCATTGTTGAGTTTATGCGATCAAAATAATTATTCATAATTTACAAATGTACCTTCAATAAACAGATAAATTTAGATAATCCCTGTATTCAAGGCTTGTATTATTAAAGCAATCTAGGTCATTGATATATTTTTAATTCATAAAAACTGCATGGTATTTATAAATTGTATGAATAAATACTATGATAGCATGCATAATTAATGGAAACCAGATCACCAAATTGCCTTGCATTACAGTTACAACATTATTTTCTAACAACGAGTTTTGGTGATAAATTGTGTGTGAAACAAAAATAAAAAACCGGCCAAGAGCGAGTCGGACTCGCGCACCGAGGGTTTCGTACAACTTGTAGGTGTGTAAATCATCACGGGAATCGAGTTTGAAGATTTTTTCAGTATTTTCCGATAGTGTTGTTTTTTTTATGTTGCAACAAATTTATGGTTTTCGGATTTTTTCCTTTACTTGTACTACATGACATTGCTTATTGCCAAATTTCATGGTTCTAGGTCAACTGCAAGTACCCTATACATTTTGATTCCCTTGAGAGCGTCGAAATATACGGTTTTTGCGGCATAAACGGCCATATCTTTTTTTTACGTTAACTTAGAAGTTTGATGTTTTCACAGCTTCAAGGGACTGTAGACCTGAGTTTGTCATTTTAATTTCAACTCGATACCTCCACGCGTTCCTGTTCGTGAAAAAGGTTCGTGATAAAGTGTTTTGACAGACAGACGGACGGCCAACAAAGTGTTCCTATAAGAGTTCCGTTTTTTCCTTTTGCGGTACGGAAACCTAAAAACAGAGTAAGTATTTTGTTAAATTTTCTTTCTGATGAAATGTTTACTGCTGTTTATCTGAAATTCGCATATTGTAACTTAACGTGCGCTTCTTATAAGGAAACCTATATCTGCCACACATACTAAACACAGGTTATTCTAATTATATGTTAATGTAAATGCAGATTATTTTATCTCAATCGCTAAGTACGTACAAGGTATGAAGAAACCTCAGATTAAACGCATTTGCCGTGCCCTACTTCAAATTCAATAGGCTAGCAAGCTGTATGAATAATACGCTATGATATTTAATACGAGGACTCAAGAATTAAATATGAATTCATTCAACAATGGCAGTACTGGCCCTCTGCGATAAGGCAACCGGTCGCCAATAAAAGAATAAATAATGGAGCCCACTGCAAACATGCGCGGATTAGTTTGACATTCATGGGTTCTATTATTTCTGTAGGGATATAGGAAAAGTTCAGACCTTTTGACAAACATTTAGCTAAATTTAGATGGGTACATTAATAAAAAGAGGAAAGTTAGTAGGTAGCTATAATCTGTAATGTTACAATTCGCAAATCTGTTATCAAATGAGCTGGACGCCTTCACGACGAAGAATCAGGAAAAGTTAGCTATCCTACATTTTACTCAATACTTGAAAATGAGTTCTCTAACATGAGGTATCTACCATAACTTTTCTCATACTTATGACTCATTGTTTGATAAATGTTATCCTCGATTACCAGTTTTCAATAGAGTACCTATATCAGGACTTCCTGGGTGAGTCCGAACGACTGATATTCACAAAAATACAAATTGATATAGTATAGGTACACGGTATGATGCTCAAGGCTAATTTGAGTCATAAAGCACGTAAACAAGACAAAACAAACCAAGTGCGAGTCGGACTCGCGCACGGAGGGTTCCGTAAAAAAGGCAAAAAAATCACGTTTGTTGTATGGGAGCCCCCCTTAAATATTTATTTTATTATTTATTATAAAAGTAAAAATAGAACTGAGTATTTTGTGAATATTTCAAGTGCCTACCTGTTGCCATTATTGATATCGAGCAAAAAAGGGCAAAAAAATTGCGTTTATTGTATGGGAGCCCCCCTTAAATATTAATTTTATTTTGTTTTTAGTATTTGTTGTTATAGCGGCAACAGAAATACATAATTTGTGAAAATTTCAACTGTCTAGCTATCGTGGTTCTTGAGATACAGCCTGGTAACAGACAGACGGACGGACAGACGGACAGACAGCGAAGTCTTAGTAATAGGGTCCCGTTTTTACCCTTTGGGTACGGAACCCTAAAAAGGGCAAACGTAAACTGCATAAGATTCATCATGCAATCGAAATAGTTTTTATATTGATAACAGTATTAATTATTTTTGTAGCTAATTTAATTAGGTACATTATTTTTATCTGATTTTATTGCCGGCTCTTATCATAATAAGCAACCTTCCGAACCGTGCATTAGAGTCATTAGAATCTGACAATTCATAAGCGCCTGTGAAGGCCTATTTGGATGAAATAAACATTTCATTTAATTATGTTTTGCCCAAAAAATAGTTATTCAATCGTTATGGATTTTTTTATGATATGTTTATATATTTTTGTTAGGTATTCTTCTATAGAAGTATTAGGGCTCTACTAGGCTCTAGTTGAGCGGATAAATTTGGTCCTCCAGGCAGTCTCCATGTGGGGCGATGCCAATTTGGTAAAATTTAAGCGTGTCTATTTAGCGCCAAACGGAGTCCTTTCGAAGACTCCGACTTTCCTAGGTGTACTTATTCCGATTGGTGACCACCATGATATTTTTGGATTTGAGCTGACACCTGATCTAAACTTCGGTCGTTCTATTTAGTCTAAACAACGAATTAAAGTAAACCTAAAACTGCCGCAAAAAAGCTGAGTATCCTTTCCAGGGTGAGGCGGTACTTTACACCGGGACAGCTTCTCAACATAATATAAAGCACAAGTCCGTTCTTGTATGGAGTATGGAAGCCACCTTTGAGACGGATCATCTAAATACCAGCTGGCAACTTTGGACTCTATAGAACGCCGAGCAAAGATAATAATTGTTGACAAATCCTTGGTTGAAAACAGGCTTCAAAGCTTGGAACATCGACGCAGGGTGGCTTGCTTGTCGTTGTTTTACAGATTACACTTCGGTGAGTGTGCCCAGGAGTTACATGACTTAATACCCCCCTCCCCATTTCTCCATCAAACGACCAGATGTCGCGCTTCCACCCTTATGTTGTCGATATCCAATCTTCACGCACGAAGCGTTTTGCTTCAAGCTTCATTGTGCAAATAGCTGAGATGTGGTCTCTCTCGTATGGCTCGGCTGAGAGCAGTCTTTCAACGTCTGTTTTTCCTGAACGCTGTAATATGGGTGTCTTTAAGGCTAGAGTAAATACGCACTTACTGACTTCATCTTCGTCCTCGTTGTCGCTATCCACCAGGCAAAATTGAGGACAATGGCACAATCCGTAATTCATAAAAAATAACTTGTCAATGGTTAAGAATATCAACATATAGGAGTACTTGTAGTCGAGGCGACAATCACAACCCACCAAAAACATTATCATGTAAAGAGTGCTGCCAAGACACCACATGGCTCGCACTGTCAAAAAGTAATCAGATCTCATGTTGATCCAAGCTTCTAACTCTACACGCCCTAACTCTACAAGCTCTAACTTCACAAACTCTTATTTGTGAAAATATATAACTTGGCCATTTCGCTACATTCACATGGGCTTAAGGTGAAAAATTTATTCACTGTTCATAACGTTTCTGATTTTGTAGTAACGAAATATATAAAAACGTCCACGGTAATGGAGTCTTGAGGATTTATTTCATTTTTTTTTTTTGCCAAATTTCGTGATTCTAGGACAACGGGAACTACCATATAGGTTTTCGACCCAAAACCTATAGGGTACTTCCGGTTGACCTAGATTTATCAATTTTGGTTTAAAGCAAGGTCTTACAGCACAAATAAAGGGAAAATTCCAAAAAGTAAATAATGTTTAAAATTAAAGGGGGTCCCCATACATACATAGTACCACCAATTAAGATAGACCTCTGAGTTGTATCGGAGCTCATACAATTTTGAGGTCTAGCTTAATTGGCACATATCTCCAATAAGGTAATTGAAAACTTAATCGAAAAAAAATTGAAATAAATCCTCAAGACTCCATTACCGTGATGAACGAACTATTTACAAGTTTGTTCGGAACACTCGGTGCGCGAGTCCGACTCGCATTTGACCGGATTTTTATACACCTAATAGGGACTATAGACCTCAGTATTTGGTATAAATTCTAACTTGCCAGGTCCACCCGTTCGCCCGTTCCTGAGAAAATCGGTGGTGACGCACTGACAGACGGACAAGAGAGTGATTTTAGTGTTTCTTTTTTTATCTTTTGAGGTACGGAATCCAAAAAATAATGTAATAAAATAATAATACAACCCTTTCTAATACTAATAAACAGAGGCAGTCCAAATAAGTTTTCACTTCAAAAACTAGATGGCGTTGTCTCTAATTGAAACGAGCTATGGTTTCATTCTTATTTATATAGGCAAAAAGTTTCATTTTATTAAGTTTCGTTAGTTTGTTTGAACATAGTCGATTTTCCAACTGATTTAAAAGTTAGCATGGATTGTGAAATAGTTTCACTTGAAGTAGAGCTGGGACCTCGCCGTCATCGTATGTTTCATATGCCGGGAGATAGTTCCTGCCTCTTCTATTCCTTGACATACTTAATGTATGAAGAAATAGACGTTGAGGTCACGTCGCAAGTCAGGACTGCTATCGTGCGATATGTTGTAGACCACTGTGATGAACTACAAGCCAAAGGAAGCGAAGCGCAAGGGCACTACCTACTAGGGGATGGCAGTTTGTATGAGACTTCAGTTTTCACTTCAAAAACTAGGTATATGGCGTTGTTTCGAATTGAAACGAAAATATTGTCACAAGCAATGTACAAAAAGAAGTGAAATCCCACCAAAAACATTATCATGTAAAGAGTGCTGCCAAGACACCACATGGCTCGCACTGTCAAAAAGTAATCAGATCTCATGTTGATCCAAGTTTCTAACTCTACACGCCCTAACTCTACAAGCTCTAACTTCACAAACTCTTATAAGTGAAAATATGTAACTTGGCCATTTCGTTACTACAAAATCAGAAACGTTATGAACAGTGAATAAATTTTTCACCTTAAGCCCATGTGAATGGCCCATGAAAAGTTGAAAATTAAAGAGTGTCCCCATACATACATAGTTGACGCATTCCCTATTTAAGGGGTTGGGGGATAAAAGTTTCAAGTTTTAAAATTTTTTTGTTGTTTGTGTACTAATATTAGCCTAAATACCAAATTTCAGCTTTCTAGGACTTCAGGAAGTACCATTTATGAATTTTGATGATCATCAGTCAGTGACGAAATCGGGGGTTTTTAGATATCAATAAAATCTAAAGTATAACAGCTACGCAAATGAAACTTTATATGTTTAATAAGTTTGCTATAGGCATCATATCCTGAGAATTTTGTTTATCTAGTATAATCCCAAGCGAAGTTATGAGGGTTCAAAAATACGACGAAGCGCTTCGAGAATAGGTAGGTAGTGCCCCTGCGTTTTCGCTTCGCTAGCTTGTCTTGGCGGGGCACTGCCGTGCCCCCAGATCTGTAATTTTCGGGAATGTCAGTCATTCAGTCCCGGTATAGGCTATCTAGTAACTATTACAGTTACCAGAACTAATTTACCGTGCTCTGCACAACTGCAGTAGGTCTATATTCACGTTGGTGCGTAAATTGGCAGATTGATTGCACGGTAAAACCACCACAGAGACATTTCGATAAATTGGATGTGATTCGTCTTACATTACTGTGTGTCCTATAGCTTTGTGTGAATTATTGTACTATGAAATTGCATGTAATGTACTAATGTAAATTGATGCAACGTATTGGAACGATTTCCATTAGATTTGCGCTAACTGTCCACATGAACGTATTTCGTTTTGTATGTCATTATGTCTACTGCTGGGTAAAAACATCCAACTCGGGTTGATGTTTAGTGATCATAACGGGAGCTAATGACTCTACCAATGTCAGATACTAAACTTTTTGCAATCTGGAACCTAATATCTATATGTATATGATATATACATATATGTAACCTATTTTAGAACTCAAACAGCACAATGATTTAGTGAATTTTAATTCTTTAATTAATAAAAATGCTTATTACCATAGTCTAAGCCCACGACAACTCGAACTGATATTATAGAACATAGCCCAGGGCAACATTTTTCAACTACCATAATGTCAGTTCGTAGGCCAATTCTTACTTAAATTTAATAAACCTCGTAAAAATAACGTACCAAAAGTGCACTTGCAATAGTGAAGCTCAAATATATACAATAAAAATAATAGCTGCGTCTTTGTGAAAATCACAGGTCAATAAAATGAAACCATAAACAGAGTTCAGAAAAATATTTTCCTTTCAGAAAATTTTCTATTTTCTCTGGTCGTTGCTAATAAATTGAAAGTATTTTGCTATACATAAATAGTAACAATGAACTAGAGTGTATAGAAGAAATAACGACGAGGGTGCTAAAATTGTATAATTTTATTTTTAACAAGCGTCTGCCTAACGACGTACTTCGTGCTCCGATGCTTCCAATAAAATGTGCGAACCAGCGATGTAGAAAAACCTATCTATAACATATAAGTACATTACATATATGTATATACATATAAAGGCTTTTATTATATCTTTATTTTTATAAATTGTATTGTTCAAATATAGGGCACAAGAACTTAATAAATGAAATGGTTACCAGATTCAGTTTATTTTTGGGAAGTCCTTTATTTCTCGGATTCGTATTCTCTAAACGACGCTCAACGGCTCAAGTAAATTGTTATAGGATTCACCACAGAACTTTTTATTTATAGCACATAGCGCTAAAGGACTATACTTAAGGGTTGGGTTTGCAGGGGAGCTGTCTAAAGAAAGTATTCCAATGTGATGCATGATTATAGGCGAATGAGTATAAGAATTCTGATGAAAGTATTTACACATTTCGGCGAAACAAAATATTTGAGGAAATCTGCTGCCCGACTTAAATTTAAAGGAGGCCCAACCCACATGTTTGGCTATCAATTAAGGGTAGGATGCCCATCCTACCCTTAATTGACAAGACCTTGATTCAATGGAGACAATTTAACAGCTGGAATGACGAACAGACACTGTATAGTCCTATAGGTCGCGTAAAATCCGACAGCTGCACTTGAGAGCCAGTTCCCATCTAGGCTTTGTGTGCTTACCATCTTCGGCCACATCATCACTTACCATGGTGAGATTGTGGTCAAACACAAGCCTATCGAATATAAAAAAAAAAACATATGCTGCTGAGAGGTAATAATTACTATATTCATCCTATTCCAAAAGTAAAACTTAAATATTTTATCACCATTGACAGCATTCGGTGTATTTTTATTATTTATTTATTTATTTATGTTATATATTTTTGTATTATCCTACTATAACATATAATAAAAATACATCGTGATTTTGTGTATCGTTATCGATTATTATTTCGTAACATCACGCCAAATGGTTACACGGTGTTAAATCATTGCCTGTCTGTACAAATATGTACAGAACCAAGTATGTATGTACTCTTATGTAGGTATACGAAACGTTTGTGGGTAGGTATCTCATTTGGCATTATTGGTAACATTAATTTATGGAAATCAGCTTATAGGCTGATTGGAAAAGTTTTCTCTTTCATAATTTTACAATGAATATGAATTGAGTTCATACAATGATAAAGGTAATAGATACTTATAGTAAATATAACTAATATGTATATGTACCTAATGGTGATTGCAGAAACATTTATAATTTATGTTTTGGTAATAAAACTTATCTCTTTTCTTTTTTTACATTTAGTTTATAAAATGTTTATTTATATGTTGTCATCAATCATTACCATAACCTAAAGACACGTGTAGTGTGCTGTGGGTGGAGCGCGAACATTTATGGGATGATGTCATTACGCCAGCTCTGTGTAATCTTTGTCATATTCGGTAGTCACCAGGAAAAGGTACTCGAAAGGCCCAGGCTCCAATGACACACACTCTACTCTATTCAACTTTTGTTGTGCAAGCTACAAACCGGTCGTGTGAACTTACAAGCCACTCATTCACAAAATACTATGCACCTGCTGTAAAAATACTACGTTCACTAACTTGTTACCTACCTGATAGATAGCATACACTGCTCATCTGATATACTACAACGAATTTCATCAATAATCTGCAAATGTTTTGTATAATAATTAACTAATACAGCACGCTGACTCGTAAATGCCCTTGTTGATTGCAATCCTGCACAAAACTAAAATGCAGCAGATTTATTTCACTGTTTACCTCGTTTAACTATCTGTACGTGCACATCACTTGTTCTCTTTTTCAGTTTCACTTCACTTCACGTGTTTCTGGATTGTTTTCGTTATTTTCACACACAAATGTTCGTAGCAAGTACTTGTTGTACGTAAGAGCGCGTATGGACGGTAAACATGCGCAGGCGAGGCGCTAGGCGCGAGGAGTGACGGGACGGAGGCAGCAGGTTGCGCGGAGGCCCCCGCGCCGCGCCATGCCGCCTGCGCCCGCGCTCGGCAAGGCTGCCCCTGCGCCTCCGGCACGCAAAGGCATTCCGACTGTGACGACAACGTGCCCATTTATGTCTTTGGACATGGTTGACGGTCGCAGCAGCCATATGGTCTCTTGCACTCCAGGTGATTATGTTTTTTCAATGGAATTCTGTAATAGTAGTGAATTGCTTCAAGGTGTGGGAAACAGTAAAAAACAAGCAGATTTTTTATTCGAATTTCCTGTGTTTCACCGTTAAGGTTTTTATATTAAATGCAATTTTTACTATACATGTGTTAGTTTATATGCTACTAGCTTTCCGCCCCGCGGTTTCACCCGCGTATCATTTGAGATTGAATTTCAAAAAATCTTTCTTAATCCTCGTCTACATCTTAAAAACATTACCTGTGAAAAAAATCTGCTTTCTAGGTCTAACACTGGGCGTTGATGAGTCAGTCCTTCTCATTTTGCATACCAAGAAACGGAAATAACTCCTAACTTTGAACCCCCGTTTCACCCCTTCAGAGGTGGAATTATAGGAAACGCTAAAACACATGTTTCTTTATTTTTTATTGTTAGCCTAAAAACAAAGTTTCATGGTTCTAGCTTCAAAAATTACGGACTTCCGTACAAACTTTCAACCCCTTTTTCACCCCCTTAAGGGTTGAATTTTAGAAAACGCTAAAATACGTGTTTCTTTAATTTTAATTGTTAGCCTAAAAACAAAGTTTCATGGTTCTAGCTTCAAAAAATGGCGGACTTCCATACAAACTTTCAACCCCCGTTTCACCCCCTCAGGGGTATAAATTTAAATAACGCTGATACACGTGTTTCTTTATTTTTTATCGATAGTCTAAAAACAAAGTTTCATGATTCTAGCTTCAAAAATGACCGACTTTCATACAAACTTTCAACCCCTTTTTCACCCACTTAAAGGTTGAATTTCGAAAAATCCGTTCTTATTCCTCGGTCTAATTTTAAAAACAACACCTGGGAAAAAACCAGCTTTCTAGGTCTAAGGGTTTAGGCTGGGCGTTGATAGATCAGTCAGGACTTCTTCTTTTTAAACGACTTCAAAAAAGGAGGAGGTTATATGTTCGACTGTATGTATTTTTTTTTATGTATGTTCGTCGATTTGTCCGCCAATTGTGAACCGATTTTCAAAATTATTTTTTCATTTGAAAGAGTATATTTCGGTGGTGGTCCCATTGTCACCACGTCAGGATCTGATGATGGGATCTTGGGGAAAACGAGGCAACCCTCAAATTTTATAAGAAGTTATAGTATTTTTCATTCATATATGTACTTATCAAAGCTATTTCTATCTGGTAGTCATCATTTCATGTTGCAGATCTGATGATGGAAGGTACAACTCCTTAATGGTTAGGAGTTAGGGGATAATTCTTTAAACAGGCTAATGTAATTAATTCATATACTTTTAAAAGCTTTTCAGATATTTGCGTATGGTACCCACTGTCTCATGTTGCTGAGCTGATGATAGAAGGTCCAACTCCTTAACTGCTAGGAGTTAGGGGATATTTCTTTAAATATTATAGTCACGTTTAGACTGTAATTTATATTCATATGAGCTGATGATAGAAGGTAAACTCTTTATCGATTAGGAGTTAGAATATACGTTGTTCTAGATATTAAATGAAACGCAATATCAAATAGAATTTTAAAGTTTATATACTTCTGTATTCCCTCGTGCGAGCGACAAGGACAACTTTAGTTGGTCTACCCATGGTGCTACTTAACTATGACTTTATAAGTAACTAGCTGTCCCACGCGGTTTCACCCGCGTTCCCGTATGATTTTATTTTATCCCGGGACAAAAAGTATCCTAATACCAGGATATAAATTATTTGTGTGCTAAATTTCATCACAATCTTACGCAGCGCACGTAACGGAAGCTTTCAAAAGAAATACATATTCCACGATTTTTCAAATTTTTTAATATATGCTCTGCTGTTATTGATCTTAGCGTGATGTTATGTTGCCTTTTTCGATAAATGGGCTATCCAACACTAAAATATTTTATGTAGTTAGATTAGCGCGTTCAAACAAACAAACAAACTCTTCAGCTTTCTCATATTAGAATAGATAATGTAATCCCCTTAATTTGCTGGAAAAAACTAAATATTTCTTGAAAACATTAAATATCAAAAATGGAAAAATAAAACTTTTTATAAAAAAATAAAAACGACTTCAAAGAAAAATATGTAGCACTAAAAACCGAAAAATAAACTGAATAAGACATTAAATAAATTGGACAATAAAATTATTTCAGTAACAAAATAGACCAAATACTTATGTAAACTACCTACGTAGGTACATAGAAATAATAATTATTCTATAAATACCTTTTGATCTGTTTGAAGTCGGTGCCAAGCCCAAAAATACAATGACAGAAATAATAAATTTAATGAAATTAAATGTTTATTCATCCAAATAGGCCTTCACAGGCACTAATGAATAGTAAGATTACCTACTTAGTAAATACTGACTACAACGATACAATAAGATGACGTCTAATAAGTGTTCCTTAAGTGTCCTAAATTTGAATAAAATATTTTGAATTTGAATTTGACTGGTAAATGGGGTTAAAATAACAACGAAAGATGATCCCACATACGCTCACGCATTCCGTTGCGCGCAAGGGGTGGTGTGATGTGGCGAGAGCGGACGTGCGAAGCCTATCAAACCTATTAGGCTTGGCACCGACTTCAAACAGATCAAAAGGTATTTATAGAATAATTATTATTTCTATGTACCTACGTAGGTAGTTTACATAAGTATTTGGTCTATTTTGTTACTGAAATAATTTTATTGTCCAATTTATTTAATGTCTTATTCAGTTTATTTTTCGGTTTTTAGTGCTACATATTTTTCTTTGAAGTCGTTTTTATTTTTTTATAAAAAGTTTTTATATATATAGATATACTAGTTAACATACAATTTAGAAGGCGATAAACAGGAAAGTATCGTAAGTAATCTTTTCGTAAAGAGCTTTTCCAGAAAAACATCCCAAAACATATATTTATGATAAGTATATACTTACATGTTTTGACGTGTTTTTCCTGGAAAACTTCTCGAAAATTCAAATAACGATAACAAGAAGACACGGTAGGTATTTGTCTAACATTTATTTTTGAACAATTGTGAACATTACGTGTGTGTGTGTGTGTGTGTGTGTGTGTGTGTGTGTGTGTGTGTGTGTGTGTGTGTGTGTATAGGAAGGTATTAGTAGAATTTATTAGTGTTTGTTGTGTAAATTAGAGGGAAATGTTTTCGTAATTTATGTGGGCATAAATTATTAATATACAGCCCTACGTGAACGTGTGCAGCTATCTGTGGAAGAGTTAAATTGGATTCAAGGGTCGGAGAAGGTTTAATTTGATGCGGGTTTGGTCAAGCGAGACCTTTATGCTAAAGGGAATTTGTCGATTTTGAACGCCTCACAATAATGTATTCTTTATTTTGAAATATTTTCATATACCAATAATTTCTACTTCAATACTATGAAAAACATTATCATGTACAAATCAATCTGAATCCGGTATTAATGATTCTACACAAACGTATGTATCTATTTATATCAACTTCTTTAGCTATACTTTTTATACTTATTTAAAAAAAAATGCACATAATGGTGGCTAAATTATAAATACATTAGATAAGTCGGTTGGTATATATTGTCGAATTTAGCTCTTGCCAAATTTTCTTCAAGAGAGGAATGGAGAATAGTTCGTTTTTAATTTTTTTTCCATTTGTTCAAACCTACTTACTCAGGTTTTCAACAAATGACTTCAGAAATATTGATCCAGTGTTCAGCACCGGTAGAGTATATAATATATAATCATGGAAACACGAATGCATGGGGATGCCGAGGATGGTGAAGCAAGAGACAAGCCCGAGCCCGAGCGCGAGCCACCTTAACTCGTGAATACATTTGAATGAGTAAGCAGAGGACACGACGACATTTAGCCTAAAGGCCACAGGTGCCGTCGACTTTACGATTCCATATAAAATTCCGAGTAGAATAATGACAAAATTGTATACTATCGTTCGTTTAGAAGCTGCACAAAAGTAGGAGAGACTTATCTAGTTTATCAACATTGATCTTGAGGGTCAATTAAATTAGTGGCCGAATATGGGGTATAGGGGATCCTGGGAGTAGGGTTATATATCTATAATGTAGAAAAGGGACGCGACATCTCGTGATTGGTACAAATGCTTTAAATATGAGTGTTTAATACTACATGAAAAAATGACTATTACGTGAAATGTATTTATTTAATTATTATTAAGTTAAATTTATACGTGAAATATATCGTCTTGATTTATGTTACATAGATAATGCACATTATATTATAGTTAGAGATACATAAAATGTGTGAATAACATGTAAGCATATTGTAAAGGTGGAATTAATCATAAAAATATGCAGACACCGGGTACATATAGGTACAACTTAGATAACTCGGAAATGGCAAAACTCGAATTGAATTTTCGTGTTTACCTGGCGCAGGTGAAACATTTCAGGAAAATTTTTCAATAAATGAAAATATATGAAATTGGTTTTGCTGTTGGAAAATATAGACCCGTTGGCGCCTTTTCAATAACATTCGTAGGTATCATGGAAACTAAATTATATTATGTTCCCAAGTAACATAAAATAGATACTCTTTATGAAAGTATGCATGTCCGCTTTTCATCGCCATAGTATGAATGAACACACCGACATAATCCATAAACCTATCAAGCCACATAATTTTTATATGTAAAATTTTATTTATTTATTAAATATTTTTTATTTACATCCAAAATGTTTGTTGCTCAATCACGCAAAAAAGGCTGAACGGATTTTGATGAAACTTTTGTGGCACACAGGAAGATTATACCCTGGAAAAAACATAGGATTCTTTTAATCCAGGAAAAAGATAAGATCCCTCGGGAACATGGATGAAACCGCGGAGGAGAACTAGTGATCAATTATTTATTTACCTTTCAACCAGAACTGTTCATCTGGATTGTTACTCTCAACTATACATACATTTATAATAAGTATAATATAATCTAGAATATTAAGTAGAAGGATCTCCGGTCATCACAATGTATTATGTTACTCCAATACTCTTGTGTCCGAAGACCCACTTTAATTTAATTACTAAATGAATAATGCTATGTGACAGGTGAGGTTGTAATACTAAAGGCACCGAGTCAATTGTTACTTTGTCTGTTAGGTAGAGCAGTATAACGACATATTTTCTCTGTGAAAGAATTTTTAAATTGGTTAAGTTTATTTCAATATATCCATTACAAACAAATATAATAACTAATTTGAATACCCAGCATAAGATTTATTTGACATATATTTTTTATATTCGTAAACCTTTTGATTTATTATTATAAGCGAAGGAGGATAGAAATTGGGAACGCAAACTATTTGACATTTGCCGTTGTCTGCATGTTGTATTGTTTGTTTTCAAGTACCTAGTTCTCACACATAGGTATGTATACACAACACACGAATAGATTTCTCGGGCTTCTTAGACATTCTAGGGACACGTTGTCGTCCACTAGAAGCTACGTGAGCCGCCTGAAGAAACGCTGGCAAATACTTCCGTTCTATATACCTAGATAATTATGTTTATCTGTACATAACTTTAAACATATTTAGGTATCTACCATTTTATTTGTATATAGTTTTAAGTAAATGTTAATACTCATATTTGAAGACACATAAACCCTTGTGTTACAAGCCACAAAAGTGAATCGAATGAATTTTTGGAATCTAAATAATAATTTTAAACAGCGTCTGTAAGTTGTTTATACCTCAACATAAAAAGTCATTCGAATGTCGGAAAAAGTCGCGTTTGTATTTACGACGTTTTTCATTCCTTTGGCACAGTTGAATTAACATTTTTATGGTTCAGCAGCAAATGGCATAAAACCTCGTCGGTCATTAGACAACAGTCAGGGAAACTTTACGCTCGAGTGCGCTATCGAAATTATTGCCCCTGATTCCGCGTTATACTCCAAGAAATTGAGGGTTGGAGAAGATTATTTCCTATACTTTTATTTTCCTCAACGAGGTGTTTTTTTTTATTAAACAACAATTGACCAACTTTTAATTGGTGCCTACACAAATAATGAAAGAATAAGTTAATCGGCTCGGAGATCGAGTAGGTAGATCTATTTTATCGAGATCGGGTTCTATTTTTGAAACCTAATTTCCACTTAGTTAGCCATCGACCCAATAAATATTTAGGAAAGCAACAAAAGTATCTCCTACTAGAATATTTTAAAGTGGTTAAACAAAATTTCAGTACCTACCTATATATAATGAACTGAAAATGGAGCGTGGTGTTTCGCAAATTGAAACTCGTCGGAGTTCTTGCACTTGAGCCGGTAATTAGTTTTGGATTGGTGGCGGCTGGCAAATGGTGGACCGAGCGCAAAAATCACAAAGCTGCCTATTATAATGGAGTTAGTGAGAGATTGTCGCGGCACCGTCCAGACACTTGAATTAATGAGAGTTTACCAAAATTAGTATTTTTAAGGATGACACCTTCTAATGGAAGGAATGCTAAAACTGTTTATACAGAGCACAAATACATTTTTCATAGAACCCATTTTGTTATACTACCTATCTACCGCTAACGCCTACATTCCTTACGTACGTAAGTTGGTCTGCCTACGAACAATGTAATAAATATTTAATAAATGCTATGCTATGCATACAATACATAAAATATTGATCCAAGCTGAAATGGATTGATAAAGGTAAGTTGTTTTAAAGCTCGTCATTGGACAAGACAATCGAAAATTTTCGTTATTCACAACTGACCTTTCGAGAAACAGAATTTCAAATTAGACGAGAATATATTTAGAGAAACCCGATTTAGGTCGCGTTTATACTAAGTTTATATTGTTTAATTGTAACTTAATGAAAACACTGCATGGTGAAACATACATTGTCATATTTTTTCGATACAAACAATATGTTCTTTTTACATATTTTATCTTTATATTCTATATAACCCTTAATGTTATTGTTAATCAATGTTATTGCCATATTTTAACCAATATAAATTCAAGAACTATTTGTTTATAGATTTAAACAGTTAGTTAAACAAAAGTTATTTTTGAAAGGGTACTATAAAATTTCTGAATTTGTACCTAGATGACAAGAACGCATTTGAATGAAATTGCCTGTAAAGCGAGCAAAAATTTCTCGCTTTACAGGCAATTTTATACGAGTTTCATATTTTGTACTTTTTGAAACTTACTATTAAGAATTATATGTTAATCCATGTTTGAGAAACATGTTTCAGATGCAAAGTGTCTGAAACAAAACGTAGATGTTTACAGAAACAATTTTTTGGGGTCTTGGCTGTCCACATCTCAGTTGTTTCAAATATGTCGCCTGAGGAGGTATTCCATAAAATCGGCTTCGTTTGAAATAATTCTATTAACTTAAAAATGCTATTGTCGTCCCACACTAGAAATTTTGTCAATGATGTCATAAAAAATGTGCTGTAAAACTGTTTACAAATGAGCAATTGTGGTCTTTTTTAAATCAAAAAGCATATTTTCCCATTGTGACCATAGATCTACTAGGTACCTACTGTGTGTGTAAAAGCTAAATTGATTTTTATTCTCATACGTAGCAATATTTAAGTAAATAATATCCATTTTATATTATTTAGGTAGAAAAAGTAGCCATTGTTAATGCTGTTCAACCCTGAGGAGACAAAGCCCTTATTTTTTATAATATTTGGAATAAGAAATGACTACTATCTGGCTAGGTCATAGTAGGTATCTACTCTAAACTTATTTATAATACCTATTTTTTATACTAGATACATCGTTTTCTAACATTTCCAAGAAGACCTACACATCGTAATGCAACATTATATGCCTATGATTTTTTATTTTTAGCCTTGTATAATTCTATACTTTAACACTGTTTGTTTAACCAAATAAATTAAAAAAAAGAACGCGATGTTGTTTTTATACCAAACGCTCTGTTACCGATGTAATGTATACTATACAACAGATTTAAGGACATGCATATTTGGGTAAGGTATCATGTCATTATATGGTGTGAAAAAGCTTTATTTAATTAGTAGAAAGCTCAAAGAGACCTCTAATCCCTCGAACGCCTATCGCGGTAGTTAAGTGCGACGCGTCGCTTTAACAATTTGCTTTTGAATTTAACCCAGTGAGGTAATTCTCATATCAAACACGTTCATTTCATCTGTAATGCCACTTACCTTCAACTTTTTAAACGTCGAACAGAATCTGTAAAAATAATATATTTTTGTTTATTTTTACATTAACTTCATCCAAAGAGGAAACGCTGCCAGCCTTCTGGGAACCTTGCCGATCGGCAGCAGCGGCAGCCTCGAAGAAGTTTTTTATATATTATAGTTGTACATTTGCTTGTATATTTTGTACATTTGTTGTAAATAAAATAATAATAACTATTTAAACACCAACCTATTTTAGTGTAGTATGGTCCTAGCCGTCAATTCCTCAACGTACACTCGAGCCGCTCGGCTCGGCTATTAATTTGCTACGAACTGAATTCTATTTCCTGCGTAAATTATAACGTACCTAACAATTTCCTGGGCCGTTGCAGTGCAGAAGCCCTGTCGTAGCGGAATACTTTTGCTATTTTCCATAGGTCAAAAGTTTTATTAAAATTGTTTTAGGTATATCGTAAAACTTAAAAGTGAGAATTTTTAGAGTATAGAGGTACCTACGTATGTATATAGAAACGACAGATGAGGTTGGAAATAGCTTGACAGCTTATCCTAGGCACAAAGCCGTGGTGGAGGTATGAACGCCCAGCAGAGTAGCAGTAGGTACGCCCGCACGCCATTCTCTGCCACTCTTCACAGATCCACTTTATCATTCGTATGGCAAAATATTGGCTGCTGGAAATATTTTTCTTTTGATGTACATTTTTTACAATACATAATATCTTTTGATGTTCATACTAAATTTAAATCTGATTTGCGAATTGCAATTTCACTGTAGTAATAAGTAAAGATTACACAATCACGTCTATGAAATTCTGCTAATGAACTTTTCCACAGCTAAGGACCCCATAATAGTAAAAGTGGGAAGATGTCAAATTTTAATGAAAGCTTCACATAAGCTTTACATTGAATTATAGTGATGCAGGTTCCTCGTGAAAAATTCTTCAGTGAAAAAGCAGCGGTTAAATATTTTGCATTTCAAACGAGCTTACGCAATAAGTTATATATATAAATTTATATATTGATTTAATCAAGATTTTGGTTAATAGTAGTCCTAGAAATGTGTTGATTTATTGACTGTGGTGTTTAAATAAAAGCGGATTCCCATAATGCGTGGCTTCACGGATGCACACGTCTATGTCACAAACTATTCTCATTTTGGTATCATTATAAAGATCGGCCGTGGTAAAGGCATTTGTGAAACCACGCACCGTAGGTACCTACTAACAATATGTTGCTTTAAAAATTTAAAAATAGTAAAAATCTTTAATAACGCGTACCTGGAATTGTTGAAACAATTTCTAAATATTTTTTGCTGCGACTGCGGTTTAACTAATTTAAAAGTCGCATGCAGATTGATGTAACTTTGCCGGACAGACAATCAGGCTCTCGTAATGAGATTTATTTGAAAATTGTTGAACATCCACGTCCTTCACGAAACAACAACACTTAAAATGAGTCTAAGTCTGAACATCAACCCTGCTGAATGAAGTTACATTTCATAAACGCCTTAGGCTGTTTATAATAAGGCAAATTTTATAACTGTCCTGTGACATAAACATACTTTCTGGAGCCGAAGACGTGGCGATGTAATTATTTACGTCGTCGTAAATCCGAAGGCGCTCCTCCAAACAGCATCAAATATGCCTTTTCTTGGGGTATCATGTCACTGACGTTATGGAAATGAGCTCTCATCATAACGCAAATTTGCACGTCATTTGCAAACATTCAATAAGTATACATCAACAAAGTTGACTCTATCTCTATTAATATTTATGATGAAAATAAATGTGTTCAATAATCAACAGTTTCATGATTTTATAATATGTAATGTTTATATCTATTCTATGTCATTTTTACTCGTGAATTGATTTCAGCTATGATATTTATTCAATTAACCAAAAAAAACTCTTCAATTTATTAATAATAAATATTCAATTTAAATAAAATACTTATGAATTATGATATTTGGTTATAACAACAAATTTTGATGAATAATTTTTAAATAGGTTTAGTTTATAGGCTTTATTATGTAATTGAAATGTTTACGCGTTGTAAGAGTTTAGGTAGGTGTATCATTATCAACCTTGTTAAGAAAACTGACTAAGTCCTTTTCAATATGAAATACCCTATCGAGGTAAGAGAGATGAGGGAGTTACAAACAAAATACAAGGTATATTTTACGGTAGTGCTTTGTTCCACTCACAAATGACACAATGAGTGATTGCTCGAAGCACAACACAGCGCGAGCTATCGGCAAAATACTTCCGGGTCATCCCTTTATGTGCACTTCCGGCTTTTACCCCTTTTAATGACGGTTCGACCTTTATATCTCGTATTTGGCGTGAAAATTGTGGAAATACCCCTTAAAATAACACAGTTTATTATCTGTAGCGACGCCGGACTCGACAAATAAACGAAGTGTCCGTCACCGCCGCTGATATCATCGTCGTTTTTGTTACACTGAAGGGTACTTTGGTAAAACAAAAACGATTCGCTTCCTCTTCACATTGATTGTCACCCAAAACACCTGAAACAAAACAATGAAATAAATTCAACGAGTAAATGAAATTGCTATTTTATTTACTGCTTTTCACAGACCAATGGTTTTCTTCTACGTTGCGGTCTGACAAAGGAATCATACTAGGTCATAACACGCAGTAAAATAGGTATAAAATGCTGTAGAACTTATAATATATATATTGCAGCAGCGGCAGTCTGGAGAAAAAATTCTACATAAGTGATAAATGAGATCAATATTACTTCAATATGATAATGGGACCATTTTGTGAATTAAAATAATGTAGAACAAAAATCATGCGGCTTTTTGTACTAGGTATTCATGAAAACAGCATTCCCTGTAATCGATACTAATATTATAAAGCTGAAGAGTTTGTTTGTTTGAACGCGCTAATCTCAGGAACTACTGGTTCGAATTGAAAAAATATTTTAGTGCTGAATAGCCCATTTATCGAGGAAGGTTACGGGCTATATTGTGAAAATCACATGGGAATGCGGGTGAATCCGCGGGGACAGCTAGTTATAATGTATGTAGACATTTTTTTTAATCAAATTCATAATTAATAGCTTACGTTCGTACAAAAAGAGATATTATGCAAGAATCTCATAAATATATTATAATAAAAGCGTACTCCCAACGATGGCGATGAAATAGCGTCGATGTAATAATATAGGCAGAGTTTTTCCACTCGATATATCTGGGTGACGGGCGAGCTCGGCCGGCCGCGGCCGCGTCGCTCTCCCGGCCGACAGCCCCGCGCTCCGGTCCTTTCGCGGAGAAACAAATAACTTTGAAAACGGCTGACACGTTTGCGATTGCTTGTTTAAGAATACATGCATTGATTTCTTTTTAAATCACATTATAAATCAATTGGTCACCTTCCTTTTGCTACGAATCTACGTCGTAGCAACTCGTAGCAAATATTCGTAGGCAGGGAAGAATTTCTCCTTTGAATATAAATTAATATTGTTAGCAAATATAAATCTAAAACAAACAGTATGTATACTTAAGTACATTTAACAAGTAAATGTAATTATTACATGACATAATAATAAAGTTGTAGATAACCTAATCAGATTTATACATAATGGTGAAAACAAACATAAGCAAATAAAAACTGTTACTAAATAAATAATAAGAACAATAATGAACACCTTATATAGCTGTATTTTGTAAAGTAGCAATATAAACGTAGCTACTATGTAGTAAAAAGGTAATAGTGTGTATATTTTGCGATTTTATTGTAGAAAACAAAGACAGTTCGTTCACATTTGAGGAGGAACAAGGCACGTCCGAGTGACGTCTAGACGAGCGCGTTGGTGTCGGCCTCCGCAGACTGGTGCGGTGCCGCGGTGCACACAACGACAGTTGGCGCGCAATCCGTCAAGAAACCGCTCTACCGTAACTAGAGCTCTACCAGTCTGTTACTGCTTTTTGTTCTCAAAAAGAAAAAATAACGCAAAATGTAAAACAAGCGAACGATACGATACTCTGATACACAGCGGACGTTATTGATAGTGGGTGATATAGCTTCGTCATTTTGTCTGCAGCTGAATCGAACGTTGTTTGCCATACATGTATCGTAACTATAATTTTAAACGAGTTTTTTGCAAATGGATCTAGTCTGTTTTGTATGAAATTAACACACACTGATACACAAACATTCGGCTATAAAGGGAGGCTTTACATAAGAGTTTTTAACAAAGTTGCAACTACGAAAATAAAATGAGATTTTAAAAGCACATGGTAGCGTTGGCGGTCTGCCAAGAGATGGACTTAAAGAAAATTTACTGCCCACAAAAATTTCGCCTCGCTACAATGCGACCTCCCCGCGGGACGTGCGGGCTAGATTAAAGTTTTGTTAATATGGTAACGTTGCCGTACCGTGCGATTTCCCATGAGATTAAAATAAACACCTTTTGGATTTGCAATTGAACCCTTACTTTGAAGTATTCGGTCAGTTGTGATAAGAGTGAATAGATATTTTCAGAAAATACATCACACGACCCTTGTGAAGCAGAGAACGCTTTACACGCAAACCCCAATTAACTTTGGGACTTTTGAAATGGCGTCTCTTTAATTGTAAAAGTCAAAATTTATAGGCCTATTAGGAACAAAAACGCTTAGGTGGAACCGACCTACATTATGTCTATTACGTTAAACGTGGTAAACGTAGTAGTCTACTTGATATATTAAATCGATTATTTTAGAAATACGATGACGGCGATGTATTCAATGGAAATCCTTTGAATATATCGTCGGCATAAGGGATGGAGAAAATGGTAGCATGAAGCGAAGTGCTATTCTTTGAAGTGATAATCCGTCATCAGTTTTTCAGTGCCAATCAGCTCGGTTAGCGGGCGTCTCCGGAGCCTTCAGACAATCTCTGCAAATGGTGCCATTAGGAGAATGCGTAGCGGTTCAGAGCCGCGTAACGAGCGGCTGAGCCCCCGCGGCCCCGCCTCGAGCTGCGATCATTGAACAATTTGAATAATACATGAAACACTTTCACCTCTATCCCTAAGTAGGTACGAAACTTGGAGTCGGACCAGTCCGTGGATGCTGCACTAAGGTGACTCCGTACTGGTTCAATAGTATTGATTAATATAAATTCGACAAACTCCGTACAAATGAAGCGACAGAGACAGGGCCAGAGATAGTTTTCTCACGGGTGGAGTAATTAATCAAGGGCGAAGTGGTAGCTGCCTGCCGCTTTCGACGATAAATCATCCAGGCCGGACTCTAACGAGCTGATCCTCGGTGCTTCTGCTATGAATTTACTTACTTCCAACTTCATTGCTCACTAAATGGATGCCGTTTATAGAATACTAGGGGTTTTCCGCGACATCAGTCGTGTGGTATTAAATCGAAGCATTGTGCCATCCTACCCCAATTTACCGACTTAACCCCTAAGTCGGATTAAAAAATAGTTACCTAATGTCCTTAATTTTAATCTTATTCAAGGTTCCATATCCTTTATCAAGATCTGTTTGGCCATTTAAGGGTGAAAACAAAACAAACTGACAACAGAGCTACATTTGTTCGAAACGATTTGTATGATTTACATTTTTTTTAATTCACGTGACAACCAGGCAGGCAGGTCACCTGATGGTAATTCACTACCGTTGCCTATCACCGTCGCCTATCGACATCAGCAATACCGGGAGATTGCCAATGTTGTACACTTTATTTCAATGCCTTAAAAAAACTGGCTCTCGACGATCACGACGATTTTTTCAAACAGATAATTCCTGTTATTCTAGTCTAGACCAACAGGAATTAATTGTTTAAAAAAAAGGCACATCTTAATATCAACTTTCAGAAAGCAATTTAGCTGAAAGATATCAGTTTATCATACATGTATATGTATATATCCTAAAACTTCTATCGATTCGTATGTAAAAACGATATTATTACTCGGGTTTTGTAGAAGATAAACGTTACAATTTTATCTTGGGAGGGTTGCGTGCGCTGTTCGCAAATGAGCATCAATGGCAAGTTGGTGACAGTGGGCACGTCGCAAACCGCACTGCGGTCGGCCGCACGCTCGCTCACTATGCCCAAAATGTTGCATGTTGTCTACCAAGTATGTAAGTGCCACAAAATTACTTAACTTTTACTTTGTATTGTCAGTAAAATATCGATGATTTATTTTATTGGTTTATCAAGTAATTAGTTTTAATCGCATGCGCAAAATAGTAAGTACCTGTCATGAATATTGCCTTTCCCTTCTGAAAAAGAAATCTTAAAAAAAATTAGGATTTAATTACGACGCTTTCTCTTGGAATACTAGAACGCAAGGTCAGTTCTTCCAGACATAATTCAAGATAAAAACAAAATCAAATACGGAATTTGTGACCCATGCTTTTAATTGTAGCAATGATAAAAATAAATATATGCAATGAGCTCACATTTAGTCCACTATTCTAGTAATCAACGGGGCGCCTGCTAGTGATGTCAATAGCATTTTATATTCACCTTAAAAAAGTTACTTAAGTAAAATAAAATTGTTTGTAAGAGCGATGCGATATGTTAAGCGGGCGGCACACGGGACGTCGCCGACGGCGGCAGGTGTTTCCACCAAACGAACAAATAAAGCAACGATCAGGATTTTATACCCGTCCATTAGTACGGAAACCGCACATGTTTGCTGCAACACCGAATGAATTATTTACTACATACGTGCTCATTTTACTTAGAGATGCTTTACTTTAAGCACGATGCGGTAATCGACAACATTGCATGGCGATGCCGAGATATTTACGATCGCAACTCAACACTAGATAAATGATGAACGTGGTTTTAGGTTCGTGAACGAGTTTATGTGTCAGTTTTTTTATATAAATGGTTTGAAGTTTTCAACATTGAATTCAACATATCTAACAAATTTATTTCAGATTAAAAGGTACCTGCTCATAATGCTAAAAAATCGCGCTTTATTAACACGTCCCTAAAATCGATGGGAATAAAGTCTATATTAATCACTCAAATCACACACATCACTTTTGTCATTGATCTAAAAATCATAGAAATAAAGTCCCTTCACCAAAAGGTCAGTAGTCCGATTCTTCGATTGAAACAAACTCAGTGGTTGTCAGTAGAGGTCGGTAATCAAACACACACTTGAAGGTTGCTGCGTAATGTTAATGCATTAGCTACTGAATCACATGAACATCTTTATTATTGTTTGTAACTAATGAGCCTCAAATTCGATTCTGAAATTTGATATACATAATAATTTTGTACAGTGGGAGCAGGACAAGGTAATAAACATAGTAGATTGTGGTGTAGCAGTTACAAATGGGCTCCATTTGTTGTCTCCGTGGCTTCGTTTGGATGTAATGAGGCTGCGAATCACATTCCTAACCAAATCGCATAACTTTTCGACAGGTGTAACTTGTTATATAAGTTATTTTATACGCACACTAGCGAACTGTCCCGGCTTTGCACGGGTAGGCCTACGTTTTTTTCTGTTGTAGTGTCGTATCAGGATATAATATGTAATATGACTCAGGGCCAGATTTAGTAGTGTGGAGGCCCTCGGCCAATATAAGAGTGGAGGCCCCAAATTATTTTGCGAATAGGATAAATAATACATATTTTTCTTGCAAGTGTTACTTATAAATAGCGGAAGGAACCTTCGTTCCAACCGCGTGGCCGACGAAACTTCTAGAACTTTATGAATATATAGAATTTATTTGGGGCCCCTATCTTGTGGAGGCCCCGGGCGGTAGCCCCGGTTGCCCTTCCTAAAATCCGGCCCTAATTGACTCTTATTAATTTACGGGGCGCACGCCAATAAAGCTCCCAGTCGGCATGTTTTTTCCGACATCTTCGTCATATTTCAGTCAATTTACACAGAACTGATTGTGAAAACCGCATCAAAATCCGTTGCGTAGTTTAGGAGAAGTTAGTGGATATACAGACAGTCAGCGAAAGAAAGCGACTTAGTTTTTTACTAATGTAGAGATTAAGTAAGTAGTACAACTATTAGGATGAAACATAAAATCTCAAAAATATTTAGTTACTTGAAAATATTCAATATCTTGAATCGCGAATTCAAATTTTATGAAATTTTGAGACGATCGTCGATCATTAGCGAGCTAAGGGGTAAAGTTTTATTACTATAGGTACTAAGTTACATAACTACCTAATGTAACGTAAACAATAGAAAAGCCCAACATATGCGTTATATTTTGTCTCTATAATCCGACTGGTACTAGAAGAAATAGTATCTACTAGTACCTACTGCCTACGTAATGTCTGTTTCAGCACTCTCATCAATGTAGGTACAGCTAAAGTATATAAATATATTCTAACGGGATACATTTAAAACACAGGTACTTTCGGTTTATTTGTGACTCGGTACGGAAGCAGAAGTGGTGACAAAATATTGAAGAATGCAATTAAAAATAAACGCTCCTCAAAGTTCCAGCACATTTATTTAAAACATGATGTTTTTGCCAATTTTTAATAAAACATTTTACCTTCAAATGGCGATGCTTTTTAATTACATAAACTATTCATTCGATAAACGACGAGTGGATATTTACTTTGTTTTCAGTACACGATCCTATATTCTTACTAAAATACAAAACAATTGAATACATTACAATACATTGAAAAGCATAAACCATTATAATATTTAGGTTAATAAAATATATAGGTATATATAGGCTCTACTCATAATAGTTGTTCACACATAACCTACAGATATTTCGTGTGAACGACTCAGCTATTTCAGTCGATTATCCACATGTTGCCATTATGTCCATCATCCGGTTTGCACTGATGCGATCAATGACAACGACACGCCATTGAATTTCATGAGAGTAAGGCGATTTCCGGGTGTGCCCTCTTAGTCCACATGGATAATAAGAAGGCTATAAGAAGCGAAGATTGCTACAGTAAACTTTAGTCAACTTACTTTGCTGTATTTTCATAATATTAATTAACAAAGGTATTCATAACCTTATATATATTCGCTTATTATTAGAACAAAGAAAGTAATTAAAATGTATAATAATTAATAATATTATGTCAGTTTTGCTGACCGATCAGAATCTCTCGTCAGTAGGTAATTTTGTTGGCTACATTCGTTCACACAGGGCCGTAGTAACTATCAGGGTACGTGAAATCAGTCATATAAAAAAGCAAAGACAATGCTATTTTTTCAGTTTAGGCCCTAGGAGGGCACTTATAAGGGTCAAGATTCATTATTATTATGAGTTATAAAAGTGATCGATTTTTCAAATTTCAAGAAAATATCAACTAAATTATAGTACCTTCAAAACTATAGAATTCCAGGAATCGCGATTAAATAACTTTATTTTAATATGTAGTTGTTTATTTACAACAAAAGTACAAAATATACAGTCTTTGTATAAAAAATCTACTTCGTCCACTGTGCCGAGGCTGCCGCTGCTACCGATCGGCAAGATTCCCATTATTACTTTCTTTTATAAAATATTTAGTTAAATAATAAATCAATATCAAGATTTTTTCCAAAAAAACGATTAATTTATTATTTTCAAGAAATAGTAATAGTACCTACGTTCACTTCACTTTTAATCTGTAGTATAAATAAATATGCAGTCCTTATTTAAGTATATGTAGTATAGATCTATAGATTAAATTAACATAATAGATTAAATTAATAGTGTTATTATTACAATGAAATGTTCGTATTCAATCAACAAGGGGTAATTTATCTTTGCTTTATTACGCTACGAGGAAAACAGAGGGAATCAGGATGATTGATACGTCATTTACTTTGAAAGAAATTAACTTAGCAACTAGCGTTAATAATTAAATTACGCAAAGATAACAGAAGCTTCATAAGGTATAGGTACTCATGTAAGTTATTTTCTCTGACTCAGAACTTTACGCCTTCCCTAGCGGATTGATAGTCATCTCAAAAAAACGTACATTATATTTAATTGAATATTATACAGGGTGTTTGGCAAAACGTGTGGCAAACGGTAAGGGCGAGTAGCTAGGTTCAAGGGCTATGTATTCTGGCCCAACTAATCCTTTCTTGCCAAATTGATTTTTTTATGAGACATTTTTAATTATTTATTATTTTTTGCCGAAAGTTGAACTTTTAGTTACCATAATTTTTTTTATGGGAGTTCTGGTCTACACTTACTTGTATATTATCGGGAGTGTATGCCTGTACTTCTAACTTCGATATTTGTTTAAAATAATAAGTAATAAAATTATTGTGAGCTATCAAAGTCTTGAAAAGAGATGAAAAAAAACTTTAACTTGAACTTTAAGTTGATTTAAAAAAATAGTTTCTCGCACAAATAATAGCATGTAAACAAACCTGTTGTCCGTAACAAATCAAATGTTATTATTAGGCACAATATAAAACAAATTCTTAAATATAAAGCATATAAATAACTGAGTATTTTATAACAATTCATATTATTTATTATATCATAACATAAACTACCAATCCAAATAAGACTCGAGAGCATTTATGACTTACATGGGTGTGGATAATACCTACATGATAACTTACCAAATTAAACAAGAACACCATTAATTTATCGTTGATTATCTTTCAGCGTTCTGATTTATCGTTCAACAACTCGTTTATGATTTATTAATAATATTAATTTATTTTAGTAAAGTACATTGAAAATTACCTATTTTGAAAACCATACAACATTATTATTTAAAAAAAATCTAATTAAACGGAAAATCTTTTAATACTTGTACAATAAAGTAACAAAAAAATGAAATTCTCATTTAGAACCGAAATAAATAATGCGGCTGGATATTTTAAATTATCGAGGAAATTCGCCTGTATTTTACCGACATTTTTCCTTATGAGGACGAATGAATCGTTAGCGACCGTAGTAAATTGTATAGGTACGAGTATTACTGATGGTATTTCGGTTAGACTTACAAAGGTTAAGGCGCTGAAGTAGGTATTAATAAGTATAATGACACAACACGCGTGGGGATGATTTAAAAAAATATAGCTTATTTCCAAATGTCATTAATAACGAAACAGACGGACTACCAAATAGAGCCACTATTGTATTTATTATTATTTTTTTTTTTTTTTAAACTTATTTCTTATTCCATTTAATTTAAATAAATCTAAATAAAAAAGTCGTTGTCAGTAGGCAACGTACCCAGAATGCTGGCAGCATTGCCACGTTGGATGGCAATGCTGATTCGTTGAGCGAGGTATATGCCAGCATTCTGGTCACGAGATGCGTCGACCAGTCGTTTTGACATTTCTCGGAAAAGGTGGTGTGCACTCGGCCCCCACGGACCCAGAATTTCAACCCGCTATTTTCGCCGCTTGAGGCTCTCTGCTGACATGGCTGCACCACCGGCCCTATCCACTGTCTCTGGAAGATGAGACGGTGCTAAGGTATCAACACACGTGGCATCCCATACCAAAGGCCGACCCATCTTCCAGGGTATAAGTGTCATTCCATCGGGTCTCTTACCATCGTCACGAAACAAGCCATTTGGTTCTAAAATAGCTGTTACGTTGGCGCTGGTAAGGGCCCGACGGATGACATCATTAAGGCAAGCATGTCTCGAATATCTACCTGCGCTTTTGATGCAAGATAGTCCGTGGTGACCGAGTTGATCGACAGCAGTGCCACACTGACAGCGATGTGACGAGAAAATCGGCAAGCCCAAGCGTAAACATACTGCGGATCTAAAAGTGTTGGAGTCCAAAAGTGTACCCATATGTGAAGATGGTAAGGCCTGCAACCAAAGACCCGATTCCCAAGCAAAAACAGCTGTGAGGCGGGCCCTATCTGCGGAGCTGGTTGACGTTTCTAATAAATTATTCCGTACCAGTTCACAGAGAGGGTCATCCCAGAGCCGCTGCGAGGAGGGGACCTTGGGCAGTTCAATGTTCGGGCAGGCCAATTGCCATGAAATTCTGGCCTCGGTCAAGCAAGATACCTCAACATTTTGAAAAGAAACAGAGAGTATGCGCTTTATAAGGTCATCTGTGCTATAGACCGAAGACAAAAAGGCTGGCAATGACACACTAGAAATTTTGCGAATGCCTAAGCCTCCATGCCTAATATTTTGATAAGAGAGGCTTGTGACCATCCTCGATTATCAAAATTTATATTAAAAACTGAGATGAGTGTATCTCTAATGGTATTGTCCAAGTCTTGTAATAAATTGGGGTACTTCCAAAGTGGACAACACCTAAGAGTATACACAAATTTTGGGACAAAAAGACAGTATCTGATGATAGTGAAGGCCATGTGTTTATTAATTTTTAAAAGACGATCTGAAACATTTTGAAAATTTTGAATTTTTTCCTCGACAAAGGTGGAAACTGATTCTTCAAGGATGGGGGAACCTAGCAGTCGAAGTGAACCACTGTCTAAAAGTTTAATATTAGGGGCTAAACTATTAAAATTTTCTAAAGCCAAATCTTTTGCTGTGCAAGTATCCGTAAAAAATAGTTCACATTTCGAAAAATTTAGTTCTAAACCTATAGCATGAAAATCTTTTATTAATTGTTCTAAATCATTTAACACAGTGGTCACATCTCCTCCCAGAATCCCATCATCGAGATACCAAACGTTAAATTTTGATTTCAAACGCTTAATGATAGGATTAATGACTAAGCTAAAGATGGCCGGCCCGAGAGGGTCACCCTGTTGACACCCTACAGCTGAATAAATCAAATTGTTTCCATACATTAATTTTGAAGGTTTGCTATAACATTGATATAAAAAATTTGAAGAATTTGGAATATTTTCAAAAATTTGTGTCAATAGGGCGCCCCTATCAACTGAGTTAAAAGCATTCTTTATATCTACCTTTAGCAGCACCTCTCCGCCTTTATTATCCAGAAAGGTCCTAAGCGAATGTACCGCAGCTTCACAGCCCCCTCGTGAGCCGAAACCAAGTTGTGTTGGCTGCAGTAAATCTTTAATTTTATCTCTGTTGGCTCTGCAGCAAACCTTCGCAGCAAGGCGGCGGTATACAGTGCCAACAGCAATAGGTCTTATTCCGCTATCTTTTTTTTTAAAGCGCAGAGATTAGCGCCGTACAATATTTGTGATATTTCATTTGGGACCCTTCCGGATAACATTAAATTAACTAAACCAGTGAGATCATCAAGAAGAGTGTCCCCAATATCACCACAACGACCACATGTGAGATCTTTAAGGTGTTGTGGAGAGAGGGCATCAATTCCAGGCGCCGAACCACTTTGGAATGATGATAAGGCACCAAAAACATCTTTATTTATACATTTTAGAGCTGTATCAGATACTGGAATGCAATTTTGTAAATCTGAAAGGCAAAAATTTGATGTAGGACGTGGATGCTTGTTATGTAAAGCTTCTAAAGTCTCAGCTGTATTATCGGCTATGGTATCATTGGAGAATAACAACCTCGCAGCACCTCTAATATCGCCGTCATTTAACTTGTTTTCTTTTATAACAGAAGTAAGTGTTACATTATTATTGGTATTGTAAGGGGCGTGCAGAATTCTATAAGGAAAATTGATGAGTTGTTCCCAAGCATGGATGGAATTGAGATTAATAGTATGTTTAATTATTTTAGACAAATATTGGGCTACAGATAAACGGGCACCGCGGGGTATACGTTTAACGACAGGAGTAGAAAGCTTTAAATTTGTTAGTGTTTCCAAAAAATCTTGATGAACTAATGAGACCGAAGGGCCATGAAGAATGGTGGGGCATGATACGTTAGAATTTTTATGAACTTTGGCTTCATGTATTTTAAGACCTCTTAGGCCTTTAAAAAAACGTGTTTGTGGACACTTTGGGCACTGCAAAAGACTATCTAATGAAGCGGGCACTTGAACATCCGACACAATTCGATCAGCAGGTATGGGTTCTGTCATTAAAAAACAATTTGGAAACTAAATATATAAAATAAATAGGTATATAAAAAAAAATACAGACAAAATTTAAAAATTACAGTCTATAAAAGGGATGAAAATAAAATAAACTATAACACTAAAATCGTAACACTGAAATGGCACTGAAGAACTTAGCCGATGACGTCACCGTGTTGACATCTCAATGACATAATGACCATAAAAATGGATAAATTTTCCTTATTCCCGTACTGTTCCATCATTGGCCACGCGCAACCATTTCATAGAAGCATTCCATAAGTGTGCTATATTCAGTTTACCAGTAATTTATGAGACAGTCACATAATCTTCCAATTATTGTAAACACACTTCCCTTAGATTAATGACAGGTCGTCGCACCTCATTGACCAGACTATAGGTTATTATTACATTATCCTTTGATATTATCCAATGTTTACTTATAGGAGACGGTAGTTACTTTAAGAGAAATCAAAAGCTGAAAGCTTTATTACAAATCTCCTTAAAAACCAATTTATACAATTTATTTATATCAAATAACGTCCTGACATATGTCATTATTTTTAATATTAAATTTTTAATAAATAATAATCATTTTTTTTTATAATATTTTTTTTATAAATTACTAGTTTTTTGCCCCGTGGATTCACCGGCGTTCCCGAGGTATCTTATCTTTTCTCGGGATAAAATGTATCCGATGTTTTATTCTGGGATATGATCTACCTGTATAACAAGTTTCATCTAAATACGTTCAGCCGTTTTTGCGTGGTTGAGGAACAAACATCCAAACATATAAACTTTCACATTTATAATAATATTAGTAGGATATGTGAGGCTGCCGCTGCTGCCGATCGGCAAGGTTCCCAGCAGGCTGGCAGCGTTTCCTCTTTAAATGGCCAGGCAGATGCGTTGGCGGAAAAAGCTCCCGCCCGCCGGTCACCCGAGGCATCGATGAATTTTTTACAGGATATTAAATAATTAATTATAATAGTAGGATTATGGATTACTTAACTAACTAGTTGTTGCACTTTCACCCGCGTCACGTTTATTGTAAGTGCTCAGTCCTTTGTGGTGTAACATGGTGTTGCAAATTATATCTTTCTTTATACACTTTTTTTGTGCTTTTAAAATTGCTGTAGTAAAGATAAAAGGGTGGGTGGGTACTGGATATTCTTTTAATTATGTTTCTTATTCTGTATGTCACTAGTACCTACTCACCTATAAACTTAAATGACCCGCTTATGCCCGCATCACCCATCAAACATCTCCGGGAACTGGGGTGGGTTGAAAAACAGCGCTGCGGACGCATCAACATGTGTACGCAGCACAAGCTGAACTTACCCCTTTTGCCCTATGCGCTGAATGTTGAGTATATATTTATGTTTTTCATTATGAGGCAATAAATATTTTTCATTTCATTTCATTTATATAACTTATTTCCATAAATAGGCTATTTAACGCAAAATATTTTTGAATAGCACAAACTTTTAAACTTTATGCATTTTTGAGGAATAGATAGATAGTACCTACTTTTAAAATTTTCTTAATATTTTTAGATAATCAGGACAGCGACTCCACTCGTGAGTCTCGTGACCACGATCAATGCAACTTGATCGAACCGTCGAGGTTAGTCAAAATTATATTTTGATAATATCCGGTGCGCGAATAGACCCCGTATAATTATATATATATAGTACAACAAGATACATAACTCTTGATTTTTCATATGGTAGGGGAGGCAATGATGCTAAATTTGTAGTTACTCGAGCGTATTTGGGACCTAGTGGAATTTGAAGATTAGGTGGAATAAAGAAAAAAAGGCTATGTGATATTTTCCCCTTCAGCGGTGGGGTGAGCGTCTACAGGGTTTCAAAAATGTAAAAAAAAACAGTCACCAAGAAATACTCGAGCGCGTCAGATATTAATAGGGTAGTCGCGCCACGTCTGTCTGATAACGGAAAAATAATAATCTGCCGTTTTGCGTGGTGGGGGTGGCCGTACGAAGGGGTCGAAAATATTTAAAAAAAAAATTTACTCGAGCGCATCAGACATTGATAAGGGATGTTAAGTGAACCCTCCAGTAGCTCCTATTTTAAAGACTGACGAATTGGACGCGACCATCAGTCAGGGCCGATTTTTGAAAATGCAAAAAAAAATCGTGACCTTGATTTACTCGAGCGCGTCAGATTTTTATACAGGCGGTTCTTCTTGATGGCCTTGTTGTACTGACCCATAATCTGACAATTATGTTGAGGGATTTCCTTAATCTGACAGTTTGAAAAAAAATATATATAAAAAATATCGAAATCTCGAAAACGGTTCAAGATATCGAAAAAATTTTTGTGCAAAAGTTGTAGAGAATTTAATTTTCTACAATATTTATTATGAATACATATACCAAAAAACCCATAGGAAACGAGATATTTGCAATAAATGATTTTTTGACCTTTGACCTTGAAAAATCAGTAGTCGCGGGCACCCTAAGATAAGTAGCTTTTGAGACAAGTTTTAGGGTGTCAAAATAAAGGTTTTTAGCTGACTATCTCTCATTCTGAGGTGAAACTCATAATATTCCTGGACTATACACTTAATAATGATTTTAGCTACTTCGGCTTGTGCAAATCGGCAGATTAAGATATTTCCGTGATTCGTGACTAATTTCCTTCAAAATAAAAAAAAACTAATCGCGCTCGAGAAAATCCAGGTGACGTTTTTTTTTTGCAACTTTGCGAGTCTCCAATTTTCTTTCGTCACGCCCAAATTGTCAGATTATTGAAATGTACACTATTTTGCATGTAACTAACTTACCTTACCTTAATCTGACGCGCTCGAGTATTTCAAACCATCGATTTTTTTTTACTAATCTGACGGGCTACCCTATACGTTCGACACTATATAGAGGGCTCAGATTTGGTGAGAGTACTTCACAAGGTGCAAGATTGCCCCCCTTATGTTAATCTGCCGCGCTCGATTAAATCCCGAAATCCCCTATTCGCCTCCCCTACCAATATTTAAGAACCAAAATATTTCAACAAAATATACCTAATTAAAGAAGTTACTATTCCTAACCTACACTCTTCGAATTTGCTCTAAAATTTAATAGTAAATTTTAATCAAGCATTTGTGCAAATAGACAGAGATGATAGTTGGGCGTGTTTGCAAGTCCAGTAGGTACATCCCGGCAATTTGATATGAAGCCGGAGCATTAGGTGCGGGACCGTAAGCCGGCGGCCGACCGCGATGTAAATGTTGTCGATTTGTCCCGCACCCGGCCACGCCGCGCGCCGGTGGCCGCGTTCTACTAAGCTAATGAGCCTCTTACGATAGGTAGCGGAATCATTTCTCTTCCCGCTGAAAATTGCCGATAAGCATCAAACCTTTTCGTTTTACTGAAATCGTTGGCACCGAATTTCTCTGACTCGTTCTCGTCATTCTAATTTCAAAACGTCGTTAAGAGTTTTTAATGTTGAGTCTCATAAAATTGCCCGTGCCGTTTACTCGCAATCCGAATAATAGGTTTGCATGCAAAAGAGAAGATATAAACTTCGCTTTTGAAAGGATAGATAAAGATAAAAGTAATGGGTTCATAAATTCGAGCTCAGTTGAGTTATTATTTTATTTTATTTACGTATAGGTACAATAGGTCACATTCTTAAAACCATAATTTGAACATACCTACAGATTAGTTCTTGATCGGAACTTACGGGTGAGTAATGATTAAAATTACAAAAATCTTGACACAACAAAATAAAATGAGATGAATTCAAACGAGGCACCTTTGATATTACCTATTTGGATATTACAAAATCCGTGTAGCAGAAAATGTGATAAAACCCGGTATTACCTCATAACATCCGTTTTATTTGAATACATACATAAATATTAAGAGAAAATATAATTTTTAATGAGATTTTTTATATATCTACCTAAGTAGATTTATGATAAACGAGTTTGAAATAAATACAATTTAAGATTGACTATATAAAGCGGCAGTAGAGGCTTTTAGAACAAAATCCGTGACTGACTCGCACACAGAGGGATCCGTATACTAATAATAATACACAAGAAAACACACCTTCTCGCACTATAGGTACATATAGTACTTTTAACTGTATCAAATTTAACTAGTTACTATTAGAAATAAAGAGAGACAGAAATACATTTATTTACCAACACACATTTACATAATATAGACAATAAAATTAATACTTATACTTAGTCGAAAGGACGCGATGTGTATTCATAAATTTACCGTTAGCTCAGCATGAGCTGTAACCATCAAGGTTATAGCGCTGATTTTCGGCTGAGCGCTCAATCTTTTTTTTATCTAAAAACATATACAAAATTGTGTATTGTGTTGTAATTCAATACTGAGTCGGAGTTTGATATAAATTCATATTTTGTAGTAAGTAATAATTTATCAAATATAAAAACAACTAATATTTGACAGCAAACTAGATTTTCAAGCAACGTCGGATGAAGTAATACTGTTACAAAAACACTTTTCTTTCTACGTTATCATAAAATAGTTGCACCCTGGAGCTGTAAGCTCAGAATGTGTTCCTTTAGCTTTATTCTAAACGCATAGAGATATGTGAGTTTGCGAATAGGAGGCGGTAGGTTGTTCCAGCATTATGTAGCCGAGTAAACAAAGTTGCATCGAAATGCACCAGAAGCACGGTCTTGGGATTGCCAAATTGTATTTTATTCTTAATGGTTGTTTAAGAACAAGTTTAGAATAATATATGGTGAAAAACTAAACTGAGTATTATGGTTAGTAGGTAAATAGCAGATTTCTACATGAACAAGATTTTACATTGTAGGTACCAATTTTTTTTTATCATTTTCCCCTCTTATTCAGGCTGCCTAATACTTTTACAACAATTATTAAACTTTCAACTTGTTCTAGTATTTTTTCAATTTATTTTTATATTCTTTATTTTAAAATCTTTATTTTGAAAGTAAAAAAAATTGGAGGTCAATCTTTTTTTGAATTATTGTATGCGTTGGGATGGGCAATCATTAGTAGGTTCCTACGGAACTCTGAAAATGCGAGCCACCTAAGAAGTAACGAATGAGGTTGGTGCTGAATCAGGAAAATGGATGGAAAGTGGCATGTGGCGAGAACGAAGCCCATTCACCAATGTAGGTGTGATTAGATACGAATTACTAATAAAATGTGAAGTTTTTTGACCACAGTGTCGCATCACATTACGACACATTATATTTACGACAATTTGTTTATTGAGTTCTAATTGTTGTAGGGTATCAATTTGATATAGACATCAATCAATTGTATCTTAATAACCGTAAAAGTAAAAAAAAACATCTGTCCATAATAATACTTATATTGTCTGTAGAAATGTCGTGGCTGTAAAGTTTTTGGGAATTAATAAGTGGAGAGGAATAATTGAGCGAAACTAAATCCAAATGAATGATTCTTAGAATTGTTTCAACTCAAGGTCTAGGTACTGGGCGGATTTCTATGATAAAATGTTTTAAGATAACGAAGTCACGGACACAACTAGATAGGTAAATAATACTATTATATATCATATCTAGTAAGTAGGTTATCGATGTTATATCGATGATGGTTATCTTACTACAAAATATGACGCCCAAAAGAAGCCGTAAATTTTTATTTAGGATATTTCCAAAAGATTGGTTGACGCTTACCGTGACCAAAAGGCTGGCTTTTACTTTGGCCAAAGATTAAGCATTGCCATTCAACGTGGCAATGCTGCCAGTCTTTTGGGAACGTTACCAGTCCGCGATGCGGAGGAATTCTTCGACGCACTTTATAGTTTATTTTAGGTAGTTTTTAGATTAGATTAGTTTTAATATAGTTATAATAATGTAAATATTTTATTGATTTTATATAGTGTTCCTTTATAATGTAGATATTAGTTAAAGAATTTAATATTCGATTTCCTAATATACATACGATAAACAAAATAACCGATACAATAAATTACCAATCATACTTGTAGGTTAATAAGAAACTTTATTCGTCTCTTGATATTTCTGGTGTACCTACAGAAAAAATGCCTATAAGTTGTTAAAAAAATAAGTGGTAGGTGTTACGCAAGCCTGTGAGAATAATTTCCTGGAACGCATTGCCCCCAAAGACGTTGTTTGTCTTTGTATTTTCTTATGCAAATTGTTTTGCATACTTTATTTTGCTCAAATACGGTGAAACCTTATTCAAGGTGCCAAACTTGGTCAAAAATATACTACTCATTCAAACATATACATACTGAAACGGGATATAAATATAAACGACTTTAATTATCACTTTATTTATTTCTGGCAGCTAATTGACAGAGTTTTGTCTTAACTTAGTGTATAGTACAGAATAATGCTAAGGAATCAGCTCCCAGCCAATTTAAATGCCCACCCCCACCATGGCATGTGGTGGCAAGAAGAACTAGTGGCGTTACGGCCAATCAACAACGGGTATTTATCCTATTGGCTGTTATCGTCGTTGTAGTCACTGGACATAGACAATGCATAGACAATCGGCTTGACGTGACTGACTGGCGTGGCTGGATTGCTTGGCTGCTTGGGCTGGCTGCCTGGCCTGGCTGGCTGGCTGGCATGGCTGGCTGGCTGGCTGGCTGGCTGGCTGGCTGGCTGGCTGGCTGGCTGGCTGGCTGGCTGGCTGGCTGGCCTGGCTAGTTGGCGTGGTGAAGTAGCGTTACAATACATTGAAAATACAAATTAAATTTTATACTGTTCATTAACGAAAATGAATTTCTAAAAAAAGTAATAATATTACATAACAACGTAGGTAGGTACTATGATTAATCAGTATTTTTTATACGAGTATATATAAAGTATATTTTCTTGCTGTTTTTTTTTTTCAAATTTTATAATAGGCATATTATGGCGCTGCGCGCAACAGATCGCGACTACAGGTAATAATAACTTAATTTATTTAATAATGTAGATATTAATTTATTTTAATCAGTTTTTTTTCCGTACAGCATCCATCCCTCGTTTCTTTCTCATTGAAAAATACTATCATATCCAAGGGGCTAATTATAATTATTCCGGTAAATTGCGCACAACTTATGACCCACGGCATCGTTTGTCTACCTATTTGAGACAATCGAGGTATAATCTATAAAATGTCTATCGTTAACTAAAAGATAGCTTTTAGTCTTTCAATAAAATTTAAACTAAACTTGAAGACCTTATGCTATCAAAGTTCCGAGACTGCACTAAATATATATACCTCGGAACGATGACGTCACTACCCCACTGCGCTCACCCGACCCTAGATGCAAACGTATTTTACTCCATAAATATAACATAAGCTATGTTTAGAAACAAACGCTCCTCAGCGAGACTTAGGTTGAATGTTATACCTACATATAAATATTCGTATCTACGCTTGAATTGTCATAATCTTGTGTACGGTAACATGGTAAATTTCTGATTTTACGGCTCTTTCGTGATTAGTGATAGTGATTCATTCAATATTGTCTGTAGATTTTTTTATTCGATCAAGATATTAGGTTCATGAGTTTGTCAAGCTATTTGCGATTTCAATGTGGATTTTTATATGTTTTTTTTACTTTGTATAAGTTTGTTTGACCACAACCTCACCATGGTAATTGATGATGTGGCCGAAGGTGATAAGCACACAAAGCCTAGATGGGAACTGCATCTCAAGTGCAGCTGTCAGAACACACAGATAGGTGCTTGGCGACAGATTTTCAACTTGAGCCAGCCAGTCGGGTACTAAAGTACCCTACCACCGTGCTATGGTTTCCTGACGATTTTTTCCTTCACCGAAAGCTCAAGCTCATTGTAGGATTCGAACGCACGACCTTCGCCGCGATATCCGACGTCACTACCACTGAGTTATAATCGTCTTATTCCATAGTAAAAGTCGTTTCGATCACTTTTAAAGAACAAATAATTCAGAATGTAGTTATGATTAGCATGCTGGGTTAGTACCTACCCAAGTAAGTTTTCATGAATATCAATCCTAAAATACCTGTACATCCAGTAGGTATATAGGTCGTTACAAAAATAAGCCAGCGGAATTGTGACCGATCCGACTTTGTCGCCGAAGTTAAATCAAACTGACCGTGCTTTCCGACAATACATTATTAACACTTGACCTTTTCCTTGACATGGGGAAACTGAAAAGCTGTCATTTGTAAAGTTGTAGTAAGTACAGAATGGGACCCAATGGATGAATAACCATGGTGAACATTTTTCTCGAAAGTAAGTTAAAGTAAAAAATTATGGATAAAACCTACAAAGAATTAAGTAACAAGCATCCAATCCTTTACATTTCATGACATAAGTAGTTAAGAAGAAAGATAAGTGGTTTTGTTTCTCTAAGTAATTCTTATACGATTTCAAGTTCAACCTAAATCGTATGTAGAAGGTAATCTTGTTTGATTAAAGACTTTCTGGCTTTATTACATTTTCGTTCTTTCTTCTTCATTCCCTGGGAGCATTAAAATTTTAATGGATTTTCAATGGCGGCTAAAGTGAAATAAAACCTCCACGGTGATTACTCTGTTTCCGCTGCGAAAACAGTGGTGCGGTGGTTTCAGATGCGAGGTACATTTTAATTGCTTTGTTAACTAAATTCATTCGAAACAATACCATTTGAATTTTTAATTTTATGGGGAATTTCATGATAGAATAAAAGAAATAATTGCCGAATAGCCATTATGAAAACTTTTTTTTGCTCTGTTTTAACCATAGAAAATTTGAACAAAATACAGATGAGTAGCTATAAAAGCGGAATATCCTTTTTGCTCCGTTACTATAAAAGATTTTAGAAAGATTCACCTGTGAAATCTACTTCACGCTTCGCGTAGCCATTTTGAATGCAACCTGAATAAAGGACTATCAAAGTTTCCGATACGTCTGCAAGCTCCGGATTATTCCTTTATTGAAATCGGCACTGTTGCCTTAACAACTAAAATTATGGCATAAGTCCATAGAAATATTGAATAATCTTTCAGAACAAAAAGGCCCTCAGGATAATCTCTAGAACTTACAATAATAGGTACCTACCTCAAGTATAGTTCTTGTAATAGTTCAAGTTTAAAACTAGTAGGTATTTCACAATGTATGACTATCACTATTATCTATGCTGTGGTATCACTCAACCATAGATAGTATCAGACTACAATCAAAATAAATATCGTGACAGCAATATGAGAATGGAACTTAATTAAATCTTTGGCTCGTGTAAGGGATGGACGTCCCTGACCGAATGAAAATATTTATTCCGGTAATCGCTATTCAAGTTACCTATTTTAAGCTCTATGCAAGAGATAAAATAACAAAAAAAATGTGTAGCTTTAGAATCACATACGAGAAAGGAAAATTAAATAGTTTAAACATACCTTATATTATATAGTATCTACTTAATTAAGGCTATAAATATGAAATGTGATCTTTTACCAAAGCCGCAGGTTCCAAAGCCTTAAAATAAGTAAGTATATACTTCCTTAAATGCCGGGAATCAGTATTAATAGATAATTGTAGCATCTGCAGCATATACTGGGACTATTTGGACTAGTATTCATTTGCTCTATGATTTGGACCCACGATATCAACTAGACCTAGACTATTACAAGTTATGGTTATTTGCAAATGGGAACCTAAATTTGAATAATTCATAATCACGTCTAATGAAGCTGAAGCACATAATTATCATGATATCAAACCATCCAACTTTAACTTACAAAGGATTAATAGAATAAGTAGGTATAAATGTGTATTGTATAACCCTTGTTACTTAATAGGCTAAATAAGGTGTGGGATACGTGTTCAGTTATGTGTGATTGATTTATTAATGTTAACCTCGTGATTGGAAACTTTTGGGGACGTTTACACGCGTTATGTAATACACGTGTTTACCTAAATAATCAAATTGTTGAATGCCTTACGCCTCATATCTATATTGCTTCTATCTGTATATATCTTTTTAAACTTTTCCTTATAAAATTCGTTACCGAATATATATAGTATCTGTTTTTACTATTTTTATTACTCTACAGAGGGATCTTAACTATGTTTGATTCCATTCTCAGTACCTAGTTTATAAATTCAGTATCATTTATATGAAAACATCTTCTCCTTATAAATACTGTCGATACTATTATTATACTCTCATAGTACAAAACATACAATACATTACAACAGAATACCGACTGTGCAAACTTATAAGCCGCCCACTTCACGAACTACTATATGTATATTTTTTCATTGCTAATTGCTATTTTCTTGGCGTTACTACTATAATATTTGTGAAAGGAAATAAAGCAAAAACATTCCCTGATTTCACCAAAGAGCGTTCTTTGCAGAATGGAATGTTCTAGAGTTCTAGGCCAGGAGTTATATGCTCTCAACAGGAGCGCTACCCCCGAATGTATGCTGGTTCCTTCCATGGGGGAGTTAGCGGTCTTAAGACAAATGGAGCGCTAACATTTTTGATACTGTTTTCTTGAAATTATATGTTGTTTATTTACAAAAGTTTCATGACTATCTTAATATAAAAAAAAATGAAAAAATATTTTCTTAGAAGCAATCTACAGGTGGAGATCAAGATCAAATAAAATTAGAAAGAACACATTCTTCAACCTTCTAAAACTCCATCAATCTCAACCATTTCATTATTTATTTGTATAATGTATATTGTGTTAATTTTAAAAGTTATCATAATACATTTTGTACTTGTTTTTTTTTTATTCTTATTAGGTAGGGATAATGCACGTTTAGATATTTAATAAAACTTTTTTTTTTTACTATTTAATCCTGAAAAGGTTGGAAACTTCTATTCTAGGCAGTGTAGGATAGCAATAAGACACGGGGACGTCGTAACACGTAAGCCATTAAAGCAACAAACAGGACTGAGATGTAATCACGTCCAATACGCAGGTAATTGGATCATTCGAGCATGTGGATGAGTTTCCTTGGAGACTTGACCCACTGTCGGTTAAGAACCTAAGATTTCATTATTTATCGAATAATACTGATAGCTTCACAAACTACTTTCAAATTAGGGTTTCCCAAGTTTGTTACTAGACATAAACATAAAGAAACTTCGTTTCAATCATGACTTTTCTACAGGTGTAACGTTATACTCGTATAGGTAATCTCGTTACATAAATACACCTTCTAGTCGTGGCGGTGGTCGCAACTAATTCTGCGAAAAAAAGAGGGTATCGTCGGCCGATGCGCTCACCGACCGACGCCCCGTGTCAGGACCGGCGAGTTTCGTCATTGGAACATTGTCACTGATCGTGTGCACATACGTTTGGATATTTTATGTTCTTTTTACCACGCAGTGTAGTGTCTCATTTTAAATTAATAGTGGAAGAACTTACTTTCTTCACACTGACATTAGTAAATCATAATATTCAGTGTTAAACCCCATATTGGGTAAGTGTTGAACCAATACTTATACTAGACTTAAAGTAGGTACCTAATTAATAACGGTCAATTCAAATGTCATTAATATAATTTCATAGTCATTGCATATTTACAAATACCTATATAGTAACTGTTAGATATTAATGACATCATAAAGAGTATTCTATTGTGACTCCTTCTGCTTTTATCCTCCTTGCCACCGCACTTCATACATCACCGGTATTCTCTTGTGCTTTGCTTGCGGTGATCATCTATACAACGTAGGACAAGGACAGTGACTCATCGTTGGGACGTTGATTCCAGGGTTCCATACTTTGTCCAGAGAAGCCAACACTAACGTCGGTTCCGGCTACGGCAACATCACCTGCCACCCAACCGTGACGTCCCTTCACCACCGTCGATCATCTCGTCACACAACCACCAGGGGAGTGCCGGACTACGTGAAGTGGAAATTAGGCGGGCCATTAGAACCACTGTTTTATTTTTTTTATATTTAAATATAATTTCGTGAGGACAGTTGGCTTTTCACTATAAACACCCACTGCCACACAGGCTGCTTTAGATTACCGCATAAATATATCTAAACTTTATTGGTAAACATATAGATACCTACTCAAGAACCGTTGTATGAAGCCGGAAATTACTACAGTATACATTATCTTATGTTGTTTGCCATTAATTAATTACCTGCCGTAACACATAATTAATATTTATTTAATCACAAAATAAATTATACTTACCCGGTGAGATTGTGATCCAATTCAAATAATAGTGAAGAATAAAACTGTGGTTTGTCTTATCACTTAAGTATCATTCTAACTGGCAAGATAATGTCTTATAGATTATTACGAAGGGGTATATAAATGATCATCTATTTTTGAGGCTGACTGTACCTCAGATAGTTTATAGTTGAGGAGTATTATACAGCCGAGCTGCTGAGTGCTGACCGCTCCGAGCGGGACTGTTCGAGCGTTCTCGTGTTTGCAAATGAATAGAAGGTAGTAGTTCGCTAAGTAGTTACTCCTAGAAGCCGTCAATTATGATCTTGTATGTGTGTTTGTGCGGCCATCCTTAGGCAACATTTATAACCGACAACTTGCGAGCAAGAACTTATCTTTCAGACCAGCTGTTGCTCGCGGCCTCTTATAAATGGGTTTCAGTGTTGTGTCTAACTACTAATATATAAAAATCAATGTTAGTTTATTTGTTCGTATTTTATGAGCTACCATACCGTACATCCGATTGCGATGAAACTTTGGTGTGGTGTTCTGCCTATGTCTGGTTTTGTTTTGTTTAGGGGAGGACAAAAAGGTGGAGGTCTGAGGAACCATAGACACCCTTGTCTACGCGGACTGTTCGGCGAGCGCTTAGGCTTGCTTTATAGAATTATAGTACATTTCGCATTACTAATAATGCGAAAATAATGTTTAGTTCAAAACTGTTCGTATTATTATATAAAATGCAGTTGGCAATGAATATGTAAAAATGCTGGAGAGTAACGCGAGCAGGGCAGGGGTCTCGGGGTGCCGGGGTGTCGGCGCGGCGCACTGCAGACTTGCGGTTCAGATTTAGGTGCAACCAAGCGGAAGGAATGCACACGAATGGTATTCCTTATAAGGCAAAGCGAGGGATTAAGAAGCTCTAAGTGAATTATAGTCCTACGTGAACCACCAAATTACCTACCAATTAATTGTTCCTATCTAAGCTGCAGGCGCTCGGAGATGTTTCGCGTAAGGAATGCTTCAATAAATGTAAATTGAGGGTGTTTTTTTTTGATATTTTTTATTGGGATCAATAAATCAATTGTAATTTTTATGATAGATAGTTTCACATTTTTTTTCTTATACACAAACCCGTAGTGATTAGTATTATTGCATGTCATTAATCTGTATAACTTTATATGTTATACCAAAATCTTATTGTGTTCTAGTTTGAAAACCAAAGCTAGTTAAGAAATCTGTAGCACCGAAGCCATGATCCGGCAACGTTTGTAGGCATTATTCATACCGTCTTCACTTTGTTTACCAAAATTCTCGAAGAGGATTGGCTCAGCTGAAAATTCGATCAAACACAAATAATATAGGATCAAAGTATAATAGGCCATCTTGTGATTCAATAATATCCTTTCATGTTGTACCTGCCTATTTGATCAGGAATATAATAAATAAATATAAACTTATCCTTTCATCGTAAGACGTAAAAGTCTTAAATAAAGGTAAGAAGTATAAAAATTTATGAACATGCCGTAGCGGCGCGGATTGCGCGTAAGAGCGAAATAAAATATTAAACGAGAGTGGGAATCCCGGTAACAGCACAAAGTAGCTCCATCTTGGAGAGTGTTTCTCAAAGTGATTAGGTAGGTATATTCTCTTTGGTGGTTCTTTTACTATTGAATAAAGCTCGCTATAACCCATGGCATAACCACCTAGATACGCATTCATTCTTATGCAACGTGAGTTTGATAACGTAAGTAGGTACATCCATCCCTTCCATTGGTACTTCTGATTCTGAGTAAATATGTCCATAAAACTTGCCATTACTTTGATAATCAAGGTAAAATCTACCGTTTTATGTGATTAATAAATAAAAAACCTGTTTCGTATTATCATAGTCTTTTTATTAACAATAAAATGAATCATGTGCGATACATAATCAAATTTCCAATGTAAGATGCACAAGCCTGTTTAGTGCGTTCATTACGCGTTACTACCGAACCACGTTCCAATATGCTTCCGAATTATCGTTCACCGCATAATAAAATCTTCACGTGAAGGTAAAGAAATAGCACTTATTATAATTATTACAAAAGGAATATTCGTTCGATCTGCAATGACGGGTGAGTCGGAACTCGGGCCGCCCGAGTCGCCCGACTGATGTCTCGGAAGAGTTATAAACCTACATAGTTAGTAAGATAAAAAGCACTTGCATTTTTCGTTAAATATAAGTATTCAATTGCATAATGCGTCTCTCTTACCACTTTTTAATCGAGAAATATGTAAGAAGATTTTTTATGGAATATAACAATAAATAAATATTTTATTTACAGTAATTTTTTTTATCGCCTATCTATTATAGTTTCGGGCGCTTAGAAAATTAAATAGATATACGATTGCACTAACTAATAACATGCAGTGGGAATTAATTACATATTAAATACAATAATTACAGGATGAACAGTCACCAAATAAATACAGAAATAATTAATAAGAAATCTTGATAATATTCCCGTCAAAAGCTTAGCGCATATGGTTTGCCTGAAAATGAAAGTACGGAAGCAATGACCGTAGTACATCGTCCTTCTATTCAGTCCACAGTGCAACGGAGGTAGAGCAGTAGGTAGAGGTACGAGCGGAGCGGAGCGCCTACGTAAACACGGTTAACTTGTTTACGCTACGGGGCACTTTACATAAACGTAATAAATAAAAAAGACGTTATTGTTTATCGGGTGACTAAATATTCACCCTGTACACTATCGTTGAACGAGAGTCGAAGTATTGTTTGCATTGAAACCAAATTATATAAATCCCTACAAAACCGACACGCGCCTTTCCCTCGATTATTTCATATCCGGAAACTTTGGTTTCCAAAACTAATCGGTATCATTGAAAACAGCTTATAAACACGTATCATAGATATTAGAATAATTATATTTACAATTTACTTAGATTTGAATTACAATATTACTTTGTCCTTGGTACCTTTTTCATCTTGTAATAATAAATCATATATGCTATACATACATATTTGTTTTAATGAGGAAATAATATTCAAATACTTTTATATCTTTAATAAAATAATACTATAAATTACTTACTAACGCAACGATATAAGGTTCGAAACCAAAATTACTTGTATTATAAATTACCTACTTTTCAATAATGCAGATGTTTTCAGAATAAATACAGGTACAAAACATTTGTTTTTACATTAAACGTTTTATCTACTTATTTCTTATTTGGCAGTAGTGATCTTTAAATTACCAAAACTGATGTAATAATCAGTTTTTAAGCTACATCTCTTAATACATAGATAATAATCGATTTTTTATAACAAATTACAACATACCTACTATGGTCGTGTTATGATTAGGTACAACGGGCAGAGCTGCATCTGAATGGTAATATTACTTCACGTTAAATATACACAGATTATACCAAATTTAGTGACGATCAATGAACTATTACAACAAACACTACACAGTTATTTCGTAATATAACAAATTGGAAGTTAGTAAATAAATCAACTCTTAAAATGGGTTCACAATGTTTTTAAGTCTTCCGGGATTTTATAATAATTAAAGCTCAAATTTAATGGATAACAAATTATCCATTTTCATTCTATTTATGAGTTAACACAAAAACCTTATCGATAACACATTCATCTTGGCCTTTTATTTGGCACGCAGTATCATTTACTGATTATCAATACACGATACCTACATATTGTACACAAACTTTCAAACTCGATTAGGTAAATAAAACCCGTTTGAAGGACAAATTAAATCTCATAACCCATAACGTATACGACAAACAGGTGCGACGTATGCACAACATACAGGACATGCGACGAATGACAACGGAACTAGGGTGCCCTTTAGGGCGAAACTGTGCAAACGATCGCTGTACGTAAAAATGGCACAACAGCGCGGACGCAGACGACGCGCGACGCACCGCGGCCGCGCCACACGCACTCCGCGCACACGATACACCTCCCTCCATATACCTAAACGATATTAAATTTACGATAATATTGTCTCGGCAAAATCTCACTCCACGACACTCGTCAAATATTAGCGAGTCGTATATACTACGTATATATAAATTTGATAAAGTTAATTCGTATTTAATTAATATACCGTAATATTATTTATTCATAAAAACACTAAGTGTCCCATGTAACGTGCATTCGAAGTTCACATAGGTCACAAGAGTACGAGGCGGGGGAGTGACAATGGGCGGGGGTTAAAGGGGTTGGAGAGACTTGAGAGAAATGAGGGGATCACGATCAGTACACGGCAGAGAGCCGATGCACCCTGAGAGGTGCAAGCGGCGCCCCCTGGTGCCGGGGAGATGGTGAGGCGCGCCGTTAAATGATGCTCTCGCGATTGCGCTCGTTCTCCTCCTGCGAGCTCAGCGAACTACCACCGCATATCTGCATCTCAATCTCTTGCAACCTGTTGCCAGACAACAATACGAGTTACCAATATGACTAATGACGACTTATATTAACTTAATACATTGTACATAAAACCAAACTAGAACATCGGGTAGTCAAATTACTCAAGGAGCGTAAAGCGAGCAAGCTTCAATCGATAAAAGAAAACAACTAAAAGTACAGAATATGTACTATTGTTATTATTCAGAAGATAAATAATGATTGTTACGAAATATTTATCTTCTTAGTTTCAAAGTACATAATATGTTTTGGTACAATAGAACCACGTTCAAGAGTAATAATTTACCTTTGATCGACTTCCCACTGCTGCTGACTGAGTTTGGCAGACATGGCGGCGTTTTCAGTTTCGACTGTATAGAGTCGCTCGCGCAGTCGTTTGATCTCGCACTCGAGCGTTTCGTGCGAGTCGAGAAGCACGCGTGGCGGAAGCGTAATTGCGCCCGCGCCAACCGCGCTGCTGCCGCCCGCCGCGCTGCTACGCGCGCTCGACGCCAGCGACGCCACGGGAGATGCTACACGAAGAGGACTTACTGACGAACTGAAACAACAACAATGATGAAACATCGTTACTGCAGCGTTGCTTTTGGAAAATCAAACTCGTCTCGAAGAGTCGGTACATAAAATATCTGAAAGCTCCAAATAGAATGACCTTCCACCAATGGAACAACCTGGAAACCATAGGACGCTATCGGCTAAAACTATTCTGTCTAGAAATATATGAGCTAAGCTGCTAGAGCTAAGTGTTATTTAGTAAGAACCTACATTATCTAAGTCAGTGAGTATCAATAATTCCCTTTATAGAACAATAATTTCTTGTAATGGTGCGGCGCCAAATAATAGTATAACGGTCACCTATAAAGCTGGTCCCGGTAGGAAGGCGGGTGTGAGGAGTGCATCTGTAGCGGCGCGGGTGCAGTCTGCAGCTGCATCTCCTCTATGGGCACACGCCCGCTCGTCTCCACGAGGCCGGGCGTCGATTGGCAGCGTCCCATTGCCACTAATTATATTTTAACACAAAATATCAGACTAAAGGTATTTTTAACAATCTAAATTACTGATATACAAAGTTTAGATATTAATAACTTTGAGTACAAACAAGAGAGTAATTTATGTTTTGTTGGATGCATTAAATATGAAACTCTTTTTGGAATTCGGTGTAATGTACATAAATAACAAAAAAATGTAAGTGACAAATTTAAAGGGAACCTTTCTCAAGCGGCGCTTTCTTATATTTCTCAAGTCTCTTGACAGCAATTGCTTCGAGGCGGACTCTGGCAGCGGGATACTCCTTCAGCACGTCCCACATGTCCTTCTTGCTGAGCACGAACAGATCCGAGTAGCCAACGGAGCGGACCGACGCTGTCCGTCGGTTGCCTGTCGACGTGTCATCCACACACTCCGTGCCAACCGGCGCTCGGTTCCGAGCACTCACTATCTGTTCTGGTTTTGATTCACCTCTACTCTTACTCTCATTTACACAAATGAATCACCACCAGAACAGATCATGAGTAAATCCACTCGAGGAAGACCGATGCACCGGCGGCAGGGAAGAATAATATAGGTGATAATAATATAGATCAATTTCAGGTGAAAATTAGGTAAGACTAGGAGCTAAAAGAGATTAAGCTGACAAATTGAAAATAGTATTAACTACCTGAAAGGTTAAAAACACGCAGGGTAATCGTGTACCAGTCCGGAGTCACAACACGTTCATAGATACCATATAAATGAATTGATTTTAAAGCAATTTTTATAAGCCATTACTATGGGGTTTTAGTACGTCATTATAAAGGTAACAAAGCTAGAATAAACTTCAGTATACATATAAATATGGACGTACACAAGAGAGCTATAATAAAATCGGTAAAATATGAAATTTGTAAAAGAACCAAGCAGTTCTACGAGTTCTTAGGCACAGGAATTATAAAATTATGATTAATAAATTAATCGATAGTTAGTTGCCAAGGCTGATTAATTACGTAAAGAACACTTAACTGTAAGGGTAGGGGGGTAACATGCACCAAGAGGTCACGCCAAGTATATGAGGTACTTAAGGAGGATGCAAAGCGATCGGGGACACTGCCTTCAATACAACCAAAGGAGATAGAACTTGAATATGCAAAATAAAACATGACATAAATCGCTATTGAATACTCCTCGAAGAGGATCTCACAGTAAGCCACTAAAAATTTAACGTTAAATTAAAATAGATTGTAAAGCTTACCATACATTAATGATTAATTGTTGATTGAAGAATCAATATGAAAAGAAAATTAGTTTCAAGAGAATAAAAAAGTAATTTATAAAAATAATTGTCTAGTAAATAACAAGTACTAATATTTTATAATACAAATATTATATTTTAAAAGCATTCCCTATACAAAATGTTGTATGTGACCGTTAGCGCTGTTGAATCGCAGATGAACGAGTATCAATAGAGATCAAATAGCACTAGGAGATAGTATTTGGAAGCTCATATGCATAGAATAGCGTTAACGGTCGTGTTCGGTATGATGTCCCAGAACCTGTTGGAAGCGTCGCGGCCGCTCCCTCGGCCTGATTGCAGCGTCTCCTCGAAACGTTTGCTTTTCGAAACTTTTCAAGAATAATAGAATAATAATGGCGTGGCATCTCGGGCCGTGGCGATATTTACCAAGTTGTTTACCTGCCGTGCCCATGTTCAGAATTGAAATTTCGCCAAAATAAGAACCCGCTTTGAGTGTAGCTAGCACTGTTTTTCCGTTGTCGCCTACCACCTGCAGCTTTCCTCGATTCACTATGTACATCTCCTTCCCGACTTCACCTGTAAATGGATTTGAGATCCAGTACTGTGGAGTCAAAACTTAAAAGGTAAACCAGGCAAGAGAAACCAGGGTAAGATGCTTTATAGAACACTTATTTACCTTTCCTGCAGATATAATCGCCAGGCGAGAACAGAACGGGCCGAAGCCTCAACACCAGTTCACATAAAAAGCCAGCCTCCGTATTTTGAAAAATCTCCACCCTAAAAACGAAACACTATTATATTATATTGTCCCAAAATTACGTTATTAATAAAAAGTGATAGTTTAGAACGTATATGTATATTCAATGCAGGTACATTAAAACTGTGCGCAAACAGAATTCAGTTGAAAAACGAAAACGGTCGGAAGAGCTATTTGGCGACAAAAATTTACGGATCGTATAAACGAACAGTTATGCATAATTCATGGACGTAAAAAGCGAATGTTTCTCTTTTTAATTATACAACACGGGATATTAAGCTTGAAATGCCACGCTGCATTAATGTGGCCGTAGGTGTACTGTAACGAATGTTAGCATCTTTATCATGTCGCTTTCACGCAAATACATTTATTAAATAACGCCAAAGTTCTTTGAGCTATAAAACGACGAAATTTTTATATATTATAAGGTAAAATTTTCCAATTAATGTTTATTTTAATAATGAATCGTAAAATGTTATGTGTAACAAGTGGTGCTGCCTGCAGCCAGCTACGAACTTGTTACCTTTAGTAAATCAAAATGTGAACATACATTGAAATATTATGTATAGGTACCTACGCAAGAAAATGTACGTAGGGAACTGTCAAAATATCGAAACGTATTTAATGTGTCGAAATATATCCATTTCACATCCAAGATTACTTACTGATTTTATAAAAATCACCGGCGTTACAAATACAATGATCGAATTGAATTGAAATGAAATTAAATGTTCATTTATCAATAGGCCGGCAATAAACTCAATATTACTCTTTTTTTTAAAAACAACTTACATTCAATAATTATTTATCTAGTCTCACTCATAATATTTGCGTGTAAATAATAAGCATATAGACCACTAGACCTAGTTAGGAGTAATATCCGACCAAACTCTACAAAATGTGTGAATAACGAAGTTTTCTGAGTAACCGGATGAGATCCTCCACTCTTGGTTGAGGAAAAATTGTAAGTGGTTAAACTTAATTTATTTTTAATTCAAACTTAATTCATACATGAAGTTCACTATGTGGCGCGCACACATTACTCAGGTAATTTATGCAAATTAAGCATGGTGTGTTCTCTAGGAGCTGTATACCTACCTATGTAATACCTACGTGCGAGCGTATGTAAGAAAATATCTTCTATACTTATCTGTTATAATAATATCTTTATAACATACCTCTTCAAAGTATCTAAGTGTACATTAATAGCAATTTCTGCCTTGAGCTTGTCGGGAAGACACGAGACCGCCTTCTCCTCATCGGAGCACTTCTGCGTCAGCCACAGGTAATCAAACCACTTGATCACTTTCACTTGTAAGTGAGTCGGCACCCGTCGCATGCGCATGTATGTTTTCACACCGTCCAATTTGGCTAGAACAATTAGTTTGGGTTAGTATTTGTGTTAAGTTCTCGTAGCGTCACCCGCGTTCCCATATTTTACCCTCATTCAGGTAAAATTTCGAAAAATTTTATCTTAATTCACCCTTACATATGAAAAAGTATCTCAAATCTGTGCAAACAAAGTCTAACACTATGAAAAGCTACTATATTTTCCATACAAACTTAGAGAAAGAAAATCTTACATACTTATTTAAGTAGGTACATTATTATACAAAATTAGGTACATCTAAATTATACCTACTACTGTCTTTTGGGAACATTACCAGTCGACGGCGATGCGGAGGAATTCTTCGACGCACTTTTATAGTTTATTTTAGGTAGTTTTTAGATTAGATTAGTTTTAATTGTAGTTATAATAATTTATAAATGTGTATATATACATAATTCAACTACTGTTATTAACTCCGCCAATAAGCATTATGATACATAACATTTTTACCAAAAATGAATTTCCTATGCAAACTTAGTCACCTAACTTATTTTCATACAAATGTTTCCCTCTTTTCTACCCCACAAAAGTTGAAGTTTCAATTTTATAAACGCGTAAATGTTAGGTGGTGTAGGTAAGTGTACAATTATTACCACTCAGCTCTGTAACGTTATTTAAAACGGATTTGGGTAAAACTTAATATAATAATAGGTATTGCAAATGCAAATCTCAGAAGGTGTGATGAAGTTTCCTAATAGGGAGTAGGTATCCGCTATGAAACGATTTTTGAAAATCGACCCCTATAGTTTTCCCTCGGGAATGCGGGTGAAAACGCGGGGAACAATTAGTAACTTCAAACATAAAAAAATTGGTTATTTCTCTGCTTTTTTCTTTAAAATTATCAAAAAAATGCACTAAAATTAAATATCAAACACTTCAAGTATTCAGTATCCTCTTGAAAACAAAGTTATCAGACTGTCGAAAAGTTTCTCTAAAGACAATTAAATTATACTGTTTTGGAAATCGCACTTAATCTCACCTGTCGTCGGCCCAGAAGTAAGTTGGGCAAAGTGGAGCACCTCGTGTGACAAGCACTAACTTGGTGTAAGCAAGAAATAATTGCAATCTCAAGTTTACTAAAACCGTTTAGTGCGGCTTTTATGTCGGCGTTAAGTTAACTTAACTTTAAGTAGGTGCCCTTTAATTCAGATAATTTTACTGTCCTTTTCTGCTCTTTGCTGTCTCGGCTGAATTTGATTCAGCAAAGAGCAAAATATACTAATATCGGCCCCATCACGATGCGTGCTACGACGACTACGAGGGCTACGCTCGTAGAAGCTACGATGACTACGACGCTAATATACTACTTCCTACTAATATTATAAATGTGAATGTATGTTTGGATGTGCGTGAAGATATGTATGAAGATGTATGTGAAGATGTTTGTTACTCTTTCACGCAAAAACGGTTGAATTAATTTTGATGAAACTTAGCACACAGGTAGTTCATATCCTGTAAAAAAATATAGGATATATTTTATCCCGGGTAGAGATAAAATCCGTCGCCAACGCGGGTGAAACCGCGGGGCGGACAACCTGTATTGTATATAATCGCCTACTAGGCTTACTCTTGTTTGTACCCTACGAAATTTACGATACCTATAGAAGCTACGACCATCATACACCCAAAATCATATTGTACTTATATAATGAATGCAATGATTTTGTAACACTAAATCGATTTGCAAAATATTGCATAGGATCTACTAAACGGATATCAAAAATTTACGCTGTTATAAAATGTTGTCATTTCCATTAAGTATATTCTACCTCCGAAACATAGCCAACAATAAGTAAAAGAGCATAAAGTGTAGATAATAAATAAAAATCAACACACTGCAGCAGTGAATATAGATGTAGCCTGCAGCACAGTGGATTGGATTGCACGTGAACTAATGCAAGACAATCTATGCAATGTTCCAGAACTCATTACAAAGAAGCATATCCGGGTATAAAGGTGAGCTCGCTGGAACAAAGAGCTTCACCTAATAACGGCTCGAGTAATAAGTATGGCCTCAACTATACGGGATAAGTTCACACTAATCGGTACTTATTGGATAATCGACCGCCCCTGTATAAAATTCATTCATCTTGCTCAAGTTAAGTCAAAACTTTTTAGATGCTCTTATTACAGCATCTGAATTATTTCGTACTGAAGTTAGCTCCCTCGCGGAATAGAGAACATCTTGAAATTGTTGGAGAATTTCTAGAGTATAATATAATGCTCATGAAGTATTGCAATAACTCATCCGTATTAATAGCATTTTTACCTGTTTCGTTCAAAATATTGAACGAAACAAAGAATTTTCCACATCATACACAAACTACATATATAATATGCAGAGTAACTTTCTAAGTTAACATTGGTCATAAACAAGTGACCCAAAACGTCTGCTATTCGCGTAAGCTTATTCGGGAGCCAGAGTGAAATAGAATTATAGCAATATTTAAAGGAAAACGAATATGTTTTCCGAGTGAGTTGGGGTTTACATGTGGCTCAGTACGGCTACATATCAAAGAAAAGTGCATTTATTTACTCGTAGGGATAGTAATTTATTTTAATTTACATAAAATTTTTAGATGACTTCGCTAGTTTGGTATCATAATATTTATTAGTGCGTTAAGGGTATGTAGTTTTTCATGGGCACCGATGCGCTATGATCCAAAAAGCGAAAATAGGATGAAGGAACTCCGTTACATTAGAAGTTTCTGCTTCATTTTAAATAATTAAAATATATTTAAGGAATACAATTTGAGTAATTAGCATGATTTTTGTGACAAAAACGGTGGCTCTTCACCAAGTTCAGTGCTCAAATGAAGGGATGATTGTTTACGAAGCAAGGTCAACAATAAATGCTCGGGCACAAAAACGGGTCAGACAACATTGCGTACCCTTTGTTTCGTCGTATGACACTGTGTGTACACTGTGTTATTAGTGTGCTGGCATTTAGAGTAATTTAATGTTCCTCAAACAAGTTCCGGGTACGAGGGAACCAGAGTGCGGTAGGTGGGTACTACGCTCGCATTGTGCGCGTCCCGCCCGGCGCGGTGCCGCGATGCCGGTGCCGTCACCCCGCGCTCCCAAACGTTCATTGGAAATAAGCCACGTGCACGACACGCTACATTACACTCGACTCGTTACACCATATTTTTGGGAACCAAGAAAATAAGTCTCATAATAATATACTGAGTAAACGAACTCACTTGAGTTTTCCAAGTTATTCCCAGATCAGCGGCGGCGTGGTGATCAATGAAGCGTCAAACATTAATAATACATTACGTGAAAATATGAAATACAAACGAAATACCTCGTCAGACGCCCTGAATATGCACACAATTTGAAGGCAAAAAGCGTTCGATAATTTAAATATAAACAAGATACTTAGAATCGAGTGCACTCAATTGTTTACATTGCGCCCGCTTCTTTTGAAAACTCTTCACTCCCTATTGAACTTGGAGTACGCTCACTCATTAGCTTTCCAAGCTATTTGAAAGTGTGTGTATACCTACCCTACACTACCTAGACCTTGTTTTTACACTAAAAACAGTTTAAGAAACATGCGAGACTACAATGTGTCGGTGTTTACCAATTTGTGTATTATATGCGTCTGGAGATTGTATGTATGCAGTTTGTAGTGCGCGTGTTCTAGAGTGTGTAGTTCTAATACAAGAGTAATAAACAAATATACAGTATAAAATGTATATAAAATTTCATCAATGCAGCCGCTGCTGCCGATGGATGTTATTTTGATAATCTTATTCCCTTACATGGTATAACACAAAGTCGCTTTCCGCGTCTGTATGTCTTTCTGTTTATCGGCTAACGTATTCGATATGTATAGGTACTTGGATTTTTAATTAATTGGACTGATTTTACAGTTGTCGTAAGAAATATTTCGTTACTCAGAAATTATTTCTTAAAATAATTAATGAGAATACCTGTAATCACTGATATTAGATTGACTTTTTAACCGACTTCAAAAAAAAGGAGGAGGTTCTTAATTCGTCTGTATGTTTTTTTTTTTGTATGTTTGTTACGCGATTTCTCTGCCAATTATGAATAGATTTTGATGATTCTTTTTTTGTTTGGTAGATCATACTTCAGAGGTGGTCCCATATAAATTTTATCGAAATTGATTAAGCGCTTTTTGAGAAAATCAACAAAAACGAAAAAAATTATATCTCGTTTGATAAACCTTAGTGAATCAAACTGAGTCGTTGAGCATGACTTTTTGGATTTGGATGAAATTTCGTGTGTATACTTCAATGGGTTCTTCGATGGTTTTAAAATACAATTGGACTCGGTAGGTGGCGCTGGATGGTTTAATTCTGCCTTTGTAACAAACTTTCGAAAAGTAGGGGAGCGACGGCGCAGACCTAAGGAACATTACCGTAAGGAGAGGTGTCGTAAGACGTTTTCTCGTATGAACACTTCGTGTCCAGACCAAAACTGTCCTTCTTCTTGACTGGCACCGACTCCAAAAAGAACTGTTTGTAAATATTAAATAGATATATAAATATCAATAATTTTGTTGATTGTCCTTTAAGGCTCTAGCTTTGAAATTAAAATATTATTCTCTACTTTTTAGTTTATGTTTGTACATAGGTATAGGTTGCAGTTTTGAAGTCGGTTTTTGTTTTTATTGATAAAAAGTGATATGGTCAAACCATGAAACAGTAATTTTAACCATATTACGCTCGTAACTGTCAGTTTAGTCCAGCTAATTAAAAATCAGACTATAGTCGGTGTGATTGATATTTTTGACGTAGGGATGTAATGACAATTCGAGAAGACTGCAGTATCTGCTGCAGCGGTTCTGTAATGATCACGGTCGGGGGTAGGCGCATGACCAGCAACAGTTCACAGGCAAGTGGAGTAGATCAATTATTTGTCAAATAGTAGGGTCGAGCACGAGGCGCGGCGGGCGCATGGGGCGCGCGGTGGCGACGCCGACGGGCGGATCGATATCGGGCGGACGCGCGCGGTATGGGTACTCCCGTTGGGATGGGGCGCGGCGCCCGACTTTCGCCGAGCTATTTATAGCATTCAAGCCGCTGACCTATTTCGCTGCAGCGCCGCCGAGGAAGGTCACGGATTCAGCCTGCTCTCTGCCGTCTCGGCGCCATTGTCTTTTCAACTGAGCTGCAGCGCTAATTAAAGTTGTTGACACTTTACCATCGCCTCTCTATTTAAAATGCTTATAATATCTTCAAACTTATCAGAGACGTTACCTACTTATACGGACAGTGCATTTTAAGTGTGTCTAGCTTTGTGCACCGAGGTTTCACGCGCGATCCCCTATGTTATCACATCAGTGGTTGAATTTAAAAAATAAAGCACTTGGAATGAAATCGGATGCTTATGTTATAAGTATTGGAATCTGCGTGTACTATATTTAAGTAATGTGTTGATAGGTGAGTCAGTCAGGTCAAGACTTTATTTATGTAAACAGATATGTATTGGTATATATTTAATACATTATTAAACAATGATATTTCTTGTGGAGATGCGGTTATTGTGACTTGTGATGTGAGGCTGACGGCGCCGCGGCGTGTGGTGGGTCGGGAGGACGTGCCACGTAGAGACGCGCTCGCGGCCACGTGCCGGCACGTCTACCTGCTTAGTACGCTAATGCGACAGCCATGATGCGTCCCGCTTGCACGCCGCGCCTATCAATTTCCACCGATCTCTTTTTAACCTCATACGCTCCTTTGGTTTATCGCGTTAAGCATTCATGTATCACAGAGGTTGGAGCCTAATTACAAAACAATAATAAATTGCCTCACGAGTATGATTTATTCCTAATTATTTACCCTGATAGATAATAATTGTTTATACATAATAACAGTCTAGGTACCTATATGATGTTTCTAGTGTTCTTAATATGGTCAGCTATAAAGCAAGAGTATAGTAAATATAAAATGATATGAAGTATGTAATTAAGTTACCTTGAAATTCCTTCCTGGCAGTGCTGACTGAGGTAACGATGTTAGCGACGTGGCCGAGCACCGTGGCGAACAGGAGTAGTCCAAACAAAAGCTGTGCTATTACGAACACGTACTCCCCCTTACTTCGTGGCCGTGGCAAGTCACCTGTACACAACACAATGCCGTATCAGTTTTGGTGTGTATCTATCTAGTCAACGTTTACGAATTAGCTGATTGAAAGCAAAAGGTAGGGACATATGTATATCATTTAATAAGATCTTAAGAAGCTACGGAGCCTGTTGAACTGAAAGCAGCCGGGTGATTCAAATTTAGTTCAGTTTTCACAACTACTAAACCGATCTTGATGACACTTGGAACAAAAATAGGTTATATCCTGGAATAAGTGATATAATACTTTATTGACATCTGTTGTCTCCATATTTCATACTAGCTGTCCCCCGCGGTTTCACCCGCGTTCCCGTGAAATTTTATTTTTTCTCTCAAGTTCAACTGAACTGCTCAGTGTGCAAATTTAATTAAAATCAGTTAAATAGTTTAGGAGTTCATAGCAGACAAACAATGTGACACGAAAATTCTTATGTTAAGATATATTATATATCTATCCCACTAGAGTGCAAACAAGCCTACGGCCAGTTACTTTACAGTTCAAAAATTATATTTCAAATACACACATTAAAATTTTCATTTTGATGTACTATTCAAGATTTAATTAATAAATTTAATGAATCATTTAGTAGCCAAATGAACGCGCAATAAAATAATAACGTACAATATAACGGTTGAGCGATGCAGTGAACGTCAATATTTATAACGATGTGGTTACAGGCGGCGTCGACGTCGCAGGGGGGCGTGTCGGCGGTGGTGGCGCGGGCGTTTGGCGTCGCCACTCAACTGAGCGTGCCTTTATAATTGCAACTCGGCCTCAAAAACTCACTAAACTAATAAACAAACATACGATACACGCTCGTTACCACAGCTAACAAAGGATTGTTTGCTGTTGATCCCGTTAGTGGCGGTATATATTACGTAAAAAAGTTGCGAACGGGCGCTTCGTTTTATCCCCGGTCTCGTGCGAGTCAATGTCAGATTAAGCCTCGTGTGTGCGTAATTTATCCTACCACCTGTAACAAGGGTACGCGAGAATAGTCAATAACATTTTTATGAAACATGTCAATTTGAAACATATCTCATAGGTTTTTGTCACATATTTTTTATTCGACGTATTCTTTACCAGTAACTTCTTTTTCTTATCCTTATTCCACGCTAGGTGGGTTCGGCACAACATGTTTTCCTCTTCCACTCCGCTCTATCACTAGTCGCCTTAGTACTCACACATATCATTCTTCACGCAGTCCATGCATACCTTCTTCGTCTACTTTTATATCCATCCACATCACAGAGCAAATGAAATCCACACGATCCACACTCATGTTCTTTTGTTTTCTCAACATTCTTTTCTTTTTGAAGTGAAAACTTCTTTAGCGGCTTTGTGCACTTTTTTGGGATGGGTAAAAAATGTTAAACTCGCGGCAGGAACTCGCGTCAGGACACGTGACGATCGAAAATTCGTAAGACGGATGGAGAGTAGACCGTCGGTGCGGCGTAGGAGAGGAAGTAATATCCCCCTCGTGTACGATAGCGCAATCAATGAATATTGTATTTTACCACATATTTGTTTTCACTTCTGCCGGCACTCCCGGAGTGCAACCCGTTGTTTTTTTTTCTTTACCAGTAAGGCCAAGGATAAATAAAAAAATGTAGTTACTCATTGTCAAACACATAGATTAGAGTTTCCCGGATCGTTGCCCCACTTTTCAAAAAAGCTCTATTATTAAAAAATAAGTACTTACTAAGAATAATGTAACATGTATTATATCAAAACACAGGTCTTTGATATTTTATAGTAGCCTATTTTTGTAAACATAATGGTGGTTTTGAGTAAATACTATTTTATTGATCTCTAAAAAAAGGGATTGTTGCCAACTGCGGCGGATAGTAGCCTAACGTTAAAAATTCTTCGGCGGATAGATGCTTCATTATGTTTTTTAAAGATGGAAACAAATTTATAAGAATTTATGTAACCAGTCGTAACTATTTACTGAGATCCTTTATAAAGTACTAATTATAATCTTAAATCAACATTTTACATTAGTATTAAATGTAGTTTCGTAGCGTCTATTTAAGTTTCGATAGGATATTAGTTCGAGATATTTCGTTGATTCCTTCCTTATTGTTTTTTATCCAGTTCTTGTCCAACTGATGTGGTGCGGCACTACCCCTGATTTTCGTTTATCCCTACTTTAGATTTTGCTCCTCCTAGAATAAACGCATGAAATTGCCCATAGGGCAACTATCCGCAAAAGTAAATAGGGCGAGTATCCTTTTTGATACGGGTACTTGTTATTTGCGAAATAAATAAAAACATTCATCAATAAAACTTAATAAATAGTGTAATTTTAAGTCTAATGCATGCAAAGCAACAAAAATTTGACCGAAACCACAATCACATATTTTTATTATATGAAGTAGAAATTACTTATCAATATGACTTGGACGCCCGTCGAAGTTTCGCCGCGGAGGATTTTTGCTCACACGGACAAAACACGTGCACCTACTCCGAAGACTTATATGGCACCGAGGTCTACGGGAGGGACTCTTAAAATTATAGTAAACCGCTAACGCCACCAACATCCCTAACAAGTGTATTCAAAACCGGGACAAGTATACCACTGAGGCAACTATCCGGGTTTTACCCTACATCGATAAAAGTTAACAAACATATGACAAACATGGACGGACATATTCAGCGAATAAAGAACAATATTTGTACTGGTTATTGAAATACATATTGAAATAAATTCCCTAACGAGATTTCAGAGCGGAGCGTTCCCAAGTGAACGATAAGTGGATATTATAAGCAGGTATAAGCCTGCCATAGAAGACGGATGGGCCCTCAAGAACTGACAGTGACAACGGGCTCGATCTTGGAATCCATTTTTATAAAGAGCATTATTAAACTACAGTGTATGTATACTATGTCTTGGATAACAAAATTGTATTTAAATACAAGTTTTTTAACGTATTTATGTTAAATATATCTTATATTAAATGTTATGGCTGTTTCTATTAACTTCTAATTTATTTTTTATTTTTGGCAATGGCAGTTATTTAATCTAAATTTGCATTACTATGGACAGCAGACTGTTCACGTGATGGTTAAAAAAAACGAAGAGAAAGAGTAACGGTGAGTAACTTATTTTATTTAAGTTAGATAGTTTATTTGGATATTAAGTTACATAGATATATAGTAAGTAGAGAGCTAAGCAGTATTTCACAATAAGTAAAGAAAGTATACCTATATTTCTTAATTTAAAGTATTAAATGTGTTGCTATGAATATAATGTTATTAGAGCTTATTGCTACAATTGGCAAGCTTGCAAAATGATCACCAGTGAAGCGAACAGTCTCTGAGACATTGTAGCACCATTTTACTGTACTCGTAAAATTGCATTGTCCATCGTTAGCATTATGTAAGTATAATGCCGGCATAAGAGGGTAACTTAATTTTATTTAAGATCTCGTAATTAGGAGATTAAGGTTATTATGAGCCTCCCGCTCTCTTGGCCTTAAATGGATATAAATACGTAATTACAGACCTTTTTGTATCCCTAAAATGTGTTATTAATTTCACGTTTGTGTTATAAAGAAAATTAATTCATCGTTCAATTGGCAAATATTTGATTCTGACGAGACATCTCGGATCCTAAGAATTCTACGTTATCAAAGTGAGTAGGTACACCAAATACTTCAACTTGTATCTATATTTAAATTTCTTTGGAGTACACAAAGCTCATTCATGTGCACTATTAAATACAAACATTGGTCCTAAGAACGGACATTAATTATTTAATTCTTACAAATTAATAAATGACAATTAAAACTATGATAGGTATAGTTAAGAAAACAAAAGTACAGTTAATGAAACAGTAACGGGTGTGGACTTAGGGATTTCCTGTTTATTTAAATTTTTCCCATTATACCAATGGCAATTATGTGCGACTGTACCTACTGTAGATACCTAGATATTACTACATACCCCATGCTTATGGTTAGGTAAGTTATAAAATCGGTTTTATAAAAATATATAACCTATTTTGTTGATCAATGGGGTTGGTTTGTATTCAGTGGTGAACATGCCCGGACTTAAAATTGTTTCAGACGCAAACAATCGCCGATCTCACTTTATATGGCACGAGGGTTAGCTCGAGATTCCTATTTAACTAACTAACTATTGTCAAGATTATTAACAAATGGGTAGTTCTACAAAGTAAGGAATTTTCGACAGCTCAGCTAAAATGTCATGAAAAATTGTTACAACCAAGTTTATTTTCATAACATATTGTTTATAATACCTACCTAGTTACTACTTATCTACCTCGGGTTAAAGAATATTTTATTTCTCACAAAAATTACAATAACAATTCACTTACGTGAGATATTACATGCTTTAAGCTGTTAAACAATATGATGAGTATACAAAATCATAGTAAATATTAATAAAATATAAAAAGAATGAGGTAGGTTTATAAAATAATTCGTCACACCAGCCACTCGACTTCCTTCACTACAAAAGAAACATAGATGTTTAAAACTTATGCATAACTAGAAGTGGCTTAGTTCAGGTATGATCGATCATAAGATTTTTTATTGTATTTTTTTTAATATGTGGTGTTTTAATGTTTTTTTGAAGCTATACATAGATTCAATTTCTTTTAAGTCTCTTGGAAGTTTGTTATATAATTGTGCACCTTCATAAATTAAGGTTTTCTTACCATAGTTTGTTCTTGGTTGTCGTAGATAGATATCGTTTGCACTTCTTAGCATTTTTCTTTGTACTTGTTTTTTTTTTGTGAAGCGTATATGAGTTTGTATGTCCTTATTTAATATTTTACGTATAAGTATACAAGTATTATATATATATGTTTGTTTAATATTCATAAGTTTTGTTTGTTTATATATTTTCTCGGTTGGCGTTAAATAATTATAGTGAAACAGGGATTTTATTAATTTATTTTGTGATACCTGTATGATAGCAAGGTTGGTCTTTGCCGATGTACCCCAGATTTCAATAAGATAGTCAAGATGTGGCTTGACCAATGAGTTATATATTGTATACCGTACTTGTAGTGGCAGACATTTGGCAATACTACGAATTGCCCCCGTTAAGCACACCAGCTTGCTCTTAATGCTTTCTATATGCGATTGCCATGACAAGTGGCGGTCCAAAATAAGACCCAAATATTTTTCTTGATCTTTCTTAGTGATTTCTTTATTATTTATTGTTAAGGCTTGATAGTTTTGAATTTTCTTGTTCTTTGCCGAGAATATAACATAATTTGTTTTTTCTACATTTATTGTTAAAAGATTAGATAGGAACGTGGAAGGTGGGATTTCTGAAAATTTGTTATTTGGTTTAGTTTTTGTACACGATGTCATCCCCATGAAGCAGGCGTTACTGTCATACGTTCTGGGGATGGCACTTGCCAGAGTTGAACCAATGGTAGCGAAGTAGTTGTTGAAACAATCACAGATTTCTTCTCCAGTCGTTATTATACCATTTTGCGTTTGTAATTTTGGTGGAAGTATTGTGTCTTTAACTTTATTGTTGGCAAGGCTGTTAATCAAACTCCACATTTTATTTGGTTTATTTTTGCAATTCTTAAACATTTTGTAGTAGTATTCTTTTTTCGTATTTTGTATAAGTTGTGAAATAGTGTCCCTTTCTTTTTCAAAAATCTGTTTGTTGTTTGCCTCTTTCGGGTTTTTTTTGTATTGCTGCCATAAAATATTTCTTTTTTTGATTCCAGATATAATATCTCTATTGATCCAATCTTTTCTAGGCGGATTAAGTATTTTAGTTTTTACATATTTACATTTTGATAGGCTTGACATTAGTTTTTTTTCCAACGCTTCAAAATCACTGTGCTCATTTTTATAACTATATTCTTCAACGGTCTTACACAGTTTTTTGTAGTCTATTGTTTCATATTTTTGTTTTATCAGAGGTTTTGGGTGATATTTTTTAAGTTCTAAATAAATTTGTTTGTGATCTGACATCGAAGATTCAATAATTGCTAGGTGGAAATCATTTTCATTTAAATTAGTAGACACGTGGTCTATGATAGTTTTGGTGGTCTCTGTTTCACGTGTACAGTGCTTTTCACACACTTTGTTTAATATTTTATAGCCACATTCTATCAAAGTATCTTTGTAGTTATTTGTATCCCGACTTGAAGTTAGTAAATCGTAGTTGAAGTCGCCAAAAATTAAAGTTCGCTTCCTTTCCTGCAATTTCTTTGAATAAATATCAAGAAAGTCATTTGTGCTCGTTCTTCCTGGTTTGTATATAGCTCCTATGTCAAGAGAAAAATTTTCAAGGTGAATCCATAAGTAATGGTTTTCATTTGGGTATAGGTCATCAACAAGGTTATGTTTCAGGTTATTATGGGCAAAGATAGATACTCCTCCACCTCTACCTTTAGTTCTAAAGTTGTAGTAATGCGTATAGCCCGGCAACTGGAAACGTTTAGCTTCTTCATTGCTTTTAATCCACGTTTCACAGAGTATTATTATATGGGTAATGTTAGAGAATGACTGTACGACACACCGTAGCTCATCAAATTTACCAGGTTTTACAATGCTTCGGATATTGGCATAAAGACATTTGAGAGATGTTTTTGAGGTTACTGTATCTTTATAGTTTTCGATAAGTTGGTAGGAAATATTACTAGTTGGATGTGTATCACTGTTGGGGCTTCTAGCGTCTATTGTTTTGAGTTTTTTGATAGTGCATTTAATTTTGTTATCTTAGGAAATCCTTTAATGTATTTGATAATTAGGCTTGTCTCTCCATTTTCAGTGCGCAGTTTAAGTTCTTCTTTTAATTCCCTTAGGTGTTTTTGCTGCTGTGGCGTTTGGTCGGCAAATATTTTGATCGCGCCCAATTCAATGTTATTTTTATTTCGTAGAATGGATACTACTGTGTCTTGATTAGAAAAACATATCTTAATTGGTCTATTTTTTTCCAGGAATATATTTTCCTAGACGCATGACTTTAGAGGGGGATGAATATTGGTCGGAAAACAACTTTAGAACTTTTAATACTTCATTAGTATCAAACTCAATTCTTTCAGTCATATTCCTGATTTCTGCCTCAGCTATACCAGTTAACACAATATTTTTGCTTCGAATGTTACGCTCTTGTAGTTCGGCCAGCATAGTTTCACATATAACAGGCTTACTCGGAGTAGATGATTGCATGCTTGAGGTAGTCTTTAGCGATATAATATCCGACTCTAGTGCCTGAATTTTAACTACGCTTTTATTAGTAGTATCTACAAGTTTTAGCATATCTGATTTTATAATGTCCTGTTCCTTGACCAAACGTTCGACAGTTGAGTTAATTTTGTTTACTTGATCCTTAATTGTGGTAATATCTGAGCTGATTTTATTCATATTTTCAATCTGGTTATTACTTACAGCAGTTAAGAGTATCATCATTTCACTCATTTGCTTCCTTATTTCGCTTAGTTCGGCCGTCGCAGGTTATCCTCATCCAGTAATTGTTTCCTCTTATGACAAAAAGATGTCTGTGCTAATTCATGAAGATCAGAGAGGTTTGGTTGAGAGCCACTTCGTTTTGCAACCTAGTCTCTAAAAATAATTTAGATACTAATATATTATCTTAGGAAAAAAAATACTCAAAGCGTCAAATTCCCAGGATCCTGGAGTGTCCCACGAGCAAAATTGAATCTAATGTGCAATATTATTTATTTTCTACTACATTGAGCCCATAAGTTAAACCAATATAAATGACATCCTATTATTATTGTTACCTAGGTGACATATTACTAATTTATTGTAACAAAAACATTATAAAAACTTTGTCCAGAAGTTGTCCCAACAGTTTTATATCAGGATCCTGCCCAATGTTAAATAAGCGAATATTCAATATTCTATTAGCCGCGCGACCTTGACGTTTAGCCGAGTTTGTTGCCGGTACGAAAGAGACAAAGAATACCACCTATCGTTTTGCACCCAGTGTGTTGCTTAGTCTGCCCGGCACATTTGATGGAGGAAGTCGCGTCACAATCAGTCGAGCTCACAGAATCCTGGTAAGATATTTAATTACGAAATACATGTGGTAATATGGTAATTGTAGCATTTTGATGTATAAATTGCTTACACGAAGGCTTAATGCTGCTTGATTTTGGTTGAATGTTATAAATAGACGTTATTTTTAAATATTATTCCGAAATTCTCAGGATCCTATCAAATAAATAGCCAGGATACTGAGAAAAATGCAGGATCTTGAGTGTTTATATTGAAATATAATTTTTGTTCAACATCATATGTTACTTTTTCTGCTATATACTATGAAGTCAAAATAATAAAGCAGTTAGCTAGTTCAAATAATCAATTTATCTATAACTAATAAGTATGATCACTGAACTAAGCATTGCAATTCGTATAAACGTTTCAAAATATCAGAAAAAGATAAATACAACGTAAACGTACATTTAAAACATGTGCCTATGTCCATTTATATTATAATTTTCTTTATTATTTTGTATTTGCCTGAGCTCGAACTCAAAACAAAACTATTTACAATCTCAGTTTCCTGCTGCTTGATTTCTTAAAATTGCCATAACTCTAATATTTTTGAATATTTTGTCCGTTCCACTTAACATAGGCTAAAAGACCATGTAATCTTTATGATAAACTATATTTTGTGACCATAATGAAAAAAAATCGTCGGGCCGGAATCGGACTCATTTTCGTCCTTAGTTTGTAGAACAACCCACATAACAATAATTTAGTTGTCAATTTTTCATCAAAATACGTTGATAAAAATACCTGACAAAACTATTTTATGTGTTAGTCTTTTGAACACGGCCAGGTTTTAAGGTAAAAGATTAACAAAATAATCATTTAACGAAAAATTTAACATAACAAAACTTTATTGTTAGTCAATCGTTTTTATTTTCATCACAGAGGTTTCACGTGTGGCATATTATATAAGCAGTAATAATATTTATACCTATTGAAAATATTAACTTGAAGTTGTCTTTACCCTCTATTTATATTTTCATATGCGTAATTTGGTACGGTTTACCGACAACCTCATCCCAAAAATTTGTCCCTGGCCAGAGGATGCCCCAGTATTCGACGACAAAGGGAAAACTGCGTACCCGGGTGTACGTATTGATATAACCACGAGAATAGCAACCACACAAAAACGCTTGGACAATACATTGTATATGTACAATATCTTTATACGTGAACATTTAAAAAAACTCATTTTGATATTTTGCTACATGCTGAGTAGATGAAAGACTACATGAAATAATATTATTGTACGTACCTAATCTATGTTAATGTAAAATAATACTGAAAAAGTAAATGATATATCACCGTGGATGTTAGTACTCATTTCAGGGTTGGATCTATATCAGAATTTGTTAAGCGTGGTGAACCCAACCAAGAAAGATGATATTTGAACCCAATCAACATAATGTTACTACTGTTGTTTACTAAGTAAATTTTCTTTTCTTGCAAAAAAATACTCCCCTTTGATTAGATTGCCTTTAAGAAACGCCTTAAAATAGAAAAGGAATCCTAGTAACTTATGTTCATTCACATAGCTACGAGCGTTTCGATCCCTCGCCGGTCATGGTGCAAAAAATAAGTTCGTAAAGATAACTTTGATATAAACAAACACTTCTGATAAAAATACCCTCGAGACTTTTCTTCTCAATACTGAGAAACCTTTTGTTTACTCGTATACCTATGTATATTAGAAATTTGTAGACTTTGATTTATCTTTCCGAGAAACTTTTATGCAAGAGTTAATTTTATATGTCACGTGGGTTAGCTCGATTTTTCTATTTTTATTTACCTACGTATATAAGTATGAGATTATATTTATACTTTCAAGCAAATAGCATTTTATTGTTTACATTTGCTAGGTTTTTACTGTGTGGCTGAATGTTAGCTCACAAAGCAAAAACAGGAACAGGCTCTCAAATGCCGCTGCTGGAACTTACCAGTAGGAGCCTGGTCGTATCGAGTCAGGTAGTTACTCCATTGGACCTATCTAATATGCTATGGTTTTTTTCCTGTTTTCCTTCACCCAAAGCTCAAGCTAACTGTCGGGTACCAACATATACCTAACCTGGTATATGCATAAAAAAATTCAAGTAGACATTGTTTTATAATCTTCCAAGTTTTATATCAATCATTTCAATATTACAAACAAATATGGCGCTTTTCTTTAATACCAATAAAACTCAGCTTAATACATTACTTTGTATACAAATAAATAATAATAGATATAACTTCACGCGTACATTGAAAAAGAAAACAATTTATACTGTGCTAACAATATAAATAAGCGCTATCTTTCCTGCAATTATCTCCCTATTTATGTGCGGAAAATGTCGACCTCCGGGAAAGTTGTGAGCCTCCTATTCCTATAGAAAACAGCGGCGAGCCTCACTCGACGTATTATTAAATCTACTAATCATTATAAGCTGGAAATACGATAGGTATGTTGAAACTGTTAATTAGAACCGTCGTAAATAAGCTTATATAATTAACAATGTTGTTGTCCCAGAAACTTCTTCATCATCATTCCTTTAACACTTTTCTTAACATAAATAAGATTTTATTATCCTTTAGATATATCATTTGTGTGGATAAATAACTTTAAGTTTTTACCTATAAAATAGAATAAAATAAACACAAATAGCGTGTCTATTGAATACATCGTATTTACAAATGTTATGTGGACATTATAATACGGCTTAATTAAAACTGTTTCACTAAAAACAAAAAATTGTAATCGCATGCGGCATGACTGAATAGCCATTCAACGCAGGGTTTAATCAATTTATAATTTGATACAGATACGAGACGTGGGTTGGGCTTATGTATAAATCCTATGCATAACACGACACGCACGTTATTCATAAAACGTGTAGAATATTTAAATTGATGTATTAATTGGTTAAGTAAACGATTTTGACGTTAAATCGAGACGCGACGGGGGCAGTCAACAGACAAGCACTACGTAGGCACTTCAAGTCGATAGTGCTCGACTCGAGGGAACTTCTCAACCTTAATATTTTCTTTGCTTTTTATCTGCATTAGTTCGTAAGTGATATCGTTGAAATATCTTTAAATGTTCATGTAAATGACAATTTATACAGGATGATTTAGTTAACAGTATTCGTTAATGAAAGTACAGAAAAGTTTATAAATAAAATCATCGTGAAATTTTTCAAATCTCGTTAATTCACATTTAAAAAATTAATGCTTTTGAAAATTCTATTTGCACCACACTTTGCAATATCGCGTGCAATTTACGAGGGATTTTGATGAATATAAATTATATCATTATAATGTGGTGTCATGTAATCTGAGCTGCCATCTATTTTAATGACGTACGATCTGGGCCCATGGTTACGAGAGCTCTTAACACGTAAACGGCCTTACTGTTTTCAATATAATTTTTAAGCTCTCCAGTGCTAGAATGTAAAATGTCGCAGGAAACCGTAATCCAAAACATAAAGTTCTCCCATTAACATCTGTAGTCGTTACATTATTCAAGATAGTAAACGTTTCCAACTTGTTTATGGAGTCCGACCGACTGGTAGAGTGCTCACAAGTTACTCAAACTTGTTACTCTGAAGTCGGTTTATGTAATTAATAAATACAACAAATTAATTTTCTCTAACAGTTCAAACTATGATGTTTAACCTACAAGGATAACTTATGTAAGGTAAGTTATAAATGCAAGTTTGGTAATACATAAGTAACCATAAACGGGCCTTAATGCCTTTAAAATCCAAACGATATCTACTATATCTATAGGTATATTTGGAAGATTTTTATAGTTTGCTAGTAATTCACGTATGGAGGCTTCTATAAATATAAACACGTTTTACAAATAGTTCATAACTGGCACTTATGTTTTCCAATAGCCAATAAATATAAGAATGAGCGAAGCGCGTACCAACATACAGGGTCTCATTCATCGCACGCACATTAATATATCTAAACTACGCTTGTCTTTAGTCGCCATTGTTCTGGATGCCGATAAAACTTAATTAGGCATTATGTGAACGTCCTTATCATAACCAGGTGAACAACTTCCATGAATGCCTTTGTACAATCGATTGGAGCTACATTATTCTCACTAATTTCACTAACTTGTAAACCATGAAAACTCAGGCATGTTGGTATAATTTAATAAAGAGGTATACTCATTACTGGTCCTTCATTTTAGGTCTATACAACCTATGAAATTGCCGATTTGTATAAAAAAGTTAGAGTACAGTTTTTTATATCTTTTAACTTTTTTAATAGAAGTATTCACCGATGCTATCGGTGCATCTTTGCCAGCGCAGTGGCACTTTATCGATGCCCTTCTTGAATAAGTTTTCTGGATGGGAAGTGAAAAACACTTCAAAGGCATTTTGTAGTGCCTCTCGGGTATTGAATTTTATTCCGGCCAAGAAGTTTTCCAAATTCTGAGAAATTCTTTATAGAGTTTGTTGCCTCCCGTCCTGTTGACTTCTTCGTTAAAAGGGCATCGGTGAATAGCCACTGCGCGGGCATAGATGTAATTATACACTCTCTTCAATGGTAGGTACTGAATTTTGGGACTCACTTTTAAGGGTACAAAGGACTAAAGGGTTTATTATCATTTTTTTTATAGCATATACCAAGTTTACGTTTGACCACCAACTCTGTTTCATGATTGGACCTACACTGTCTACGTAATCACATTACTAAATGATAAAAAGAGATAGTAGGTATACCTACATTAAAACAGAGTGCAAATGTAAAATAATGAATGAACTCACCTATCGTTGTGAGCGCCAACGTGCACCAATAATAACTTTGTAGATACTGCTTCACCACATCCGCCGTTTCAGTGTCGTGATACACCCAGTTTTTACTACCGAACCCATTGTTTTTATATATTATATGGTACAAGCACCCGTTCCAATGAAATATCACTAATAAATAATGAATTAAACTGGTTGATCTAAACAAGTTAGGATAGTTCGTATGCCGCTCAGTTCGATCCATGAAAGCCCAGAACCGATATATCTTGACGAGGCGGAAAGACCGCAAGATGGAGTTGAAACCGATGGAGAGGTAGAGGAAGTCTAACGGCAGTAAACAAAGGCAGTCTATGTAAAACGTGGTAGAGTTCATGTAATGCACCCGCATTTTGGTAGTATCTGTCTGCAGCACTCCGTCTTCTAAGTACCCCGTTCTGAAGTGAAACACGATGTCCACAAAATACAGGAAATCCGAAAAATAGTCTAGGCAGAACCAAACTACGAGCGTCTCGCCTGAAACAAAATACAATGAATTATTAAAACATATAGTTATTTGGTTTGCCCACAATGTCACCGGCGGAAGTGATGATGTGGCCAAAGGTAGTAAACACACAAAACTTGAGAAGTTGGAACGAGCTCTCAAGTTGCTAATAAACACGTTGATTTATTTATCAAGAATAAAAACAACTTACAGTTATTACACCTCAGTCTAACAAATACTTTTTGGTTTTCTATTAGGTTAATACATTAATATTGCTATTGGTAAAACATCTTCTATCTATTACGTTTTAGTAAATGTCAAGAATTAAGATCAATTTCAACAGTAACCAAGAGCAAACTCGGAAGGTAGTAGCGAATAAGATTACGTGTTGGCGAAACTCATCCCAGCTGCTAAGAGGCAATGAAACAATAGGAAACTGAGCCGGCGAAACATCGAAACGTTACCTTTGCAAAGTATTATATTGTCTTCGGTGCGAGACATTTAACTCGGAAAGCTATTTAGGTAAGTAATTTAATTCTCAGCGGGGCAAGTTGGCGGAAACTATGCGCGGAGTGCACTAAGTCGGTGCAGCCCTAGACTGACGTCGCCAATCTTGGTCTCTATCTAAATGAAGACTTCTTTTGCATAGACTCAAAATTGGATTTTCTTCCACTTTTGCGTCTTTCAAATTCACCCGACGTCGAAAATAAGTAGCGAAACATGGATCAATTTAATATTTTCTTCTCATGTCCACTGAACGGAAAATTAATAAAATTGAAATTACCGTTAATCTCTTGGAAGGCGAACCTATAGACGATAACCCATAAATTGTAGAGGAAGGCGAGGGAGACAACCATGGACCAGTAGTAGCATAGCCGGCCAGCGGGGTCGAACAAGAAGGACCACTTGCGTCCAGTTCGTAACCGCCCGCTCGTGTACGTCGACCGCCGTCGAAGACCCCCTCTGCTGCCACTGTCAACAATTACAACATAACTTTACTTTCTAGCTTATGCACACAAAATATAAAATACATTTTTATTAGTACAATCCAATCGTGCTATATATTCTACACATCACAATTGTTTATCATATACTATAAATTGAGACTGGCGGTTGCCAGTCTCAATTTAAACTACAAAATACAGAATATTCTTTGACATACATATAAACAAACAAACAAACAAAACAAAACAAAACAAAAGCCTTTATTTCTGACATTCTTTTCTCATTACAATAATCAATTACAAATTATTCAAACAGACAGCGTCAAACTTGACGTATCAAAATTTCTCGGCATAAATATTTTATTATTTTAATATTAATTTTATCGTTTTGTTTCAGATCGGTGGTTGGTGTGCACGTCTCGTATCCTGCCGGGAGGTGATCTGCCGCCTCCAGGGCTGCATCTCTTTCTGCGCAATCGGCATAGGCGGCCATCAACACACCCGGTCTCAAGATAATTTTAGTGCTATGTTTTAGTTTTATAAATGCTCCCTTTGGGCATACATGTTGGTCCTGGCACCAATTCTGACCCACAACCTTGCAGCCAGGTTAGTGGTACATCGCATGAAAATTTGCTGAGATGTGGGCAGTGTTCTCATCCTCGCTATTTTCGTGGAAACCGTGGTCTGAAAATTCATATTGGAAAGGTACATAAACCTGTTTCAGTATTAATCAATCAGACTAGCTCTGCTAATTCTGGCATTTTAAATTCGACCACAAATTCAAATACTTCCGAGCAACCGTTTTGGCAAAGGATTTGTTTTTTAAAAAATAATGTTCCGGTATTAAAGCGAATACCTCGCGGAGCACGTTTCTGTGTGGCTTCAGCTTTATGTCTATCTATAGACAAAATTCTTAGCCAGAATTCGCAGAGTGCTTGGGAAGAACTGCTCACATTTTCTTACAGGGTGCTGCATGTTCCTAATCGCCAGCAAAATGAGATCTCTCTAACTCAAAAAATAAAAAATAATTGTTCACATCCAGAATTGGCCTCAATTCTAATATATTCGAAAAGTCAATTTATCAATCAGGCAAACCCTATTAGAAAAATTGAAAATAAAGCCAACGACGGCGATTTCAAGGGAGCAGCACAGCTTTTATTTTCAAGCGATGTTGTCGCTGCAGACACACCTGAAACCCTCTGTGCTTTAAGGTCTAAACATCCACCTCCGCTCCCAAATATAATTTTTCCGGATCCCCCTTCATCTGACCAAACCAGTCTAAATTGTACCTCCAAAGATCTTCTAAATGTAATTTTATCCTTTAAACCTGGCTCTGCTGGTGGCCTCGACGGTTTTACACCACAGCATTACAAAGATCTTGTTTGTGGTGCCGCCGGGGACGCTGGCACTAAATTGTTATCGAGATTAACCTCTCTTATAAATTTTATGTTGGCAGGAAAGGTGCCGAGCCCCATCACCGAGATCATTTATGGGGCCAACCTTTGCGCCCTTTCCAAAAAAGACGGTGGAATAAGACCGATCGCGGTGGGTAATACTATCCGTCGTATGGCTTCCAAAATTTGCTGTCGTCACATTCTCCCGATAGCTACTGATTTATTTCAACCAATTCAACTTGGTTTTGGCTCAAAGGGAGGTTGTGAGGCAGCGGTACATGCGGCTCGGACCTTTCTTTTAAATAACGGAGGTGATGTTCTGCTTAAGGTTGACATAAAAAATGCATTTAACTCTGTCGATAGGGCCGCTATGTTGACACAAATAAGGGATATTTGTCCTGACATATATTCTTACTTGTGGCAATGTTATGGCCATCCTACAAAACTTTTTTATAAAACACAACCGATCATTTCCGGTGTAGGTTGTCAGCAGGGCGATCCTCTCGGTCCTGCCATTTTTAGTTTGGCCATTCAACCAATCATATCTAAATTACAGTCTAAATTTAATGTTTGGTATCTAGACGATGGAACTCTTGGAGGTGATGCGACTTCTGTTATCAGAGATTTAAAATCTCTAACTGAAAAATTTAAAAAAATTGGTCTTGATTTTAACTGCTCCAAATGCGAGATCCTAGTTTCAGATTCTGTTCCTGAATCTGAGAAATCCAAAATTATTCAAGATTTTAATGATTTGGCACCAAATATTAAATTAATCTCAAGGGATTCGCTTCTTCTTCTCGGAGCCCCCGTCTTAGATGAATCCATTCCTGGGTTTTTTGAGCAAAAGATACAAAATTTTAATGAATCCTCTCATCGACTTTATGACATAAATGCGCATTATGCATTTTTTATTGTACGACTATGTCTTTTTGTGCCGAAGTTTACGTATTTACTCCGCTGCACCCACTTATTCAAATTCGATCAATTATTAGAAACTTTGGACAACATGATCAAAATTTCTCTTTCTAAAATCCTAAATTGTTGCCTAGACAACAACAAAGTGTGGTCTCAAGCCACCCTACCCGTACGATATGGTGGCCTAGGAGTGCGTAAAATTTCTAGCGTATCACTGCCGGCATTTCTGTCCTCGGTATACAGTGTGAGTGACCTCGTCAGATCTGTTTTGGAACCAACTATTGGATCTGTTGAGGTTTCTTACCTATCCGATGCCAGAAATGCTTGGCAGGTAGCTTGTCCAGGCACAAATATTCCGACTTTGAGTCACTCTCAGAGAGAATGGGACAAACCTCTTTGCGAAAAAACTTGGCAAATTTTATTTTCTGATTTTTCTACTGATTCGGACCGGGCACGTTTGTTAGCTGTCTCTCAGAGTGAATCAGGTCACTGGTTGCAAGCCATTCCATCTAGTAATATCGGGACTTTGTTAGACCGCATAACATTAAGTTTGTGCATTTGTCTTCGTCTTGGTTCCAGGTCCAATCATCCTCATCGCTGCCGCTGTGGGGATCTTGTCAATGAGCTCGGCCATCATGGGCTTTCGTGTTCTCAAAGCGCCGGTCGTATTTCACGCCACGTGGCTCTTAATGATATTATCCGTAGGGCTCTTGTTGTCGCCGGCGTGCCTTCTGTACTCGAACCAGTCGGTATTTCGCGTGGCGACGGCAAGAGGCCGGATGGTATGACTTTGATCCCGTGGAGTGTCGGCAAGCCGTTGGTGTGGGATGCCACTTGTGTCGATACACTTGCGCCATCTCACTTACCGGTGACTTGTAAAGCCGCGGGAGCGGCTGCGAAAGGTGCGGAAAATTCAAAATTCAAAAAGTACGCCTGTATTGGTCCAAATTATCAATTTATGCCTTTTGCGGTTGAGACCATGGGTCCGTGGGGGTCTGAAGCTCGTCGTTTCGCAAATATTTTATGTAAAAAATTAATCGAGGCCTCGGGTGACCGGCGGGCGGGGAGCTTTTTCCGCCAACGCATCAGCTTGGCCATCCAAAGAGGAAACGCTGCCAGCCTTCTGGGAACCTTGCCGATCGGCAGCAGCGGCAGCCTCGAAGATGTTTTTTATGTATTGTAATTGTACATTTGCATGTATATTTTGTACATTTGTTGTAAATATTACAAATTAAATTCAAATTAATTACAATTAATATTTTTACATATGCATGCATTTATTTAATATCTATTTAGAAATTACATTGATTAGTTAATTACTTATTTATTATTTATTTTATCTACACAATTATTATTTAAGTTTTCAATCATTATACTAAGTATTTTTAAAGTATTTATTTTTATATATTATTTGTCTTTCATTGTGACATCAGTAACATTTGAATTTTCAGCAACGTTTATATCAGATTGCCCTTTGGCAAAGGCCTCCCCCAGAGCTTGCCATATTTTTCTATTTGTGGCTGTTCTTCGCCATAGTGTTCCGGCTATTTTTTTAATGTCTTCCTCCCATCTTTTTTTCTGTCGTCCCTTCTTTCTTTTGCCTTCCCGAGGATACCACATGGTTACATTCCTGGACCATTTTTCTGTTTTGTTTCTGATCATATGACCTGTCCAGTTCCATTTGAGTTTGTTAACTGTATATGTAACATCGGTAACTCTAGTTTTTTGTCTAATGATCTTTAGTTTAACCTTATCAAGTAATGTAATGTTTAAAATGAGCATTTTTTTTAGACATACATATAGTAAAAGGCTAATGCACTTTACATTATTTTAACCGATAAAGTGGTTAGGGCACAGCTACCAAATTATATAGGTGTGAAACAAACGAACATTCGTATCTAAAATGAAGAATGAACAATTTGTATCTAATTTTAACATTAACTAAATAATGAGAAATATATTATAGATCTGCGTGCGATACCATTGTGCTTCAATAGTATCACTGTTGAATCCTATACAAACTCAAATGTAACCTTAATTAACGTAACACACGAGCTGTTCAGTGTTTCGTGTAGAACGAAGATAATATTCAGCGTATTAGGATACAATGAATACCATATTGAACAATATACCTACTCAGGAACCTATTTATTACCAAGCGGTATTGGCGTTGTAGTGCGTGCCCATTACCGATTCGATTCGGAAGCTATCGGCATCTGATTCGTTTACATAAGATGTTATATACAAGCACATAGCTGCTCTATGTTAAGACATTATGGCTTACGAGCGTGTACACGCAGGTATCAGATGCAGAGACGTTGTACGATAAATGTAAGCAACGGTGTTTGTATTAGTTGATTGTTTGGAGTAAGCTCCGATTGACTGAGTTAACTTTGGAAAGGGATGTGTGTTTGCGTAATTTCGACTGGAATAATTGAATATCTCGTTTACCACCTGCGGGGTGGCCGCAAGAATATCAATGTATGTACCTATCCTATTAATCCACTGGATTCTCCCGACATTCAAGGGAAGGAGCCCGCCGCAGGATTGCGGTCCTAATAATAACTGATAAATTATCTCCGACATATATTTATTTATCATATATTTATAAATTGTTAAAAAAAACATACAAATATATCCTAATGATAGCATTTGTTGTGACCGGAATTTGTACACTTTCTTTTTTCTTTTAGTTTTTATATTTTTTTTTCATTTTGGCGCCCCCCTAGTTCAGGGGCTGAGGGAAAATCATAATGACATTAAAAATTACTAACGCGATCTTAGATACCGACCGCGACCTATATTGTCAACGTACTTGCTTCATGAAAATGTTCGTAGGTATTTTGTAATATGGTTTGGTTATTTAAATGCGTACTACTTTGAATCACAGTATACTCGCAAGAAATGTAAGTCTGATACATTATTAGTTCAGAAAAACTGAGTATCTATCTTTGTTACAGTTTAAACTAATTGACAAATTCAACCGTAAAAGAAAAGGAAGTCTAGCCACAGACCGTTTTAATCCGAACCAACGCCTTTGCTTGTTTGCTTTTGGCGAGCACTGTGCAAACTAATCAATTCAGTGATCTTTCCACTAACTTTGGCTACTAAAACTACCGAATTGCTTCGAGCAAATACATGATCTCTAGAACCGTTTTAATTAAAAAATGTATGTCACATATCCTCGATTAGTTTAAATACAATCGTATTAATAATATAAATGCGAAAGTATGTGATTGTGTGAAGTTGTTACATTCAAATCCGTAACTGCAAAATGTTTCTGGATGAAACTTGGTCCAGAGATAGATCATATCAAGAACACATAAGGTTTTTCGGGAACAATAGTCGTTCATGTAGACGCAAGATATACCTAACTTATAACAGCTTACCTACGAGAAGAGTATAAATTAAATTATTGGCTTAATTTTTTATAAATGCTGTATACCTGCTTTCAATATAATGCGATAATCCTCTTTAGTAAAATTTTGTTTAATATTTCCATCTCATCGGCTTCCGCATCGAACTGTTACTGAATTACTGAATATTTTAATAGATTTTATTCGAGAGTAAGGGTGCGTTAATGGGCTCAGCAAAATAACCTGCGCCCTAATAATCCAATGAACAATATAATGTCGGCAATAATAGGATACGGGCACAGCTTAAAACATAGGTACTCATAATGCTGATGGCGCTCGTTTATTCTGTGAGTATAATTAAAGTTATTATTATCATATTACAAATATTTTTCAAGCACGAGCTGACCGATTTTCTTAAGGAACAGAAAATCAAAGATTCGTATCACACGCCAGCCAATCAGGTGTGTTGCATCGGCGAGTCATTCGATTTTCAGAAGGTATAATATTTTACTACTGTCGGATGCCCACGATTCAAATATTTTTTATTAATCTTACCAGGGGAAGCGTCAGGTACTTCATGAAATCGTTACTTTAAAAATCAATAGCACACAGGCACAATAAAATCATACACGTGCTTTCAGGCATAACTGCCATAATCTAAAGATTAATAATAATTTTCTCAGTATCATCAAAATAATAGAGACTCTAATGCTTTTTTTGTGACAAAACTGATAAAAATAAGTAATGTTATTACAATCATATTTTCATAATTAAAAGGTACCTATTTTGTAATTAATTTATTACACTGTGAGATACAAGTGATTAAGTACTAGTTTTGCAAGCGTTTATAGCTGCTGTAACCGCTTACCTTAGTAGTTTAAAAATCACTACTTGTTAGGTAGGTTGTATCGTTTTTATGAAATATAAAAATTATGTTGTATAATTGCGACATACATTACTGTTAGTTAAAATGATAGTGACGATTTTTATTATAATCCGGCGAATACTCATGATTTTTTATCCAATATCAATGAGTGAGAGAACAATTTATTCTCCAAGCATCAAAAACTGTTTAGAATAATTGAATTAAACAAATAGCTGAGCATTTATATTTTACTGAAAATGCTTTGAAAATGGGATCCAGAAACAAATTGTCACGACTCTTTTATTTGTCATTACAACGTAACGTCCTCTTGTATTTCTTCTGTTTTAATGAGAACCCCATTATATTTGATGTCTAGCACCATTTGTTTGTTGTCATTTAGCTATTTTAAATATTTGAATTTCACGTTAGAAATATTGAATGAAAAGATCAACAAAACCTCTTACAACCTTCATCCCAACAATAGTGTCAATAACAATATTAGGTACCTACATCGATAGGTGAGCTGGTATGTTTAGTACAAAAAAGTTTCGTTATAGAAACGTGTGAGAACAATATAGTGTCAGACAATACCTATCAGTGCCGTTGCAATGCGGCGGTGCGAGGTGATTGTGTGAGTGATGTGGCGCGGGCGTGGCGGGCGCGTGTGGCGTGTGAGGCGTGCTGCGCCACCCGCCCAGCAGCGGCGCCTCCCCGCTAGCACCCAGCAGTTTTAATCTAAACAATACAACAAATTACGCTGATCAAAAGCATCAAAACTTTATTAGGTCTGGACGATATTTGTCTGAACCCTCTTCATGGCGCATGAGACGATCGCGGTCTGGTGATGGAGCTAGGAGTTGCTTCAATGTCTGTTAATAAGTCGATCATGCTATCGCGTATAAGTTTTGTCTTAATTAATATTTAATCCTATTCATTGCACGTAATCACAAAGGTAAAATTCAGCGAGAGACATATCGTAACCACTTGAATTTCACATAATAAATTATTTACTTATAAGTATTCATAAAATATTTTTAAAAATAATTAATTAAATCAAATAGATAGTGAAGAAAGTATCCCACCAAAAACATAAATGTAAAAAAGGAGTGCCAAGTTCAATACAAAAATTATTCTCTGCTGTGGGCTTCGCCGCAAAAAGAATGGAGATCTGAGATTGAGTGCCAAGTTCTATGCAAAATCCAAATATGTAGTCTAAGGGCTGTCTTGGCTGGTTTTCCCATACGAATTATATAGCCTTCGCATGTTCTAAACCTGTTACCTTTCGGTTCTTATTTTATTATTCCGAAAATTTGGCTTGCTGGTAGAAACTACCCATCGAATATAAGGCTCTTCCATGACTGTGTAAAAGTAGGTACTTAATAATAATTCGTATGGGAAAACCAGCCAAGTCAGCCCTTAGACTACATATTTGGATTTTGCATAGAACTTGGCACTCAATCTCAGATCTCCATTCTTTTTGCGGCGAAGCCCACAGCAGAGAATAATTTTTGTATTGAACTTGGCTCTCCTTTTTTACATTTATGTTTTTGGTGGGATATCATTACTTTTTGTAGGTAAGTACATATCCTCGTAACGCCGTGGGTCCTTTTAAAAGGATCCTTAAGAAAACATAGCAATATCGCAGCATAAACCGCAACCTTATAGGTCAGATATCGAGAGACAACCGGACAGCAAGACGGCGCTCGCGCTTATGAGCGCGGCTGCCGCTCGCTCGGCCACGTTCGCGTCAACGGTTCGATTCGGTTGTCACAGCTTAAGCTTATGAAATTTAGAACACATATGTATCTTGCAAGTCTCAATATATGAGCTAAATTTGATACGTTTATGTAAAATAGTTTTTGATTTATGAGGGGGTCAAAAGTGGCTCCAAATGGTTCGTGTAATATTACACACGGTGCGGCTCGCCAGTTCTGTTTCTTGAACTAGGCTTGACACGCTCCCGCGTGTCTAGATACCTTTGTTTCAACATAATCCTCGGTTTAATAAAATAAAAACGTTGACGTGAATTTTTACTTTGCACAGTCTGGATATATCACTGAAATAGAGTAACATGGAAAGCACAATATTATCCATTCGCTTCATGGGATCTTTCCACGTCTTTTTATATTCTTCCAAAAATTTGATTTAACCTATATCAATTACAACAAAATCACAACAGTCGCTCAAGATTATATGCAAACTTATTCAGATATGACATTTTATCAGAAAAAGGAAATCGATTGAAGTCCAATCGACTTAGCACACGAGCGGTTACCGGTAGAAATTGGTTTTTCCAATGTGGGTTCGCGGGAGTGGAGGCCAAAGGAGCCGGCTAGAGCTAGCTGTCGGCACCGTGAAATGAGATATAAACCGTTCAAAAATGCAATCGGTTCTATTGCCACGAGGCGGCGATCGAAGCTTCTGTCCCTTAAAAAGAGTTGCCACTTTTACCAGGATCATCTGAAGTCAATCATATTATAAAAAAAGTAAATCAAATACTATCAACTACAATTTTTCATGAAAATATTCAATTTATGCCTTTTGCGGTTGAGACCATGGGTCCGTGGGGGTCTGAAGCTCGTCGTTTCGCAAATATTTTATGTAAAAAATTAATCGAGGCCTCGGCGGGCGGGGAGCTTTTTCCGCCAACGTATTAGCTTGGCCATCCAAAGAGGAAACGCTGCCAGCCTTCTGGGAACCTTGCCGATTTGCAGCAGCGGCAGCCTCGAAGAAGTTTTTTATATATTATAGTTGTACATTTGTTTGTATATTTTGTACATTTGTTGTAAATAAAATTATAATAAATAATAATAATAAATATCCTCGGACATTTTTCACACACGGCTATCTGATCCCAAACTAAGCAGAGCTTGTAATATGGAAACCAGATGACTGATATAATACATAGACAACTTTTTTTTTTTGTAAATACATACTTAAATAGATAATTACACTCAGACTCAGGACAAATAGACATGTTCATGCACACAAATGTGTGTCCTGGATGTGAATCGAACCCACGACCTGCGGCGTGATAGGTAGTGTCTTAACCAACCACGCCAACCGGCCCGTCGGTTAATGAAGCGTATTAAGGCATTGAATAGGGTGTACAACACATTAGCAATACGAGGGGATTGCTAATGTGTTGTACACCCTATTCAATGCCTTAAAGGCGAACTGGCTCTCAAGTGCAAATGCCGGAACACACCAACAGGTGCTTGGCGACAGATTTTCAACTTGAGGGTGGTAGCCAGCCAGTCGAGTACTACAAAGTACCCTACCACCGTGCTGTGGTTTCCTCACGATGTTTTCCTTCACCGAAAGCTCAAGCTCATTGTAGGATTCGAACCCACGACCTTCGCCGCGGTATTCGACGTCACTTACCACTGAGCTATCATCGCATTGTGTGTGTGTTTTTATAATTTATATGCTTTATTGAGGAATCCTTTCATCATTGCAACAGTGATGAAGCAAGTAGGTAAACCTTCATTTGATAATGCAGAGAATCCAAATCGCACCCTAAATCTATGTCTATGTATCTATATAGTCGAATACTAAAGCGATATTTCGAATAGATCAGTATTATTTAGTGTATGATAATGTTGTGTACATTACTAAATGCAATAATGGTCATGACGGAGTTAAATTGATTGTATTGTGTCACAAAGACTTTTCATTTGAGAGCTGGTTTATTTAAAGTCAATATTCGTTAACCTTTTTTAGTCTTTTTCACACGTGAGGGCAGAGGCTCATCGAGTCAACACTTGTGATTAAAGCAGCACTCAAGAAAAGGGCTCTCGGGCTCCTGCGCAAACAAGAGACAGGCCCTCGAACCACTCCACTGACGCCTTAATGGAGACTCCGCACATTTAACCAAGTAAAATAAATAAATTTAGTTTTAATAAAGGAAATATATTTTCATAGTTCTTTTTGACAACCTTGCTAAACAATCTAGTAGATTTTATTATCACATGTTTTTTGTCGGTGAACGTGATGAACTGATAACTCAATGATCTAATTTATTGAAGGAAAAACACGAAATTTTTAATTTTAAAAAGGACATTATAAGGTATACTTGACACTGACTGTTATTACCTATACGATACGAACATAATATTTTATAGCTTGCGAGGCGCCTTGACAGATTCAAGAACAAACTTCCGCGCTATTAACTTTATATTAACTATACATGCAATATTATTTATCTAGACTCACTCATAATATTTGTGGCACAAAAAAACAAATTAGACATAGAATTAAATTATCAGTGACTTAGTAAACAATAAATTCAAGCAGACTAGCCTCCACAAGCAGTACCTGATCACAAGTATGACGCGTGTAGCAGCCACCATCCTATTCCTCCACGCTATATTGTAGGGAAGTGAGCGACCAGCCACACGACGCCGGCCGCCGCAAGCAAAGGCCTGACTTACATAAGCTTGCTACAAAAATACTATTATCAGGTTTGTAAAAATAGTAGCAATACCTACCTCAATACGAAATTATAGATAGTCTGATGTTTGTTACTATTTCAGTGATATTCATAGTTTAGGCTGATAAACCTTTCATGAAAAACCGATCAGCATTTCAGATTGATTTATAACTCAATAATCAATTTATCGCACCGCAGGTGTATGGCGTGATTCCGCCCCGGGGTTTACAAAAAGCTGTCTATCGTTTTAAATTTAGTTTTCATGTAAAATTGTTAAATTCTATTCATAACGTTTTTTTAAACTTACCTATATCCCTGTATTGAATATAGGTACTGCAGTTTAATAGGTTCTGAATAAATGTTTTTGTTAAAAAAAATATCAATGCATCCATTTTATTGAATAAAATATAAGCTCACAGGGGAAAAAATAAAATTCTACCTCAGCAAAATAGAAAAAATAAACCCTGTATGAATTAGGAAAACCTAGAGCTTCGAAGTATATTTTAACTTGGTTTCATGTTTTAAACTATTAATATATGGTTTAACTATCTTCACCGAAATTAAAATAAATACTTTTTATTGTCATATTTATGGTAGGTACGCCTTATTTTCGACCACTACCTTCGAGTACAAACTTCTACACTGCATGAAGTATCGTAAAAGTTAACATACTTATCTATTTCTGAGATTAAACTTACTACCAAGGTAAAAGCATCGTTCGTCTATTAAGCTAAGTTATCACAAGCTTTAAGAAGACGACAATAGATTTTATAGTAAACACTAAGTTTTGACATAAATGTGCTTAACTAATGTTTAATAATGTAGATAGCGTAACTATCGTTTCAGGTAACTGAAAGGCATGAGTATAATAATTTATTGTTTATTATATGTATGATGTAGTACTGTCATAGACGTGTGTTTTAAAAAGATTTAGTTTTGCGCTCATATTTGTATTTTTTTTACAAACTGAGATCCGACAGATGATTATGGAATCTAATGGACATCGTAATCGAATTAAAATTAAGAATTATAATTATCGTATCGTTCATTGCAATAGTTCAGAGTAGGTATATATTAAGTTGTTTATTAAGTCAGTCATAATTAAATTCTATAGATTACTATTTTTGCCGCCATAACACGCAAATATTGTCAGTGAGACTAGATAAATAATAATTATTGAATGTAAGGTGTAAGTTGTTTTTGAAAAGAGTAATTGCTGAGTTTATTGCCGGCTCTTCTCAGCAAAAACAACCTTCCGAACCGAGCATTTAGAGTCTGACTATTCATAAGTGCCTGTGAAGGCCTATTTGGATGAATAAACAATTTCAATTTATTTCAGCTTCAAAAAGCTTCAGAAATCGTAAATTTAGACCAATAATATTTACTGAACCAAAACCTGTGTAGGCCCTACATACTCTAATAACTAGGAAGAATTAAGTCACCAGGAGCTCGAGCCTCCCCCAACAACAAGAGGGGGTTAGGTCGGTCATACGTCATACTACACTACGCGCACCCAATTCAAATTGATATATTTTACGTTCCTGTAAAAACTGTGCTGATTATTGACTTGAAAATGAGTTTATTAATAAAGTTAAGTACCTACCTTGCTTTGTGAGCGCGTCTTGAGCGTGAGGAGAGGTCGAGCTCGCTGGCGGCGGAGCATGCAGTGCCAGCCTGCAACGAGCCGCGGGAGCCGCCCAACCGCCGCGAGCCCAGCCGGCACGTCATCATTTCTGCACAAAGTAAAACAAAGTTTAATAAAACTCAATACTATCATCAATCTTACCGGCAATGTGTCTAATGCAGGTATTCTATACAATACTTAGGCAATGTATATAATACCGGGGTCGTACAGGCGATGTATGATGTATATTATGAATTTCTTTATCTATTATAATCTGTACCAAGCTATTTTGTACTTTTCCCAGGTATTGTATAAAAAACCTATTGAACTTCGGCAATGTATGCAATAGGCAGATAAGCTAAAATCTCGGACCCCCTGAGATACTTAGTTAACGTGAATATACCGAAAAAAATTATAGCCTACCGTATGTACCTACCTACCTGAAACTGTATAGTATTATATAAACTACCTAGGTTTATTTAAAAAATTCCACGATCCACGAAGTATAATTACTTGATGCGCTTCGCGATCGCCGTTGGTACTAAACCAATCAATCCATGTCGATTCTGAATAGAAAGGTCTACATTACCTGACGTGCATTCGGTGTTTTATACAATGCCTAGACAGAATATTAAATATACGATATTTCATACATAGAATGCCTGCCTACTAGGTACCTATATTTTATACAATACCAACCATCAGATTGCCTGTAACATGTACAATTAATAGTAGGTATACCTATAATAGCCAATGAAAGGTGTTAACATTCTGTAACTACCTAGTACCTAGTTCATCTCGTCTGATTGCACTGGACCCGGGGCAGCCACTAAATAAAAGGTGAACAACATAAATAATTAATCTTGAGAAACGAATAAAATAAATAAAGCGTAAATCGAATGAGCCATTGTTGCGTCCTTATTCTTTTTATAAACTGTCGGCTACAATTTTGCTCATTGTGGGACCCACTTTCGGAAAGTTCCGGTCCAAATTACGATAATAAATTCTTTATTTCACCAAGAAGTTACCTAACGAACTAAAAATAAAATTCAATGCAATCGGCCGACGGTGCAACAGTAGCATACTTAATGTACCTACACAGAAATAAGCCTACGGACTGGTAGTTGGTCAACTTTACTTCGCCGGTTAAATGTTGGAACAACTGGTGAAATTTAATAAATCCAAATTTATACCACTTTTATTGTGCTTACCGAAGTATGACGTCATAGCACAACGCAAAACAATACCGAAGTAAATATGAATGCATGTAAGTGGATTGTTTCATTCGCAGCAGTCCGCGGTTTTGGTTATAGCATGTTGAATCGCGCGTCGCAGTGCGGAAAACGAGGACTTTGTTAGTAGTATACCTACTTAACATTATTGACTATTTTACACAATTAAGAGTTAATCTTCCATTGCTTATTTATATTCACCTTATATTGCGTATTATATTTTTCAAAGCTTTCATTAAATATTATGAACGTTGAAAGCTTTGAAACTCTGTGACGTTTTCCGATTGAGTATCGTAATTGCCCTCATAAGTGCCCTTCTAGGGCCTAAACTGAATAAATGGTTTTGACTTTGACTTTGAATTCACTACAGAACTTCAGTGCTGTTATCATTTTTACTTAAGTAAAAAATACAGTAGGTAATCACTGCCAGTATTACGCCAATCACCGGTCCGCAAGCCGGGTTCGACGTGCACACAGTAGCACCATAAATGCAATTAAAACTTCATTTGCAATTAATTAATAAGCGTACCACGTCGACGCATCGATTAACCGATAGGTAATTATGAACATTCCATTAAATGCTTTGCCGTTTCAATATTTAGTTTTCTTCCTATCCTGTGCATATTAATATCTCATAGTTTGTATCTTTTATGTATGGACAATCTGTCTGAAATAAAGAATTTGAATTTGAATTAATACCTACTTAGGTACAAGTGTTTAGGTTTTATTCGGGATTTTTTTTATATTATAAATGTATCATACTCGTATAAAACAAAGTCGGGTTAGTTAAACTATTTATAACTCGAGAACGGTTTTACCGATTTTTATGATCTAAAGTTTTTTGGATTTTTCTCCACCCCAATAGCAGAATAACTAATAAAAATAGGAAAAATTCACATTTATTTTTATGAATATATGACTTTTCGCCTTCATTTACCCGAAGAATTTCACATTTCTTTGCGTAATGTGTTTTTCTAAGGCTCTAATTATTTTGTCATGTTTGGAGTTAGTTTCCTTAGATAAAGCTAATAAAAAAAAAACCGGCCAAGTGCGAGTCAGACTCGCGCACGAAGGGTTCCGTAAAAAAGGCAAAAAAATCACGTTTGTTTTATGGGAGCCCCCGTTAAATATTTTCTTTTATTTTAATTTTATTATTTGTTGTTATAGCGGCAACAGAAATACATAATTTGTTAAAATTTCAACTGTCTAGCTATCGCGGTTCTTGAGATACAGCCTGGTGACGATATCGAGCAAAAAAGGGCAAAAAATTAGCGTTTTTTGTATGGGAGCCCCCCTTAAATATTTATTTTATTTTGTTTTTAGTATTTGTTGTTATAGCGGCAACAGAAATACATAATTTGTTAAAATTTCAACTGTCTAGCTATCGCGGTTCTTGAGATACAGCCTGGTAACAGACAGACGGACGGACAGACGGACAGACGGACAGACAGCGAAGTCTTAGTAATAGGGTCCCGTTTTTACCCTTGGGGTACGGAACCCTAAAAAATACCCCCCGTGGACAAAGTGAGCCACACCTATACAGTAGGTGTGGCACAGATATGTTTGTTTTTGTGTGTTGATTTTTGTTGTGCTACGGAGCGGCATATTCGCTAAGCGAAAGAGCTCCATAAATAAAGATAAAAAAAGCCTAACAAATCGTGACCTATACCTACGACTCGCACTCGCACATGAACACCTCTCAAATAATCTCTGTCACTTTGAATGCAACAGTTACAGTTTTTCACACCGAAATTATTTTCTGTTTCCGCAACGAATAAAAACTGGGGCTGATACTTTTTGCTAAATCACAAGGAACTTTGCATGAGCTATAACTTCGTGTTGATAGCAATTCAAAAACAATAGATTATTATATTGTTTTCATAATCTACACCATATAAATTAATATTATAAAGATTTGTATTTTTGTATGTTTGTAACGAATAAACTCAAAAAATTCTAGCCCGATTTCAAAAAACCTTGCACCATTAGCATACATTATCCCTGAGTAACATAGGCTATAGGGGACAGCCAGTTCTCAATAATTTCACAAACTATTTCGAGGAATAGAGAAGCTTGAATGACTTGCAAGAGTGGAACAGTTCCAATATCGTAGCTGTATTCAGAGCAAGCGTGTAGCACTATCAGCTTCGTCATCACCCCGCCCAGACTGAAGTGAAGCCAAACACAAGCAAGCTCATCTTATTAAAAAGTCATCGAAATGATTTCACATAATTCCAAGTCAATTTCCTCAAGCTGAGAAAATTCATAAATACAAAAGGCACTTAATTTTATTCAGTATGCATCTGGGAAATCACATTGTAGTTGTAAGCAGCACGAACACTCGTAATAGTTACATTAATAAAACTAGTAAATGTTGTGTGCATGTATTCTTTGCAATATTCTTGTTTGTCTTGTTGCATGGGCTAGCTGTGGCCGTATTCTGAAGTGCCGTCAGCGAGTTGTGGTTGTACCGTACATAAATAGTTGCCGGAGGCGCGCCGCCGCCGCACTGCGACGCAACACATCATTAAAATTTAGTAGAATCCGTAACATTTGAGATTATTCGATTCGAATGTTTCCTTCACGCATACGGATTACGAATGGACAGGAAATACGTCACTTTTAATCGCAACTCTCTTTCATGATGTAGGTACACGAATTACACTTACAGCTATCCTGTTTTTAAGATTAGATAAATCCAAAAATATAGAGTAGGGTAGGTACTTATAGTAATGCACTTAACATAATAGCTGATATTTGAATAATAATTCTAAAATTGGTATATACCTATACCTAGATATTTAAACTCTACGTCACAAAAAAAATCTGTCATCTTTAATATACCTATGTATAGAGAACTCTGAACGGATTTTGAAGAAACTTGGCACACCGGTAGATGATATCCTGAAAAAATACATTGGAAACTTTTATCTCGGGGAAAAGATAAGATTCAGGTGAAACCGCGGGGAACAGCTAGTAATTTAATAAAAGTTTAATAATTATAAATAAGTAACCAAGTAGGTATGCACTGCTAATGCATAGCTAATATTAAAAACTACATACATATAGGTATACTCGTAGTATGTCAAACGACGCCGAAACGTGCATTTTGGGAAACCCATTCATTTCCTGAACACCAACATATTCCAATTCCACCGACCAAGTGTTTGCTTAGTTAAAGTTAATTTTCTTCCATAGTACTTACCTTACAAGTTAAATGTAAACTTTGGGAACAAACACTTGGTGAGTCTCTCTGAAGCTAGTTTAGTTACGTGCGACGATATCTGCTTACCAGAGATATGATTTATGTCGTTGGTCTCGGCACCTTTCGCTAATTACTTATACGTGATACCAGTCTCGTTAAGATTTGTGTAGCCCAGCTAATTAATTTTTCCATTAAAGATATTTTTACAGGAGCCGCATTGATAATTCTTTGTTACCCTGTTAACACCGCTACGTAATAAGTAGTAACTAATAAAAATATATATATTGTTATCTATTAGGGTTCCGTAGCCAAATGGCAAAAAACGGAACCCTTATAGATTCGTCATGTCTGTCTGTCTGTCTGTCCATCCGTATGTCACAGCCACTTATTTCCGAATCTATAAGAACTATACTGTTGAAACTTAGTAGTAGATGTATTCTGTGAACCGCATTAAGATTTTCACACAAAAATAAAAAAAACAATTAATTTTGGGGGTTCCCCATACATAAAACTGAAACTAATTTTTTCAACAAACTCATACGTGTGGGGTATCTATGGATAGGTCTCCCAAAATGATATTGAGGTTTCTAATATATTTTTTGTCTAAACTGAAAACTTTGCGCGAGAGACACTTCCAAAGTGGTAAAATGTGTGTCCCCCCCCCCCCCCCCCCTGTAACTTCTAAAATGAGAGAATGATAAAACTAAAAAAAATATATGATGTACATTACCATGCAAACTTCCACCGAAAATTGGTTTGAACGAGATCTAGTACGTAGTTTTTTTTAATACGTCATAAATCGTAAACCGTAATTTACCTTTCATTCTACCAATTAAGATAGTCCTCTGAGTTGTATGGGCGCTCATACAATTTAGAGTCTAGCTTAATTGGCACCAAACTCAAATAAGGAAATCGAAAACGTTATCGAAAAAATAATTAAAAAATCCTTGAGACTCCATTACGGAACCCTCGGTGCGCGAGTCCGACTCGCATTTGACCGCCTTTTTTTTTAGAAAAACTTTTTTTTTTACTCGCTGCCCCCTCCCGAGACAATTTCCAAATATCTAATAAAAAAGAGAAATGTTTTATAATTATAAAAACTACAGGCGTATTTTCAAAACCTATGTTGAGTTTTTAAGCTGAATAACGATTAAGTACTATGGGATAAACTTTGCATTTCAAAAAAAAAATATTGTACCTAAATGTCAACTTTTGAGCTGATTTTCTTTCCCATTTCGTAGTTGATCACATTGTAAAAGTTGTTGTGGCCTCAAATTATGTATCGTTGTTGCAGCTAAAAACAATAATAATCAGAAAACCGTTTTAATAGCAACAAGTTATGTAGGTAATTATTAGGTAATTATACTTATAACGTAGATACTTATAACGTACTCTAGGCGATGATAGTGACGTCGGACACCGCGGCGAAGGTCGTGGGTTCGAATCCTACAATGGGCTTGAGCTTTCGGTGAAGGAAAACATCGTGAGGAAACCATAGGACGGTGGTAGTGTACTTTGTAGTACTCGACTGGCTGGCTACCACCCTCAAGTTGAAAATCTGTCGCCAAGCACCTGTTGGTGTGTTCCGGCAGTTGCACTTGAGAGCCAGTTGCCTTTAAGGCATTGTAACAAGGTGTACAACACATTGGCAATCCCCTTGGTATTGCTAATGTCTATAGGCGACGGTAGTCACTTACCACCAGGTGACCCGTCAGCTTCGTTGTCACTTGTGGTATAAAAAAAAAAAAAAAAAAAAGATAATTGGTCCGCAGGTTGACAAACCCCAACAAAAGTTTCGAAAAAATGTTATCTCAAAAATACCACCCGGTAATGTTCAGTGTCATGACAAGCAATTGCAATCTTCAGAATTCCTCGGCCGTTACACTAACAACTTGTTGCCTCTGGTTCGAAAGATGCTCGTGTGCGGCCAAGCTTAGATAGCACTTTTCGCTCTAGTCCATTGCACTTAGACCTTTCCACTTTAAAACAGATGCTGACGTGAACAGTTTTACTCTGCAAAAAATCCTATTCCATTTGCAATTGATATAATTTCAAAGTCTAGATAAAAGCAATCTCTAAATCTCATCGATATCTCAGGTTCTCAAAAATAGCTTTATCGTGTATAAAATAAAGGTTTATAGTTTTACATTACATACATTTGTGCTATTAGCTGAGATATAATATGTTTGTAGAAGATGTCGGAAATAATCACGCTGATTGGAAGCTTTACTGGCGTGTGCCACTTAAATCAAAAGAGTTATACCTACATCAGTTTTTTTACGTATGTATAATGCTCCGCTACCCACGCGAAGCAGGGGCGAGTAGCTAGTATGTATAAAGAGTAGGAATACTGGCGTCGACAAGAGTGTGAAAGTCTCGGATTTATTGTTGTTCCATGTGAGTTTTTATACTGTACCTACTCGTGACAAAAGTTTAGTTTCACCTACATTTTCCAGCCCGCGAGAATATTTGAATAAATAAAATATGAGTTGTGGGGAGACCTCACAATGAATTCACATTGACAAAACCGTTTTGGTTATTTTTTTAGTCAGGTTTTCTTCTTTGTGTTTTAGCCTAATTATGTATATTATCTACACTAATATAATACTATATAAAGAGGAAAGATTTGTATTTTTTGTATGTAACGAATAAACTTAAAAACTAGTGGACCGATTTAAACATTATTTCACCATTAGAAGGCTACATCATCCCCGTGTAATATAGGCTATATTTTTATCCCGGGAAAAGATAAGATAGCAGGGGAACGCGGGTGAAACTGCGGAGGACAGATAGTTAAGAATAATGTTAGGGGAGGCGAATAGGGGATTTCGGGATTTACTCGAGCGCGGCAGATTAACATAAGGGGGGCAACCTTGCACCTTGTGAAGTACTCTCACCAAATCTGAGCCCTCTATATAGTGTCGAACGTCTAGGGTAGCCCGTCAGATTAGTAAAAAAAAACGATGGTTTGAAATACTCGAGCGCGTCAGATTAAGGTAAGGTAAGTTAGTTACATGCAAAATAGTGTACATTTCAATAATCTGTCAATTTGGGCGTGACGAAAGAAAATTGGAGACTCGCAAAGTTGCAAAAAAAAACGTCACCTGGATTTTCTCGAGCACGATTAGTTTTTTTTTTATTTTGAACGAAATTAGTCACGAATCACGGAAATATTATAATCTGCCGATTTGCACAAGCCGAAGTAGCTAAAATCATTATTAAGTGTATAGTCCAGGAATACTATGAGTTTCACCTCAGAATGAGAGATAGTCAGCTATTAACTTGTATAAACCTTTATTTTGACACCCTAAAACTTGTCTCAAAAGCTACTTATCTTAGGGTGCCCGCGACTACTGATTTTTCAAGGTCAAAGGTCAAAAAATCATTTATTGCAAATATCTCGTTTGCTATGGGTTTTTTGGTATATGTATTCATAATAAATATTGTAGAAGATTAAATTTTCTACAACTTTTGTACAAACATTTTTTCGATATCTTGAACCATTTTCGAGATTTCGATATTTTTTATACAGGGTGGCCGGAACATTGACGTCCAAAAATAAAATTTCGGTCCCTCGTATTGTGGGGTATTCGAATCACCCCCATGTATGTTCCGCGACTTTTCATAGTTTTCGAGTTATGAATTTTTTTCTGAATGTTTGAAAATTTTCGACCTGACCAACCTAAAAAAAATCTAAAAAAAAAAGTAGAGGGTTTTATCGAGTTTCTTTTTTTGCAACTGAATTTTCATAAGTAGTACTTTTATGCATAAAATAATCAGCTTCGTAACTGTGACGAAAATTATGAAAATGTTGATCTAAAGTGAAAAATTTACGTTCGGTAAATTATGACTCAAATTTTCAACTTTAAATTAAAAATCTTAACAGGTGACTTCATAATTCCTAAGTAGGCTTCAAGAATGCGCCAGACTCTCAGCTTTCATAATCATAAAAAAAATGAAGTACTTAATAGGGCTACTTTGTTTAAAATCGGCCTTCAAAGACAGCGAGGTGGAAAAATTCTTAAAATTACCCATCTGAGTAATTATTTTTTTTTGGCTATTTTCTCGTTCCTAAGGTTAATTAATGATAAGAATACTGAAAACTAACCAACAAATAGTTTCAGAGTTGGGTAAGAAAAGTTTTACGTAAAAAGTGGTTTTGAATAAAACACAGATGATAATGTGAAAAAAGTACTTAATTTATTTTTAACATTTACAAAAGGTTTTCAAAGTGGCCACCACCAGCAGCAATACACATTCTACACCTACGTAAGAAATTGTCTGGCAATCGTCTAAAAGCGTCTCTGTTCTCTCTCACAACACGTTCAGCTTCTGCAATCAACTGCCTCAGCTCTTGTTCACTTGAACAGTCTCGGGCGTATGCTATTTCCTTGTAATAGCCCCAAATAAAGAAATCGATGGGGTTGAGATCAGGTGAGCGTGGAGGCCACCTAATTGGTCCGCTGCGTCCGATCCATCTGTTGGGGTATGTTTCATCTAAGTAATTTCGGACCTGGGTTGCATAGTGACACGGGGCGCCGTCATTTTGCAACACCATGGTTCGTCTGAGTTCGAGATTCACATCTGCCAGCAACAATGGAAGTTCATTTTCCAAAAAGTTTTTGTATGTTTCTCCATCAAGTCTGGACGGCAGTTCAAACGGACCAATTAGTTCGCCATTGAGGATACCAGACCACAAGTTAACGCTGAAGCGATGTTGAAATGTCGAAGCTCTCACTTCGAGTGGATTTTCATTCGCCCACTTGTGGTAATTATGAATATTGAATATTCCGGATCGCTCAAATCGTGACTCATCTGACCATAAAACTTTATTGAAAAATCCAGGATCCTCTTGCTCTTTTCGTAACATGGTTTGGCAAAAATCAACGCGCAATTGGTGATCTGTAGGCAGTAAAGCTTGGACTCGTCGGATGTGGAACGCGTGGTATTCTTCATCGTGAAGAATGTCTTGGATAGAAGTCCTTGGGATGTTCAGAGCACGAGCCATACTTCTCGTACTCGTAGACGGATTTCGCTGAACTTCTTCCAGCACCATTTCTCTGCGATCCGGGTTAGCTCTAGGGATTCCTTCATGACTGCCGCGTCGACCAGGAATGCGGCCTGCCATCAAAGTGTTGTGCGTGTTAATAAAAACACGATGGTCGGGATATCGCTCAGGTTGCGGCCCACCACGACGTTGAAGTTGTTCGCGATACAGTCGCGCTGCTTCATGGCCGTTTCCTTGTGCAACTCCATAAAAATTATGCATTTCTGCATATTCACTTAACGTGTAACTCATTTTTTACACTTCCACGTAAAAAAAGTCCAAATCAGAATGCAAAACACAGTCCAATAAACGAGCAAAGTAGTCAAACAAGTAGGCAGCGGAGTCCTTAGGCAAAGCTAGTGTGGTAAAGACAAAATGGCGACACGCGTATAGCAGTAAACACAATGTGAGTACGACTGAGGTACTTGTTTTGCGTTGGCTTCGGTTGCGCGCCTTGCGTGAGAGAGATAGCAATAATTCGGTCTCTTTTCCTCTCGGTCTATTGTTATTGCAGGTAAAAGAGTTGCACCCTCGTTTACAACCCATAGTCCACGAGAACGGATCGCGCAAAATTCATTAAACTAACATTTAAAAAAATCTCCGTGTTTAAATCTTAGCTTTCCTGCAGTCATTTTTGGTTAGCAAACTAAATAACCTTAGGAGCGAGAAAATGGAAAAAAAAATGTATTAATCAGATAGCTAATTTTAAGAATTTTCCACCTCGCTGTCTTTGAAGGCCGATTTTAAACAAAGTAGCCCTATTAAGTACTTCATTTTTTTTATGATTATGAAAGCTGAGAGTCTGGCGCATTCTTGAAGCCTACTTAGGAATTATGAAGTCACCTGTTAAGATTTTTAATTTAAAGTTGAAAATTTGAGTCATAATTTACCGAACGTAAATTTTTCACTTTAGATCAACATTTTCATAACTTTCATCACAGTTACGAAGCTGATTATTTTATGCATAAAAGTACTACTTATGAAAATTCAGTTGCAAAAAAAGAAACTCGATAAAACCCTCTACTTTTTTTTTTGAATTTTTTTAGGTTGGTCAAAAATTTTCAAACATTCAGAAAAAAATTCATAACTCGAAAACTATGAAAAGTCGCGGAACATACATGGGGGTGATTCGAATACCCCACGATACGAGGGACCGAAATTTTATTTTTGGACGTCAATGTTCCGGCCACCCTGTATATTTTTTTTTTCAAACCGTCAGATTATGGAAATTCCTCCACATAATTGTCAAATTATGGGTCAGTACAACAAGGCCATCAAGAAAAACTGCCTGTATAAAAATCTGACGCGCTCGAGTAAATCAAGCTCACGATTTTTTTTTGCATTTTCAAAAATCGGCCCTGACTGATGGTCGCTTCCAAATCGTCAGTCTTTAAAATAGGAGCTACTGGAGGGTTCACTTAACATCCCTTATCAATGTCTGACGCGCTCGAGTAAATATATTTTTTTAATATTTTCGACCCCTTCGTACGGCCACCCCCACCACGCAAAACGGCAGATTATTATTTTTCCGTTATCAGACAGACGTGGCGCGACTACCCTATTAATCTGACGCGCTCGAGTATTTCTTGGTGACTGTTTTTTTTTACATTTTTGAAACCCTGTAGACGCTCCCCCCACCGTTGAAGGGGAAAATATCACATAACCTTTTTTTCTTTATTCCACCTAATCTTCAAATTCCAGTAGGTCCCAAAGACGCTCGAGTAACTACAAATTTAGCATCATTGCCTCCCCTACTATAATAAAGGTGCGTGTTGATTGAATTACTCAGGCTCATTGTGCTTGAGTTAATTTCATTAGTTAAATCAATGATCATTCACTATATTTACATGACAAATAGATAGGTACAAATAAAATTGAACATCTCTTATATCACTTGGGTACGTTAAAAATCCTCGGGATATTAATTTATTTTGTATTTGTAACCTAAAGAAAGAGAGTTACAATATTCGTAACTACTCAAATTCGGGAAAATAAGAAAAAGAAGACATTGAAAAACAAACCTAATTGAAAATACCTTTCAACGCGAAGTGTCCCAATAGGCATCCATTCTATTGTTATCGTTTCCTTAAAGTTTGTTGAGCAATTGAATGCGAGATATACCTACTTCACTAGACATTCATTAGGTAGGTACGAGTACGGAACGGAGGGAGCCGACCTTCGCGCCGATAGGATGCCACGTAACAGTTTAATAACCGTAAACTTTGTCTTTGTTTGCTTACTCGCCCACTTAAAATATATATCTATCTATACATATAAGTATATAAAAGCAAAATACCACTCCCTAATTAATCACGAAATCTTAGGAAGTATAAATAAATATTACAAACTTGAAATTTGGCAGGTAGATTCCTAATAAGGAGTACCTACGTATCCGCTAAGTTGTTTTTTTTTTTAATTAATTCCTTAAATGGTTCCTTATTATTTAGGTAGACCTTTAACTTTAAAATCTCTTTAATGTTTTATTAATAACCATACGTTTCGTTTAGAAAGAAAAAAGCTTTTTTCTCCGTGGTTTCACTCGTGATTCCGTATTTTATCCCTTCGGGGGTGGAATTTTGATCAACTTTCCTTACTGTGAGAAAAAATATATTTATAGGGGGGGCCTTTGTACATTTATACAAGTTAGGGGCTGGTTTAATGCTCGAAAGAAGGGAGGTGATATATGGTAGGTATTTTAATATAGGTAATATTGTATGAAAATTTTCTTTTTTCTTTTCTTTTTAACTTGATTTTAATGCTTTTCAATACATTAATAAGATATTAATATTTCGGAATTTTTCAAAATCGGAACCCTATATGGAGAATCGGAGTGGTAACTTCAGTCGAGTCTAATTTATTTGATAACTAGTTTTTCGCCCAGCGTTCCCGGATATAATCTACGTGTGTGCCAAGTTTCATCAAAATCCGCTGCGCCGTTTTTGCGTTATTGAGGAACAAACATACAAACATTCACAATTATAATAATTAGTAGGTTGAGAGATAAACGCAGAGCATGTCGCACGCACTTCTGATCAAAGAACTTTTTTTTCTTATAGTGTAGAATCCCTACGCAACTGATGAAAGATTTTTTCGAAATTCAACTCTCCAAAAGTAAAATAAGAGATAACGGGTGACCGCCAAAGGAAACCACATAGGTACATATACAAATGTTGACCATTAATCACATCCGAGACCACTACGAACGTCTATCAATTTTGCGATAATATAAGGAAACACTGGAACTCATGCAAAAATACATAAAATATTACCTATAAAAGAACAAATAGAAATAATATATTAGAAACAAGCGGGAAAATAATTGTGTAAGAAGATTCAAATAAAATGATGGTTTATTGCCAAGCTGAATTAAGTGTTAAATGAAAAGCGAAATTGGCAATTGTTCGAATGTACCCAAAAAATACTTTACACCAATATTACTTTGCCTAAACTAATCTCCTTATCTTATGTTATCATATTTTCTTACCGAAACATAATATTGTTGTAAAACAAAACCCCACACACTCATATAAAGGTTCACATCATTCAATAAAAGTAACGCGGCGAAAAGGTCTCTAGTGACCACAGAACCCAGAAAAGTTTCGACTGATAAAACAGTCTATTGCCAATAAACCAAGCTTTCCCGCGGTTAGCGGGCTCTACAGCGCCAAATAAATAACAATTTACTAGGCGCACACAATAGTACAAGTACCTACGAAGTAACTAATTAGATAAATGTTACTTGAAGTTGTTACAAAAGAGAGCATGGCGGAGGGTTTCGTAATTGAATGCGTTATGTTTATGACAATTACTTACCCCTCAAGCTTCAATACTTATAAACTTTATGAGTTTAAAACAAAGCGTCAATAATATAAACTTAGGTAGATATTATTAGAAATGTAACAAGAAATGCGTTAATGAGGGCGATGTAAATATAAGGCGATGATAGCTCAGTGGTAGTGACGTCAAATACTGCGGCGAAGGTCTCGGATTCGAATCCTACGATGAGCTTGAGCATTCGGTGAAGGAAAACATCGTGAGGAAACCACACCACGTTGGTAAGTACTCTGTAATACTCTACTAGCTGGCTAACACCCTCAAGATGAATATATTATGTCATCAAGCACCTGTTGGTGTGTTCCAGGAGTAGCACTTAGTAAGTCACATCATCATTTACCATGGTGAGATTGCGCTCAAACACAAGCTTATCCAATGTAAAAAGAAAATATTACAACGGAAAAATAATTTTGATTTAATTATAGAATCAAATAAATCTAATCTCAGTTCTGCAAAAATATTAGGTACCTTAATTACGAAACATTGTTCAAATTACGACATTACTTTGTTCAAATTACGACATAACTTTGTTCAAATTACGACATTACATGCAACACCACAATTAATCTTACGATAGGTAAAAAAAAATTAACTCGACGCTCAAAGAAAGATGACGAGCTAATCAAATTTCGCGCAAGTTGGGAAAGTTCCCAGCAAGTTCTCAGATTCAATTAGTAGATACCCGGGATCTGCTGTCGCCGGCTGAACCAGTGCCGACCAGCGGCCCGGGCTACGGGCCCTGACACACCGACACGCCATCCATCCCCGAGATTTTCATTAAGTATATTAACTATAACCATGCAAAATCCAAATATGTAGTCTAAGGGCTGTCTTGGCTGGTTTTCCCATACGAATTATATAGCCTTCGCATGTTCTAAACCTGTTACCTTTCGGTTCTTATTTTATTATTATTGGTAGAAACTACCCATCGAACATAAGGCTCTTCCATGACTGTGTAAAAGTAGGTACTTAATAATAATTCGTATGGGAAAACCAGCCAAGTCAGCCCTTAGACTACATATTTGGATTTTGCATTGAACTTGGCACTCAATCTCAGATCTCCTTTCTATTTGCGGTGAAGCCCACAGCAGAGAATAATTTTTGTATTGAACTTGGCTCTCCTTTTTTACATTTATGTTTTTGGTGGGATTAATTATTCATCATAGAATTGATAAGCATCAGCCTCAGCAAAAAAATAAACTGTGCTACACAAAGCTCATAAACAATTACAATCTACAATCGTCTCTGATTCCGGCGGGTGGTTGCTTTAGCTGAAAGGCCCGGCAAGTAATATAAATTATCTTTTCTGAAATAAAATGTAATACATTATTCCTACGCTGTCCTGTAAAGAACGAACGTTAATCATCATTCTCATTGTATCCGTCTAAAGTGACAAAGCTTGAAAACAAAGGCCCTGTTCCCTTTTTCAAATCCTAACTCTGAATATAATCGGATGAAAAATTTTGCCAAGTTACATCATACCTAAACGGTAGGTTGGTATTCACATGATTACAATCAGCCACAATGAGAATACTGAGAAGGGAATACCTCCGAGACACATCTCGCCGGGGCGGGCGGAGATGTGCGCCACGCGGCCCATTACCGAATACGACACGTGCGCATAATCAACCACTATGGAACTTCGTGTATTTTTATTCCAATAAAATGAACATCCGATAGCTCCCTGGATACGTACATCCTTATGTGGCATAACTGATAAATAATATTTTATTTCATATTCTAGTAGCGCAACTCATTTCGATATAAACGTTGTAATCGCTATAAAGCCGTGCTCTGTCTTTGATCTCTGCCGTAATAAATCGAAAATGTCCAATAATGCAACTCTGGGAGCGATAATTAACAATTTTATTACAGTGATGGAGTATCTCTGTTAAAGGCGATATTGATTACGCTTTCTGTTTATAGTAAGATAATAAATTTGCAAGACACAGTTCAGAAAGCAAACATGTAGGTAGGCATCTTTCGACATTATTGTTAGAAAGCTCTTTAATGATGGTGAAGGAGACTTAATGCCGACCGAATCTTTTAGATAGGCATAAAGTCCTTTGTGGCAACTTCTTCTTGTCCGAGGTATATTTCTGCCTTAATGAAACTTAATGGGCGTTTCTACTTCAAAATATCCTCTAAAGAATTCAAAGATATAAATGCTCATAGAATTTTATTAACATATTTGTACATATTTGTCGATTAATTCTAAAGTTTCATTCAACTCATTATAAAATAGCCACACTACGAGTATAAACATATAGTAGTGTCCTATATGATAGTAATATGTCAGGTGCGAGGTGTTCCGCAAATGACGCACACAAATTACGCACGACGAGCGAATCGACTGTGCTGTGTGTGACCACCGGCCTAGAATAATTAGGACGTAACATCAACTAATGAACACAAATCTATCATGTGCAGTTTAGAGCTATGTAATGTATTCTAGTCCCACTTATAATTAAAGACATATTATGTAAATAGTGTGTATAGATATTTTTTTCATGTCCTGAAAGAAAATAATAAAGAAGACATTCCAGATTTCGAAAAAGGAAATGTTTTTCCCTGGATAATAGAGCTCATAATGACGAATGTAAGGTTACAACAAAAGTCAAACAGCCGACTAGTTTGAGTCCGTCCAACAGTTACACCTGTTACTCAGCGCCATATTTCATGAGCGGCGCCCTCCATCGCAAACATGCTACGTGTAATGTGAATATCCCGTGAATGGTTTTCACTTTTCTCACAATTTTTACATGGTATGTTACATGAGACTTTTCAGGCCGACCAATAAACTTTTACTTCTAGAAGTGAAAGTTTCAACAAATCTCCGTCTATGTCATTAAAATGTCGATTTTATTATTATGATTAACAATAATAAAATAACTCTTTAGTCACAAAAGATTTTAAAAAGTTTTTAAAACTGGTATTAAAAGTCGTTCAGCGTGATGAATCTAACTAAAATTGAGAAAAAAATCATATCACATGAGCCACTTAGGTATAGGTTTTATTATGGAGACTTTCCGTTAGCAGAATCTCTAGGAAGTTGTTCCAAGACTGGTTTAATTTCTGTGTCCTATACTCGCTTTACAGCGTTTACTGATTGCCAGAATACGCTCAGCAAATTCTAAAGACAGAGATATGAACATTTTTACTCTAGCAAGTTAAAATACAATTCCAAAAATGCGACAGATTTTAAACGACATAACATCTTTTGACTGCGGAACCGGCAATCTATCCTGTATCCATACCGCTTCTCCACTTCCATACAATGAGATAGGTATCGCTGAAATCACTTCAAAATCATCAAAAGTAGAGAGATACTCAAAAGTATACTTTATTTTCGTATAGTTGCTTGTTCGGTATTATGGTCCATCCAAGATATTACTATAGGTACATATCAACTTGGCTTGACATCAATACTGCTATTAACGAATTTTATGTAGGTTTGCAAAAAAATTAATACATTAATTAGTTAATCTGTATGTTTATAATTTTTGATGTATGAATACTAATAATTAAACACACATCATGAAAATAGATAGATAGGGGAAACTTTTAAGAAGACTCAAATAAACATAACAACTAACTAGTTAGGTACAAATGTACAAAGCGAAACATAAACAATCATAACGCGATTGCCAGCCGGACGCCGGGCACATTTCGATAACATCAATTAATAATTTGTATTGGTTAGCAGCGCCATCTATGTCAGTGAGTATCGTTAATAAAGGTTTGTCGGTGATATCATTAGTTAGGTTACGTCTCCTATATTTATTTCTATAAATCATATAAAATATTGGCGGCCGATTGCTTAAATAGGCAGATCACAGTTGCCGATGGTATGATTGATATAATTCAAATCTTGTAAATAAAAATCAACATTCGAAATTAAATAAATCAACATCATCATTAAATAGTTCATTAACATCATTAATCACCTATAGATACAAGAAGCTAATTAGCTTAGCCTTTGCACAAAGATATGTCAGTGGTAGTGACGTCGGATACCGCGGCGATGGTCGTAGCTTCAAATACATTGTAATACAGGTTGGCGGGCGCTCCCAGTCGCTCGGTTATACTTAGGTGTCTATTACATAGAATTACATACGGTGCATACATACACCACAGAGCTTTCGGTGAAGGAAAACATCGTGAGGAAACTACAGCACGGTGGTAGGGTACTTTCGAGTACTCGACTGGCTGGCTACCAATCTTCAAAAATCTGTCGCTGTGTTCCGGCAGTTGCACTTGATGGACAGAGATTGGAAAAAGGTTGACAACACATTAGCAATCTCATTGGTATAATAAACCCTAATTATGGTTTATATGGTTAGGAACTTCACAAAATGGCGGCACATCATGCCATCATGCATTGTGATCTGATAATTTGATGACCATAACCAATACACTTACCTAAACAATGTATGAATTGAATGTAAGCAAGCCAACTAGTAAACAAATTTAGGATAAATTTTCCTTACTGCATAGTTTTATGAAACGCTGAGTCAATAGTTAGTTTCTTTGACCTACAGAAATTTCTGGTATTACAGGTCGGTCGACTTGAAGTTAAAATTAGACTATTTTCGCGTAGTATTACGATAATACATACTGTACATTACGAAATTATGCTACAAATAGTATAATTATTCTATAAAATCCAACCCTAGTTATGGGTCATAATAGTAGGTACTTATAAAATTTACTGTTACTGGTTAATCGTGAACAATCACACCGTGACAGGGACTGACACCGAGTGACAGCGCGGCCGCGGTGGTTACGGTCACCAGAGACTGCCAGAGACGTCCTCACGTGATCAATCATTGGGGATACATTTTGGATATAATTTATCCATTTACATTGGATGTCCTCCATTTAATTGTCATTATTGAGGGGTAGATAATGTATTGTATGTACTTGTAACGCATAATATAATACCGACACTGGGCACTTACGTTCAATAAGATTATTTTGACCACTATTTCACTGAGATAATGTTAATCATCATCTTTTTATGCAACAGCGTTCTAAATCATACCCACACATGTCTCGCTCGATATACGAGTCACATATATTATACAACGAGGTAACATTGAGATGAGACATTGTTGAGCGTTTCGTCACGTAGCCTCACGCCAGCTATCCGTGGCGCCATTATGTTGATTCTAGCGCAATACGAGCGATACCTCTCGTCTTTTCAACGTGGCGTGCTTCCCAACTATCCACAACATGCTTTCTATTACGTTTGGGTCCTTATCATATTTTGGGTCCTTATCATATTGAAGTATATACACCGGTAATATTAAATTTCCTTAATCGGTTTCGGTTTTCCTGTTCTTTGTTTTAACAGCGTCAGCAAGCATGGTATAGTGATTATGTGACCAAAGAAGGCAAACACACAAAATACTACAAGGAATTGGCTCGCAAAAGTAGGTTTTGGCAACAGATATTCGACATATGAGTGGTATCTAACCTGGCGAGTATTACTGGTACACTATCGCCGTGAGTTGATCTTCTTGACTGACGTTGACTCTGCATCACCAAAAGTTCATGGTCATGGTAGGATTTGAACCCACTTCGGTACGTTATTCGACTCTGATGACTATAATCCGGTAAGCGAATGAATAACCTATGTACTATCCACAACATTATTTCTATTACGTTTGGGTCCTTATCATATTGAAGTATACACCGGTAATATTAAATTATGTTGTAACTATGTACATAATATTTTTAAGAACTATAATAAATGAAAAAAAAACCTTATAAGGAAATCATAAGGTATTATAAACACTAATCATGAAACATTAATTCAATCACAGTCATACAAAAGAAGATTCCAGAAGTGCCGCAATTCGAGATAAGTATTGATAAAATGACTTAAATAGCTTCCAATTTTTCAACGATAATAATAAAATAAGATCTACATAAAACTCTTGAATTGTTTAGTTAATAAGCAACATATTTCCGAAACAGCTGCCGGCGGATATTAAATTCTGAGGCTAATATTCATAAACGGTTGGAGAGACCAAGCATGCAGCGCAGGTACACTCTATATGTTTTGAAATGTAACATATATTGTTAGATAGCTTGAATTAAATGAAACACTTACTACATGTAGCGGAGCAACTGAAACTTAGGTAAAAGTAGATATGCTAAATAAAATATACATATTCATAATACAATATTATTACTACATACTAGCACCAGCAATAATTGGTAGAAAATACAGATGGATCTTACAACAATTCAAGTGGGCTAAAACTCGAAGAAAGCGCATTACGTGACGCCTTACGCCAGGCAGACATGACATAAGAGGGATGTGAGAAACTTAAAAAGCTACCGGAAATAAAACTCAAGCAATCAAGCAAGAGCGGCCATCGTGGAGATCTTTGGGGAGACCTTAGTCCAGCAGTGAACAATTTTATGCAAAATAGGGTGTATTTTGCATAAAATTATCCCAAATAAAATAAACATAAGCTTGATTTCATGAAATCGTCACTCGGGAACGATAATTCGAAACCAAATGTAGTATTGTTTGTATTGGTAATAATTTATCGGTGATTTTGCGTCGCTACACATCGCAGTGATAAGTTTTGAAATGTCATTATTGGCCACAGGGCGGCCGCCGCCGGCCGGTGGCTACATGAGGGCAGGTAGGGGAGGAGCGCGACACAAAATGTCATGGAAATATACCTAACGTTTGGGCTGACTTGTGAAATTCACAACAGTGAGGCCGGGAAATTACTACTGTAATCGTATTTCAGTAACACAATTTTACATAAAAGCATTGTGATTGTTAGAGGGGACCGCGAAGAAAATGTCAGAGAATAATAAAAACAACCTTTCAACGCCGCATTTTTGCTAAGTCTAAATATAAAATGTTACCAAACCTTTGTACCTTCACAGAATTAAATAAGCTGAATGGGTATTTAATATTATATTACATAAGATTTCATTAGTTAGGAGCTTGGCAAGTGGTAAGGTAAAATGCAGCACGCACAGGACATGGACAACTTGATGGATCCAAATTTGAGTAACATCCTGCAAGATTCTTAACATTTATCAATTTTTCCTAAGCTTACACAAAATCTTCTATAATATTTATAAAAATGAATTGCTGTTCGTTGGTGTCGCTAAAACTCGAGAATGGCTGGACCGATTTGGCTAATTTTGAGTTCTGGGAAGGTTTAAACGGTGAGAAACATAAATAATAAGTAAAGGAAAATACTAAAAACGACAATTTAATATTCCCATACAAACTGTTCTTTATCGTAGGGTTAAGCTCGGGATCTCTTTCGTCTTTTTGAAATAAAAAATAGTGTCACTTGATTGTCAAATATTTATAGGTGCGTTGTGTCTATTGCTCGGAACAATAACTAGCTATTGTTCCGAGGTTTATTGCAATGTGTCTATTTCGTACTTTGATTATTAAAATGCTCTAAGGTTTCGTAGCTGTAGTATGAGGTCCGATCTTTATGGTCTGTTTTGTTGGAATACAAAATAGTTCTGTTTCAGAAATAAAAAATGCGTAAAAAACTAAAATATATCAGTAAAAAGTATCAGTTGGTTGTCGAAAAATATCAGAAAGCATCGATTAATATAATATATTATTATACATAATAGACATATCAGAAAGATTAGCGCGATGACCTATTATTAATGTATGATCAGAAAGTTTAAGGGCTAGGCTTCGACCATTTCCTATTTTTTAAATTCCTTCCAGAATCTGGAAAACTTACTTCATGCGAGATTGATTAAGTAACGAATTTCCGTTCTGATGTTAATTTGTGCTTCATTTGATTTTTCTGTAATTTAACCCTATTAATTCGTTTTGTTCGGCTTAAGTTTTGACCACATTTTACACAAATATATGATATTAAGTTCACTGGGTCATCTACATAATATTTAATACACAATAAAAATCACCACACAGTATTAATAAGATATATACCTACATAATATTTTACGTTTCAGTGCTCATATTATTTTATTCAACCACATTTATATCCATCCCTTTTAAGGTAAATGTTATTTGAGCAGTATAACGGTAGGCAAATTGAAAGGTAAATGTAGTCAGTTTTCATGTTGTTACTCGGGTGGAAACATTCTTTATTCCTCGCACGAAACGCGTATGTTTCAGTCCAAACATGCTGTTCTAGCAGCGCATTATATTATTTAAATACACAATTACGAAAATATTTAAGTCACTGACAATTATTTGTGACGTATTGAAATACCTTCATGTACATATTCAGTAAGAAGCGAATTTTTCCCAGATTCCAAATTATTATTATGTAACCGTAGACTCAAATAATACTGTTGATATTATAAAGTGGTCAAATTATGTATGTACACACTTAACTTTAGATAATATAAATCTATAAATAATATGTCACTCCTTTAGAAGAGTTACATACGTTTACGATATGTGCATACTAAGGCAAGCTATACAAAATCCACTGAAAACTTAACCGGTAATAGTTTATAAGCACACGAAACTCAAGCGCAGAACTAAGCTCTATAGTTTAATAGTAATCTGTCATATTCTTAATCAATATGTCACGAACTGTGATAGACGATATTTCCGGAGTTCGTATTCAGTGTGCAACGTCCCACATGAATAATTCTGAAATAGGTACCTATATCCTTCTCAGTATGTTTCTCAAAGCCTGGCTTCATCCGATAACGAATAGTAGCGCAGTAAGAATAATTTAACAATTATGATTAGCGAAGCTTTCACTTACGCTACAGCAATCATAATTTTATCGTACTAACATTTTGTTGTACAATATTTTGTTTTATTTGATAAAATTCATTACATACATTGTAGGGAGACATTAAATAGGTATAATTGCTAAAATTATACTCAAAATAAATACTCTCGATTTTTTTGAATAATCTTGCGCGATCGGCTCCAAAAGTTGTTGTCCCATCGTTATCTTGTCTAAAAGTAAATAATAAAATAAATCTAAAAGTATCCGCATGTCTACGACCCTTGAGTTGAAAACCTGAGACCAAGTTTCCTTCTAGTTTTTCGTGACTACACCTTCGGCTTCATCATCACTTACCTAAATATTGAGGTTGTGGTCAAACAGAGGCATATCAAATGTAAAAAAAATACTAAAAGGTAGGTCTGTGTTGGGTGCTATACTCGTATACAGGATGAATTTTTAAATACACAGCCTGTATTATTACACCATCCGATAATGTTGCTAATAAGAATCAAATTCTCAGAAGTAATGACATACGGCAAACTTAAAGAAAGTGCTCTTTTTTAATAAATCAATTAACATTTTTTTAATTTTCCCACAAATTATTACACCTATCGTATTATCAAATTGTTAGAAATATTTTTTTTGTACACTCGTAGGACTTGACTCATAACCCACTCGCATTAAGCACCACAATATCACCTTCTAATTTCATGACATTGGCATAGTATCGAAAATTTTGACCCTTGGTACCCTTCTACATGTAGTAATGTATGAAAATACAAAAATATTGATAAATTTACTAAAAATGATCACTTTCCTTTATTTTTCCGTATGTTATTAATTCCCAGAATTTGATCCTTATTAACAAAATTACTAGATGGTGTAATAATATTGAATGTGTAAATTTTCTCTAAATCAACGGGTTCGATTCCTGGCTTGAAAAAATTTTTAATCAAAAATCTAATGATGACGTTTTATTTTTCATAAAAAAACAGCCTCGAGACTCATTGTTAATGCGAGTTGGTTATCAGTCAAGTCCAACAAGTGTACAAAATTTAAAAAAATTCAAACAATTTGATAGTAAGATAGGATAAGTGTACCTAATAGTTTGTATGAGAATACAAAAAATATATCATTTTATTAAAAAATAACATTTTCTTTTAGTTTCCAGTATGTCATTACTTCTGAGAATTTGATCCTTATTAGTGACATTATCGGATGGTGTAATAATACAGGCTGTGTATTTTTTATTTTCAAATTCATCGGGTTCGATTCCTGACTTGGGAAAACATTCTTTCGAAAATCTAATGATGCAGTTTTAGTTTTAATCAAAATCGGCCTCGAGACTCCTTTCAGCATTTTTCGATATTCCCTTTAGTTTAGGATTTGGCCATCCACGCCCAGTTGAAAAATTCACCTGTATATGCAAAAGTGCACTTGTTGTTATTGATCATAATATATAAGGGATCGATCCTACTGGTGATACTGAGCAAACTGAATTCTGGAATACAGAAAACAATGTAGGTATATATAAATATTTATATCCTTAGATAAAAAAAACTATTGTTGACGTTCTGCAATTATTTCTAATTATTAATTTTTATTATAATTCTTATTGACATACTAAAGTTTTTATATAATTGTACCCTATTATTATGTACAGTCACAGAATGAAAAGGTTCGTCACCTTAGAGTCGGTTTTCGCTTGCACTAGTACTGCAAGAATCAATTATGCCAACATACCAGTGCAAGAAACAGTGCTGCTAACATTTAAATAAATATGACGTTTGCTATCGTATAAGGTTTTGCTTGTTTTTAACACGCTTTTATTAGGTTCACTTGTATGTAACTATGTAATGGGACTTTTTGGCGGGAACTTGCAGAGTGACGTTGCGTTTTCGTTTTATTTTCATTAAATTCGTGTATTTTGAGTTTTATTGAATAATTTCGGTGCACAAGTGAAGTGAAATGAAAGCGTGTATCGTGACTTTCCAGGATGTCCCAAAAAGTCCGTGAATGTTTTAGTGGAACAACCGCCAATTTCACTAAAGCTTGACTGGACATGTATGGACGAGAACTGGACATTACAGTGAGTTTGAGAATGTGACTATAACATAAAAGAAGAAATTAAAACTGAAGAAAATGTATGCGATTGAAAGACTTTGTATTGACTAAAAGTATTAAAACTTATGTAAAAAAAATTGTGACAAATAGACCAAGACCATTTCAAATACTTTGACATTGGCAGAAATATCCTAAAAGGATGATTGCCAAGCAACAAAAAAAAACTATGTAATGGAATCTATGGTTGCTAATTTAACCATCTTCCAAGGATCGTAGCGTCATGAAAATTGGCAGCTGTATGTAGTTCTGATGACAATACAATAATATGGTACTGTCGAACTGATCTGATGATGGAGCCGGAAGATATGAACTAAAACTTCATGATGGAATTTCGTATCATTGCCGTGTTTGACTTGTTAGAAAGGTCTTGTAATGAACTTTGACCACGATTAGATCTCAAGGTCCGATGATGAAGCCAGAAGACAGGAACTGGCATTCCATGATGGAATATCGTATCATAGTTGTGTTTGGACTTGTTAGAAAGATCTTGTAATGAACTTTGACCACGATTAGGTTTCAAGGTCTGGTGATGGAGTCGGAAGATAGGCACTGGCATTTCATGATGGAATATCGTATCATAGCCGTGTTTAGACTTGTTAGTAAGGTCTTGTAATTGTAAAACTTTGACCACGATCAGATTTAATTAAACCCAGCATCGCTGGCGCATTAAAAGGGGAGAATGTGCCAAATTGAACCTACTTTCATAAAACACGCTTTTGAAAATAACCAAACTAAGAAGTAGAAAATAAAATTAATAGTTTAAAAAAAAAACAATAAATTTAAATTAAGGATAGTGTGATTAGCAAAAAAATTAATTTTATTGTAAAAAAAGCGTGGGGTGCTTTTTAAGACATTTTCAAAATGACTACTTCCATCAAGATCTTGATCATAGCCAAGTGGTATAATCTTAATCATATAATCTTAAGCACCCCACGCTTTTTTATAATAAAATTAATTTTTTTTGCTAATCACACTATCCTTAATTTAAATTTTGTTTACACATTTTTTACTTTTTAGTTAGGTTTTTTATAAAAGCGTGTTTTTTAGTTTTTTTAAACTATTAATTTTATTTCTATCCCATCAATGCAATGTTACAAAATGTATTAAAACAACAATAAAATGACAACTATAATATAACAAGCAAAAGTTAATGAAAACTACGAATAAGTTTAATGACATTTATTTTTAATAACGGGTATAACCACCATTAGCTTCAATCACACATTGTAACCTATTTCTCATGGAACCCACTAGACGAGAGCATAGATCCGTGCCTCTAGTGTCTTCCCAAATAATTCGGCAGTGGTTTTCTAAAGCCTCTTTGGTCCTTTCATTTCTATTTTCCCATCGCTGTACCATTAAACCCCATAAGTTTTCTATAGGGTTTAAATCTGCAGATCTTGCCGGCCAGGGTATCACCACTATATTGCTATGCCGGTTGAACCATTGATTCACAATACGAGCAGTGTGCGTGCGAGCATTGTCCTGGACATATCTGACCTCAGGTACCTCATCAGCTGGATACACGGTACGGACACTTGGTAGCATACTGTCTTCTAAAACAGACAGATAGTGTGTTGCGTTTGCCCTTGAAGGAAGGAGAACGAGATCGCCTACTCCATCCGCTGACATCCACCCCCATATATTGGCCGAGATTCGTCCAGAGCTGAAATTGGGCACTACATGGTCTTCTGTATATCTCGTACTATTAAATCTCCACAAATTAAGCCTTCCATGTTGGCTCGACTTAAAACATTTTTCGTCGGTAAATATAGTGGTACTCCAATCGAAGTTCAAATAAGTCTGAGCAAATCTTAAGCGTGCTTCCTTATGAGCCGTTGTCAGAGCAACTTTTTTTACGTGTCGTCGATAATGTAATCCCATTGAGTGTAATGCGTTTCTTATCACTCTTGGACAAACATTATATATTTGGGCGAAATGACTCGTTGACACAAAGCCGTTTTCTTCAAATTGCCTTCTCATGTCAGATTTTTGTGCAGCGTTAAGAATAGGACGGCGACCAGAATTATTGTGACGATGATCGACTAGTGCACCTTCTTCGCCATGTCTCCTTATCCAGAATCTCACACTATCTCTGGTCACATTTAGACGACGTGATATCTCGGAGATGTTGTAGCCAGCTTCATGTTCGGCAATAATTGCTGCTCTTTCTTCAACACTTAAAGGTCTTGGCATTATGAAATCGTTAGGTATTTAGGAGAAATTATGATATTTTGCAATGATGACATTCACCGATTGACAATAGTTTTGAATATTATTGAACTGAAATAATAATGGCAGATTGAACCAACAAGAAGGTTTTAATTTATCTAAGTCTTGTTGAAAAGATAAATAGTCAAACAACTTGATCTGAATAATTTTGAACTTTATTAACGAACAGTTAAACATTATTTTCTATAATTCGAGTCTATTCTATAACATAGTTTCAAAAGGTAGTATGTGCTCGCGATACGTTGAACGAATCAATTTGGAAATTGACGAACCTTTTCATTCCGTCACTGTACTTGCATGCCTACAGTATATAAGGCGAAACACGTAGCACGTAGCAAATTGTAACCATTGACACCTTATGTACCATGCTTCTAGTGAGTGAATAAATGAAATGAAATGTATTTATTATACCTATACATAATGTACCTAAAGAGTAAATAACATTAACGTTATGTTAGTTTAAACATGATTTCACCGCAATATGTGACTGGTAAACAATATTATAGAAATTGTGAAATGTCATGTAACGAAAACCGCAGCACTAATCCCCCCTAACTTTGTGGTTGACATCAATTTATATAGCCTTATTCCATAATTCATGACGAATGTGACTTCCTTCATAACTGATGACTTTCGCATGAAATATAACTCTGAATATTCAAAGATCCAACACAAGAAATTAAGGCGAGACGGTAAGAGTAACGAAATCCTCCCTAAATAACGCTTTTCAGATGAGTTACACGGATTCTCTGGAAATAAATTAATCAAGCGGTAGGGCAACCCACGTAGCGTAGATTTACGAGTCACCTCGATCCCCGTTGCCTTACTCCTCCTCCATCACCCCCGCGCTACCCTCCCTCTCGCTTCTCGCTGCCTTGCACTACACAACTCATCAATTTCCTCAGGACATACGACTTGGAATCCTGTTAATTAAACTATGCCGCCAAATTAAGCTGGGAACACTGGGGGACGTGCCTGTGGTTTCGCAGGATCCCCGGAAAGTATGCACATCAGTGTTACGAGTCCATAGATGAACCCATTTGTGAATGACTGAAGTTTTCATACGGGTAACCTTTAAATACACATTAAAAGGTTACCCGTAGTGTTATAAAAATATAGTAAGAAAATAGTCTCAAAAAAAGACTGAACGGACCGGTGTGGTTGGTTAAACACACTACCTATTATGCCACAGGCACCTCACATCCATCTGTAGTTTATTAGTTATATGGTTACCATAGTACAAACTGTGCTTAGTGTGTGATCAGATGGCCGTGTGTCAAGAATGGCCCAGAATATTATTATTACTAAACAAACAACTACATAATTTAATTGTATGTAACGCCAGTAAAATATTTTTCATTCCATCTATTCGAAAAGGCTCGCCGCCAGCTGAATAATAAAACAAAATCAAATTAAAAACGCGCGAACTACAGCACGCGTTTTCGACAATTTTCACGGATTGTTAGAAATTCATGGTTTTGTCTTGAAAAATGAGTTCTTCAAGTGACAGTGAAAGTATAGAATTAACTCCAGAAAGTATTAGAACTGACGCAAGAAATGTGATGGATAATCATACCTGCAAAATACCGGGAGAAATAAGTTTTTACTTGTTTTATTATTAGATACGGTTCAATTTCAATTTAGTTGTTAGGTACTCTATAATTTACTAAATAATAATATTACAATAAAATATGAGGCGCCTTCTATTTTCTCAAAGAGGGTGATGAAAAGTAGAGTGTATCACTCGGGTGCAAATATATTTTTGGCTCGGGTGACGTACTTTTAATCCCTCGCTACGTTCAGGATTCTACTAAAGAATCTCTCGCGACGCTCGGGATTCTACTCTAAAATCCCTCACTTCGCTCTGGATTCAAAAAAGCGCCCTCGCCGTAAAAATATTATTTTGCTCCCTTATGATACAATCTACTATTCAAATATACTCTAAACTGTGTTTGAGCTGTATCAAGCAGTGCTGTAAAGAAGGTAACTGACCTATAAGACTGTGCCGGCTGGCGCCGAGGCAGGGCGCGGGCGGCGAGGCGGCCGCACGCAGCGCGTCGAGCGCGCCGCCGCCGCCGCCGCCGCCCAGCGCGCCGCCCTCCAGCGCGCCTGCACCAAAAATACACGTTATCTAAGACTTTATAAAATCCACTCCTAAATACCTAATACTAACACGTACATGCATCTCAATTGATCAATCATGATAACAATTCGTATTCCAAAACTAGTAGCAGTTACACTGAATAAAGATTCGAAAGTATTTTTTTATTCCTGGTGTCGAAAAATAAAACCGACCTGATATTTATCGCGCCCGTTTAGTATAGTTATAGGGTTCCGTAATCCTACAGTTCGGACTGTTCGTGACTATTACCTACTTTTGTTGAAAAGTTTATAAAGATCCGTTAATGAATTAAATTTTAAATCAGACTTTTTAATAAGAAAATAACTAAAAATATTGGATCTTTGGTCGTTCTCGGTATGGATCGCGGTCCGAAAATCCAAAAATGTGTTACTTCAGGTACGTCTTAATTTGAAGAGAACGTTTCTGTTCAAATGTAATAAACAATAGAGGCATATAATAATTATGATAAATTTTAGATTTTGACAGAAGACCGCTAAGTGGAATTTACAGTTTGCGACTAGGAGTCGTACCACATCGTACCTACTGACAATGGAATCGTACTGCGCGTGTTCCGTCCGACACGCACTTGACCAGTTTTATACCTAACCACAAATCAATGATTAAACATGTATATATGTACCACTACCTACTACTTTTGTGTTAATATGCACGATATAATAATATCTAATACCAGATTATTAAGATAGTCTAAGCTGTTATCATGTCTCATACATATTGCAGAATCGATGGCAGAAAAATATTGTTACTATTAATTATTACTGTTAGTTTGGATATAAATATAATAATTGTATAAGTAGAGACTATATAGTACTTATACTATACATGTATGTTCTGCTTAGTTTGGGATGCCAAGGAGATTATTTATGTTAGTTATAAATCCCACCAAAAACATTCTCATGTAAAGTGTTGCCAAGAAACCATATGGCACGCACTGTCAAAAAATAATTAGATCTCATGTAGAGCCAAGCTTCTAATTCTACAGGCTCTAACTTCACAAATTGTACACCTTAGTCAAAATATTATGTGACTTGACCATTTCGCTACATTCACATGGGCGTAAGGTGAAACATTTATTCACTGTTCATTACTTTTCTGTACTTTTCTGTTTTTGTAGTAACGAAACGGCCAAGTCACATAATATTTTGACTCAAAAATTTCAACTTGCTAGGTCCACCCGTTCCTGAGATAATCGGTAGTAACACACGGACAGACGGACAGACAGTCTCTTGACTGTCTGTCTGAGAAAAAGAACCCTTATAAGAATAAGGGTTCTTTTTTTTACCTTTTGAGGTACAGAACCCTAAAAATCAAGGTCCTGAGTCAACACTATAAAAAGATATGGGCAAATTTAGATTTTGGCGAAAACTTGTAAGTACCAAAATTTACCTTAAATTTTATTTTTCCCTTTACTTGTGCTGTAAGACCTTGCTTTTAACCAAAATTGACATTTCTACGTCAACCGGAAGTACCCTATAGGTTTTTGACCTAAAACCTAGTTCCCGTTGACCTAGAATCACGAAATTTGGCGAAAGGCAAGGTCTTACAACACATATGGGGGAAATTCCAAAAAAATAAAAAAAGTAAAAAATTAAAGGGTTTCCCATACGTACATAGTTGACGCATTCCCTAGTTTAAGGGGTTGGAGGATAAAAGTTTCAAGTTTTATATTTTTTTGTTGTTTGTGTACTAATATTAGCCTAAATACCAAATTTCAGGAAGTACCATATGAATTTTGATGATCAACTTGAAACTTTATATGTTTAATAAGTCTGCTATAGACATCATATCCTGAGAATTTTGTTTATCTGGTATAATCCAAAGCGAAGTTATGAGGGTTCAAAAATACGACGAAGCGCTTCGAGAAAAGGTAGGTAGTGTCCCTGCGTTTTCGCTTCGCTGGCTTGTTCTTGGCGGGGCACTCCCGTGCTCCCAAATGATATGTATGAATTAGGAGATATAATCTATCACTAGTAAATACCGATATGACCTGCCTTGATGCTGTATAAGATCAAAGCTAATAATACAAAATATTAAGTTTCACGCATATCAACTCTTTCAGTATACAGAACAGAGTAAGTGATTTTAAAGATACCATCGTTGTAATTAAAGTCATTATTTTTCCGGAGTCGAAATTTTTAAATATTATATTATTATTGGAAGAAAAATAGTTACTCGTAACGTACCTAACTCAATATTTTGTAGATTTTATGTAATTTTAACCCTACTTACGTGAAAAATTTAATGGACCATAAAATATAAAAATTTTAGCGTAACTTAAAACTAGTACGTAAAATTTTTTTATCCAAATTTATTTAATAAAATATTACTAAACAAACAAAACAAACTCAACAGATCGCATCATCAAACACCAAAATGCCGGCAAAAATAGGACAGGAAATTGATAGGTCTTTTCGGTTTCCAATAACGTGTCGGTGATAAGGCGTCAGGATATAGCGGACGCTTGGATGTGTGCGAACGAGACGCTGGGGAATCGTCGACTTGCTTTATGTCCTCTAATGTGGCGTACTGTCGCAAGCTCACACTTACCTACCACCACATGAATAGGTACACATGTCTTTACTAAGTTCCAACGTCAAGTTTTATTATTGGGAAATTTTGAGAAATAAGCTGGCAATATTTTATATTACAGCACAGCTAATGTGGCTCGTAAACTAAATAAATGCTCGTTTCTTTTATTTCATTACATTTAAACATTTTGATTTGTTTTGCTTATAGTTATTTCAATGAAGCAACAGTAGACACAAGTACCTGCAGTAGATACCTATTGGCACAGCAGACCGCAGACCGAGATTTTTGCTAAGTTATATTTAGTCGCGGACGCTACGTTCACACTGACATTTCTGTGCACTAGCTCCAAAATGAAAGCTCAATGAAAATGCAAAGTGAATGTAGTCGAAACATTAATTCATATTTACATATTCAACGCTCCTCTGTCATTGAATAACTTAATGTATTTTTATACTAAAAGTTCATATACTTATTTAGCTTTCTGTTGCTTTCGTGTGGTCTACGAATGAGAATTTACAACAATTACTAAATACGTAATAAATAGAGGACATAAACTACCTATATCGAATAGTACCTAACTACTAATTAATAGATGGTACATTTTCCTAAGCATCAAACGGTAATTGTAGCTAACTATTTACACGAACACGGCAAAGCGACAGTTAGCAACCAATTCATAAAATATTCACAACAGTCGCAGGCCACAATCTTTGGAAACATTCGGAGGCACTTTAGACTTCATCAGATATTCCTGAACTAAGCCATGGAAATGCCTACTGTTGGGAAGCGTAAATTGACAACTCGATTATCTGATAGCAACCGAAGTTCAGCCACGCACGGAAATTAAAATCTTTGTATTTGCGTCACAAGGGAAACAGCGCCCACCGCAATTTATTTATTTTATTGCTTACTTTTTTAACAACCTTTGTGAGAATTTTATTTATGATACTGTAAATTTTTAGTACGTCAGAAGGGCGACTAGCAAACAGGCGCTCTACCTATCGGCTATCGGCTATCGGCTATAGAAAATAGCAATACCAGGGGGATTCCTAGAAGGCAACGCTCTCAAGTCTAACTGGCTGAAACACGCTGCTAAAATATATAGGTAATTTAATTATATAATTCTACTAGTAACGCACGTAGTAGTATAAAATATTTACTTACCAAAAATATTTTGATATTTATGCCTAAAATAATGTTTCGCTAACTTGTTCCAATACTTATAAGCACAATGTTTGATTAAGGGTCAAAGTCGCTTTGGGTTAATAAACTACTCGTACAATTTATGACCCTTATACTCGGTGTTTCGTGCGCCAGGGGAGTAAAATAGTTATCAACGGTAATACAATGTTATAATGTTTGGCATATACTGCCATATGGACTGCGGTCCTGCCACATACATACGAGTATAGTACATTATATTGGCCAAGTGTAAATTAATACTTTGTAATTTGCCTTTTGGCGTGGTTGGTTAGAACTCTACCAGAGTCGTGAGTTCAATTTCCACCCAGGACAGATAATCGTATATATGAGCGAGCATGTTTGTTTGTCCTGAGTCTGGGTGTAATTATCTATTAAAAAACCGGTCAAGCGCAAGTCGGGCTCGCGCACCGAGGGTTTCATGCAAACTTGTAGGTATGTAAATAGTTCGTTCATCACGGGAATCTAAGGTCTAGGTCTCTAAGATTTTTCCGTTTTTCCGATTATGTAATGTATTTTTTATGTAACTAACATTTACGGTTTTCGTATTTTTCCTTTTACTTGTGCTAGATGATTCTATAAGTTGAGTATTCTATAGGTTTTGTGATTCCTTTGCGAGAGTCAAAATATGTAGCATAAACGGCCGTCTTTTGATTGCGTTGAATTGGAAGTTTGATTTTTCTGCTCCTTGTACTTGATACCTTCACGCATGCCTGAGAAAAAGGTCCAGACAGACGGACAAGCGGGCAGCAAAGTAATCCTATAAGGGATCCGTTTTTTGCTTTAGAGGTACGGAACCCTAAAAAGTAGGTATGTAGGTACATATAGTATCAGTTATTTGGTTTCCATAATACAAGCTGTGCTTAGTTTGGACATCGCCGACTGTGTGAAGAAAGTCTCAGGATATTATATTACCAAATAATAAATCATGAAATATAATGTCGCTGAGAATTTCCATGCAAATAAATGTGTTAGTATTTTTTTATTATTATTTTAAAAACACTTGCTTAATTTGTAAAGAGAATCACTAAAAAATATTATCAAATAATATATATCGCGACTGTTTTAGCTTTCCAAAATAAAATAAATGTCTCTAAACAAAAGAAATCTTTCAAATACACCTGCGACTCTGCGACAGAATAGGGCGATTCGATACCAAAGTTAAATGCCCAACAGATATTTCTTACTTAACAGCTCCAGACGCAATACCGTGGTTGTTATAACTCACTCTAACTCTCCATTTAAACAGTTGTCCCTTATATTAGTTCCAACGAGCTTTAGAACAGCTCCCTAGAAATTATTGTACCTAACTATGTTGCTTTTACATAACAAGTAATAATAATTATACCTACTATCTATATGTTTACGAAAGCCATTAACGTTTGTTTCCCGACTTGTTTGCCACAGGCATAAAAGTAAGCAGGAAGTATTTGATTAGTGACTACAAAGTTTCTTTTTCTGACCTCTCGCCTGGAGCTACGCCAGGAAGTCGTAAAAACAACATAATGACATAATATGTATGTACCTACTAAGAAAAGAACATGCGATATACAAAAAGGCAATCTAAAGAAAAAATGGTTTTAATGAATACCATCCCTAGTAGGTTCCTCATTCAAAATAGAACCGAGTGTTTCATTCGTACATGAGGAAATTGAACAAAGTGGAAGGAAACCAAATAAAATGAATGTTTAAAGTTTTTTAAATTGATATGATGTCTTTTTATACATATACTTAACACTTTGAGTAATAAAGTCTTAACATGTTCACATTTATTAAACTTTGAGCTTATTTATAAAATAAATGTTTCTAATCGATATGGCATTATTATTATCAGATTAATACTAGACCGATCACATTCTGTTTTCATATGAATTTATTGAACATAGCTAGGTATTTGGCTTTCGAAGCGGATGTCTTTCATATCCGAATCAAAGCGACGACGTTGATTAAAATATAAATTACTGGCAGTTCCAGTAACTACTCACACTCACATATGTATACGAGCACTATAAATACGCTATAATTTTAAGCAAATTTAAGCTTTCGACATACTACAGAAGCTTATTCAAAGATCTTTTAAAAAAATAAACAATGATAATGTCTGTCTTTAATCACTAATCCTTTAAAAGTGCAGCTTAAGTTCTGCTAAGTAAACAACAATAAATATTTACACAAATAATCGCTATTAAATTGTCTGCCTTCCCCTCGAACAGTATGCCTACATCCCCTGTATACAGGTATGAATAACTCACAATCTTAAAGGGAGCTTTATTCAGCACCAGCGCTGATTTATTTATATTCTATCTGATTACCCTAATTTCCTTTTTCAATTTGAGTTGGCTCATGGTAAATTTAGCGAAAAGTTGATTTGACACTTTATCCATTTATTTTGACAATTAGGTTTGATTCAACCATGGAAATTGTGCAAATGAAAGATTTTTGCCTTCGCATAAATTACTTGACGAAGCAAAAATAAAATGTTCGCATCAGTGAAAAAACTCGCTGTAAACATTTATTAGTTTAGTAAGTCTACGATTCTTCTACTGACATATTATGGAATTGTTATTAAAATAGTTATTCAGAGCCTGTTTACAAAATATCTCGATATAATAGATATTAAATATCTCAAAAATGGTGACCTTTTTTTGGAGCTTATTTTTGTATATTTGGTAGGTGACCTGCCCACCTAACTCCCCCTTAAGTTTGTCGTACTACTTACCCTGTATAAATCGCGTTATTTTTACAATACTACATACAGTGATCAAGAAATATATGATACCTTTACAAAGATTTTCTAATAAGTCAATAGATCTTGGAAACAATCAATCATTAACCGATTTACCTACAAATCAAATTACCTATACAATAATTATAGCATAAACGATTCATAATAATTTATACGACATTTATACTCAAACATTAAGTCCTTTACATTGTTATGTTACTACAAGGTTATGTAGATACTGTACTTACATACACTAATACCAAGTTGGTACTCCAACATTTTCATATATTTAACTATATCTTCACTATCGATAAATTTATCGGATATGAGACATCAACCGGGTTACGGCTAAAGATTGTATAATTCCGTTCGCATTTCGTAACCTATCAATATGACTTGCTAGCTTGCTTACATTCAAATTAGATGAGCACCTGATACGAAATTTAAGTAGGTAGGTACTTGCCGGTTTATTTATATTTGTCCATTCGTTTGCCTTACTAGAATATCCATAAAACAAGAACATAGCTTATAGTGGGTAAACGAGTAAATATTGATTATAGTTCGAGAGAGTTTTTGGGTTCTTTGTGTAGCTAACAAAGTACATATACATAAACGAAACCAATAATGAAGAGTTTCGACAATCGACCCATATGACAGTTTTGTTTGCGAGAGCTCAACCTGATTTTCCCTTGTGTGAGTTCATTTAACAGTTCAAGGTATAGCCAAGGTCGTCAATGTTACCATAAACTATTGTTATTTGTTGCACTAAATAAACAATAAATCAAACGGGTCACGCGAAGAGGAATGATCATAAAAGCGGTGACGTAGACGTGACGTAAATATAGCGCAGGCGTACCGAGGGTATGACGTGGGTACGGTATGTTCACGTTTTCATTTATTTGATCAGGCGTCTACGACTAGAGTATCTACCGCACACACACGCTCTATTTAATTACTAAAATAATATTGAAACAAAGCTGTGCTAAGCAACTCTACAGCAATGTATGGAAATTTAACTGTCTTCACAAAGTGCATGTTTAGTAATAGGAGGGAGAGGCAAAGCACTCTATTCTGTTAAGTGTAGTTCATTGCTCGTTGTCGTAGCGCACGCGTTTCGTAGCATTGTAGGATTAGCTAGCGCAATTACACCTTCTACGAGCCTAAATTTTATTAGTGGTACACATACCGTTACATTATTTATTGCCATATCGAGGATTTAACAAGATCTTGACACGTCATCAAACTAACGCATTATATTGTAATGCATGATAATATACTATATAGCGTATATTTTTCTTACAGGTCCATTCCTTTCAAAACTATAGGACACTTCTATTAAACAAAATAAATGTTATCGAACAAACTTCTTGAATAACAGTTTTACAAAGTTGGACTACATTTTTGACACTCTTTTGTATGCTTCGGTCATTAAGAACCGATATTATTTAGATAAGAAATGTTGTCATTATAATGATTTAATTTTAAAATATCTAAGAGTCCTGATTCCTTCTGTATTAATTTCAAGCACAGCATTGTGGAGTTATTTTTTAATGTAGGTAACTAGGTAACATGCATAATCCAGGCTGGTCTATTTCTATTTTACGAGTGGGAATGTACTCTCCAGTGACGTGGATCGTAAACTGGTGTAGTTTACGACGAGTGGTCAATGCCATACACACCGGTGTGACGTGTATCTCACGCCTCCGAGTATCATCAAAACCCTTACACGCACCTAACCTTTGAATAATGATTCGCTTTACAAGGTCTCTCGGTAGATGTTACGCAGTATCGTAACCCGACCTAAACTTGCCTTCGTAACGACACTTGCTGCCCGTGTCGCTTACCCGCATCTGATCAAATATTTGATATTTCATAACATACAAACTCATACAAACCTATATTCATATGTGCTAGAAGGTACAAATAAAATAGAAATGATAAAACATACGACCTATCGACATAGTAATATTGATGATATATCATTTTTGTATGATCGTGTATGTACTTGTTATAAAAATCAATAATGAAATAGCATTTGTAACTGAGCTCGATCCTTGCGTATCCATTTAGAAATAAGAAGAAAATACACTACATTTTCAACTCACGAACCGAGTACGTATAACAATAAACAGCACCCGCAGCCGATGATATCATATATTCTTCTATTTCCGTGGTCATGCGATTGGATTTCCACTTATTTATTTTACAACGCATTCGAGTATCACTCTACATCGAAATAACATTTTCGTATGGAACTAAAATGTAGGTATTCTCGTAGGAATATATCGTAGGCGCCTCGTATATTGAATGAAAAATACACACGTTTAGGTAGTCAACAAAGAGTCAATCTATTTGCTCACAAATGATACCCCAATCTGTACCGCAGACCCGAGGGAAGACCGTCCCAAAATTGGAAACATCTGATTTTTCGTTAAGTGTAGCTTCGGATTTTCCTTTTGGTTTATGCAAAGGCTTTGTTGTCCCAACTCATGTCAAATATGTAAAGAACATTTTAACAGCGTAAGTATTGCTAAATATTTACGCACGTTGAGCACCTTACACCTTGTATGGTAACTACCTATTTATTTATAAATTAATAAAAAATAAAAATAAAACATTTTGTCTTGTTTTCAACATGTAGAGACGAGAGGCTACTTACCATCAGGTGGGCTGTAAGCTTGTTTACCACCTTGTGGTAGGTACAAAAAAGTTTATCAATCGATTTTATATACATTTTGTTTTATAACATTCACAAAATAAACACTCGATTTATATATTGAAGTCCTTATACTGTATATAAATCGTAGACAAATTAAGGAAATATAAGAAACATTATAAACCTGGTGATACAACAACGCAATATTGGTTTAAATTAATCATACATAGTTCAATTCACTAAAAATATGCCAGTAGCCTAGAAGAATTTCAAGAATATCACTGAGCGTAGGTACATAAATCCAAACATTACAAAAAGTAGATGTCGTTACACGCTTGCAGGAAGTTCAGGTATTTTACAGGAATAAAGCAAAGAGTGAGAGGGTTAAAATGTTTACTCTCGCATTATCATCTTAAAGTCCTCTACAAACAAGGGAACAACCCGGCTTTAATTACATCCGCCTGTTTAACTGAAGAATTAAATTTTAACTAGATAACCCACTCACGTAAAAGGCTGGCAAAATCTGAACTTATACGTACGTAAACGTACCTAATACTTTACCATTTTTAATAGCGGCAATTCGAAAATGCGGTTATCCCAAATAATATTCACCCCTTGAGCAACGAGGGAGGTGCACGGTCCTCTACAAACACGTACTTACTTGTTTACTGTTTTTAACTAAACTGCCGGAAAATCTCTCATTTTCTTCGACAAGTGCCTTTACTTATTCATGCATGTCCGGAGGAAATGTTGTCGGTTGTCATGGAACGTGTTTTCTTTCAGACATGCATATGAAGAGCCCGCTCCCGAAAACCTACGGACTTTGTATGCGAATAATGGTACAAATATATGGATATTTATTAAGTATCAGGTATATATAGAAACGAGTACAGATATGAAAAATAAAAAAACGACTTCAAAGACAAATGTTGCACTAAAAACCGAAAAATAAACTGAATAAGACATTAAATAAAATGGACAAAAAAATATTTTAATAACTAAATAGACCAAAAACTTTACTTATGTAAACTACCTACGCACCTATTCAAATTATTATTCTATAAATACCTTTTGATCTGTTTGAAGTCGGTGCTAAGACCAAAAATACAATGAAAGAAATAATAAATGCCTTCACAAGCACTTATGAATTGTAAGATTACCTACTTTCGCCTGATGGCAGTTCAGCCTCCCAGGGTGGAGATTAAGTGGGTTCGGGAACTCATTCTATCTCCTCCTTTTTTGAAGTCGTTTAAAAACAAAGATTTTGTATAGTTTTAGCCTAAAATCATAAGGGTAGTATGTTTCTTAGGTTTCTTTAAATTAAAAAACATTTTTATGTCAAATTCAGTCAGTTTGTAATTCAAACAATATTTTTAAATATATTTACTCATTAAATCTCGCTTGAGAAGATGGCTGGCATGTACTTTGTCCAAAGAATTACCATTACCATTTAGCATGACAATACTGCCAGTCTTCTAGAATCGCTGCCATTTACTTTTTCACAAAAGTAGCTTATCAGAAGCTTTAACCGTTTTTGTGAGAGTAAATTTTCACACTCTGGTGTTCATTTCTTAACGTTTAAAAAATAAGAGGAAACGCTAGTAGGTACATAAACAGAATTTGGAATTTTCATGGGCTCACTAGGGGCAGTCAGTAACTTTTTGTATTACGCGTCTCTGTATTAAGTTGTGCACAGCTGGGTATCGAGGGAACGTTCGAAACTTTTTAGAGAAGGCAGTTTTGCTGGCAGGAGTTCGTGCCTAATTAGTCGGCGGCTCGTTTCATTAGAAAAATTAATAAGCATAGCCCCTGACCTTACGGCCAATGGGCATTAATGAGACGCTCTAACTGGGATGAGTAAGAAAAAATATTTCACAAACCACGTGACAAATGCGACACTATAACAAATGACTGTGGAGCCTGCGCTATTGTATCTCCCTGCTGTCTTGGCTACATTATTGTCAAATAATAACAGTTAAGTAACAAATTGTTACCCACTAATAGAGTTACGAGTATCTTAGGTTAGAGTTGATTCGTAAATTATAATATTATTAGAACTCTTGCTATACCTGTATACCAAGGGTAAAAGGTGTTTTTCAGTGTAACAAACTTCTGAAAACTATTTTGTAATATAATATAGAAGTAGGAAAGCAGTTTCCAATGTCTATACAGTTACAATGAAAGCAACATATTGACATTTTAAACGAGGTCAATTCTTTTGAAATCTTTTGATATTTACTCGCTTGCACAATGAGAAGATGTGACATAACACAGAATTTTAAGGACTGAGCGAACTACCGAAGACTTACTCGCCAGCCGTATTAATGAGCGGCATTATACAGTATGTGTTCCCTATATCGATACAGAGACAAACTTGCTGACGCAAATGATCGACAAAATTTCCCTGGGGCCCGGAGAGGCCGGTCGACATTGTCTCTCCGTTGTTTTATTTTTACCCGGATGAGTTCGACGACGAAGGTTATGTGTTAACAAAGTACGTTCACATAAATTGTTAAACATCGACTCCCAGATGAGCAACAGCTTTTTTCAACGACATAAATTTCCCATGGGCTAAGGTAGGTCGAGTTAATATTAAAGGGTAATTTTTTTTAAACTTTTTTAACGATGTGATTAAACAAATAATTTAATTAAAGGTCACAAATAATTTAATACGAATGATAGGTAATTAAAATTTAATTAATTTTCATAACACGTAAGTAACAATTAGCTGTCAAATAAGCATAGGTATTTATTTACATACAAATCTACAACCGCATCCAATCTTCATTGTAAATTCATACAGTTTCAAGCAACTATGATAATATGACAATTCTAACCAAGTTTGGAAATTAGAGCAATCTGTCGTACGTCAAGAACACAAGAAACCATGATTTTATATCACAAATTATAAATCAACGCATAGTCAAATCTAATTATTAAGACGTAGAGCTGTTTTGAATAACATCACAATGCAGGAACAATTATTTCCTACGCACAATATGGTCGCAACAATTCCGGGATTGCATTACCGACATATAAAAAGAAATATTGTAATTTTTTGATATACAAAGTACCTTTATAAAATTGGATTTGTGGGTGAAAGCTTGAGGCGGAAAGCTAGTAACATAACATTACTTATTTATAAACTCAACTTTATTTTATCAACTCATTTTTTTTTAAGTTGTCGATCTCCAAAAACGATTAGATGGTCTTTAATTTTGCTTTAATATGCTACATACCTAATTACAAGTAAAGGTATGGTAAAGTAAATACTAATTTAATGTCAATTTTAAAAACAAAGAATTTTAACGTCGATGTTGCTATATGTACGTACCTACATATCAGCTCGTGTCAAAATAATAATGATCGATAGAACGTTGCATGATGCATAGATACCCGAACGACACATCAATCAATTGTCTGTTTTGCAAAATAAAGGAACCGAAGAGTTCCATTTCAATTATGATAGGTTGCATCGGTATATATCATAAAATTGGTTTGGGTAGAATTATTTGGAAATCATTTAATGAGCGGAATTTAGTTAAATGTTTAGGTGTAATAAAATTTAAAATATATGGCTGATACATAATAAATATAGTATGTACCCGTGAATGTGGCCGTGGTCTGATCCTCTAGGTCTGGGCGGGCCGGCGCGCCGCCGCCCGCATGCTATCAGCTGGCTGGCGCAGCCATGTTGCCCGCGCGCGCTTCCTCTCACCGCCCTGCGCCTGCACATGCATAAAACATATAAATGTTATTTATAAAAAAATATAAAAAGTTTTTCATTAAGTATGGTTGTCTAGTACGTATGTAATACCTAACGTATTCTTCTCAAATGAATAAAGTTCGGTACTAATGAATAAAGGGGACTTCTGAAATAATGATACATTTTACTTAAGATACTAGAAAGTGTAAAACTATTAAAATAAGCAAAAAACTCTTATTTACTTCTAACTCTAATCAACACTGGCTGAGAGCCCTAAGCGCTCGCCGAAAAGTCCGCGTAAGAGTGTCTATGGTCCCTCATACCTCCACCTTTAATTCCCCCCAAAAAAAAAACAATGTCTTTTACCGATTTAAATAAACGGGTAAAACAGAAATACCTCTTATCTACAATTAGGTAATTTTAAAACTAACAATGTGGAACCTAAAATATATCTCCATTAATAAAATCGAAGTCATTAATTATCGAAGCAACTATTCCTTACAATAATTTGTTAACTATCGCCAAACAATCACAGAGTTCAAATAGTTTTTTTCTAACGGGCTCAACCCTAATCTTAAGGCTTCTAGTGGTGGCTTATACTGATCCTGTGTAAATAAACCCTACGGCCTTTAAATACACAATATAGTCTGTCAATCGTATAGAGCGACCGTGTAACTTATACTTCTATATAAACTACAATAGGTATTAGTTAAGTTATACTGAAGTTATTAAGTCTTTTAAAATGGCTTTAAATTAGCATTTTTCTGAATTGAAATTCACTTGCATTTTACGATTTAACCATACAAATTCAAGGTATCAGTAATGAAAAGGTAATGGGTATCTATCTACGACCCTTGGTGCGTTCTTTCACGGATACAGACATCAATTTCACAAGTAAGTATGTACGTTCGAAGTGATTTGAAGATCCGTGGCTGTCATTTGTTTAGACCTCCTGCCATTTTGATCTATTTATTGTGCCTAAGAAATACGGCTAAATTACTTGAAAGCACACACCGTGGAAATATGTAATAGGTAATGTAGGTACCTAAATCTATTCATACCTCTATTATTTTAGTTTGCTTTCGAGATAATAATAGTTAAATCGCACACAAGGCCCTGCTCTAAATCAGCAGAATATACAGCAGCAATAGCAGATTCGATGAATGTTTAAGTTGAGTCAATATTGTGACTGCACAGGTAGGTAAAGGTCCATGCTAGAGGGCTGTGGTCCAATCGGCTATTTTATATCTTGGATGTAACAAAGTAAATTGTTTTAAGTGCATACTTATACCTATCTATCTAACAGTATTTACTAAAAAAATTGTAGTATTTACATATATATTATATAGGTATGTAGTAGATAACTGATAAGTTATCTGGTGTCCATAATACAAGCTCTGCTCAGTTTGGAATCAAATGGGCGTGTGTGAAGAATGTCCAAGGATACTTATTATTATTACTGCTATATAATAAATTATGATGTTTGTGTGTACGTTCGCTAATTACGATGGTTTATCGGCATTGCCAGAAATGTATCATTAGACAGATATATCGAGGGTTAATCAACATAAGTTCACTTTGAAATACCTATAGGAAAACCGCTGACCAAAAGCTAGCAATACAATGATGCACAAAAAAGACGCATAGGTTAATTCAAATTTCAGTTTTTTTCAGACAGCTGCAATACATTTGGTGTCGATACTGCCGTGATACAGACGCAATAAAGTAAACGCGAAAAGCTATTATTCACCGTACTCGTTCAGGCCAGAGTTCATACAGCCACTGCGTCTGTGTTGACACAGACGCACGATTGCATCGATACAAACGAGTGACGTCAGAAACACAAGTGGAAGACAAACGGCACAAAAATAACTGATGTATTGCACTCAATACTGATATAATTTATTTTGTGAATCACATGAACATATCATGATCGCTTTTTGGGAATATGAAATATTTGAGGACGTGATGTTAGTGATTGGTTATACTATGTCTTATTAATCTGATTAGGAAATTCAAATTTAAACCAAAGAAAATAATGATAAAGCTAAATGCTAAATATTGTAAAATATCTGACAATTAATGTATTATAATTCATATGCAGCTGCAGCTTCGAGGAAGTTTTTTATGCAGGTACCTATAGATTGTATATTTTGTACATTTGTTGTAAATAAATTTTATTCGAACCTTCAACACAGCATTTGTTCGATGTCACTACCCATCATGGCTTCAAAATTAATTAAAAATACTTTTAATATGGATATGGGCAAACATTATGCTGAAACATAAAGACGACGTTATTGAGAAATTCTTCAGAGTTCTCAGACAAAGGGAACATAATTCATCACGAAGTTTCAAAAATAGCTAGGTGTGTAATATAGCACCAGATACTTCTTGGAACTTTTATTACGGTCTTCTTCTGTTTATGTCCCCTTGCCGTTTATAACCGAGACGAGATATTTTATACGAACCTTTACAAGCAAACTCCTATAAAATATAGATAGATACCCATTAGTTAAATACTTATGTAAGTATTTTTGTCGTAACTGCATCCGTAATATAACATTATATACGAATTCCAGATATCGTATCACGTAATTCTTTTATCGTTGCGAATTATTCAGACGCTACCAAGCTAGGTATTATTATTACACACAAGTAGGTCAATTTACCGTTTCCCAACATGTGCATCGTATGATGGCAAACTTGATATAATAGAAAATATTTATTTACAAGTGGTTTTAATATTAAATTTCATGTTACCCGTTCGGTGAGTGTCACGTGCGAAACATACCTACACAATTTGTTTGTACTAAGGGTAAGTATACCTATGTGACACACGCTCATTTTCTAAACGTTCTCGTTGTTTGTTACGAATCCGTAAAACAACGAGAGCTATCCTCTGATATATGTTCGTCGCATTCTGTTGCTCCTATACGTTCCTATATATGGCCGACAATTCAGCGTACTTTTTCAACCGCTTCTGGCTGTACGTGCCCCAAAAACCTTTTTCCGGCCGTTATCTAGCGAACGTTCTCATATTCTGTCATTTTATTTGACTGCTTTCATTGTGAATGCCGTTCCTCTTAATATATGTACATCAATGGGCTCGAAAATAGCATTGGTTCGTTCACATCACCATTTCAAATTACCTTTTTGTTAGAAGTCTTGTGAACTCGGTTCAGTAAATTTTACAAAGAAATCCATTGTGCTTTCATGTCGCTCAAGTAAGTCTTCTTGAGCATATAAATTACATTTCCCCTGTATATTTTATTACTCACCACTATTATTAACGTCATTACAAACTTAATGATCATGGTAAGCATGTAACGCTTACAAAGATAATGGTCGTTACATGCTTGAAAGAATCTCTTGTATGCAACATCACGAGGCGCCTACGAGAGGGACGTAGATCGTTTGCTACTTTGTAGTATGCACCTATAGCTGATCCTCTCATGTACCTACATGTGTATATTGTTTCAGACTTATATGGCAGCCGGAAAGCTGCCCCTTCCCAGTTCGCCTAAAAGCTTTTCTACTAAACTACATTCAGTTAACCCACTACGTTATATGGCAAGCGCATTTGTTTTCGCTTACTTACTTTCCTTTATTTTTTACTAGCTGTTCCGCGCGGTTTCACCCGCGTTCCCGAGGGATATTATCTTTTCCCGGGATAAAAAAGTAGCCTATGTGCTATTCCAGACTATCCATCCTAACTTTCACATTTATAATATTAGTAAGATATGTATTTTTTGTTGATTGCTACAAGATTGCTACTAATATAGTCAACTCTCTGATAATCTCAATATCATAAACCGATGTTTAAGTTACAACAAAAATACCAACCTAATATGAATGAATATTTACCTGAACAAAGGAAGTAGGTTCCTATGTTACTACAGAGTAACATACTTAAGTACATCTTTCAGTATCTACTATGAATAATGATAGGATAAACCATTAATTAGGGAAACAGAAAAACATTCAATATCAAAATTATAAACATGAAACAAAGAAAAACAAGATTTACAGATATAAGTACTTTCAACGTCGCCTTAAATACAAGCAATGTAAATAAACGCAAGATAGAGCATTCTTTCTGCTGATAGCCGCTGACTCCAAAGATTTCTTTTCATTTTACTTGGAAATTCATTTGATTTCGCCTCTTATAACTGTAGGTACTCATCTACATATTGCGCGCGGGCTTTCTTCCCCTATCGCTTTCTCTCATCGTAATTGTCTACTTTATAAATTATTACAACTTCTGAGATTCCGTAATTTATTCATCAGAATCATTGCACATTAAAAAGGAACTAGGAAGGAAAAACCTTATTTGATAACAATCAAAATTAAACTTTAATTAAACAAAGCACACGTGTGTGCTCAATTAGGTATCTACAATTGACTACCTACTTATCTATTTGAGTGATCGACGAATTATTCAACAAGCTCTTTTTACAATTGTAGCAATAAAAACTTATTGATTTATATAACATTAACCCTGCGTTTCAATGTCAAACATGATTTGATTGAATTCGACACCTGTTACATTAAAAGCACATTGATTGATCATACAAGAAAGATACCTATTTCCAGTACCTACGATTGACAATTCCAAAATATTTATTACTTCTTGAAAATAAGGAAGTGGATCGTATCATTTTGATCAAAGGCAACAGTGCACGTGTGCGACTCTATTCCTTACGGGTAGAGGTTAAAATACAACGATGGTGTTTCCGGGTGGAATTCTTGGTAATCCATTAAATTTTATTCCGAATGCCACTCGCTAGAGCTGTTAGCTTGCGGAAAATCGTTACTGGCGGTCGACAATCGCCATGCGGGGTAGTGATACACGCAACGCACCCACTTACACATGGACTCGCGGTCGCAGCTTCTTTACATCGCGCCACAATAGCCGGTCCCCGGGAACGTGGTCACTGAGCTAAGATTAAGGGCACATGCACTGCGCGGAATCACCGGCTCGCGATACCGTCTCGTAGGGCGGCGTGAAATCAGCAACGTAACCACGGCACGGCACGGCACGCCTGGCTCCGGCACGAGGAGGGCGTATTCACACGGCGCGGCGCGGTCGCGGTACGCGGCTCAGGTGACGCACGTCACGGTCGCAGCGCGGTGCGGTGCGGTGCGGGACGAGCGCTCGCACGGGCCAGCACCGACACACGACAGCCTCCGTCGCAATGGCGAAGCGGCCGGGTACGCGCGCGCGCCCTGCGATGCAGCCTCCCGAATCTCCCCGACGACCCGCGAAATCTCACGATCCAGGGTTGAACAAACCCAACACGCTTCTCCTTCTAACACAGTGATGAGGTTAAAAAGGATTTACACTCTCGTAGCATTTTACGGTTCGATCGACCTCCACATCATTTTACACTTTATAAATTAAGACATCGCATAGGATTAGTTATAAAGTACACTGAATCATCAATATGAACTCGTTAACGCGTGTGAGATTTCAATATTACTAGGCGGGAGTACGACTAAATAGCGTCGCGGTCGGTATCAAGAGACGTCCTAGAGATGAACCTCGCTACTGGTAGATGGATCTAGACTAGAAATTGTTTTACTTATCTACTTTATTAATATTGTATTTTTTGTGCCAATTAGTTTATGAAATGAGATAATAAATAGGTTTACTATAAATGTTTCAACTAAGTACGGCTAAAAGCAGTAGATAATTTAATCAAAAAATCAATTCATGTTAAAATACAATATTTCCATGACTACAATAATTTCTCAATTGATAAGGCGACGATCAATCAAATAGATTGGCATTTTAACAATATCCATTCTTTATACCTATAAAACTGTTCAGCTAGCCGATAGAAAATAATTAAAATGTCGCAAATTGATATCCCTGGGAAAGCGGCAGGTGACGCTTTGTCCAACAATAACATCCTATTGTCCAGCCCACCTAACCAGCCCGCCAAGTCCATGCCATACCTACTCGAACCCCCACCGATGAAAGCTGCATGAAGCAACCGTGTTTATTTTTTTTTAAATAGAAGATTTTATATAAACACAACGAATATATTTTTCCCGATACACTTCGGATACTATTTCAACCGTATCGATTTCTGGGTTACTAGAATTTAGAGTTTTTATGCAAAACCAAGATATTTTTAGGTCAGTATAATATGTAGCAAAAACATTTTATTTAAAAAAATATAGCATATACCTGTATATGAAGGGAAAAATGCTTTGTGAGAAAAACCTTTATCCAGGCCCGTGAAAGTGGATAGGCCTTGTCAAACTATGTAGTATTAAGAATAATATAATGAATATTAATTATAGTTTAGTTACTCTTACGAAAAAAGAAGATACAAAACTTTTCAATAGGTACCTCTTTACTCTGAGGAAAATACTTACCTTTTATAACATTATAAAATAAGCAAAGAAAATATAAAAATATATAATAAGATCATAAAGTCATTAAAATTAACTTCGACAGATTTTATTAGCATAAGTTGCAGGGGTTTAACGCGTAGATAGTGCTACGGATTCGTAGCGCGGCGCCGTAGATAGAGCTACGAATTCGTAGCGCGTAGCCGGAGTAATAGTAACGTAGGTGGCAGCTAATTCCTTTTGTTCTCAGCATGGCTTTACATAATCATATTTGAATTCTAAATAAAACAATCCCTTTTGTTGTTTGTTTGCACTAGTACCTATTAACTATTTATGAAACTGGCGTGCAACTAACTACGTTGCTGGTAAAACATCATAGTTTATTCATACTAGTAAGGTAAAATAGCAACATTATAGCTGTGTATGAAACAAACTACTGTATTTGGGTTGGTTGAGTTTGGTTAAACACATTATCTATCAAGTAACAGATCGTTGATTCGATTCCCGATCTGTAAAAAGTTGTAGTTGTAGTTTTTTTTTTTATGTCACAAGTGACAACGAGGCAGGCGGGTCACCTGATGGTAAGTGACAACCGTCGCCTATTGACATTGGCAATACCAGGGGATTGCTAATGTGTTGGAAAATTGCATATACATGGGAAAACATCTCCAGGGTGCCCCGTAACTATGGGCGTTCCACAGGGTTCAATTCTTGGTCCATTCCTATTTTTAGTATATATCAATGATCTGCCTCATTTGGTAAATAATAAACATGATATTGTATTATTTGCAGATGATACCTCTCTTTTATTTAAGATAGATAGACAAAAATGTAACTTTGACGATGTAAATAATGCTCTCTCGGACGTCGTGCATTGGTTTAGTGCTAATAATCTAGTACTTAATAGTAAGAAAACGAAATGCATAAAATTTACAATGCCTAATGTTAAACAAGCACAAACCAATATACTGATAAATAATGAAGTGTTGGACCTTGTGGAATCAACAGTTTTCCTAGGAGTTACATTGGATCACAAACTGCAGTGGGGCCCTCACATAGATAAGTTGTCGAATAGACTAAGCTCTGCAGCATTTGCGGTGTGGAAAATTAGACACCTAACTGATATTAATACAGCCCGTTTAGTATACTTTAGTTATTTTCATAGCGTAATGTCCTATGGTATTCTTCTATGGGGTAATGCTGCTGACATTGGCTCGATCTTTGTGTTGCAGAAGCGGGCTATTCGTGCAATTTATAATATGAAATCTAAAGATTCACTTAGGGAAAAGTTCAAAGAAATTGATATATTGACTGTACCGTGCCAATTTATATTTGAAAATTTAATATATGTAAGAAAGAATATTAAGAGCTTAAAAAAGAATAGCGATTTGCATAATATTAATACTCGAAAGAAGGACAAACTTTATGTTCCTACTGTAAGATTACATAAAACTAACAATTCTTTTGTGGGGCAAAGTATACGTTTTTTTAATAAGCTACCTCGAGAAATTACAGAATTACCTTTTTAAAATTTTAAACGTGTCATCAAACACAAATTATGTCTAAAAGCTTACTATACAGTAGCAGAATATATGAATGATGGCAAAGCATGGCAATGAGTTGCTCCTCTTAAACGATATTATACAATGTATCCATTATTATATTTAAAAGAGAAAAGAGGGACTATTGTAAAAAAAACCGGGGAGTTTGTTTCGCCGTTTCTTCTCCTGACAGGTCTTTATTTGGAAATGGTGGTAACAGTTACATTAGCTTTAAAAATAGCAATAAGACGTTCAATAAGTGTTCCTTAAGTGTCCCAAAATTGAATAAAACATTTTGAGTTTGAGTTTGTTGTACACCCTATTACAATGCCTTAAAGGCGAACTGGCTCTCAAGTGCAAATGCCGGAATACACCAACAGGTTCTTGGCGACAGATTTTCAACTTGAGGGTGGTAGCCAGCCAGTCGAGTACTACAAAGTACCCTACCACCGTGCTGTGGTTTCCTCACGATGTTTTCCTTCGAAGCCACGACCTTTGCCGCGGTATTCGACGTCACATACCACATCGCCTCATAGTTACATAGTAAGTACCTTTTTTGTTTTTTTTTTTTACTTGGGGAAATCCTCATGGATACCCATGCACAAGCTCTGCTTAGTTTCGCGATCAAATGGCTAAGTGACCCCTACATCGTCATCATCATCTCGTGCTTCCCGGGAAAAAAACGTAGTTATAAAAAAACTGTCATACGTGCCTATGGAGTTTTCACTTCAGAAATGACAAGTCAAAAAAAGTTTAAGTGAATGACTTAAACGGGGGAATCCCGCAATAACCGATACCTTTTATTTGGGCCCCCCAACTAATTTTGATACAGGGCCCCTCCAAGGCACGCTACGCCACTGAATTCACGGCAAACTTTCAAGCCACTATTAAACTTAATTCCTCCTTTAAACTTGAACCTTTCCATGTGGCATGAAGAACTATAAAAAACTTTAAAGCTATTGTCCCACTTTGCTGCATGCATCCGAATTGGTATAGGTACCTATGTATATCACATTCTTAAACCAGCCTGTACTTAACTGGTTGGTATTCCCTTACGTTACAGTTCTAAAGAACAAGACATAGAGACAACAAATATCGTATAACATAAAAAAGACTATATTTTTAAGGCGATGATAGCTCAGTGGTAAGTCAATTCATTAAATTTCTAAATACATAAAAAAAACATTTAAAAAATTAAAAAATAATAATTAATTCACATTCTGTTCGTAACTTAATATATATAGCACTGATTTCTTAAATTCAGTTACTGAGCATGAGAATAAGTCAATTTTTTCGGCAACCAGATTCAATGTGTGCAAAGTTTCCATCTAGGCTTTGTGTGCTTACCACCTTCGGCCACATCATCACTTACCATAGTGAGATTGTGGTCAAACACAAGCTGATCCAGAATAAAAAAATAAAAAAAGACGGCTGCAGCATAAACTTAAAGTAGAAAACGAAGTACAAACGTGTTCTTATATGGGACAATAGCCGCTGAGCTTCCGTCTTAATAATAAAACTTGATTTGATTATAGCCAGGTGGTAATAGAAACGTATTGCCGTGGTTTCAAGATTTCTGATAGTACATAGATTTGCATCGAAATTAACCTGATTTAAGTAACTTATTTATGAGTTTGTTAGCCGCAGATGGCCTTTCTCGCAGCCGAGGGCAGAATTAGTTAAAGTTTTATTATGTTTTCTAAAATTAACATCGTGTCTTGTATTGTTGCACATTGAACATAACCTTAACTTTGAACAGAAACAGTTACTTCTTCATCAACAACACTAGGTGTATTTTTCTTCTATCTACTTCTTCAATACCTACATAAAAGCGAAATACCACTAACTAATTAATCTCGAAATCTGAGAAAGTATAAATGCTACAAACTTGAAATTGGGCAGGTATAGGAAGAAGGTATCCGCTAAGGTTTTTTTTTTAATTCACCAATAAATGGTTCCCTCGGGAACGCGGGTGTAGCCGTGGCGCATTAAAAATAAATGATTCTAAAGAAAAGGCTAGAAAATTAACCAAAAAAAAATACAGATACTAAAATAATTATAAGTAAGATATTATTAACGATATCCAACGCAATAAAAGCAATATAAAGTTATCAAAAATTTATTACAAACACACTTCAGGTAAACTATAATCTACAGTAGTGTCGCAATCCAAATTAATAATCGCACTTTTATGTTCTACTGACATTTCAAAAGCGTCACAATCTTCAGTCAGTTTATCAAAGAAATAGCTAGTGTTCACCTTTGATGTTACCGAATTACTAAAACTGTTACCAACTAAATTAAATTTGGTTCTCTTTATAGGACTAACTATAGGCGTTGAACTATAGTGATTTTGCGTTTCAGCCAAAATGCTCTTTCTGAGACATTTTTTAGGAGTTGAATACTTGTCAAATACTAATTTCACTAAATTATTATGAACTTTCACCGTCTTTGAGGCGGGTGGTCTATTTACGATCTTATCGATTATATCCGATAAATCGTTCTCATGTATATCTTCCACAGAGTTGTCGAGCATGCTCAATAAATTTGTGCTTTTATTCAATTTTTCTATATCATCAAATAACATATCGGAACATTTGTACTCATTATCGACTACAGAAATGTTTTTGATACTATACTCTATCGAATGTTTAGTTTTTTTAGAAGATTTTCGTCTCTTGTTTGCTATAAAACTATCCATGGTGCGCTGGGAACCTCTCTTTGTATTGCTTTTAATTTTTCTTTTCAACTTATTAATACTAACGCTAACATTTGCTTTGCTCGTATTCAGTTCACATGATTTCATTAGCTTAGATAAATTATCAGTATCAACTGTCTTTTTTACTTTCCTATTATATTTTCGTTTTGTTTTCTCTGGTTTGTCTGCATTATCATTTTCTTTCTTCTTTCTTCCTTTGGATTTCTTTTCTTTTGGTGGCTTTTTGATGGAATCTTCATAGCTTTCTACTAATGTCGGGTAATATTGACGCATAAGATCTTGTCGTTCGATTGTAGACCACACAGTCGATGGATCTTCGCCTTCTGCATTACAAAAACAAACAATGATTTAACAAAACAAAGCGAAAACCCTTGATTTTCATAGATAAAAAGCTAAGATATCAAACACTGAAATAATTTTTAACAAATACATGTACCTATATCACAAGTACTGCCAACCAATTAATCAAATAATATCTAGGCTTACCATCAAACTGATTATCAGAAATAAGCGCATCATACTGGCCGTCTATATCAGCCCAAACTACTTCGTAACTGGGAACTCCTGCAATAAACCAAATTATTACTATAAAATCAAACTCTCGACTTAAAAAATAATGCCTACTTAATGATATTGATTTATGTTTCCGTTGGGATTAAATTAAGACTAACTTCCATCCCGCAACTAATCCGTATTCTCGAGGAATCAAATGGTTTCCCGTGATATATTCTGTATGTTATTAAAGGGCGATTTATCTATGTGCCACGTTTCATACGAATCTGATCAGCCAATGCCAAAAATGATGCGTCATCATCATAAACATAATAACAAACATACTGACCTCTAGGATTCCTCTTTTTGTTGATAGCGACAGGTTTAATAGTCCTACAAGGTACATGTTCTTGGAGATGCCATTTTGTTAACAGAGGTAAGAACTTCTCGACGCAGTATCGTTCTGACCAATCCAATTTAGACGACATAAGTTTCTGAAACAATTCAGTATTTTTGGCCATACAGGTAATCGTGATCGTTGGTTGGATTATGAACCGTTCGAGAAGTCATTATGCAGATCACTCGGTTGGATAAGGTGAGCCACTAAAATATCTCTATAGTTTTATAAAGCCGCTATTGGCTGTATATATGGAAAATTGGCTCAACTATGCGAGCTAAACTAAACTAACTTCGTTTAGCTGGCGGTGGACGAGCGCCTTTAGGGTATGACCAATCGGTGCGGCTACGGTCGTGGCTGCTCGAGGGATCTCATGTAGGCTAATGAATGTTGGAGCTAGAACTAGGCGGAGCAAACGGAACGAAGCCATGTATAGCTCAATTACATCAATACTGCACATTGCATATGAAATTAGATGATATTAAAAATACATATAACCAGGAAATTAAAAAATCATGCGGTATCAAACTGAAAGCTTTAAATGCACCATGATTGTTAAAAGTTATTTAAAATAGTTACCACAAACTGAATCAAGCTTGGGACAGGACTTTTCAAACTATTGATATCAATTCTTTCCGCAGTTGTATTCAAGAACTCTTTCATAACTTTTGGCTCGGGGAAGAGAATTCCACACGATAGCGCTCGACTACGTAGCGACAGCTCACGTTTCATTTCCGCTACTTTTGACCTAGAAATGAAACATTTCATTTTCAGGCATTTCAATAGCACGATGTAGAAATTTTATTTTATATTAAAGAAGGCGTCACAAATGTATAATTAATACTTTCGGTAAATCTATACGAGTATTATGAAGAGGTAAGGTTTGTTTTTTGTTTGTTTGTAGGAGGTAATCTTTAGAACGAAAGATAGACTTTGATCAATTATTTAATTATAAGTTGTCGTTGTTACAAACATCTTAAGGGCAATAAATATTTCTAATTTTCTTGTACAAGTTGAAAAAGCACTATAGTTAATAAGAATTCACCTACTATGCAACAAGGGTGCAAGTTCGTATTTCAAACCTCCATACCACAAAGTTGAAAACATACATACGGATCCATCACTACTTGTTCGACATTAAAAGCAATCCAATCACTAAACAAAACATAGCTTGAATTTAAGTGAGGATAAACTATTATTTCTTAGGAAGACAGCTTTCCGTCCCGCGGTGTAACCCGCGCTTCCGTTTCTCCATACTAACTTTGGACCCCCGTTTCATCCCATTAGGAACTGAATTTTGGAAAATCCTTTCTTAGCGGATACCTACGTCATAATAACTATCTGCGTGCCGAATTTCAGCGAAATCCGTAAGTGGTTTGAGCTGTGTGGTGATAGATCAGTCAGTCAGTGACGAAGAGCCTTTTATATATACAGATGAAGGTATTACTTATGTCCCAAATCGCTGCACCCTTTGTTAGTGGCACACACAGGGCATCCGTTCTTGAGATGCGTCCGTCCCACGTGACCGCAGCGGTCGCACCGCCCCGGGGCACTCGCCCAGCGACCCCGCTCTTCATAGTGTTGCGGATCTATTACCCAGGATAGTAACCTGTTGAATGTTTCCATATCTTCAATTATAAACATTTTCAACTTCCATTCCACACAAGAAACCATTATTTTGATTTGATGTAGCGCAAACATAATTTGAATTCAGATAGTAACTACAACTTGCCTGGGTATAACTTCATGATCAGCGACGGTATGCAAGAAAGATACAGCTGTGTTAATTGAAGTTCCGCAAGCACCGACAACATAGTCACAACCGCAGAGAAGAGCAAGCCCAACCATTTTATTGCGACCAAAACCTAAGAAAATTACAAATAAACATCACAAGTTTCTAATAGATATACAAAAAGAACACACAGCCGAAGACGTGATTTTTCATAAACATAATAATGTAACGTATAACCCCGACTCCGCCGGCAGATAAAACTCTGCCAAATTCGATATGCAATAAGGTTATATTACTATACTAATCCGACATGATATAAGAATATTATATGAACGATAGCGACCGGGCTAGGGCGTACTCCTCAGGCGAAACACTAGGGCAGAATCCGGCCTCTGAATAAAAAAAATGGACGACAGTTGTTGCGTAATAGGTACCAAACGGGTGCAATGTAAGAAATTAAGGATCCTCTTTGCGAGTTGTAATGTAGGGGTGGTGGTGAAGACATAAAGCTAGCGGATGTTTGGAAAAAAAGACGAATAGCATACTCGCAGGAAACGAAGTAGAAAGAAAGGTATGAGATATAGAGAGATTGATGAAGGATATAAGTTATTCTGGAAGTGGTGGAAAGCAAAATGGTGTGGGAATTGAATCTGATAGTAATTTGAAAAACAGGTTGAATGGATTGTGTGTGTGAATATATGAGTAAGTTAGTATCAAAATATGAATGTACCATTATTCTTGAACATTTTTTCAGCGTCATAGCAGTCGACAGAGCCCTGCATAGCGCCGCCTCCAGCAGCGCTCGACACACTGAAGTTGCGGTACACGCGACGAGCGCCGTATGCGAAGCAGTCCGAATCTTGGGATATAACTGCATCAACCAACTAAACATAATTACATAAGCATATGTAGTTAGATGGCATAAAAAAACTAAAAAATAATAATATTGTAACTTACAAGTCTTATTTGAAAGCTGTCCAAATTCAAACACAGTGTCACAACAACAAAGTCAGCCTTACCTCATAAGCAATATTTATTTTCGAGATCAGCTAGGAGTTTAATCTTCTAATGTAATATTATAAAGAGGAAATATTTGTATAAATGTGTGTATGTATGTAACGAATAAACTCAAAAACTACTGGACCGATTTCAAAAAATCTTTCACCATTTGTTGCTGCTACATTATTCCAGATTAACATAGGCTATATTTTTATCCCGGGTAAGATAAGATCCCACGGGAACGCGGGTGAAACTGCGGAGGACAGCTGGTGTATCTATAAATACAAACACCTTGAGCATTAAGTTCTGCACATGTAGCTTCAGCCTCGCCACGACCTTTAATGCATCTCACGCCCATACTCTTGAGAAGTGATTCACACTGTAATATCAAAATAAATCACAATTGGGATCCAGGTAATTTAAACAATCAAGTCAAATTATTATAGCATATACTTACTTCTTTTAATACATTTTTAAATCTCTTCCTTCCAATATCAGGTTTTTTCTTAATAGCTGTTTCAGATCTTGGTGCTGCACCACGAAACTGTATAGCATTTCTAGCAGCCATAACATCCCGCTTCAGATCCGGGGCATCCCCTTCCAACACAAATATAGGATTGATATCTGCTAAAATAAGGTAGATAGTTCTGAAGAAAAGGTTTCTGTAACAAATTACACATTACTTTTAGGTATATTATGTGTCATAATGAGATAAATAAAATCAACACAAACCTCAGGTATAGTTTTGGTTGTATATAATAATCTGTAACATTCTGGCTATCACAGACCCATCCAGACAAGTCAACTGCTAGAGTCTCTCCTCTTATCTAAAACAACAAATTAACTATATAGATTCACAATTCCTTGGATCTACTTTATTTTTAAATTACTTATTATCTATATTACACAATTTTGGTTTTAAATAATGTTAAAGAACCCTAGAAGTGAAAGAGAATATTAATAATAATGACGCTATCAGTGTGAACAAAGACACAATAAGGTATCAAATTTTTTAAACAAATCTAATCTAACATACATTTTTTTTTCAGAATATGTAATTTATAAATCTCACTTCTATATACACACGGCTATCTGATGCCAAACTAAGCAGAGCTTGTAATATGGTAACCAGATGACTGATATACTACATATACTACTTTTTTTGTAAATACATACTTAAATAGATAATTACACCCAGACTCAGAACAAAACAAACAGATATGTTTATGCACACAAATGTCTGCCCTGGATGGGAATCGAACCCACGACCTGCGGCGTGATAGGAAGTGTGTTAACCAACCACGCCAACCATCTGTCTGAAAAATTCATTGGCTGAAATACTAATTTTTCAATACACTAGGAGCATTTGATGCTAATTCGGAATTAGCTCCAGTAATAACACTGCATTCTGCAACATTTATCTAGCTGCCACCTTAATCCGCTCCCCAGCATAAATTGACTCAGGTTCAAATTCTCTGAATAAATTTGCTATAGGCCAGCATGAGTTCAACATAACATTTTCGATAACAAGTGCTTTTATATGCATTTTTGGATTTTGAGAGTTACTAAAATCCATAAAGAGAATCTGGTAAATTAAAACCTTTTTTGTTTATTCCTATAGATTTTCATTTTAGTTTTTTACTGAGTCTAATCTCAACAAGATTTTTGCTTTAGTAACAAAATAAAAAAGGCTTTCAATTATTTTTCTACTATGTGTACATATATATACCTTTCCTACTTGTGAAATCATTTTAGCAATTCTTGTAATTGTTAGATACAGTTTTAGTCCCATATATTTTTACTATTTTTTTCATTCAGTATTGTTGATACCTAATTAATGATGATTATGCAGTATACTTGGTCACTTACATATCATGAGAGGTACCTATTGAATGAGAAAACTATATGTTGCATATTTACAGCTTTTTTATTGCAAATAAGGCTCAAAAATCGGTCAGAGTCAGTGGTAAATTAGTTAGTAAATTTGAATGTGGCTGATAGTGGTAATCACTCAAAGTTTAGAAGGAAACTACAAAGAGTATATAACTTGGAAACTAGCTCTCAATTAATGAAATAAGGTAGGTAGGTACGATAGTAACATAAAAAGACACAGAGGAATACCATCATAACAAAATAAAACATACTTCATGCAAAGATTTTTTTTCACTATACGGTGTCAAAACAGTCCATAATCCTTTTATACCCATTTTATTTTGCTAACTATAATATTTAACACAAGGTCATCCTATACAAAGAGTATATAATTTAATCCTATACATCAATGAAAATAATATCAAACATGTTTGTTTGTTTACTTTTGAGTTTTGTTTGACACTGACAGACAACTGTTTTTTGTTTGCTCCTTCAGAGCAAGCTAAAGTCTATTGACCATACTGCCTAGACTTTTTTGGGACGACCTAAAAAGTCATGTTTTATTTTCATTAAATTCGTGTATCTTGAGTTTCATTGAATAATATCGGCGGTATTTTGTCCAATAAACATCAATGAAGTGCACCAGTGAAGTGCAATGAAATAATAACATATTGCGAATTTTCAACTTGTCCCAAAAACTTAACGGCCACCAATTTTTATAAAATTAAAACCTAATCATCGGTTCCCCAAAAAGTCCGTGAAAAGTTTGCGTGGAACAGCCGCTAATATCAATAAAACCTGACCTCACTGGAATTGGACTGGACTTGTACGTACGGACGAGGACTAGACTTTACTGTGAATGTTACCTAAACGGAAGAAATAAATATAGCAGTATAGCCTGCACTGAAGGGGCGAAAAAAAAATCTTCGTTATCGTTATAATATTTTGAATAGATAACGATAACGACAACAAAACAAACAAAATAGAACATCCGCTACAAAGAGTATGTAATTATATACTCTTTGAGTATGTAATGGTAATCACTACAGTACGTTCATTTGTGTTCATTAGGCTAAAATTATAATTGGTAATGGGACTGACCTTCAGTGATAATAATTTTGTGATAACGTCATTACACGTTAAAAGAAACGCTTTTATCGCTTTGGAGTATGTTTTTGTGTGACCAAGCCAGTAAAACAGAGGCCCGAGCCTAACGTAATCTTGAATATCGTTCAGTTGAATGATATTATATGATGATAACACGCAAATAACACTGATTTAATTAATTTTAAATAGTATTACACCAGCACAGCTCCAACCATGTCTTATCTAAGACATCTTCATATGAAACGGTAAGATTTTTCATAATTTTATTATATTTTGGTTGCTAACAACATGTAAATAGTAAAACTGAGTGATAACTATCTGGGAATATAAACTCATAAAAGAATAATGTCAGTATTGGTATAATTGTATTGAATTTGTTTGTAATTATGATTTTTTATTACGTTTTTATTTCTTGATACATAAGCGATAAAGTACTTGAGTCTACCAAGAAAGTCAATATGTCAATACAGTTCCAATATTTTAGATTTTGTTACTACTAGCTATCTCACAATACCAAATCATATTTTAATTATTCACAAATAAACTGTAATATTATTTTATTCCCTAATTACTCATACCTTTTACTTGCAGCTTTTTCCTGAATCTGCAGTACTCATCAAGATTCAACCATGCACAACAACTAAAGGATGAAGTGCATAGGAGGCAAATCAGTAAAGTTCTCATTGCTAACCGGGGAGAGATAGCATGTAGAGTCTTGAGAACTGCCAAGAAACTTGGCATAAGAACTGTAGCAGTGTATTCTGATGTTGACAAACATGCTATGCATGTTGAGATGGTAAATAAATATAAACTTTATTTTAACATTAACTAGAAATATATATATATATATTATTTTTAATTTCTAATAGTTTGTACCTTGAATCATTAATCAAAAAGCTGTCTTTATATCCTGCTATAAACTTATTTATGACTCCAAGCACAGGATAGTATAGTCTGACATACAATATTTTATCACCTGTCTAGGCAAAATTCAACTAAAGAAATTATTCAATTCTCAATACAATATTGTTATGTAGTAGATATATCATAATATACTGTAGTGGATATTTTGAAATGCTTTTTATTAGTCATGTTTTAAATCTATGAATTGTAGGCAGATGAAGCATACCACATTGGGCCAGCGTCATCAACACAAAGTTATCTGAATGCAGGAAAGATACTTGAAGTGGCTAAGAAGTCTAACAGTCAAGCTATACATCCTGGCTATGGTTTCCTTTCTGAGAATGTAGAATTTTGTGAGAAATGTGCCAGTGAAGATGTTATTTTCATTGGACCTCCACCATCTGCCATCAGGGATATGGGTATTAAAAGGTTATTTAATTGATAGTCATTTATTGTAAAGTCTTGCACTTATTTATATACATTATTGTACCTATTACTATACATACATGTAATCATAAAAAATAAAGTAACCTAAGGAATTCTTGTTGATTGTAAATGCCAGAGTTATCTGACAGAATTTTAAGGCAAATTAAAACAATAATAAATGATCAACATCTTCAAATTTCATCTATCTGATACCAGTAAATACTGGTATCAGATACATACATGAATGATATAATTGTTTTTGTTGTAGTACTTCAAAAGCAATAATGTCAGCAGCTGGTGTGCCAATAGTGAAGGGCTATCATGGTGAAGAACAAAGCATTGAGAAACTACAAGCTGAGGCCAAGATAATTGGTTTCCCACTTATGATTAAGGCTGTCCGAGGAGGTGGGGGCAAGGTGAGAAATATCCCATACCCACAATATGTTCAAAATTAATATTATAGATGAATGATTATCCCTGAGTGCTACTACTTTACATCTCGAAAACGCGGGTGGGACCGCAAAGCGGTAGCTAGTCTTCTATAATAAGATACATGTTCTGACTAACTGACCTATCAATGCACAGCCTAAACCACTTGTGTTAGAAACTGAAAATTTTACACTGGAAATTATCACAGACATCCAAGAAGTGTTTTTTTAAATTAATCTCCTGAGGGGGTAAAATGGAGATTACGGTGGAAGCTACAGCTAATTATTATTTGTATATCGCAAACGACAGACACATTTTATTTAATTTCTGTCTCATAATGTTGTGTAAATAATGAATTTCAATATCAATGTTTTCAGGGAATGAGAATTGCTATGACAGAAGCTGATTTCCTACCACAGTTGGAGTCAGCAAAAAGAGAATCACTAAAATCATTTGGAGATGATAACATGCTTTTGGAACAGTACATAACGGACCCAAGGCACGTGGAAGTGCAGGTAGAGACTAAATTGTTTTGAATATTCTGTCAGTAAGTACAGAGTAATACTTAAGTGAATTCTTTCGTTTTTTTTTATTTATACATCATTTTGAAATTGTACAGGTATTTGCAGATATGCATGGAAATGCAGTTCATCTTTATGAAAGAGACTGTTCAGTGCAAAGACGTCACCAAAAAATTATAGAAGAGGCACCTGCAGTAAGTCAAAATAATACTAATAAATATTCAACTTATAAATGAAATACGTAGTATTGGTTTATAATACCTTCCAGCCAGGTATATCAGAAGAGACCCGCAGATCACTAGGTGAAGCGGCAGTGAGAGCGGCTCGAGCTGTCGGCTACGTCGGCGCTGGCACGGTCGAGTTCATTCTTCACAGAACCACGCATGAGTTCCACTTCATGGAGATGAACACACGCCTTCAAGTTGAGCATCCCATCTCGGAAATGATTACTGGTTAGATTGTTCTGTTTTTTTATCTGTGTGCATGCTTACTACACTTGAATGCTAGTTCTCTAGACTTTGTGAGCTAACCTCCTTTGGCCACAAGATTTTGCTAACATTCAAATTGAGAAATAAAAAAATCTTTATTCTTACATTATCTTCTGACAACATCTACGGAATTTTTGGAACGAAGCTCTGTAACACCGCTTGCGGTAGGGGTTAAGTGGTAGAAAAAGTTAAGTGGTTAAGTGGTCACATCATGAAAAAGCGTGACGCCACACTTTTGCTATAGTACGTTACAGACCTTATTGTAAAGCCATAATGGTGATTTTATAGGTATTTGAGGATGCTGATTACAATATGACATCTACTTCTGAATCCAAGATGGCGGTCGCGACTTTTTGAGTAAAATCAGTATGGGTGTAATTTTCTAGATATTAGGGGATGCTGATTATTGAGGTTCTTTTGGGAAAGATACCTCTAAAGTCAGTACATAGATACCTCTCGCCTTTTGTTCTCCTGGCTTCATTTACTCTTGGATGAGCTTGTGTTTGACCGCAATCTCACCATGCTAAGTGATGATGTGGCCGAAGGTGGTAAGCACAGAAAGCTTAAATAGAAGGAAACTGGCTCTCAAGTACAACTGCTGGAACACACCGGTAGGTGCTTGGCGACAGACTTACAACTAGAGCCAGTAGCCAGCCAGTCGGGCAAAGTATGTTTTCAACCCAAAAAAATTGTTTCCAGGTACGGATTTAGTAGAGTGGCAACTACGTGTAGCTGCCGGTGAACCTCTCCCCCTCACCCAAGAGCAGATCATCCGTCGTGGACACGCCGTAGAATGTCGTATTTACGCGGAGGAGCCGCGCGCTGGTTTCCTGCCTAGAGCTGGTACCCTTCACCGTTTGACTCAGCCTTTGCCTGAGGAGTTCGTCAGAGTTAGTATTAAATCACAAGTTAACAGCTGCTCATTTTAAGCGAATCTCGCTCACTCAGCTCTTACTAAATGAAGAGCCTGAACTTCTGCCACATATAACTTTTTTTTCTTTTTTTTTATTCTGGATGAGCTTGTGTGCACAATCTCACCATGATAAGTGATGATGTGGCCGAAGGTGGTAAGCACACAAAGCCTAATGGGAACTGCTCTCAAGTGCAGCTGTCGGAACACACTGATAGGTACTTGGTGACAGATTCTCAACATGAGGGTGGCCAGCCAGTCGGGTACTACAAAGTACCCTACCACCGTGCTATGGTCTCCTCACGATGTTGTCCTTCACCGAAAGCTCAAGCTCATTGTAGGATTCGAACCCACGACTACCACTGAGCTATCATCGCCATTATACCGACAACGATATGTTAACTTTAGTTTTTTGAATAATTTCGTTGAATAGGTAGAGACTGGGGTACGCGAAGGTCAAGAGGTTTCAGTACATTACGACCCCATGATCGCGAAGTTGGTGGTATGGGGCCGCGATCGTAGCGATGCGCTTGCCAAGACCAGGGCCAAACTCACTGAATATCAAGTAAGTTTTTACTATTAGGATTAGTCACATCAGATTTATTTTTAATTAGTATGCACACCTACTAATCCTTTCTGGTAGGTTTGGTCATCCATCGAGAAATTGCGAATTAACTAGCCAAGCTTTTACTTGGTTTTCACCAATGGATGGAGTGATTCATGAGAAAGGTTTTGATGTAGTTTATTAGGGTTTTGTGTATATTGGCTGAAATATGGCGACGATTGTAGAAGACATCGGAACAAATCATGGCGACTGGTGGGAGCTTTACTGGCGGGCGCCGCGTAAATCAATAGAGTTAAATGTCCTAATACGACAAAAAATGTAAGCTCTGTAAAGCCGGGGCGGGGTTTAATATATTGGAAAAACTCCAATGTCCTTAGTAGTTTTATATCGCTAATATCTGGATACTTGATAGAAAACGTGATTGATTCTCATTGACTGGAGCCTAATACCATTTCTAACGTTGAAACTGAATTATTTTTGTTTATTACTAAGCTAAAAACTTAATGTTGAACACAAATTAACAAGTAATACTTTTGTGTAGGTGGCTGGTTTAGAGACAAACGTAAACTTCCTCCTGCGTCTGAGTGGTGCGAAGGCGTTCGTAGCGGGCGATGTCCACACCTCGTTCATACCGCAACATGAAGCGGAATTGTTTCCTAAATCCGACTCTGTGCTCACCGAGGAACACGCTATACAAGCTGCACTTGGATATGTAAGTTTTTTTTTCGGCCTTTACATAAAAACACGGTTCTCCCTTCCATAGATGAATCATTTGTTTATGTTACCTTTTTATTTCAGATACTCATTTCTCGTAAAGAAAATTATGGATTTGACACGTGGAAGGGTATTTCTGTGGGACCTGCTGCTTGGAGGCCCAATTATCAATTAAAGAAATCTATACTCTTAAGGTTTGATGAGAAAGGTATGTATGTACACAAGCAATCAATGCACTTTTAATATTCGGATGTTAATATGTTACTTGTATTGAACACAAATAAATATAGAAACCATGGAAATATAAATTGTTTAGTTCAATCAAAAGTCAGAGTGTTTGTACCAAACATTAAGAATAAAATGTACTGTTTCATGTAGTATGTACATGTACAAATAAAATCATCATGCAAGGTCGTTTTAAAACAGTTTTAAGCGTTTTACCATGTTTATGTATAAAATCGAAAGGTAAATTAGTAATATAATAAATTAACCATTACCTACATGTAATTATTATTTCAAAACAGGGGGTGATAAAACATGGGGTTCCTTGTTTGACCACGGAACCACAAAAAGTTCTAAGTTTGTTACCTATAAATTCCTTACATTCATTTGCGATGACCCTTTGAATATTTTTGTTTTAGACTTATCAGTAACAGTGGAATATGAAAGTACAAACACGTACAAAGTTAAAGTGAATGACGGCGAATGGCGTCGTGTGGAGGCGTCCTTACAGACCACGGAGCTGGGCCTAAGACTCAACACACAGGTGGAAGATAAGAAGAGCAATGTTGGATTATTGATGCATGACCACCAAGTACACATTTATAATGAGGTAAAATTAAATGTCACCTTCAAAAGTCATTTTGCAATCGGTCTACCTTTAGTAATCGTTCAGTGTCAAATAATTTCACAAATCATTTTGTTGGTTTCCTAGAGATATATAAATAGATGGCAAGGATAATGTTACAACGACCCTCGAATCAATCAGTATAGGACAGTTTACTTGACCGTAATGTAATAGGGATGTTGCCTACATTTAGAAAAAAATATCTAACTTTTCAGTTATAAACTATACTCGAAAATAACGAATAGGTGCCTGGTAAAATTATTTACCAATTTAACGACAAAGAGTTTGATGGTGTATACTTATGACGTCACAGGCCAGTATTTCAAACAAAACTTCATATAAACTATAAATTGGCATTTAATAAAAAGAAGCCGTTTTGATATGTCAGTCAACATCCCTATTTAAAGTAGCGAGCTATCAATTATATGAGTGTGGACAAAACTTATTCATGCATGAAATATGAACAGAATGGGCAAACAGTAGTAGAACTACCGCGGCCCAAGTACCAGGCAGCCAGCGGAGTGGACGCAGCTTCAGCCACCAACAGTGCCAGCTCACCCACTCCCGGCGTCCTCGAGAGGATACTCGTCAATAAGGGTGACAAGGTGACATTGTGTTTACTAATATTTATTACTAATATAATATTTTTTAGATTAATTAAGGGATAAAACTAATGATATCCCTCCGAAAAAATGTGGTAGTGAGTAGTAGTTATAATGAGCTTGAGCTTTCGGTGAAAGAAAACATCATGAGGAAACCATAGCACGGTGGTAGGGTTATTTCTAATACTCGACTGGCTTGCTACCACCCTCAAGTTGAAAATCTGTCGCCAAGCACCTGCTGGTGTGTTCCGACAATTGCACTTGAGAGCCAAGGCCTGGCCTTTAAGGCATTGTAATAAGGTGTACAACACATTGGCAATTCCCATAGTATTGCTAATGTCTATAGGTAACGGTAGTCACTTACCATCAGGTGACCCACCTTTGTTTGAATATGGACGACGTCTTTATATGTCTAAACATACATTCTTAATTCAAAGGTGGTGAAAGGCCAGCCCCTATTCGTAGTAATAGCTATGAAAATGGAGTACGTGGTGCGATCCCCTCGCGACGGCGTGGTCGCAGCGCTAGCACCATTCAAGCAAGGTGACGCGGTCGGCAAGGGAGCTCAGGTCGTCATACTAGAGGGGGAAAGCTGAACTGAATAATACTTAAATTAAGGTTTGCATGGTGGAATTCTTAAAGAAGTCGTAGTAGTAGAGTAGTACAAAATTATATAAGCTCTAATTGCATTCCAATTCTCGAAACGAACTGTTGACCATATTGATACGGAGCCATAGTAGTCCTCGACTACAAACTTTTCAATAATTTCGTGCCAGTTGCTTTCTCGACTTTGCTAACTTTGATTTCGTTTAGGTACTTTATAATGTATTTATTACGAATACAATATAATTCATAGCGATTTTACAATGTTTACAAAAAATCTTTATTCATATAATATCAAAATGATTCGTGTATAAATCTTTTGCATTTATGTTTTTAACAATAAATAATTACTCAGCCGGCGCTGACTTACTATTACGATTGTTAACTATAAATAGTTGTATCTGTGAATTAATAAGCACCGGGGCCTTTATAATAAATAGTATATTTATATTTTAATAAGTAGGTAGCTCCAAGAATGAATGAATAAGTCAATATTTTTAGATATGAAATATAAACTTTGCAATAAAAGATCCGAATTATACATAGATTAAGATTGCTCAAAAATAAGTTGATACCTATCTATTGAAACATATTTTGTAATTACAAAAAAATAATATTCAATTGTTATTGTTGATTGTTAATAAGTGATAATATCTATTCTATACATTTATAATTTTTTATACCAATGTTATATTTGTTAATACATTTTATAATAAATTATTTTTATTTGGCTATTTGTATCATATTCATATATATACATATATCTTTATCTACGAATCAACTATTTTATATACCTGCTACCTGCACCAGATGACTTACTCAGCATAATCTATAAAACAAAATCAACAAAGTTATAAGTGTAACTAATCCTTAGGTACACCATTTATAACTCACGAACGACTGAACGGATTTTGATCAAACTGGGCACACGGGTAGACCATATCCTTGAGTAAAACATAGGATGCTTTTTATCCGGCGAAACGATGATTCCCCGGGACCGCAGGCGAAACCGGGGGGGGGGGGAGTTAGTCAGGAATAAAACCGAAACGTTATACACCAAATAATATGTAAACTTAAATAAAACAATACATGCAGTTGTTAACGTATAATAATATGTAGATATATAGTTATGGGTAGAATTTAACCTTGAAACCAACAGGGCGATTGTGAAACCTATTCGATATCGTAATTGATTTTACAGTTGGAATTGGGTATTGATTTTAATTAAATCTTTTTGTATTGTAAAAAATCATAAGAGCATTTCATTTCGGAAAGCGTAAATTCATAAAATGAAATTTTAAAAGGAAATAATCGATAAATAAACGTTCTGTAAAATTATAAGCGGAGAACCTTTATCTCAAGCTTTGATAAAGCGATAAGGATTATTATACTGTTACAGTTCATATCACATCATTATGTTGTTTACGAGTTGAATATATACGTAAATTTCGTAATTGCATTCAACGGGGGCGTAGCTCAGATGGTAGAGCGCTCGCTTAGCATGCGAGAGGTACCGGGATCGATACCCGGCGCCTCCAAATAGTAGTTTTATTTATTTTTACGATAAAAATCGTACATTATATTAACGTTATTTTTATTTACGAGTTTATTTATGGTTAGCATTATATTTATCGTCCATTATTTAAATAGTGTTTTGACTACAATAATTATAGTCCAACAGCATATCACTGCACGGCGATATGAAATATTTTTAGTCAGATAACATAAATGTTTATAAACAATATGTTTTATCATTTCCTAATGTTACCTATCCACAGGATTATTGTTAACCCCATAAACTAAAACTAAATGTACCATAATGGCCATCGAAGGCATATAATTATCTGACGAGGACTGAAGGTAAGTATATAAGTATCAGCACCGAATATCAAATACCTAGTAGATACCTAATAAAACAAAATGAAAACCGCATAACATTTATTCGTCAGTTTATTGTCCGTCAAAGTTATTTGGTACTATGGTGTCTATACAATGGTGCCCCAGCCACTTACCATGAGGTGGGCCGTCTATACCTGTTTGTAACTTAGACTTAAGAAAATTATAAAGAAATAACATCCGCCATTATGGGCATTTCCAATACTTAAATGCCATCATTGGAAAGTCCCATCATCACTACGCTGGTAGTTGCGACTGGACAAACCAGTGTGCTATCATTATTTATGACGAACTCAAACCTGTGAATCCAAATACGTGGTTCTGAATAATTATATTATCACGTCAATCGATAAGCATGGAACCAGCCGGCTGGCGCGCTTGTGTAGCGCACAGCCGCGTGTATCCAGGGATCCTAAGGTTGATCGCGGTTGTAATAATTCATTAGCACATCACAAGGGTTTTATAAGCTAGTTAAGAATGTGATACTTACTGTTTCGTCCAAGTTCTGCTGATCCAAGTATCATACTGATTGTCATATTAAAACTGTAAGTTTAGTCGTAGCTAACAGTAACTAAACTTACTGGACCTCTGAAGATTCATCTATCATAAGTTGAACTGACACCACAGACAACTGATAACTAAAACCAACTGTTGTACTCCAAACTGTTATCGTAAATAATCGCGGTTTGTTTCGCCGTGGTGTGGCATCAAATGTAACTACATGCCGCTTTATCTACATGCGGTTTACAGAGATATTGCACACTTCCCTTTGTGCTATTTCTATCAAGGCTCTTTGTTTCTCATGTTTATCGTTCATGAATTTGCTAAGAATCTGTATAATATGAGGAACATGTAACTAACATTTTCTAATAGCTTTTTCATCCTGTTATGGCAATCTGAAGTTAAGTGTAATGTCTCCGTTAAATACCCTAAGTCACATCAAAAACGTTAGGATGCGTCAATTTTTCTAATGTGTTGCATAAAACAATTTATTTCATATTCTATTAAAGTATGAAAACATTTTCTGTTATTTTCCGTTGTAAAATATTATTGTTATGCCCTATGTAAGGTATGCTTGAGCTTCGATGCCCTTTCAATGCCCAACCAAAATCACCCAATATCGAAAACAAAAGAATTTTAATTCTTCAAACTTGTTTATCGTTACTTGACGTCCAACAAAATTTAATGTACACATCATTATCGTCAATAAATGATCACCGATTACACTAATAATTATTAGCTAATTTAATTATAATGACTTCATGTTATGTTATACATAAGTTATTATCTACAGTACCTAACACCAAATTTTTTTTTTAAACTGATGATACGACTGCATAGCTAAAATATACTTTAATCAAAACGGCTTTAACGTAAATACGAACCGAATTCCATTGATTATTCCTAACACTGAGATCCCTAACTATTATTATTCCCTCGTTGTAGTATCCTTTATTACCTGGGCAGGGACCGTCTGCCCCGGCGCAAGTTATTGATGTTTTTGTGAGCATTCCTGACACAGCTGATCGGGACAACAAACCCACGTGACGGGTATATTTGATCTCCTATTGGTTCGTACCGTCCAACCTGCCGTTGATAATAACAGGATGCTAGGAATAGTGTGCCTGCAAGTACAACATAATAATAGGTACATATAACCTTCCATGGGGACGGTGGGTCACTAAAATAAATCTCAGTAGGTAGGAATAGATCGGTCTAATCCGAAATACACCCATAGTTTGAAGAAGTGTTGTTTATTTGTTTGATTGGTTGGCATTGTTATGCTGTTAAATAGTACGAGTAAAAATTATAAAATATCCGAACATATTATAGTGTGTCATAGACTATTTGGATAGCTTTCAATATTATCTATTTCAGTTTTCAATCCATACTAATATTATAAATGCGAAAGTGTGTCTGTCTGTCTGTCTGAGGTAACAACCTCTTCACGCCTAAACCGCCGAACCGATTTAGATTAAATTTGGTATAGGGATAGTTTGAGTCCCGGGAAAAAACATAGGATAGTTTTTATCCCAGAAATCACCCTTTAAGGGGGTGAAAAGGGGGGTGGAAGTTTGTATGGGAAATCAATTACCACTGAACTATGTTCTTTTTGTCTGTCTGTTACTTCTTCACGCTTAAACCGCCGAACCGATTTAGATGAAATTTGGTATAGGGATTGTTTGAGTCCCGGAAAAAACATAGAATAGTTTTTATCCCAGAAATCACCCTTTAAGGGGATGGAAGTTTGTACGGGAAATAAATTACCGCTGAACTAAGTTTTTTTTGTCTGTCTGTTAGGTACTTCTTCACGGTTAAACCGCCGAACCGATTTAGATGAAATTTGGTATAGGAATAGTTTGAGACCCGGGAAAGGACATAGGATGAATTTTATCCCAGAAATCACCCTTTGAGGTGGTGAAAAGGGGGGTGGAAGTTTGTATGTGGAATCAATAACCGCTGAACTGATGTTTGTCTGTCTGTTACCTCTTCACGCTTAAACCGCCGAACCGATTTAGGTGAAATCTGGTGTAGGGATAGTTTGAGTCCCGGGAAAAACAAAGGACAGTTTTTATCCCAGAAATCACCCTTTGAGGGGGTGAAAAGGGGGGTAAAAATAAAAGCTACGCAAATTACTAATTCCACGCGGACGGAGTCGCGGGCAAAAGCTAGTATTATAAATGCGAAAGTGTGTCTGTCTGTTACCTCTTCACGCTTAAACCGTCAAAACGATTTAGATGAAATTCGGTATAGGGATTGTTGGAGTCCCGGGAAAAACATAGGATAGTTTTTATCCTAGAAATCACCCTTGAAGGGGGTGTGAAAAGGGGGGTGGCAGTTTGTATGAGAAATCAATTACCGCTGAACTAATTTATTTTTGTCTGTCAGTTACTTCTTCACGCTTAAACCGCCGAACCGATGTAGATGAAATTTGGTATAGGGATAGTTTGAGTCCCGGAAAAGAACATAGGATTAAAGGATGTGCCCATACATATTGGTCACCACCAATTAAGTTGACCTCTGAGATGTATGGGCGCTCATACAATTTAGAGGTCTTGCTTAATTGGAACCTTCCTCAAATAAGGTAATCGAAAAGAAATTGAAAAAGTTCCTTGAGACTTCATTACCGTTATGAACGAACTATTTACAAGTTTGTACGGAACCCTCGGTGCGCGAGTCCGACTCGCACTTGACCGGTTTTTTTTTTTGTGGGATCTATAATACACCAGAAGACTCGAAGCGTTATTGAACAAAGAAACTACTAAAACGTAATTAATAAATGACTGTTGTAGCGTACATAATGATGAGAAAAGATTCGTCATCATCTTTTGTTTCAATCAACTGACTACACTTTTAGTTTTCCAGATTCGATCTTTACCTTGCAGGCGTTATACACATAAAATGACAATTAATTGTTAGATTCTGCAATTAAATAAAATATCGAGGCCAGATATGAAACGCGTAATATGCGTTTTAAATCATTTTAAGTGGTACGCAAATATTGTTTTTAATGTATTGTAAACGAGAGGTGCAGCAATTAAGCAATCATGGAGATTACGTAATATTTCAACAAGTGCATCTACATAGACATATGGCAGTTTGCCCACCAAGGGTCACCGGTCAGAAGAACAATATTTACACAAACCATGGACTATCACTGGTTGAATTAATACTCTAAGAACATTCAGATTACCTGTAATGTTACAGTCACAGAGGTAGAGGGTTACAGTAGATACCTACCTAATGCTATGCTAAATGTCCAAGTTAATTGAAGTTTACAACAACAAACAAAGGATGTTAAACTAAGTTCATACACTGAAACGTATAAACAGCGACTGTCTAAATATAGTTTTAAAATAACATATGACAGAATTCAATTTGAGTTATATTAAATAAGTAAACATTTTTCCTTGATGAATATGTGACTAGACTGGTTAAATCAAATTCCAAAATATTATTTTGAGTGGTTTACCTTATGGATGTATGTATCTATAGAAGGGACTCATAATGCCAAAGCAGATAGAGTGGACAAACCTATAGGAGGTACCTATTACCTATACTATGATGTCCCGTATTGGGAAATAACAACATAATGATCGATGATAATGATGGATTTTCATTTAAGCACAAGGTACTGGTAGGTGCTTATAAAATTTTATAAACAAACCTGAACCATACAAAAATATCTTTCCATATTGCTCATATTAGTACAGTAAATAACAACAACACATAGCGATCCTCATTATACGGAGTCATCAATGCAGGTGATGTCACATGTTATTGTTTGCCAAGCGACTGTTTGTAATGGCAGAGTAAAAGTAGAGTCGTGTCCTACATTAATTATTTCTCTTGGTGACATTTCTTGCTTATTCTTGACCAAATATATGACATTATGCCGAATGTGATATGAAAAACAATAAATTTTAGCATTAATTGTTCACTGTGGTTGTACGTTTTTGTACAAAGTCCATCTTGTTTGTTACCAACTGTTATTTCCGTAGTGACACTCAGAATTGGTAGTATAATAATGCTGATCGTAGAAAGACTATTCTATGAAAATTATTACAAACTTCATCTTCAGCGAGTCCCTGAAAAATCTTTTTAAGGAATTTAAGATATTAACTTTGCCCTGGCTTTACATACATATGTGAAAATATGTTTGTTCGAAAGAATTTAAATTAGTTTGAACTTAATAGTATCTAATCATCATAACATTAATACAAGAAACAAAGATAACATTGTGACAACTAGATTCAGGCTAGCTAAAGTCAATAAATCGTTCCTCGAGTCTTCTCAGTTTAAGTGTATTCCGATCCGGTGGTAGAGTCAATTTTAATGTTACCTTACCAGATAGCGATAGGTTTCAACATAACTAATTCTATTTCCTGTCAATGGACAAGAGAAATGCCTCCTGTTGCATTTACAAATTAAAGGAATAAATAAATTGTTTACTTCGTTGCATTTATTTATATCTTTAATTTCATTACCTAATACTATTTGTGCAAAGTCCAGTAGAGTCGCAAGATCGTCCGCGGAATTTCCTTGTTCGAATCGGTCTCATATTCATAAAAATCTTATGGGTATATTTATTGATCTACCTACATATTTATAAGTATTTCACATCGTCATGTGGCCACAATTATAAATCTGTGACTGTGATCTGGTAGACAAACAATGTACATGGTGAACAATGAAAGACAAATCATAACAAGACGCACCTTGCACCTCATGCAGTGTAAAAACTGTGTTGAATTAAATTAAAATAACTATTTTGTTATTTTATGACTGTTTGGATTTCCATTTTCTTTATTTGATATAGCTTTTTTCGAATGTTACATACGCATACTTGCTCTAAATACAATTTGATTCCATCTTAAATTCGAAATTCCACATATCTCTACATAGCTATCTATTTAAGTAATAAGTAATTATCTATATATTATTCTGCAACCTACACGTTCTACACTATTATGGACATATAATTATAGACATTTATTTTCTATTACCCGATATAATTTATACGTAATAGGTACGTACGGCTTTGGGAAATATCAATTCTTAGTATAAAAATATTTTAAACGTGCTCAAATTGCTTTTCTTTTCGATGTTTATAAGTGATGAATTTCTACACGTGCTTTCTATGAAACAGTTTTTATTGCGAAATATCTAGGACATAAGCATATCATGCACGATATATTAAAGATATCTTTACCTTTGAATTCAAACGAACATATGAAATAATTTGATTGTATTTATTATCTTTACCAAATGAACTAAAAATTGGGTATTCTTTCTTGGTAAGTATATGTTTTGGAATACATTAGGTATATATATGTGGTAAAAGATCTATGATATTTTTGAGAGATTCTAGTTGAGGTTAATTTGATAATAGTTGGTATCTGTGCCATGAATTCCCCTAGCGAACATAAATTGTCACGTACTCGATAATGAGATGACGATTATTTTAAAACTCACACGATTTGAACGAACACATTATGTAAGCTGTTACGTCATATAAACATATGTGACCATCAACTTGATAAATAGACAATTATGTAGTAGGTAGGTCTCACACTGCTTGTAATGCGTGACACATAGCGAAATCCTAGGTCTATTCCGTGACGTGACAAAGAGTTAAAGCTTTCGCATGTAACGTATGCATAACAGGGTTCTCGAGTTCTGAGCAGTTCCCTACATGGTTACGAATATGTTTCATGGCGTATAGATATCTACTTTATATTTGGAATTAGTAACCTTTGCTGTTCCCCGTAGCATTACAAAGGCCTGCATTTCCCAAATATTTTGTTGGAAATTGACAGAACAGTAGGTGGAAATAAATAAAAAATATATACACTGAGAACGATGATAAGAAACCAAGGATACAGCTAGCTGTATGAACCGGTGAAAGGTATATGCGATTAAAGACAAATGATTCATTATTTTGTTTAAAGTGCCTATCCATTATATTTGTGTTTAATAATATTAAGTTTTGTTTATTAACTGGTGTACTCGTATGTAGGTGGTGTCATGACGAAAGAAAACAATGTTACGCTGGCTATGATATGAGTGTTGCATAAGTGGATGCATCTGCTTGACATTTGAATCGACCCCGAATCCGAATAGAAACTGTGTCACGTATTAAGCGGCTAGCAGGCGCAGCGGTGCGGGGCGACGGTGGCAGCGTCGTTCGGCGAGGTGCGTTGTGCAATCCCGTTACTGCTCCACGTGCGAACAAGCCGGCGCGCCTCAATGTCGCCCGTGGGCGGCTGCCCGCCGCCCGCCTGCCGCCCGCCCGCCCGCTGAAAATAGCGAGCCCGCCCGAACCCTACCAGGAACCGAGGGCGGCCGAGGCTGCGTCCAGCTCGCTCGCGCTCCAACCGGTACGTCTGTCTCTTTCGCGCGAACAGCTGAGTATCAAAACAAAGGAGTGAGACGGGCGGTCGCCGCTCCCGCTCGCCGGCCGGCCGGTGTCGCCGGTCGCGCCGCACCGCACGCACGCACGCCAGTTCTCGTTCGAACCGCGTTTATTGAGGTCGTTCGCTGTGAGCTCGCTTGCGAAGTTTGCTACCGCGAAAGGATTTTTCTTTGTCCCGATCCTCGAGGACTCTGCCCTCGTATTATGTTTCTGCGCGAGATCCGCGACCAGCCCCGGCCTTCTGAGGAGCCGGACCGCGCGATACGTGCCGAATCACGTCGAAATTCTTTAAATTTTCCGAAATTCTGTGACGGTTACCCCGCGAAACGCGTTCGCCGGGCGATTTGAAATTTTTCAGTGAACTTGTGAGATCGTATATCCAAAAAGGCCATCGGACACCGTGAGGCCTTCTGGTGTTAACTCATCGTTAGCCGCGAGGACTTAGAGCATCATGTCGACCGGCAAAAGATTAGCGAAGCGCTCGATCATCGGGACGCGCGTCGCCGCTCTCGTCGATGACGGACTCTACTACTCGGGAATGATTCAAGCGGTGAAGACGCCAGCGCCCTTCCCGGAAAATAACAATTGCATTAACCTGACGCCGAACACACGCTACACGGTGCGCTTCGACGGCGCCAAGAGTACCCGCGAGTATCGTGACTTGGAGCTGATCGGGCCCGGCTTCCGCGGCCTGGCCGGCGTTCGCTTGCGCCCCGGCCAGCGCGTGTTCCTCACGTACAATGGTCGTGAAGTGCGCGCCGACGTCCTGCATCACGATCATGACACCGACGAGCTGCGTGTACAAGTCCACGCACCGGCTGCTGAGGTCAGTATATTGTACTTAGTTACTATTTTACGAGTAATTTAATAAGTAAATACTGAGCTATCGCTACGAATGCCTATGTAAGTATAAAAAGAAAGAAAAAATATCGTCTGAAACAAGAACGCCTAAAACAAATCTCGTTGAACTCTATTAGAAAGCCTTACCAAAAGACATCAACGAACTTATTTTATGTGACAAAAAAAGTGAAATTCGGCTACGTAAGTTTAGTCTGTTTGTGTAGTTGTCCATAAGCTTGTTGGCGAGTAATGTGAACTGATCGGGGAGCGGTGATTGACGATTGGGGAGTGAAATGAAACAAAGGTTTCGTGGTAAGAGCGGGTGCGAGGGCGGCGCGGTGGCGGCGGCGGCGGCGGTAGCGGAGGAGGCGCGCGTGCAGCGAGCTATTGACCCCGGCCCCGACCGGCTCCACGTGCGGCGTGCACCGTGCACCGGCCGCGGCCCCCGGCCTCGTCCCTACAGTGCATCCTCTACCTATAACAATATCTGCTCTAAGCACTTTATGACGCATCGCGCATCCCGACCCGGCCGAGTGCAACCGTATCTGACCGATTTAACTAATATTGTCTAAAGCTAACGCAAGCCTCACCACATAGCCTCCGCTCGTTATTTTTTATTGCTTATCGCGCAAATGTAGCTTTGTTATTCCCCTTGATTTAGATTATAATTATTTAACGATGTGTCACATTAAATGATCTCAACTAAGTACTATTTGTTCAACGTCATTACTAATGGTAAGTATATTTAAATAGACGAAACATTTATCGTGAAATAACAATAAGAATGCTTTTTTTTAAACTGAATTATAGTGTTGAATATATTGCTACATGCATTTTTACATTGTTTGCGTTTCGCTTAGTATACGTACTCATGTGTGAGTATCTTAGCGAATAGCTTAGCATCAAGGGCATCGCTATCGTAATCCGCGGTCGATACAAATTCGACACCATTCACAAGGTAATGCCGTTATTATCGTATTAAATTTATTGTGCATTTAAAGCGTGCTACATACAAATTAAAGATAAGATAAAGTGCTAGGCTGCCACACCAAATGTGATACGTATTTAATTTAATACGTATGAAGGGAGTGAACACGTTTTAGTGAGATAAACAATGCAATACACGTGTGCACATATCTGACTGCCCAAGCTCACCGAAATACACTCATCCTACCAACAACGTAGGGTTAATGCGACGCACGTCTCCGGCGCCGGCGCCGCCGCCGCTCGAAGCACGCATGCTCTACATCTTATAAATCCGGCCACACCGTTAAACTATACCTACGTCTAACCACAATCCGTGTTACCGTGCAGGTAAGCAAAGATTGCCATTTAATCGCTTCTACTCAACCTTCTACAAGATTAAAATAATATTATGTAGTAGTTTTCCTACATTAGAGCCGGCCGGCCGGCCGGCATCGGCATAGCGGCACGGGACGCTGTTAGGTACCTATACGTCTGATCGACTCATCAGCATCACCCACCGGTCGGCGCGCCCTTATCGCCTCTAAATTCCATCATGTCCAACATCCAGTAATTTTTGTTAAGACTGTATGCCGGGTAAATTGACATTTAAAATAAATTTATTTCCTCTTTTTTTTAAATTATAACTTCGAAATAAAGTTATAGAACAGAAGAATATCTAATAATAATTTTAGCTTAAATAAATCGTAACAATAGCAAGCAGATAATACTGACTTGTAATACAAAATATCTTTTTCTCATATATAAAAAGAGAAAATTATGGCGCAGTGACTTCGCTGAACAAACAATAATAAGGAAGTCAGATAGAAGCGCGCGCGCAGGCCTTGTGCCGTTGTGCGTATAAAGTGACGTAGCACGCGATAGGTACGAGCATACGGCGCATGACGCGTAGTCGCGCACGGCTCGCCACTAACATGAGTATTTCAAATGTTCTATTCCAAATTATGCTTTATGTTATCGTTGTATTTATATGAATAATAAAATTACAAAAAGTTACAGAGAGACTAATGAAATATTTCTAACGCGTTTTTAGTTACCTACTTAAATGTAAAAAAAAATATGCTAGAGGCAATTAATAGTCAACTTACTGACACTCGTATTGTGTCGTATCGTATAACAGTATCTTCCATTCAAACATAGGTACCTACTAAGCCTTCGTCACACGACTCACTAGATAGAGCGCACATCATCAAAACAAATTTATAGATAACTGTACCCGATCAAAACAAATTAATGGTTTCAAAATAACAACCTAAATTATATTAAATAAAAGCTACAAAAAAAATCATTACGTGAATTAACGACACTTGATATAAAGAAAAATAAATTCACAATGAGACGAAAGGGTAAATCCGCTGTATCCAGTATGCAACAGGAAATTAATTTAGTGATCTTCGGTATTCCCCAAGAATTGCGCTGGTACGGACAAAGATACGGTTCGCGTCATCATATATTATTTACAATTACATTTTACTCGGCAAATACCCTCAATACAATATGCTGAATAAGCCCAACTACGCTTGACTCATTATTAGAGTGATGTTTGTTCATTACAAGTTTCAGATATGTACGTGCGACCCACTTAAACTGGAAATTACGTCATGTGCATATGTTGATTAATTATAATACAAAATCTAAATTCAAATCGGATCTTTACAGTCATGTATCTGAAGCTCGAGCGTCTCAATTAAAAATAATGTACTTTAAAAAGCACTCGTTATATAAAATACTCTCGAGAGAATCGGCCATAATAATGTCAGGCAATAAGATATAAAAATAAAGAGTGCTCGATCGAGAAATAAGGTCACCGGCAGGCGGCAAGCCCGGAACCGAGTAACGGTATTCGTTACAAAATCGCGTCAAGAATTATTTTCACGTGCGCGCAGCGGCCGCCGGCGGCCATACCGTTAGCCGGTGGCGAACCAACATCGGCTAACCTCGCGGACTTGTCCGCCGCTAAAGTGGAACGAAGCGTAGCCGCTTGCTTGATGACTCGACTCGGTGTCGGTTGGATCACCAAATATAGCTCATCGACAGCGAAAATGCCACGATGTAGGTACTTACAAATTCAGTTTCAGATAATTATTTTCGTTGGGGTAGGTCACAACACAACACGCGTAACGCCATTTGATTTCGTAGTATGTTATAGCTCTAATATCGGATAAGTTCAATTATGATTAAATTTAAAATTTTGCTAAATAATGCATTGCATTCTCGGGATAAATATAGTTGCCTATGTCAGTCTCCGTGCTCTATGCAAATTCGATCCATTGCTCAGTTGCTACGTTAAAGAAAGACAAACCAACAAACACTGTCGCATTAATAATATTAATTAGTATTGATTTATTTCTCCTAGTCTGGTTACCGTTTTGCCTTTCGCTCGTGGAGGTCGATCGAAAACGGAACATTTCGAATCTACGCGCTTCCAAATGGCTCCTATGACAGCAAACGCCACGAAGCGGAGGCAAAGCCAGAGCTGGCGATTTCGCATAGAGTGTGAAAGTGCCACACACACCTGTGTTGGATTGTCCATATTATACAGTAACTGTTTCAGACTCACTTTATTTTCTTTGTAGCAGCTGTACAATGGCGGACTGTAAACAGAAACATAACGGAAATAATGAAATCGTTGGAAGAAGATTTAACATATTTAATTTACCATACCGTTTATTTCATATTTGCTTGTAAATGGTACGTTTGCTGTTTTAGATAATGGAAGTATTACGTAATATAATCTTAATGTCGCTACTACATATTATAAGAAACAAATGAATATAATTCATTAAATCACAATTCAAGTCGATACAAGTATATAAATCAAGGTGAAGAAACTGATAATTAATTATTATTTGATTAGAGAAAACGTATGACCGAAGAAACCGTGAAATACAAACACCGGGCGCGTGTTTCAACATTGTTAAATAGTGTGCATTTATGGTGGCAAACAATAATAACTTGCCAACGTTGTAATTTATATCGCATAACTTACATCGGGGAAAGTAGTTACGATTCAAAAGCTATTATAAATGCGTTTTCCAGATTTTCCAGTCCAGTTCTTTTTTTTCGATATAACGAAGACACTTGCGCTTATGACGCTTAGCGTTGCGTGGAGTAGTCGCGTGTGTAGCGTAAATTTCACTCAAGTATTTCGCTGTGTGATATGTTCCTAATACAATAAATATATTTATTGTTATGATAGCTTTTATGTAAATATAATATGCCTATTATGAAAAACGAGAGTTACGAGTACATACGACGAACTTCAAAAAAGTTATCGGCTTGATGGTCCCTTATAAACACTGTTTATATAAATATCTACCGTACAAGCTCTGCTTGGTTTGGGATCAGATAACTGTGTGTGAAGAATTTCCCAGGATATAAAATAAGTTTCCTTTATTTACACTTTGGCTGTAAACTTTCATAAATTAGCTTTAATATAATTGTACCTTGAAAATGTATTGAAATGGCATTATAAGAATGCTATCGGCATTGACAGGCAGTAATCGCCTTCTAATGAAAGAAACCATGAGAAGAGAAATCAAGCCGCTCGCCGCCATGCGCTAGCGTGTAACGATAAAAAACGTGTAGGTACTTATATCAAATATTTCCTTTTATATACAGTTAATTTAATAAAAACTGCTTAGTTATGTCAGATTACAGATTATGTCATTTATACACTGGTAATTAATATAAATGTGTATAGTTAGATACGTACGTTTTTTAAACTAAAGAAACTGAAGAGGTTGATATGTTATGAGGCTGACACGTTGTCCAAGAATCATTGTAACGTAACATGGCTGGTGACACAGTTTCTAAATAAATCAAGGTTGATAAGATAAAGCAGTTGGAGATTTGTTGGTTCAACTCGACACCGGCACCGGCGCCGCGGCATGTCAGGAACTTGATAGTATTAATGAAGTAGGTACTGAGCATGAATTGGACCGCGAGCCGGATACACTTGCTGACTTTTTTAAATTGTCCTTTGCTTGAAATTTCTTAGTTTTCTAATAATATAAAGACAAGTAAGTAGGTATAGCTAAAGCGGTTATCTATTATGCAAGTCATGTTACATGACTGCATGCCAATTTAATGGGTTGTTTATAAATATTTCCCATTGCATTAATTTTAGATTATTGGTCGATGATAAAGTCATAACGATTTAGTTAGTTACTGAAGTTAGTACCGATTTGGAAGAATAGATCGTAATGATAATATCCCGCATAATTTATCTGTGGTTAACCCTCACATTTTCTGAAAATTTCACAACGGTACTATAATTGCGAAAACTGCATCATTATTAGAAAGGGGATCTATCACCTCTTGTATGTTTTATCAAAAAACAATATTCCCAGATTATCAAAAAGCGGCTAATGGAAATAAAATGTGTCGTCTTCTGTTCAATGAAGGCAATACATCTATCACCATTATGACAAGTAATAAACGCCCGTCGTCTAAAAGTTCCCCTGCATGGTGATAAAATAGTTCGGCTAATATATTCGACCTAAATTCGGCACCGAAACACTCCGGTGATAGAGTTTAATACAATACAGTCACAAAACCGTTGCGAATTCTGAAGCTGTTTCTGTTGCTTCCGCTATTCTGTTGAAAAGTTAATTAACAATTATGTTTGTTTGATTATAAAGTTAAGTGAATCATATAGAAATGGTCCTCCCATAATCCAGCAATGATGACAAGGTTAGTGAGCCTTTCGTGAATGCCCTCAATGCTTTCGCCTTGAAATAGTTACATGATTAATCTGCCTTCTTTTATCTTAACAGCTGGCAAAATAAAGTGTGATGTCCGATCCTAAAATTTGAATTAAGCATGTGGTTCTATAAGTTAACCTACTTAGTAACAATTTTGTATGTAGGCACCTCAAAAAATTCGCTCTTTTCACAGTTTTATTCATAACTGAGTAGTTTAAAATTAGTTATGTTAATTATAAAAAAAAAATTGCGACATCGGCCTAATAACTTCAAGTTAATTTGCTGTGACATTCAGATGTATAGACTGACGACCTGACATGATGAAATGAAAAGGGTTGTTTGACTACAAAACCCTAAAACTTGCTCTATTTTCGTTCATATTGCATTCGTAACTCTTAATCTCAGTCTTTGAAACTTGATAACTGGTTTGAAGCAGAATTTGAGCGCTACGCACGTTCATCGCAGCGCTAGCAAGTTGAGTCAGCAACGCAAAATAACTCGTTTTCGGGTATGAGTTAACAGTAACACACGACCACCGTTAGTACGTGGGCGACGCGCGACGGTCACAACAATCACTAGTCAACAGTTAGGCAGGTACGGGTACGACTACGCAAGATCATCCTCGCTATTTATTTGTATGCGGACGGTCGAGTCGACACCTAATGCATACTTTGTTCTTGAAAGTTAAGGTCAATCACGAATATGCCAAACATTGTACCCGAGTATTGTGGAATTTTCTTAGCGCGCAGGATTCCGCTCTATTGTGAATTCTGTTGCTTATTTGTGGCACATGTGTCGAAATGGGGTTGTGATAGAAAAATCACTTTCCTCTCTTTTCATTCCCTAAAATGAAAGATGTAGGCCGATAGTAATTTGTACATAATATTTGTGAGCATCTTTCATCAATGTATGCTGTTCAATTGGAACATGATTGTCTAATACTCTTCGGGAGAATGTCGTCCTTGAGTTTATTTCATTGTTCAAAGGACATCACAATGCATGTCGCGATGAAATGTTTTGATATGAGTGAAGAGCAAGTTTAATTACAAGTGTGCTGCGCGCGGAGAGCGGAGAGCGGCCCACTCCGGCTCGGTGACCCACTGACCCAGAATTGCTGATATTGAACCGGTGACTACGCACCACCCATATTCGAAATCTGACCTCCACTTGCGTTTTCCTTTTATTTGTACATATTACGATAATAATTTACCATCTGGAATCTTCCCTATTAAAACGGTTTGATGGTGAAACTTATTTGATACCCCATCATCAATAATTTCTTTAATTAAAAATCTTTGTTAACCCATGGAAATCTTTATTTTATGAAAAGGATAATAATAATAATACTCTTATATCGATGGCAAACTGTTGGTATCAGCTTGTCAGGTCACCTACGGTGATATCTGTTGCTACGAACTTGTGTGCTATGAACAGGTTCCCGTATCCGTTATCAAGTGGTAACTCGGGCGCGGTGGGTCGGACTCCGTTTATGGGTCACGTTGGGTCACGACGCCTGCGTGCTGGCACACCGCCCCCTCTAGCATATTTAGTACTATTTCGATATCTAAGAATAGAGAGGCAACCACGCTTGCAGGCATCTCAAGGTGAAACGCTCACTTTTCTAAACATCGCACGTAAATGATGCGATTATGGCATCACGCCGCCGCCGGGAGTAGCAATGTCGAAATGTTGAGACTGTGTCCTTGTGCAGATTTCACGTTCAATTACGTAATAGTAAGCGATTTTATTTACGTGCAAGTCGACAATGTATACGCGGCGCGCTCGTCACGAAACGCCCACGCGCGGCCGTCTGTGGAAAGTGGACGGGCGATAAGCCGTAACATTTTACCCGTGACGTCATCGCCACCTTTGCGCCTACACAAAATAGATAATATCTCGCCAACGCATTATGACGTCGTTTCGAGTATACTCATTGTTTTACGGTTTGTTACGTCACGTGTATCAAATGAATCCTCAACCAACGGGTAGTAGAACAATATCGTATAGGTACTATGTAGTTTAGCCTTGTATCATTATTAGTCGCTACGCATCGGAACAATTCCCTGACGACGACAGACACTGATCACGCTGACCTACATGTTACACTGAATTTATTGTATTTTTAAATATGTATAATCTTATTATTACTGTAGGTACCTACCTACTTTGTTGTCATGGAAATTTGATAATTAAAAATTTTGGTTCAATATTAGTTTCATGCACACTTGCTAAGTTATCTTACTATAAAATCAAGAACCTAAATATATTTTTTAAAACCTTTTACTTGTCATAGCGTCACTAGTAGGTACCTAAGTCTACAGTGCATAATATAACAATAATTGCATGCGTAGTATTTTGTAGATACAAATTGCACTGTTACCTATACGTATTGTTACCCGTATCATATCCGAAAATAGAGCACCGGGAGGTTACCCGGGCTGCGAATGCAGGGCGCCTAGATTCTAGGATCGCGAACGCGACCCGAGGCCCTGTGTGCGCCAACTAGGGCGCCTAGTTCGTCCTGAGCAGAGCAATCGATGAGCCAGATACACTTTTCTTATAAACCTTTTCATAAACCTTTTCCCATTATTTCATTGACACAAGTCCTAGTTGTTTCATTATTACTATTTTGACCAGACCAGAGGCAAAAGAGAGCCTATTAATGCGTCAAAACTAGAAACTTATATACTTACAAATAGATAATATTCGTGAAAATTTATTTTTCTATTACAGAGCATAAATTTACCTTCTCAACAGAATTGTGTAAAAGTAATGTAAATTTAGAGCCGAGCTCTTATTTTTTATCGATTCGATTTAAACACCAGTCAATTAAACGTAAATTTTCAAGGAGAATGGCTATAATAAAAACGCTGGTTGCATTTTGACGTATGAAATGTAGGTCACGGATTTTTGGGGCAAGGTTCTCGGTTGCAGTGGCTCCGCTGAGGGCGGGCGGCGCGGCGGCGCTCGCATGGCCTGCTTCCACCGCATCCGCTTTGCAACTCGCGTTGTTTGTATTCACTAATCATACAAGGCCACCGTGCCGATTGATCGATCAGCCTAACCGTAGGCACGTCCGTTTGGAATCGCTAATTCTATAATAACTATCAAGCTACATCTGTAGAACGTGCATAGATTATATTAATATTTAAATTTGGCTTTGGCTTTGGTCACTGCTCTTAGTAAAGTTAGTGGAGTTTTGTTCTAATACAATAATTTTAAATATCTTTAATTAGTTCTGTTGGAGGTATTACATCCTGCCTATCTAGGTACATCCTGCAGAAATATTTACTGGTTAGTTAAAGTCCTGGCTTGTTTATATTCAAAATTGAGCGATAAGGGTATTACGAAACGGCTTAGAGTCAATTTGTATCGTCCTTAAATGTCTTAAGTACCAGAGTATAAATTGTATAAATATTTTTTGAGATCAATAAATTGAAATTGAAATATCATGCCAACTGATCGTTTACTGGGCAGTAGGTATTTGCATACATCTACAAATGTAAGCAGCAAACACGTGCGGTTGATTCAGGTTTGCCCACGCATCTATTTCTGGTTGGTCATATCTCAGATAGAACGTAAACTCTCACAAATAAGTTTTGTAGGTATTCTAAAACAATATTGTTTGAGTTTGGTCTTCGTTTTTGTGACGTGAAAAAACGGGATTAAAACACAACCAGCTTTACGATGCATCTTAAGTAATAAAAAGCTTATACTGTAAACTACATTACAACAATGCATAATACTTTGACTGTTGACTAGTACTAGGGCTACTGGCCTATTTATTAGTGCACGATCGCTCGACGACAGCCGAATTGCTTATGCATGCGTGTCTCCCGACTGCATCCTCGCTGAATATCTTATAAAGGAATAATCGGCACCCATACATCACGAATGCTTTCAATCAGGAGCTTGCTGAACAAACCCACTTCATTTTACAGGTTTTTCAAGTAATTCATTTTCTTTAGCGTCGGCGCTGTTGTATCAATAATACCTATACATACATATATTTCTATTTTATTAATAAAATACATTTTAATTGATCAATATTTAATCATGGAATTACATGGAGTATTTTAATCAATTTATTATCAATAAATGCTATTGTTGCGTTTCAAAAAACAATATTCAAACCATCTTTATCTGTCATCATATCGTATTGTTTTCCCAACTACGAGTTAATGAATTCTAAGTGCATTGTCCTGCCATAGTGTCCCGGCTAGCCGATAAGTGGCAGCTAATGCGTTCATTTTACTCAACAAATAGGTAGCTGATGTATGATAGATAATTCAGTAGGTACATTGCTCGATACGTACACATTCTTACGTTCAATGGAAGCGGGGACGCGGAATAAATAGACTATGGAAATAATTTCTATTTCAGTATCTGTATTGACAGGACATAATCAATATATTTCTATACACATTTTATTTCAAATGGATATTATGAATAGTAATAGCATGATATGAGTTGCACCTCCCGCCCGTGCATTGTTTGGCATCCCGCGTCACGCACGCGCTTTATCGTCATATGAGACCGCGCCTGCGCCGCTCTCACGGTACGAACCGGCTAGCATCAACCGTTGACTCACAATCACAACAGTGCTGCAGTGAATGACATTGAAGCACTATAATATACCATACTTAAAGCCAATTTTTCTGTAATCAGTTAATAGTGATGATCATTTTTTCATTCCAGCTTCACAACGCTCTAAATAAGTATTGCTTCATTTTGTTAATATACCTACTCGATACGAAAATCAAATTAATAAATACTTTTGCTTCGTTTTGCGATTCCTCTTGGTCTTTATTTGAAATACAATATTGTAACATTTCAACACTGAGGAGGCGTTTAATCCGTTTTGCGCAGCGGCAACATCGATGCGCAGTAGAGCGGCAGACCTTTCGCAACCCAAGCACCAAGAGCACTGAACGTGTGTCTATGAACGTTGTACCGGTTCTTTGGTATACACTAATAACGCTCTGTGTTGATATCTATAACTTCGAGTCTTTATTATTAAGATTTGTATCCACCAGATTTGGTAATATATTAGAAATCTACATCGCCAATCTCAAACTGTAATATAGCTTGGTACCTACATATTATGAAACGGTATCACATTATTTCTTTATTTGTTGTAATGACTACGCAAACGACCGGATATAATAAAGCGACAATTCGTTACCTCATTTTCATATTACCTATTTATCTATCGTCATATTTATGATTTACAAATTATAGTTCATGCGAATGAGAAAAATGCTCACTTAATTAAAACTTACTCATTAGCGACAACGTTTCTCATCATGATCCAAGCTACCCTTATGCCCAAAAACATCAGAATCTTTACTTTTATCTGAATCACATCATATTTACACCCAAATTTATTTCGTCTTTCTTTCGTTTCGTTTCACAGAAGAGGTTTTGCCCCTTTAGGGTTTGAATTTCAAACAATCGGCTAGTACATATTTTTCCATTAGCTTTCTTTTCTCACAAAGGCAGAGGCTGTAACATCTACTGAAAAATTTAATTAGGAACCTCATAGTAGCGGTTTTTGGTTTATATTTCATTCTTTCAATCTGAAATTCTGTACATTAAGCGGCCCCAACACGTTAAATTCAAAATATTAATGTCATACAATTAATTGTAGGTAGGTATAACTATTGAATTATTTTTATATAGACTAAAATTTACCAGCAAATATTTGCAACAACATATTTAGGAAGCAGTTCATTATTTCCAACATTATAATAGTTACGCCAGTCGCGTTATCACGCCGTCGTGCCAAAGTCACTCGGTGACTTTCACTGGCATTTCAAAGCGACGGTTTCGCCATCGAATGAAGCAATTGTGCAATAGTTGTCACTTTTTACATAACGTGTTGTGGCGACTACGAGAATCGATTGGTGTCTAGCGGTGTTCAATACGCAGGTAATCATGATTCTCTTCATAAATTCTTAAAGAGAACAAGTTAACATTGAAATAAACGAACGTATCAAAATTTTGATTTTTCTGGAAGGTTTGATTGAAAATACATATAATGTAGGATTTGACAGTAAATGAAAAGAATGAGGAAATAGCTTCTAATGAAAATGTTAATGTTACATAATTCAGGTAGGTGATGTGATAGGAAGGATGGTGAATGAAATAAAACCCACGATTGCACAGTAAACTGTATGTATTGATTCACCACCACATTCTTCGGTAATTTTTAAATTTAAAAAATTCGTAGTGCAACAAAAAATATAATAACTATTAGGTACTAATTGATTAAAAAGAGCTAATTACACACATTTAATTGTACCTAAGTACCTATTTTAATGTTATGTAAGAATGTTTAGCTAAGTAACTATACCATCATCATATCTATCCTTAGAAAACAAAAAGTGTGTTAAACATTAGTTTAAAGACGCTCATTAAGACAACTTTCATTGTTCCGGTATGAGTTAGGTAGGGGCCGCAACGTCAATCCACGTCTCATGGCTCACGGCACGTCCACACTCACACGAAATCATGTAAAAGTGAAAGTATGATGTGATCAGTTGCTCACCGCTCATTCGTAGCATGTAATAAACTCGCAGAGAAACCGATCCCGCACAATAATACGTTTATATTGTAATCAGAGTGGGTCAAGGAGTTAGCATTGATTAAAAATACTACAGGAACTTGAGATTTAACGGCACGGCGTAAGTTCTATAAAGCTACACAACAATAAAACATATTTACCACAAGCTAGGTACTTAGTTTTTGTACGGTTTTCAAGAGTATACAATAATTATCAAAAATCTCTAAATGTTCCAGATATATAGATACATTTTTAATGTTTATTCTATAAGAATGGCCATACAATTAGAATTTACCTGTATCTTGAAAATTACAGTTTAAATACATCTTATCATCCACGTCAACCAGTCCGTCATTACTTTTTATAGTGGTATTTGAAGATAACATATTATATAAACTAGTTACCTACCTACTACCAAAATATTTTGCACCTAGATATTTAATGACAAATTGGCCGCTCACGTCGTTATCGTCGGTATGTTTGGATTGATGGATATGTAGGTAAACAATCGTCACCTTACTAGCGCTAAATATCCAAGGTTAGTGCACTGACTGACGTATGTAGTAACGTATCAATCACGCAAAGACGTCGATGTCGTAGAAGGAAGCGAGCCACGAAAACGTAACCAATGTCAACCACTCGAGTGCTCGCAACATGTTCGTAGCACATAATTGACCGAGAGTGTGACCGCAATTCGAACAGCTTTACCAGTGCGAGATATGATAAGTATATGCGTCATAAAGTCCCACTTCCTACCACTTGCATTACAAGTTCAACTTACTTATAATGTTTAACCTAGAGAATATTAATTGATTAATAAATAGATTTTTTATATAGAAACATATTATATTTTTTGTTTAGGTAACTCAATTAAAAGGGTGTTTTGCAGCGATTTGCATTTACAATATACCTTACCTTGTCAAGATTTTCCACGTCAGGCATTATCCATCCAAAGAAGTTAATTATTCGTAAACTGCAATTGCAACTAGAAAACCTAGCTCTTAGAAAAATGTACTTAATTAATATACGGAAAGCTCGATATTCATATAATCAGGCAGGTAATAAAAGACACAACACGAGAGTACCAGTTACCACTATGTCCTAGGACCGGTTTGCCTCTAGTCTACTATTTATGTACATTATGTATGTTTCCTGTTCACAGTTGCGAGCATTATCTATAAGTATTAGTTGCATATGTACAGTTATTTTGTAAGCAATTGGTATAATCAGTGCAGCATTGCGGACAGCAAATGGAATAAGTAATTTGTTTTAAAGCTACGCTCTTTTAGTGTTATGCATTATACTTAATAGTTATTTATAAAGTTCTGAGTCCGTGACACGGCATACATCTCGCTCCATTTCCACCCGTAGTGACGTCACGTCCGACCACGGACAGCGCGAAGGTCGCGAATATTGATCTCGTATCCGAATACACTTTGGTGCATTGCATTGTAAATTGCATCTACCGAATATTGTTGTTGGTAGGATATATTTCCGAACGTTATGAACATGAACTCTTAGGTGAGATCTAACCAAAGAATTATGAGAATATACAGTCTTATGACACAAATCTACCTGGATATGATATTTGAAAAGTTAAGGTTATATAATTAAATAAGAAGGACTATTTATTTATGGCGGTTTTTTTGTCATCAGGTGCCTATTGAGCTGAAGAAAAGACTAGATGAGATAAGACTGCTGGAGTCGCGCAAGTCCGCGAGGCTGGCGGATGTAGACACAGATTTTGCTAGACTTGCAGATATGGCCGGTGATCGCCGCCGCGCCTCTGCCACCATCGAGGTGCCCGCACATCACATGCAAGGGTAAGTAAATCTGATAATCAGTAATTAAAAGTGTTAACTGCGGAAGTACAATAAGAAAATTAATCGAAATACAAAACGTCACTGAGACACGAAAATAAGCAGGGGCAACTTAGTCACGAAAGAGTGTTCAAACTCGTAAATCAGGAGATCAGGGAGCTTAATTAACAAATATCAGAGCTATTTCGCCTTGAGCTAGTGGCTTACCTCGCTTCAAGCACTTAGGAAGGCCACTGCATTTCTAATGCCCGCTCGGCGTCTTGCAAAATATCCTTTAACTAAATATTGTGAACTGGTTCGCCATAATAACAGGAAGTAGGTCATTGTTTCAAATATACATTATATTGAATTGATACAGTTAAGTTTAGAGCTCATAGGTTATAAAGCAGACCAAATCTGCTCTTCCTAAATATAACGGTAAATATCATTTATTGTTATACGTGTAACAATTTTATGATATCTTCGAGGAACTGAAATAGTAACAACTATTATGGTGCAGCGCGTAGAGTTATAGATGTATAATGTTACCTTGTAGCCCTTGTAGTGTAGGTAGTGATAATCGCTCACGATACGATACGACACGAGCACGAGTGTGCATCGACGAAGTGGGGCCGAGCGCGGGCGCGAGTGAGCGTTGCGAAACGCGCACCGAGCATGTTAGAAACTGGATGGAAGTATTAGCGCAGAGTACGGGCGTGTCCTTGTCACACTTGCCTACATTCTGCGCCGCCCGCGCCTCTCGCTTCTTGCCGCGCCTCTAACAGGGACAGACAATGCAACACTATTGTGAGAACAATTTAAAAAATCCAATAGGTACATTACATAAGTCAAACGACACTAGAGTGATGCTAAATCCCCATACACATAACATGCAACAGAACGTAAATATCGAATTCTCTATAAAAGTGGTAAAGCTCTTAGGTTTAAACATTCATGAGAAACATTCATCATTCCTATTGATGATGCCGCATGCCAGTAACAAAACATTGCTGCAGTGGAACCGGAACAAACGGCTGCCGCGACGTGACGCTCGTCGACATCGCAGTTTCACTTTTCATCGTGATCGTGGTGAGAGGTGAGACCTCCACTCGTGGTCCAAATTTCACAAGCACCGAAGCAAATGCGCTAAAGTATTATCTATTTTGTGATCGCAAATTATTATTAATCTTATATTAATGGGAAGGAAGACATTACACCAAAGTGAAGAAGAAGTAATTCTTGGTCTAGGGATGAGTTATAGTAGGGACGGTGCTGTGGATAAAATGTTTGGTGAGAAAAATCCTGATATTCTTATACGTTGAAGGTTATTAAATAAAACAAACAAACCTTGATTTAGAGGTCGAAACCAAAGAAATTCAAGAAGTACTACGTGGATATTACCGTAAAACTTAAAAGCCAGTAGTTGGTATTTACGTAGAGAACCAGTATAAAGGCCGCCTTGAACAGCTAAGAAATACATAAAAGATCTCGGGTACCTACTTGCTGGAAAACATTCAAACAACGATAGCAGCAAATAATTAAAAAATCTGCTAGTTTTTCGTATAAAGATCTAGTAAGTATTGGATTTTATCTCTACTAAATCATTATTATAGCCTCATAGGAAGACATACCTATATAGATTGAAGCAAATTTCGCAATCACAGGTCTGGGCCATGGCTAAGTGAAAGTTAACATTCGTTTTCTTTTAACTGGTGATTGTCAAGCCACATTTGTTAGTAACAGATGAAGTAAACACATTTTATCTGAATGGCTTTAGAAACCTAAGAAAGCAGACCGAAAGGATAAAGAATCTGCTTAGAAAATAAATCAACAATATTCAAAGATGGCGTCGTATTCGGCTGGTACTTGGCGCGGCCGCCATGTGACACGGTGACCCAGTTTCGAAATGGAACGCCACACACACTAGAAAAATACCGCATACAGCGATATCTGCGTGCTCTACTGTACTGTATACTACATATTCAACACCTAATTGGAGTAACCGTATTATGAGCATGACATCTAAATAGTAACTATTGAAATTTTGAATACAGTGACAACAAAATCGCCATTCCTCCGTGAACGGGATCGGATCACTTGCGGATTCAAGCAAATACATAACCGTCGCGAACTCAATTGTGACTTGTAACTATATTTTGCCTGGATTCTATCATGCTCTTGCCGAAATGTCCTCAGGTAGCATCCTTCCTTACTTACCTTAGTCGGGCAGTGGGGCGGCCATGCGATACGACCCGCATTTTGATGTCGCAACTCGCAGGTTCACAGCACCTCCACTCGCTTCGGTCGCCTCATCACGTTGAGCGATGCCAAGTCAATATCGTTGCTTGAATGATGTATGTACTTATAAATAGCATCAATAGTAGATTTCAAGGGAGTTTTCTTTTTATACCAGTAAGGTGGCAAATAAGAATGAGGCTCGCCTGGATGGTATGCGGGTTGCGCGTTGCCGACCCTGCTTAAATCTCTTCACACTCTCTACTTCCTAAAGAAAACCATGGCGGGGAGCACATTCCACAACCGGAGCGTCCGCGGTAGAAAGCTCCTTTGAAATCGCATAGTGCTGCCCTGGCCATGGCGAGAAGCGCCAAGCCCTTATTTACGTACTAAATAAGGGTGTAATTGGTGACATAACCCAGAAGTGTACACTCTACTTTTCATTCCTAATGCGAGTTTTTGTACATCTTTTAGGCGTAAAATGATGTAAAATTATCATGTCATGCATTGACTGTTTGTCAAATTATTTTCTTTTTTTGTTTAGAAGCTATACAAATAAATACACTTGTCCTAACTTACTGATTGACCTATCAGCAAAACTATATTTTACCCTATAGATTCCGTTAATAACGCGGTTCCTTATTTTTACACCGGGAACTATACAGACTAACAAAAAAAAGGATTAGGCTCAACAGATATTATTAATTGCTATTTAGCTAAGCGAATAATTTATCTTCCAGTAATTGTGCAATTAAATGTGCAGTCATGCATGCATGCATTGAAAATAATTTACATCCATCGCAATCTTTAAGGTTTTCATTATCTAATAAGGTATCTCCATTAAAGAACCTGATTTTTCGTATGCTCATGTGATTCAATCTCCGACTGATTTTATGTAGTTAATTGACGTAGCCATTTAACAATATAACAGTCACTTAATTGCTCCGAAATGGAGTTTAGTAGTCTTAAAATTACATTCCGCATGCGTTTGCGCAACATGCAAAGAGAAGGTGCACTCGCGTCGAGTCGCGATGGTGGCTTGGTGGGGGACTAGTGGACTACACAACATAGCGGCACTTTCTCGTTGGGTACACGTTTGCTTTCGTTGGTGTTGAGGCCCGTTATCTCATTTGGCAGGTGCGTATGTCGCCTTGAGAAAGTGTTACAAAAATTTATTCAATGTTATACAACCTACATAATTATTGATCAACTTCATTTTCCAATATTTAATCCAACTACGAGAGTTGTTAAATCATCATTCTGTTGCCCCAAAAATATTGTAAAACACTTCACTCAAAACAAAGTGTGTATAACATTAGTCACGAAATATACCCGGAATATGCAAAATATGGATACTTACTCATCCAGAATGCTTATCTTTGACTTTACACTGACCTACCTTCCTACGGTTATTCCACTGATCGACGGGAACAAAAACGTTAACATGATTTATTCTTTAAAAAATACAAAGTCGTGGCATGGACCATTAGCTGCTATATTGTAGTTAAGTCGATGCTACAAAGTCATGGTCAGCTCTGACAAGCACTAATTGCTGAGCGCTAAAAAGCTGCTATGACTGCTGAATGTCAACTCGACCTCAGACTTAGGGTAAACATCAACATAATCACATGTATATTAATGATGTATAAACAAGATTTTTTTTTGTTATGCTGCACTTTTATGTATTTACTAGCTTTCCGCCCCGCGGTTTCACCTGCGTACCCCTTTTGTTATCCCTTTAGGGATTGCATCTCGAAAAATCCTTTCTTATTCCTCGTCTTAGGGCTCGTTCACACGAGCTCTTAGTCAAAAAACAACTCCTGTTAAAAAATCTGCTTTTTAGGTCCAGGGTTTATGTGAGGCGTTGATGAGTCAGTGATTCAGGCCTTCTCTTTATATAAATACATAGGTATATATAACTTAAATAAATTGTTAAGAAAGTCAATATCAGTTTTGTCTAGATCAGTGGTCAATAAACCTAATTCTCTATTGACGCTTATCGTATGAATCCCTTAAGCACTCAAGTATCTAATATTGATTGATTGCTCAAAAGCATTGTTACCCTAAACTTTTTACAGTTTCTGTTAAAAAAGACCTGTTAATAATTACAATCGTAGCTAAATGTGGCGATGACCTCATATTTACGAAGCTAGGAGGGGGGAGTGCTCGGAGCGATTTGATTGTAGCCCGGGCTGCCGATGCCGCGACCACAACGGATCTGCGTTTTTATAGCGCCAAAAAAACTACGCCCGACCTACATCAACTTAGCAAAAAACATAATAACTTGAGCTTACCTATCAAACATTATATTTGATCATTGACGATACGCTTAAATAATTACACATCATATACCGGATAGCTCTCAGTTTAATTTAGTGAACTGATATCATTGAAATAGTTAAGAAACACAAGTAGTAATTTAGTAACTATGTATTTATTTACAACTACAATTACTGCAATACAAACTGATTTACCTAATAAAATGATGATGACTCGTCAAGTCGTCATCTCAACAGGTATGTAGGAAGTATTGGAAAAAAATTAAATTGGCCTCGAATGATGTATTAAATTAAATTCTAATTTCGAACTATTAGCATGTCGGCAAATCTATACATATAAAATTACTTGAAAAGTCAATCCCTGAGTGCGGAGCAAATCCACGGAGAAGAAAGCTAGTTCTCTTATCTACCTGCGGGCTGCGTGGTACAAAGAAAAGTTACGCGTTAAACTACGATGCGGCAAAGAGAAATCGCCAGTCGATTCGATTCCAGATTCGACCAGACTTACTATCAGCAGATACAGTAACGTGACGTGACTATGTATAATGAAAATAAACATTTCAATCACTACATAATGTACCATTGTTAGGTAACATTCAGATAATCTATGCTGAGCTTCTTGCCGGAGTCTTCTCGGTTTTATGTTAATTCCGAACAGGTGGTATAGTCAATTGTAAGGTTGTTCTGTGCTTATTCAAAACATAAAAAAATACTTATCAAACTATATTTCGCTATCAGTAGGTTAGGTAGTTAGCATTATTTGTCAGTGGTATGCTAGTTGCACGGTATCGGTGGTACCGGCAAGAAGCTTCAAGGTCGTTCTCAATGTTGCGTGTGTACTACGCCAGGCCAGAGTGCGAGCGTGGAATGAGTATGCACAGCTGCTGCCGGCCGGCCTGTGACCGTGATGAAATATATCAAAACGATAGACATTCTTATAACGACCGACCATTGGAGCATTAAAATATGAGTTACCTACGTGCGATGACATTATTTTAGACAATGAATACACGGAGATAATTGCACTCATGCAAGTAGCTCCATGACAAATTATAGCTACGAATGTAATCTCACAGGATTGTAAATAACGTAATACGTAACATTTACGCAGCTGAATACGTCAGCTCATTGACGGATGTATGTAACGTCATATCATATACCTACTTATTTATTTATGTGAATCCAATCGGCACGCCAACCGACTAATACTGGGGGTGTTAGACGGTCGGCGTGCCAATTATCGCGGACAAGAAAGTCACCTCCTCTAGAAGTAGAGGTCGACTCTGTTGGAGCCGGTAATGTACTCTCGCCCGTCACCTCACCTAGCTCCACTAACAGCATGACCATCATATGGCATCAATAATTGCAATGGGTAGTTTTAAAACCTTCAAACCGTGCGGAACGGTCGATAGTACTTTAGTCTATAGCACTCATTGTCTCGTGAAGGCCACGCCACAACCGAATTATAACATTTGAAGCTCGGGCGCGTCATCTCTACAATACTTTACAAGTAGTGTTGCCATCTCGTAAATTCTGGCTACCAGGACAAGAAGTATGAACGCTCTTTAAACTAGGACAAATCCGGGTAACAACCGGATGGAAAATGCATATTGCGACAAAGTGAACGTACGAATACTATGATATTAATGTATCATCTATTTTGGATCGGATAACGAACCTGATAGAAGGTCGTACGTAGCGTAGCGGGGTGAATACACCTTTCATGTATCTAGGGTGCGTTCGTAGGTCGCCCCGGGTTTATATTTACGTGTTTCGTCAGTAAACGGTTGTTCTTTTAAATGCTCTGGGAATTGGCCAACAATTTCTTTTCTAAAGTTGATGTATCGTAGCTTTCAATAACGATAATGATCAATCTGGCGTTACTTAGAAACAACCTACCTACATATGTATAAATGTATTCGATAAGTATAATAATTTATGAAAAAAGCGCAAAGTATAGGTATATAGGTAAGGTAACTCCACATAATCCTGCTTGCTGACCGGCCGGTCGGCGATCCTGTTGGAGTCAACGGACACGCACGACCGTGTCGGGCTCATCACACTATGAAGGACGTTACCTACACTACACAGCCTCTACCCTAACCGACTATTTGGCTCACCGATCACCCGCTCGCTACAAGTCTCTCACAGAAAAAGAAAGCAAAAGCTATGACGAATTGGAATATTAGTTAATAATAGGTTCATTTGTTTTATTGGTTGTTTACATACCATGAGTTTAAGAATATTTACCAGAATGATAATAAATTGCTAGGTACCTGCAATTTTCTACTGTGCAGTTACAACATTCGCGTCATTCGTAAAGATAACAAATAATGATTACGTAAAACAATCCAAAGAATTAAATGCCAAATATTGTGTAGCTCGCGTCTTTATTGTGAGTACGTACAAACGTATTAACATATCCAACTGTTTATTTCTGAATAGTTGGACCTGCGTCATTACAGTCATTGGCACCGTAACAAATAATAGTGTTATTCAACGTATTATCATTCATGACTAATGTTGATTCAAAAAGTGAAAAATAAGTAACTACTGCTAGCATACTTATTTTTCACTTAAGTCCAAGTTTACTGTAGGTACTTTTTTCATTGTAGGTACTTACTATTTTTAAAAGATGATTTCTAAATGTAGGTATAAAAGTATACATATACCTACATTTCATACATTCATAAATATCAAAATCATCACAGGTTATTAATTGTCAAAGATCCAGATGTTCTGCGAATAAAACAAGTTACGAACAAAAAGTAAAACACATGCCTAGCTAGACGGCACGGTTATCGGCTGGGGCATTGGACAGACGCATTTGTTGAGCGCTAAGGTTGAATGAACCTCCTTGTGAAGGTGGTGCAGGGTGATCGGTCGGATCAACATCCTTCGTCCTTACGCGTCTTGTCCAAATGTCTAGCGTTTGTGGGTCGCCGCGCCGGTTGCGCAACAGCCTGACGCCCTCGCCGCGACGCCACCCGTAGGCTCCTGACTACCCCACTCGACCCCGCGACGCCACCCCTCCGCCATGAGCCTCCAGAAATTTGAACCCGCGATCTTAATGAAAGGTTCAACAATCCCAGTCTAGACTAGTTGATTCTGAGTTACATCAACCTTGGTCAGCTAGCTTTCAACTTTCAAGCTTTCATGGGAACTATATACAAGACTCAATCTCGAATAAAAGTAGTGCACTGTCTCGAAGTATACAAGTGATACCTTTCGCAGTGCTAGATATCCGTTAAGCTATTGATTTTACTTTGAAATGCAAAACGTTCTAGGAAAGTATTGATTCCCAACGTTCACCGTTATTTCCAATTATATTTGTATCTGATAATTTGCTTTTAGTAAAAAATTATGAATTAAGATACGGATAGTTGGTATAATTTGATGTAATTGTTTCAGTTCGCGTAAACGCGGACCAAGCAGTTCCTGCGACCAGGGCTACGGCGAGCGCGACGAGCAGATGAACGAGTGCAACGCAGCACTGGTGCTCATGTCGCTCAGCTGCTCCCCCAACTCGCCGCGCCCCAGTAAGTCGCACCACACCACCTCACTACACATCCGACGCCGACGACGCCGACTCGACGCCGCTACCACCTACCGTTGTCGTCTCATTTCGACCTAACCTAATCTTCGTCTTGGAGTATGCAGATCGCTAGTACTGGTAGTCAGTTCTTGTATTTTATATACATAATCACGTTACGTCATGCACGCGGTCATGCTACGCAGCAAAAGCTACGCCTTGTGATGAAGACCATACGTTACATAATGCAGTTCATTGCTACATTCTACGAGGATACTTTAATTAGATTGACTGACTAACAATTTTTCACTTTAACATTTTCAATAGGTATAAATAATAATCGTAGCTTCTTGATTTATGCATCAGAATTACCTTATACGTATTATAAATTAATCTGGCAAAAGGGTTTTATATTATAACAATCTCCTATCTTAGTTGATATCTCGTAAGTAAGAAACATATAACTTTGGGAGACAGGAGCTCTAACTAGGTTTTCTTGCTATGAGTCTGCAGGCTTCTCATGGTTGAATGTAAATAGTTACAAATATATTTAGTTATAAATAAATACAAATTTTATGAGAGGAACAGAGTTAATGAAGTCTGACATTATTTTTATAGCAGATTACAAAATATGATATAAGTACCTCAAACTTTAACAGTGCGGGAGTAGTTGGGTTCAGAGTAAAATTTGCAAAATTTGTTCGTCTAGACTAGAGTCTAGACATTGTCTAGACAGGTATTTGGTGTAACACCGCTCTCATGATGAGGTTCGACCAAATGTGTTGTTGCTCGACTAGCATATTTGAAGCGATACCTTATTTAATGGGATGATGAACGCTGTAACTTGTAACTGTAACTAAGTATTGCAATCAATTTTCCTAAGCTGAGCTTGAACTGTTACTACTTTATATTTACATTACGCAATCGTAATACAAAGCTAAGACGAATCACATACCCTTAAATGTTTACGATACATCTTAAAAGCTGTTAGAGACAGTTGTTATGCGCAGGCGCATGACTGCCGAGAGAATACTCGCTCTTGTGAGTGAAAGTGGCTGACCATAGTTCCGTTTCGCAATTCATTACATTTAATTCATTCATGCAGCTACGCCGCTTGTAATGGTACCTATAATATAAATTAGATTGTTTTCTTGTCTTTTGAGTCTCTCTCGTACGAATATTACAACTGACTGAAAAGCATGCAGTCGTAGTTCATGCGCGTAATGCTATTATCATTCACGACACAACACAATATTTATATTCCATAACATACATACATACATACAATTAAATTAATGAAAGTGGTTATAATAATGTCGTATACTTTCTTACACCCTACAATTTTATATTTCTTTTGAAGTAAGAAATTCATAGGAAAACGAAATTACTCATTTGGAATAAAATAAAAATATTATTATCTTTACCTTAGAAATAGAGTCTACTTCATATTAATTTCCATTGGATAATATGGGAAATGCTCAAACAATACAAAAGACAAAATGTAGTACCGAGGATGTTTGTCGTTTAGGTGGTTGGGGTGGACGGTCGTCGGTTTCTCCTGGAGCGAGCAGCAGCTCGGGCTCGTCGTGGCGCTCCGGCACTCCCTCCCCGCCGCCCGCCTCCTCCTCCTTCAGCGATGAGGGCATTGCCATGGACTACGAAGATCTACATCCTCGCAAGAAAAGGGTAAGTCCATTATCTTACCTAACTACAACATGACAAGAGTCATTTTCGGAGTCTCTATGAGTAACAAGTGGGAATACATTATACACACAGCTCGTATGTGGGTGGTTTTGACGTATTAAAGTGGCCTGTGTATAACCAAAGAAACTAACGGTCTAGAGTCAAAATTACATAGATATGTCGTGTGGAACGTGCCCAGTCACCAGCACGAGCTTCAATTAGACCGTGACACACTTCGTGCTCGCTTTCGTATTATAAACTCTGGAAGTAATTGTCTACGTACGTACGTATGTATGTATAGTACCTATACATACAGCTTAGACAATGTTGGGACCGTTATTTCATTTCTTTTATTCAGTAGGTTTTCTTTGTCGTCTTGTAACTAACGGAACTAGGTATCTTAAATTGAAATTGAACCTTAATTAGTTAGCAGTAATGGAACGTCATCCTGCTGTACTCTGGAAATTATAACTGGATTCGTACAATAAGTATTTCTAGTAAATGAAAATGGTATTACCAAGCGCTGACATTGTTAACTCTTTGTAACGCATAAACAACATGCTATGACTCAATCGTACAGATGCACTTCAACAATCATTTGTTCATGACATTTCAAGTTGCTCGATTATATTTCCTTTGTCCAATAGAGAATGAGACAAAGACGTTCGCATTATTAGTACCTCGGTAGCAGGGTTTATGTAGTTAAGATACTTTACTTCACTTTCACTGAACAGGTGTGCATGCTACTAACTCACCGTCGCTAAGTGACATTAAATCACAAGCCGCCACGTAACCAAAGGGATACCAAACCTTTGTTACTGTGATATAATACCTACTGCACTGCACTACATACGTATAAATTATGATTAGGTCTTATCTGAACGCTTGTGCAACTTTAGATGTCACTCAGTGCCGATATTATGCAATCATGCATGAGTTATTCTATGTTCAACATAAGAAAGGATATTTGTTTATGCTTGTTCGAAATTTTCGTGTAAAATCTACGTTATAGCCTTTCATAGACCTATTTCTATATGTATTGTTTAGCATAATTATCTCATGTATTGTATACATAGTAGTAAGTATAGAAGTTTGTTTTATGCATTTTTTTTGCAATATCGAGCGGCGTGATAACACAATAAATCGCGCATTAATATTCCAAAGTCATGTGTTAGATAAGATGTCAGTGACACATAATGCACTTTGTTTATTACTTTTTGCGCAACACGTGGAGCGGTGATAAAAACTTGTTATGTATGTGCTCTATGGGGTTTTCATTAACCACTTGCGAATTCACCACCACAATTGATAAATAATTATATTGTAATTATAGATGGTCTGCTTTTGTTGAAAAAAAGAGCGGAACGTATTCGATTAGAAAATAATAGGTTTTAATTAAGTGTTTTAATTGAAATTGTCATTTTGTGGATATACTTAATGAAGTTCAGTTCACCTCAAAACCTTGTTTAAATGAACCAGTTTATTAGGTAAATGCTATTTTATATGCTTTAATACAACGGCGTCACTAGATGTTAATTACTCCCAAACACTTTTTAATAGGTTGCAATACATTATTCACCGGAATCAACTTCGTCGGGATTGTACAGTACAGATGGGTGAACGTTCATGTGCATATAACATAACATGATTTACGATCCACGTGCGCAGTTCACTCTGTCGTACAATGTCATGGCACAACACAACACAACACAATATCACCGCCGTAGTTATGCAACCATTGTAAAATTGACATAAATATGTTTATGACTGCGCGAGTATCTCTACCACAAACTATAGGTTGTTCTCGAGTATCTAGTGATGACACCTTGACCTACTTACTCCCTACTTATTAGCCGGGGGTGATCAATACATAGTGTAACAATAACACATTTATCATATAGAGGTATTAACAGATGATACAATACACTTTCATATTTGTATAATTTGCATTAGGCTACGTCATCCATGAAATATACCAAATGGCTGTTGTTCCACTACTTCTATGTGAATTTTCTAATGTGAATTGTTTAGTTTACAACAGGGACTAAAACCGTATTCTTTTTGTTAGTATTATACCTACCGTAATGCTAAACTACGTAGTGGAAATGGCCGTTTGTTGGGCACGCCCACGCGCCGTTCCACGCTCTGCCCGGTGGCACTAAAATCAAATGAATCCTTGATATAAATTTAAATCTACGATCTACAATAGCTACCGGCTAATCGTATTACAGATAAATTAATTAGGTATTTTTCGAGTTTTCGTCTTAAAGAACACATTTGACGGGCCGGTTGGCGTGGTTGGTTAACACACTGCCTATCACGCCGCTGGTCGTGGGTTCGATTCCCATCCAGGACACACATTTGTGTGCATGAACATGTCTGTTTGTCCTGAGTCTGGGTGTAATTATCTATTTAAGTATGTATTTACAAAAAAAAAAGTAGTCTATGTAGTATATCAGTCATCTTGTTTCCATATTACAAGCTCTGCTTAGTTTGGGATCAGATAGCCGTGTGTGAAAAATGTCCGAGGATATTTATTTATTTATTATTTCTTTATTCATTTAGGTTTTTTGACGTCATATTGACATTTTAGGTATAAGTAGAATTATTAGAGAAAAATGTGAATGTATATGTAAATGCTGTTGGTAATGTATGTTGTATTGGCATGCGTTTCAGGCCCACACTCTGTTTTTAACCTTGTATACAATTGTTGACGGCCAAGCGCTCGTCGTGGGCGGACCGGAGTGTTACTATTACATTGCTTCAGTTACGTAACACCTATTTACTTCACCGTCTTTATACATCCATTATTCGTTAATTGTTATTAGTTTCATATCATAATTACGCGCTATATTAATGGTTAATCGATTTTAATGAGCTAGGTTGTACTCGTTGTAAAATGAATGTATTTAGCTATACAAAAACACAAATACTGATACTATCATCTCCTAAAGCAATTAACTTTCAGAAGTACTTTTACCTTCTTTGAGGACATAGCGTACAGGCACTGTTAAGAATAATTGTTGTAACAAATACAACCTGTATAATATGGTATCAACCCATCTATACACAATACCTACTATACATATATACATACGTATACCCAGCGCGGCGCGGCGCGGCGCGGTGGCTCTAGATTAGTGTAGATTGTATTGGTATACACATTTATCAAAACAAAACATACTCTGATCTGAGTGTTTTGTCATTTGTAAACGATTAAAATCGCGAGTGCGTTTAATAAAAGTAAGTATTCCGCGAGCGGTGATGTGCTAATTCTCATAGTAAAATGTACAATTTTTCATGGGGTTTCACAAATAAATTATGCTTAGCTTGCGGCTACAATATAGACTTTGCGAAAATGATATCAGCGTTGCAGAGCTAAGTGGCAGATATGAAACATACACGCATACCCATGTGTAAAAACATTCTCCATTATAATATTAATAGGATATATGTATGTTACAACAACTAGATTAATACCAAAACAATAAAGTACAAATAATGTGATTCAACATAACGTATAACAGAGGGTACGTGCAGTGAGCAGAATGCACTTTTGAATTATTGAAACATGTAGGCATGCGCCTACGCAAACGTTAGACCATTGCTGCGTGCTATTATTGGTGCAGCAAAACAATGGCATGTCCCAGACGCTATGTCGCCGAACAAAATTATCACATCGGTGTCGTTGCCAAATGTCCTATCAGATATTACCAATTTGTGACACGGACAAACGTTGCTAAGCCCAACCGCTCCATAAATGTTAAGAGGGCAACATTTATAGGTACTTGATAATTAAATCACTAAACAAGAATTTAATTATGATCCCTCAAAGTATAAATCGTACATTGCGGAAAAACAAGCCATTTAGAATTCAGCCTCGCACCTCACGTCTACTATACCTACCTATCTACATAATATATAAAAGGTGCATGCATATGTAATGTAAAAACCAGTTGTTATATCTATAGATTTACTACCAGTCTTTAGATGATAAATATCAATCAACTTGTTGAATAGTAGATAATATGGTGGGTGGGATTGATTCGCGGCAATGATTTAATTTTCCTCGATGAGCGTGTGTCATTCAAGTAGCCGGTGGTGCCGGCCGGTGGCAAAGTACCGGGTTCTCGGATTATCGTCCCCGGGGTCGGCGACCTGCCCACATGTGATCCGTGCGGAACCTGTTCCTGCGCACCACTTACGCCAGGCAGGCCAGTGCCCACTACTGCCCACCGACCACCGCGAGCTATCACCCGACCCGGAAAAATATCAATCAATCTATCTTTGTACGCCAAATGTTTTAAAACCCTGACAAATACTCACAATGCATTTTCATTTGTTAGCAACTGAGGCCATATACCTACCCATCTATTGTATGTATCTATAGATGCAAAATCTCTTGTTACCGAGCGTAGGAGCCTGACGTCAGCTGGCAGACCTTGGTTGAGGACACAGCTATTAGAGCGAAGCAAGGCCTTGCCAGCATTCTGCATGCAATTCAAATATTTATTATGTATATTTAATGTATCTATGTTCAACTTACGCTTCTGCCATTTATTTGAGCTTTGTCATGTGTTAGGTATAAAATATCAGGAAATTAAAAATAACAAGAAAAAAAAATTTTATTTCCCGATTTACAAATTACGTCTTGGCAAAAATGGCAAATATTAAAAATATTTATTTTACGGATTAATTTTCGTAATTTTTTAACCAAGTGTACACTATAGTACAATAATGTCTTTATTTATGTAATAATAACAGGTACAAAGCTCAATATTAGATTAATTCCCACCCAAGCTCTCTTTGTTTCACTTAAAATCTACAGCAATATTGACGACCGGTCTGTCGTGATGTCAGCCGCCTACCGCCACTTGTTTCTTCGTTCATGATTACCTTCTAAGAACGGATTGTCAGCAACTGTTGCAGCTTACTGCTACTCTACCTGCTACTATTAGTAACCACTAATATAATTGGAATATTTTCATGCTGATAATGTTATTACTACTATACCAATAAGGATAAAATCTCCGATACAGAACCCATTGGTTGGTAAAACACATGTAATAAAAGATACACCCCAAACCACAACAGTTGATCGACAATTAACAGGTGGACATTAAACAAGCACACATGCGTCATTTGATAACGCATTTCATAATCAAACTTCGTCACATCGTTCTTTTTTGTGTAGAGCATAAAGCCATTATATACGTATCTCTATAGAACTAGTACTAGTTTGTTTTACGCCTGCCTACCGACCGATACGCTGACGTATTTGCCTACTAACGTAACAAAAGCATTGCATCACGGTGCACGCGCATAGATACTGCAATGTGCAGACTGTTGCATTGCATAACATTCATAATTATCCTATGATCTCTATGTATTGCACGTGTGGTTCTTACATACATATTATAAAATTGTTAATTTAAAACAAATAAAAAAGAATACTTGCCTGACATAAGAGACTAATCCTTTTATCGTAATGATAATGAGTGAAATAAGTAAGTTTATAGATACAGTTACGATACGATTATGATATTCGTGTTGACTGCAAAAGTCTTAACCTTGTTACATGTTCATACGGAAATAACACTACATGGTCACCCTCTCAGTGCTGGGTCGTGTTGCCGTATTTCTTTTTTGAGCGAGACATTATATTGCCGATAAGGAAAATCAAGAGAGTGCATGCAACACTTAAATTTGCACGAGTTGCATTATCGCCAGGCGCACGTGTAACCTCGGGCTCGTAATAAATTGCCATAGCAATATGTATAAGTAAATCAATAAGCGTAAAGCTATACCTTTCAGCGTAACAACGCTGCGCAACAGTCAATTAGGCTTACTCGATCCGATCTGCCGGTGCCGCGATGCCGATGCCGGCCGGTGCAGTTCTTTGTCTACGCAGATACAACACAAATGCGGAACCGATTTAGAAATGCGGTCGCTACCGATTGCATGCAACCTCTTCACTGCCGCAGTGCCGCTTGACCAATGATTCTAAACTCAGCTAATCGAATCGTAACTAATATCCATACTACAAAATTACTTTGTTTCGCTTATTACTAGTGCACTCTATTGTCAATGTAAAATTACAACTAAGTACACTCTACTGTTAAAGCAGGCGCTCTACTTTTAAAATAAAAATGATTATAACATTAGGTACATATCTTCTCAACATTTCAAACCTTGTAGTTATGTCACACGCAACCCAATTGAGTTATCATAATTGATTGACCATTAGAACAATAGTATATTATCATTATCATTTATATACAAGCAACTTGTCCAAGCATAGAACTCCACCGCATTGAGGTGTCGCTTGCGCTAAGGTGCATTTTATTAGGTACTAAAAATGTTCCGTATCACAGGTAGTAGGTATCTAATAAGTATTTTGATTATGTAAGACGGAACTAAATGGAATAGAAAATTCCATTTCACGCGGTCATGAAATAACTGGCGAAACAGTTTGTATCAATCATATTAGCACGGTTTAAAATAAACATTCGGGATTGTATGGTACCTAATCAATATGTTTCCAAAAGACCGATGCAATTACTAAATTGCATCGGTCTTTTGGAAACAGTTACTAAACTATGTGACGCTATTGGCATACGCGCTAGATATTATGTGGTAAACATGGAGGCCGCTTTATCTCAAACCACTGATAAAATACGCCAATTGTTATCTGTTGACTCGGCGAGGTGACTTCCGCGTGCGGCTCACGGCCACTGTAATTACTTGTTAGTGTTGTGTTGGCATCTATGGAAGATTCTTCTTGTGATATCATAATAATATTTTATTTAAGCTCTTTTAGTATGCAATGGTGTAAAATATTTTAATCGGACCTATTACTATAATGTAATATGTAGGTAATAATTGTACAGTAATTTAACACAAAGTGTAATGGAAAATTTGAGTTTGATAGTTTTTTTTATAATTATTCTATTTTATAAGAAAGACAGAGAAAACTGAAAGTTCTGTTTTTAATGTTTATTTTTTATAGTACTACATTTCTGTGGGGTCAATTAGTACCTATACATATAATAAATTACTTGTCCTGTCTGACTAACTGACTTATCAACGCGCAGCCTAAAGCGCTGCATACGCTGCGCTGGGGCTAGAAAGACTCTGATACACTGATACTTAAGACTACCACTGGTTTGGAATTCACTTAAACTGAGAAGACTAGAACGTAAGCATCCACTAAGAATGGATTTTTTAATTCAACCACCGAGGCATAGAGATATAATAGAAAGCTAGTAAATAAATAAATGTTGATATTTAATTTTGCAGCTCAATCACGCATAAACGGTTGAAGTAATTTTTCTGTTTTTTTCAATCATTGTCACCTATGTCTGTGTCAAATAATAAATCATATACGGACATATGACGAGGTACAGGAATACAGATACTTTAAAAAACCGCGGGGCGAAAGCTTATAACGCAATAAATTTGAAAATATCTGGATAGCTATCTGGGATTTTCTATTTTTTGCTAGCATAAATTAATATCTATATATATTAGGTACTAACTCTTGTCCGCAACAACGTCGTGGCATTATTTTATTGTGGAGTCGTGTCCTTTCGCCACTTTTTCACCGACTTAGGGGTGACTTTTAAATGTAACCTATCTCCTTCCCCGGGGTTCTAGGTATCCCCATAACAAATCATTCAGATCTGATCAGCTTTTGCCGTGAGAAGACTCATTTGTAATTTTAGTATGGATACGGATAAATCAAACGGGTACTGTTACATACCATACAGATAAATAGTGCGTGCTCTATCTTTTCAAGTATCTAAACACTAGATAACTGTATCAGTAACAGCTAGATAGAGCAACGTTTAGATGATTGAGGCGCTGACGTCGCTCACGTGAGCGATGGAGGACTTCGGCGCGTGCGCAACGTGACCACGGCCGATACCATCTAATATAAATATATTGTTTGTCTCACCAGCAAGACCTTAGCTAAAAGTCTTTCTGCTATTTCTTCATCTATATAATGCGCAAAACTTGTTTACTGATTTGTTCCATAGTCCGTTAGAATGCTAGTTAGAAAAAATTGTACCTTTAAACCAGTTTCAAGGTTTATGTTGTGTACTCGCTTCAAAATTATAGCTGTAGTTTCCCTACGAATAATGGCACGACCTTCATGGTTCTATATATAAAACGCGGAAGGCATTGCGCTACTAGAAGCGTGCTGATCATTCCGCGCTCAGTAAACAGTTATGTACATTAGGTGTGTAAATGCCAGCCGCGAAACTAGTCGTGCTTCTAGTTAGGACGACTTCGTCGCGGACGCCCGCCATGCTGCACACGCATGGGTGCTGCCTGATTTTGTGTGTGGCCTCAATTCGTTAATGTCAACGAAGCTATTAATTAAGTGATTAATTGCATTTGGAGAACAAAAAAATATCACACACTTCGAGCCTGATCTTAGCCGGTTTTGTCGTATGTAGTTGGATGGACATGGTACTATGTATTTTGAAACATTTTACAGACTTGTAAACAGATACCTACTAAATAGTTTTGAATTTTAAAACAACATTCGTCGGCTAATTAGCATTAAATTAAATATAAAGGGTTCCTACCATATTAAACAACACAAACTGTTACCGAGTGCTAATTTATGAGTATGGGCATCCGGCTCGTTCGGTGGCCCGAAGCATGACCCCTAATGTACAACCCTGCGCGTACGCACTACTTTGTTCCCTTCTGTCAACTCCCAATGCCAACACGTTCTGCTTTGTCAACCAATTACTCGTCAATTTAGTACGGCGTTGTATAATAATCGATAAAAGAACGTTCATGCCTTAGACATTATTAACATTATCACGGATTATTATATGTATGTATTTACGTCACATGCTTTAATAGTAAAAAAGAGTCAAATCTGAGGGTGAGGAATTAGATGCGCTTTAACACGTAATTTATAAACCATAATTTAAAAGATTTTAAGTATAAATACTACGTACTTTTAATCTTTATCTTAAATAAACTTAATATAGGTACATAGAATGTTCCAATGTCACGATGTAAGATGAACTCCGGAACTACCAAACCGATCTTGATGAAACGTGGCACAAAAATAGATAATATCCTGGAATAAGAGATAGGATATGTTTTATCCCGGGCACGATAAGATCCCACTGGAACGCGGGTGAAACCGCAGGTAACAGCTAGTTTTTACACAGGAACTAAATTAGATTCCTTGTTGGACTAAAGAACCTCAAAAATGTAGAGCGCAACATAGAGAACGATTACGGTATCAAAGTGGGACACGAATGTAGCACAGGCGCACAGCACAGTCCCTGCCAAAAACACTTGATGCATTAGAAGGCTATAAATATAAATGACACTTGTACACTGTGCTGTTTTTCTTTGTGATTTTTTAAATTAGTAAAATTCGTCAAATTGTCATTACGTCTACTTTGAAACGCGTGCTCCTCTCTTGAATATTTGCGATAGCATCATGTCATCATGTGTTGCCCAATCTCAGCTCTCTGCCGGCTGGGTCAATTCGAATTCATTCACGCTGCATGCATGTGTTGATTTGATTGTATGTACAGTGACGAAAGATGACGTCACAGCGGGTCGCTACATTCTATCATTCGCGCAATTTTTTGTGCACTGCCATCGTCTTTTAGAACCGATTTTAATATCAAAAATTCAACATGTAAATAAGCATGCTATGTAAAAATTCAATACGATTTTGTTCGCAATGTCCTGTCTATTAGTATAAGTTAAAAGACTTTGCCTACATGTCACCTTTTTGAAATTTTACAATCATTATTTATATTGATAGGGTTCGTCTCACTCAGGACTACTCAGGAGACTCAAATTTTCTATAAACTATCGATCGATTTAAAAAATGGAGCAATTGTTATATGTAATAGCTTATTCAACTATGTACCTACTGTTATGTATATACTATAGCATCGGGTTGTGCAGTCGCGAAAATAGGTTATAGCCATCCACGAGCGACCTAGTTCCGTCGGACAATTACATTAGGTATCAACTCCTTTGTGTAACTGTACCTACTAGGTTAGGTGTACTTTACTTCAATGATAAATGTATCGATCTTATGTTGCTTAATGCAAAAGGAATTCCATTAAGTTATTACATAAATAGGTAATCTCTTCATTCATATCAAAATTATGTATTGACTTCTCGTTCTATGACGGATTTGTAAATCATCTGTGGCAGCAAAAATACTGTTGACTACCTATCCTAATGAATATTTTACTACCAAAAGGTAGTAAAATAAAATATCCATTACGTAGCCTGGTACAGGTACCTGCTCACATTATACAAGCACTATTTTGAGGCATTTTGTATTCTTATCCCAATAATTTATACATCATTTGCCGTATAAATAGATACCTACCTATGAAGTGATAGATATCAAGCATTAAACGGTGTTTTAAATGCGAAGAGTGGTAATTTCGTAGTTCAGTCCAACAGACAGGACTGGAGCGCGCGAACTTCAGTCTTGTTGTCGTTCCGTCTCGTTCTAGAGGTCATTGCCCTCATACATTACTACTCCCTCGATCTAATAACCCTAGTCATATCAGTGGGTTACATTATCTTTTATGCAAAATATTAACAGTGGGATGGGACTCATTTTAATTACCGATTTAGGTATTTTTTATTAAATAACAAGAAAAGTTGCTAGTAGGCGCTTTAAGTTCACGTATTCTATCCTGGCGACCTTGGCGCGGTCAAAAACACTGTCCAACAAGACATTGACCGAATACAGTACGGATACACCAACACCACCTTAGGCTACGGTCATTATGCATGTATAGTATAGCCACATTGCCCCCTTATGCCTGCTTGCACAATAAACAAAGGAAGTGCTACAGTTACAATTTTGCGTGTCACACACACGACGACCAGCGGGGCGGGTGGTAAATAGTAGTGACAAATCACTTCGTTATGAGCACTTCAATCATGATTAATATATTCCAGAATCTAATATCATCCTGTTGAAATGACACGTGAAGAGATTTAGACATTATTTTTGTTCCCAATAAGTTTCCATGTGCATTAGAATAACACATGCGTAGTTTGTAAAAACAATAAGTAGCTATAGGCAGAATCAAAACAAAAAGTTGATCTCCATCATCTAATGACATAGAAAAGGTGAAATATAATGCAACATATACATTTACCTAACTACCCTACTCAAAACAAACAATTCGTGCACTGATCCGCGAATTGTTCGTAGGCAACTAAAGACGGGCAAAACGTTAAATCTGTATTTTTAATTTAAGAGTAAAGGCCGATTCAAATATAGCTGGTATTATTGGCAGCAAGCACTTGTACGTTTCTTCTCGATATAAAGTTCACGTCTCGCGACTGAGCGTCGTCATTGGATAGATAGAAGGCAATGGTTTTTTTTTAACTGGCATTGGCAGGGCAATGACACTGCGGCCGGTTCAGTGCCCGTTCTTGACAGTTCAAGTTCTGTAAATCTAGAAGGATCAACTTGTCCTTTAAATTCTGATCGCTCTACATAAATCAAATGGGTAAATAGCTTTCTTTTCCTACCGAGGAAAGTGCAGTAGGGCGCCTAAATTAAATATTTGTTATCCATGCAATTAACAGTCCGTTGGCTTTCCTTCAGTTATTAGATTGTTCTCCATTCCTTTATCTATAACGTTGAATATTTTTCGTTGTTTAAGTGTGTCTGTACTGTACTGTATGTAGCTCGGCATTATAGGAAAATCATGACAATATCAGATATAAAGGGATATGTATGCATCGTCAGTACCTACAGTAGGTATTGCAAACTGAAACAATGGCACGGACAAGTTCGTCAGTCGAGAATCGCGATAATGAGTAGTCCCGCGGGTTCAATAAACTCCAATTTCACAAAATAATATTGAAGACATTGTGAGGCCAGATTCCTTGAAACACTAATAGCAATGTAGTATATCTACTTAGGTATTTTAAATTGTGTCGCTTGCTAATATTGAGATTTTGCCAAATCTTGTAGGTAATGATTAACAGAATTCCTAGGTACTCGCTCGGAGTATGAAAATATTTTAATCAAATAAACGAACACTTAAAACTCAAATTTATAGAGCCTGAACAAAAACATTGTTCTCCCATGAATCGCTCGCTCGGATTATTGATGAACAATGCTAAATCTATAGTAACCAAAGATGGATAAACTGATATAAATTAACAGCGCCTTATAACTTGTTCAGAATACAATAATTTAGAATCTACCTAGCGCAATTACTTGTTTTTTGATGAAAGAAAAAGTGAAACTGTAACATGTTAGAACCTGTAGAGGTCAGTGACCAAAGAGGCGACGCTCCGCCACAGCTCTACACCGATTGGCGACTGACCCACTCGAATGATTCGTCATCTGACCACCTTCCAAGATTTTAACCATGATCCAGTAACTCACAGGAAAGGCATTCATAAATATTGTCATGATTATCTTCGAGCATTATTTTTTGGGCTATAATTATTAATAGGTAAATAAGATAAAATTTGAAAAATCCTATGTTTAATCTGTTGGTAAAATTGACACATTTTACCGAATGATTTTGTATTGCTCTTAATTCCTTTGTTGAATAATGTCAACTTCCCTTAGGCAGTGGCACATATACACAAAAAAAACACTTTGTAGTGTGATAACCGGTAATAAACCAGTTAGTAAAGATATCTTTTTAATTAAGTACCTATAATTCTGATATAAAAGGTGGAAAAACAAGTATAAAAATATCATACATGTGCTAGCTGAAATCGTTGTTAATATCTATAGAATCTAATTATTTAAAAATTGCCAGTTTTTTATTTATTCCTTTGTATTCATCTAATTACCTATCTGCATACCAAATTTTAACTCTCTAGGTCATCTGGAACTGGGTTAGAGTTTTGGTCTATAGGTCAGTCAATGATAAAAATGAGGAATTTTGGACATTAATATCTAAATAACCGTTTGAGATAAGCTTATGAAATTTAGAACACATATGTATCTCGCAAGTCTCAATATATGAGCCAAATTTGATACGTTTATGTAAAATAGTTTTTGATTTATGAGGGGGTCAAAAGTGGCTCCAAATGGTTCGTGTAATATTACACACGGTGCTGCTCGCCAGTTCTGTTTCTTGAACTTGGCTTGACACGCTCCCGCGTGTCTAGATATCATACGTGAAAGCGAATTTATTATCTTAGGTAATCTATTGGAAACGTCAACAAAAGTTTCTAAAGCCCGAGAAAATACTTGCAATGGGGACCACTGTGGAGTTTGTAGACTATTTGGATAGACTAACTTTAGGAATGTCTATCAATTCTTCGGAACCAAGTAGAATTTGTTTCGAAGAATTACTAGATGAAAAATTAGAAGTATGTAGGATTCTTCATCTGATAATCTCGATCAGAAATGTAACGAACAATATTGAAACCACCTCACTTCACACAATAAGACGAGATGAGGCGAACGAACGCTTCGTAGTTTCTTGCCACGCGTTTTTATGTTGAGTGTGCGTGTGGTAGGTTGAGTGAAAAAAATGAAGTGATGAGGGTGAAAGAAACACTCGCGCCAGCCGCCTCCGCACCGGGCGCGGCGGCCGGCACAGGCAGGGACAGTCGGGGTACCCAGCGAGGGGAATGTTTTGAACCAGAGTTCAGTGCATCCGCGATGTCTGCCACCTGTAGATTATTGAATGTGTTTAAAATAATTTTTACATTACATATTTTGCATTTTTACTTTGTAGACACATAGATTTCATTTATAATGAATGCATTTGATGATTTTTGAAGTAATCCACAAGACTAGATCTTCCATTATAGTACACATTCTATAACATTATTTGTTCCGAAATCAATTCAATGATCTGAATAATTTTGACCCACCAGGAGGTCGGATACGTAGATGGTAAAAAAGGCCATTAACACTAGGGGTAAACCATCGTCAGTTCAGTGACCTGCCATTCTCGCAGTCCCTTAGCCTCATGGCACCTCATGGGGTGCACATAGTGCACACTGACACCGTATGGCCCATTCGGCACCCTCTCGCTCGAACTATCGTGCCATCTCATCTACTTATTACAAAATTTACTTGGTATCCAGTTCTTTGTTGTGTTGTGTTCTTGTCGATATTGGGTAAATTGCGTTACATTACATAGTACGAGTGCTGGATGTATAATTATATGCAGGTTTTATTTATAAAGGAGTTCTGTTTCTCTTCTACTCTTTGGATTATTGAAAGGCTTTGTATCTTCACATGTAGGTATTTTACATCTAGCTTGGTTGGTAGGTACTGCAAAGGTGGTTTATTGTTCAACCCCACATTAAAAACAAGCACCTTTACATTACATATTCCTATGACCTAGAAAACTCTAGGTCATTTAATTTGTTATTTATTACTTTTCGCACTATTGGATAAATCTTTACACTAGATTAAAACAGTAGCAAAATAATCAAATAGGTCCAAGGTACCTATCCTTTTTCCGGAAACGGCTCACTTTATTTTCAAATATTTTATAAACACTCATTTTGAGAGTGACTTTATTTGTAAATATGCAGCTAGTCGACAAAGCGTGTTTTGAAACACGGCACCCAGTCCGGCCACGTGATGACTCCATCCATTACTGCTCGCACCTCCAGCTCACTTTCCATTCCTCCCACGCCCTGAAAACAATAACCTACCTGCTGTTGTGCTATTGTTGTGGATTTATTACCTACGTGGAATTAGAAAGGGATGTAATGTCTTCGTTGGTAAGTCTCTAAGTTCTTTTGGGTTACAATAACAAAGGGAAATACAATAATCAAGGAATGCTCCAACTTATGAAAGAAGCAGACTTAGAAACCACTTGTAAACAAAGAAACTAGAAAAGACTCTGACTATGTGTTAGTGCAACTGCGACACTGCCACTCGTTTACACTGGCCTATATTATGATAATCACCCGCGCTACGCACACAGTTTCATAAAAGTACCGGCCGGCAGCAGCTCGCAACAAACAACCCAACCAACATACTTATCTCGTTTATATGGCGTCTTCCTTGTTAGTTTCTACAGCTAGACAGAGATGACATGAAAACAACTTATTAGTCTTTATGTGTGTGTGTACATAAAGGTCACGAAGATGAAACGGTGATATCATGTGCGCTCATGGGTAAAAGAGAGACGCAATGAAAACAAATCAATATCATCTCGCAACGTTTCGCGGTAGAGTGAGACAGCGCAATAACAAACCGGCATTTGTGCCGGTTTGGTTACATGCTCTACCGTTATTCGAGTATAAACTCTATAGCAGTCGTATGAAAGACCTAGAATTATTTTACCAGCAAATTGTTTACATATTGTAACTTGAACGAAGACCGTTATTATTTTCTTGATTCTCTCCGTTTTGAAATTTCTAGGTAACCTGCCTATACAAAGCAATGTAATTTTAGTTTCCCCTGAGATATCAGAGATATGCGCGGTAGATGTTTATAAAAGGCAAGCAAGAAACAATACGTCATTTTATAATTATGTATACAAACAAAGACATTCGTTAAGCGATATTTAGTCAGTTAGTTTCGAAATGAAATTGAGGAGAATTATTAACCAACCACAGAGATGGATATTCGGAAAATTGGTTAAGTAAATAACCAATTACTAAGAAAGAGTTTTATTTCCAATATACCTACGCTGAAGTCAAATTCTTCAACTGCCATGCTCATCATTATCCTTATTAGATACTCCTTCGCAAGCCCCAGCGGAGCAATAGGTATGCAATAAACAACAAAAAAATGTTTGTGTCGCAATTTCATCGCCACTGATATTTTATGATGTTTACCTTTGTATACTACTAATCCTACCATTAGATTAAATTTGTAGGATTCATAAACATGTGGTGTTTAAAATGGACAAATTGCTACGTACTGCACTCTGGCATCCATCGCCCACTGCATTGCACACATAGGAATCATCCGGCACGTGTAAGAGTATCTACGGCACACAAACGCAAACAACTGTACCTACAGAAACTATTAAACTATACAGAAGACTTCGTTTGAAATACTTCCACCTTTAATTAAATGATATTTCCTTGAAAAAAATTCATGCTTCTAGTTCCGCCAGACTGTGCGACGTCCGTTAATTACCTAATATAATTTCAGCACAATACATAACTGAAATAACCATAGCTTTGATAATTCATTTGATAGAAATATTACAATTGCAAAAGTTAGTTTGATTTGATCCTACCTATCATCTATCAATGTAAGTAAAACTGGTTGGTATATAAATCATATTTATGATTTATAAATCAGTAGTTTGATTACAAGTACAAAACTTGCTTGATTATTGTTTATTATATAAGATTTTGTCGATTATAGATTAGCGTTTGTTCATGGATAATCCTTGAAAATATCTAGTCACACACAAGCTAATCTATTGAAGTGATTTTTTCTCGTAAATGTATCGTAACTGCAATTATTTACTAGTAGGTACTCTTTTTGTAACATTACTGAAATGGATTAGACATCAAGGGCTTTGCACTTCAAAAATACTATTAGTTTCCGACTTGTAACTATAATATAATAGTAGGTATGTATATATTTTATAAATACGCGTCCTGCCTGGCCCTGGCTGCTGGATCGATACCTAAATGCAGTACAAACAGTATCAGTAGGTCAGCTTGGGGCGAATAGTAAGATAAACAAAATAAACACGCTTCACACCCGATTCTCCGCGGTATATACGGGGTAACGTTTCATACAACTACCTAGCCTTTGTTTGTACATGTACGATAACTTGTGGATACATAATGGCACTCAAATAATCAACATAAGTACATTATATTATTATGGTTCTAGTAGCGTCGTTCTGTATCCCCCTGGGGAAGTGTCAAACATTTAAATAAGAAAATTAATCTTGTAGAAATGTGTTTTTTTTTAAAGAAACATCTACTCTACAATGACAAATAAAATGCCTTGCTGAGTTTCTTGTCGGACGTGTATCTGATGGTAGAGTCTATTGTAATGTTAATAAGTAGGTAGCTTATAGATAAGGGCCCAAACGAAATTATTTTTTTAGTTTGAGTAGCCACGTTCATTATTCAATGTAGGAAAAACTCAAGCTACTTGTTAAATCTATACTACAACTTTATAGGAAGCTGAAAGTAGGTCAGTGGTGCAGCGAAGGGTAGGGAGGCGGCCTCCTGAAACGATCCCTCCCCTCCGCCTCAGTGACTCCCCTTCCCCTAGACCGCCCTGTCCGCAAGGGAAGGTAAACTATACTATATTAAAATAGATTATAGGTAGATATCAGATTCGCGTTTTGCATACCTACATATTTTGCAATATTGTAAACTGTAAACTTGAAAATATTTAACAAAAACAGAACATATCAACTCGCTATAACCCAAAGGAGCGGAGGAGTTTAAGTATAGTTAAACTAAAAATAAATACATACATGTAAAGTCAGGTACAATCTTTGATTATTAAACCAGCCGGTAAAATACTAGAATTCAAGGATTATTATTAAAGGAGGTATTATTTAAACTCAGAAGCCATGTACGAGTAGAATACTGTCATAGCTCCACATACTGGACGACTTTTGGTATTAAACCAACTAACTGTGTAATAGAGTAAATTTTCATTGAAGATTTGTACGAGAATTTGAAGCTGTTTTAGAGTAGAGCTCAGAGATCACATCTGAAACTATCCACCCAGTAGGTATTTTAATCATAGTTTGGTTTAAAATACACAAAAATAACCGGAAGCACATCGCAAAATCAGTAGATAAGGGATTGAAAAGCGCTTTGTCGAATTAATGTAACGGATACAATGATTTAATAGTTTTATCGGCACCGAATCACAACCCTGCACACTGTATATTATATTATCAACCATTATATTTTACGATATCTCCTTTATCTTCAATGTTCTTTGTACAAAATTATACTAATTGTATAACCTACAGTGAACTTTATCAATGGCATGCTAAATTGTAAAACCCATTTATTACTCTTCGACACATTTAATTGTTAATTTACTATAGCCGGATAGTTATTTTTACATGGGTAGGTACTGTAATATTTTACCTTAGCCGGGTAAGACAAAGGATCGCAACCTTCGTAGACCACCCTTGGCCGTGGTGCTACGGCTACGACCTAGTTGGCGGCCTCCCTCCTCGCCACGCTACCTTGTGACCTGACCTACTTCTAAATGCACTTGATATAGGTACCGTCAGTTTCCAGTTACATTGTTCGCGTGTTCAGCCCGTTTCGTTTATATTGGGATATCTAGTTAACAGAAAAAATATTCACTTGATTATTTCTAACCCTTTGAATCACTTAAACCGAATCAAATCAAGGATAGAAATAAAGAAAAATTGTATAGAATTAATATATCAACATTATAAGATATGCTTCTTTTTTAAATATAAAATAAATAAGCATGGGTACAGGTTCAGTGGTATACGAATAATCCAGAGCAATATAACGTAGCAACAGGATAGCATACCAGCAGTATATACTTGTAGCTCAGCCCGGGTGGCCGAAATAATATGGCATTGGACAGAAGGTCGATGCAGAAACTTTGGCAAACCTCGCCAGCTACGGCCTCGAGCGCTCGCTTCGTCACGCCTCGCTCGCACTCCCTCTACATGAAATTACCACTACCACTGTGTCGAATTGTACTTTACGTAACATACATACTCACTGTAGACATACAATTTTACTTGTGAAGTTGAACTACAGATTGACTACTATTCAATATTTTAGATAAACAATAGGTATGAAGCCAGGATTGCTCAGTCCAACGTGACGAAGGTCGTGAGTTACATTCCAACTTGAACTTGAGGTTTCGGTGAAGGAATTCATCGTGAGGAAACCATAGAACGGTAGTAGGGTAGTTAGTAGTAGGTACTTGCCTGGCTAGCTACCACACTCTAGATGAGAATCTGTCGCCAAACACCTACCGGTGTGTTCCGGCAGTAGCACTTGAAAGATATAGGATTATAAACGGTCGGCAACACAATGGAAATTGACCTGGTATTGTCAATATCTATTGGCGATGGTAGTCACTTCCCATTCTTCAGCCGGGCGTCCCACGATATCACACGAGTTTTTTTATAAGCTCAGAATCCAAGAATAAATTCAAACACAATGTTAGTAAAAATGCAGAAGTGCATATTTATTTATTTATTAGGTTTGCCAACGTATATTACACAGCATCTTAGAAACTAAACTTAAATAAGGTAAAAACTATCATACAATTAATATTTTTGCGGTTACAACCTAGAAGTTTTTTTCTCTCAAAGATACGAACGGGTAATGATATCAAGTTGAAATTGATATCAAATACAGAGCTCTACGGTCCCTTGGACGTGAAAAAAATAACACTGGGACGTCTAATCACAGGTTTAATTGTCAACGCAATCAAATACTCAATCAAACTTATCAAAACCAATACGGTACTCCGTACCGGTAGGTAGGTTGTGTTGACACTCAGGGCGCGTGTTCTACTTGCACAAGTCTGGTATCTTAATTCTTATAGAAGGTTATTTCTGTTTGTTTCAGATTAACAGTGTTGTGTATGAATGCACCTGGCGGGGTTGCAGATACCACACCAATACATGCTCGTCTATAGAAGCCCACATCCGACACTCGCATTTGGGGTAAGTTGTTCCAAATCTAGCATAGCATCACAACTATCTTATCTGGAAGCTCTGTTCTGTAATAAAGGTGCGAAACAAGGAGACGGGCTTTCTGATGTTTCCTTACATTTCCTTCTTCCGTTCATCACATTAATTTTACCTTAGCAATTAACCTACTACTACTAATTCATTATATTACCGTAGAATTAGGTTAGTAATAAATCCAAATAAAGAATTTGAAAATAATATACACTTTTTATATAGAAATGTTTGGTATTCCCCAATCATTTTATTTTATTTGTGAAATGTTTTTTTTAAACTTCTGTTTGGTATTTTATTACTCAATTTAACTAGATAAGTTACGTGTCGTTACATGCATTTAATCATCTATTAGATAAACGGAAAATAAAGTGATAGAGCTTGTCACGTGTTTAATAGGCACGTGCCTGTAGATAGATGCACGTGCATATGCATGTACAATAATTGCGCAATGCCGGCAGCCAGCTGGCAAGGTTGCAATAGCGCAGTGCAATTTCCTATACTTATCCATAAACAAATCAATTGTTCTACTATATCTTATCTATGACTACATAGAGTCACAAACAAAATCAACTCATATAATTCTACGTTAATTTAAAATTAATTTGGCTAATTAAAATTAAAATAATTCAAAATTTTCTTTATTTCCAATAAATCAAAGCAATTCTCAAACTCAAAACTCATTTATTCAGTTTAGGCCCTGGTAAGGCACTTATGAACGCTAGAATTGACTCTACTACTGACTGACATTGAGTCTACTTGAGTAATAATTTCTTAGGCGTGGTAATCTTGGGTAATATTACACTGATATTTTTGGTATTGCATTGTGTGGCAAATTGAAGATAGCTAGAGACTCCTGAATGCCTGAAAGGCCGGCTCTAGCCGACCCGGAAGCAACGCGTTCGAGTCGCGAGGCTTCGCCACAAGGTTGCTTGCGCTTGCCACATAGCTGCCGCCCGCGCCCGCCGCGCAAGGTCGCCTGCCTCACCCACCGATTACGTAACCCTGCCCTACGTCCTACGACGAACACTTCATATTACCTATACCAATCACAAATTGTAACCAAATTTGCATTGATTATTTGCCTGTACAAACAGAGCTAACGTTAATTTGTAAGTTACATATTGTGTAGCTAACGCAAAACTTCATTATATTTCAGACCAAAGAAAGAAGGTGACAGTGACCGTGAAGAAGAATTCTATTACACAGAGCGTGAGATGGTGGCTCCTGCGCCGCCGCCCACTATGTCCCACCGAGACATGTGTCGCCCGCCTCACGAAGATCCAGAATACCAACGACAACTCGTCGGATCATATAGGTACCTAATCTATTAAATAATATCTAAATTAATTTGTAACCTTGTGTTATTTGATGTAAGTTTTTACAATAATTTGTTTATTTCCAGGCAAGGACTGCTCTCAATGCAGAACGGGTCCGCGAGACCAATAAGCATTCCCGTAACGCATTCCTGGTCTAATTCGCACTCGCCGGTAAGTGAAATAACTCTTTTATAGTTGTTGAATTCAAAATCTGCAGCCGAGATGAAAGGGTGTAGGTACTAAATGTTGTTTGTTTCTCAGAAGCACATGCGGCTATCGGCGGCGAGTGGGTCGCCCGGCAGCCCGGGCCGGCGGCCTCGGTCGGACAATAAGAAATGCCGTAAAGTATACGGCATGGACCAACGCGACCTCTGGTGTACGCAGTGCAAGTGGAAGAAGGCGTGCACGCGCTTCGGCGACTAGCGCGCGCGCCCGCGCTGCTCACCCCGCACGCCCCGGTCGCCCCCGTTGCCCCGGCCGCGGCCGCCCCTGTCGCCCGGGTCGCCCCGCACGCCCCGCGCACCCCTCTGCACGCGCGCTATGCATCTCAAATGACCACACAACTATATTATGATTAATTAGTTGATACATACTTATGTGGACTGACGTCAGACGTATGTATATAAAGCGCACTGTGCGAGAACTATTCCGTGTGCGGTCGTGATTAAAATTAGTTCTAAGAAATGATTATATTATAAATGAGAAGTTTTTATTTAACATGTATAAATAAGTAAGCAAATACGGAGTAAATTTATATTAGATATAAAATTTAAAGGAGACATATTTTTGCCCTTTAGTGTGGCCCGTATTTCGACTGCATATTATGGACATTGCCCACGTATTTTTGTAGCGCAGTAGATTCGCCTTTACTGTGACATGCATGTTGCATGCGGAATTTGCGTGTCGCTCTCGGACGAGACTGTGAATATTAGATGTTAAGTTTAATTATAAGGTCAGACTGACACGATGCAGTGTGAAAACAATTGTTATCGATATTCGATGCTTATCGTTTCATTATAATAACATTAGCTGCGCCCGCGCCCGCGCCCGCGCCCGCGCCTGCTCCGCTACAGCGACAACTGGGATATTGTACAGTAAACAGTAGGTCCTACTTTGATCTATCCCTACCATAGATACGCGGTGGACGAAATTCCAATGAGGTGCTGCTTGCTATACAAGATATATATTTAGATTGTAGGATTTTCCTCTCGTGTACCGCTCGCTTCATAAGTATTGCATTCATTTGCCAGTCTAGTAACTATCCGTGAAATAGAAATAAATTGACTGTAGGTAACAGAATAAACTTAATATTTTCTAAAGTACTTTCAACTATTATAAATACGCATAAAAGAATTCCGTCCACATTTTCGAATGTGATGTAACTCACATCGGAAAACAATATGTTTTCACACTGTCAACAACTTCAATGAGAATACTGCAAGCGGTAGGTAGAAGCGGTAGTACTGTATAGCAATCGACTCTATACCAACCATCGTTCCAGTGGAAAGTAATCGAGTGATATTAATCACTATGTTATAATGTATTGACTGAATTATGTAGATAATAAAGTAACAAATCCACATAATATATGAATTAGTTCGTAAGTTATCTCAGATTCGATGAAAAGACTACAAATCACGTTTAGACTTAAATTTTTATGAACATATCTGTGTCGTATACAATTGTGGTTCTATCAGAACAAACAAGGTGACAATACTCAACGCCGCTCGTCGCGTCGCGTCGCGTCACGTCACATCACGTCGCAGCGTCAGCGTCAGCGTCAACAGCGCTCACCAACATCTACGAATGACTACGTATGGTTGATGGATGACTATGGGGAAGGAAACTATATTGGATGAAAATACAGATAAACAGAAACATTCAACTCAAATCAATCATTTTTTTATCCAATATGAAAGACTGCCATCGAGTTTGTAATTTGTTTAGCTTGCGAAACTTATTGGAGAACTGCACGTTTTGCAAGACGTGCCATAGCAACCGTCTAGTAAACTGCAACTATCGCAACCTAATTTACCTGTCGGCTACCATCTGGATAAATAGGAAACAGTGTATCTCTTTTAAAAAGCGATCGAATCTCGATAGCTACAATGTAACATTTCAAACAATAAAGCGACAATTGGGAATCTTTGAAGACCAATTCCGACTTTCAGGTAACAATAATTGAGAAATGGAATGTGGCAAATAAGAGGCATGAGGTAAGAAGTGGATGACACGTGAAGGCGATTGTGAGCTGCAATATTATTTTTAAGTATTATTGTAATGTTTGTAAATAATAATTATTACATAGGGAATTATATGAAAAAATATTATATACCTGTTTAAAAATGAAAGCAATGTTCGGATGTGTACATAAAATATTATTATGATAATATTATTATTGTTACTTAATATGATCGTGTTAAATATAAATATTTTATACGGTAACTAAAATTAAAAATGAGTTTTATACGTAGATAAAAATAATGAATCAAGAATGATTAACGTTTAGGACGTATTTTGTGTTCCATCGTCCGTCATACATCACGGTCCCACGTTTCTCACAATAGTTACCAAGTCGAATAATGCAGTTATATCATCCTGCGGTTACATTTAAAATATAAGTTAAATAACTTTTAATTAAATAAGTAGATACATGTACCTACGTCCATATATCATTGTGCCAATAGTAGAGCATCAATATATTGTAAGATCTCTGAACAAACTGACTGACTGACAGGAATATACATGCACATGTTCCACTAAGCACTTGCCTGTCCTGTGCGACCGCTGCCTTGTACGTGACGGTTCTATTGTACTATATCTTCAGATCTGACTAACATAAGGCAATAGCTTCAGGTTCACGTTTCAAGAAATATTGTCATACCCATTATTTGTATACCATAGAGGTAGGCTTCAGATGTTGAAATAATTTTCTCGACCTTCTTGAAAACGAAAGGTGCTTATCATACCTACATCCAACAAAGTGTTCTGGCATTCATAACTTTATCATAATATTATTTTACGTGGCGTACCTGCAAATCTTACCAAATATTAAATTTTCATTGCAATAACGGTTGTGATAAAATATCATGAAGTTGTCATATATCCAATGTTGCAGACAGAAGTAATCTCTTTGTTTGATGAAATAAAACTCCGCGCTCTTCAGTCAAACCAATGATCACTGTAGATAGGTTTTAAGCAACAACTCAGCTAGCGATTTGACAACTGCCATATCGTAAGGATCTAGATTTAACTGCGGCATAGATTATATAAAACATAGCTGTTAGTTATTTATATAAGATGAAGTCATAATAATAGTATTTAATAATGTTAGGTTATGTTCAATAAAATTGTATTATTTATACTTAGATGCCTAATGATTGTTATGTCGACACAGTGATCTTATAGTTATTTCTATTTTTTTTCCTATGGCTGTGTAGTAGAAAATTTTGAACGGAATAGGCTGGATTTTATAACTGTTATATTCCACACATTTAAAACAGTAACACAGGTTTTGCCTGTATCTAAAGGAAGATCGTTAGTCAAAAGACACTTCTTAAAATATGATAAAGCAACGGTCACTTATAAACCACCTCAGTCCATAAAACTAAGCCTGTTCCAAGTGAAAACTTATTATTTTATCATAAAAACAATATTATTATGAGGTTAACGTTATGTGCGAACACTGGAGTAGCGTATCGTAATAAACATGGAAGAATTTAGGCCACAGTAAGCCTGAAACTAAGTTACTGAAATGCAACGTAACGTAACTCTGGCTGGGAGAGCGGGGTGGCATGCTAATAGTTTGATTTATCTTTTTTTTTACGATACCGATCTCAATTTTATATTCGAAGCTATTAGATTTATGTAAAACTAGGTACATACCTATTTCATAGATATTTTTTTCTTATTTTATATAATTTATTTTAGGTAATAGATGAATTTTAATAATTTAAAATAAAGACACTTTATTTTTATTACGTGATTTGTAAATAATAAATAAGTAAGTATGTAAGTTTACGTAACGTACTAATTTAGTTAGCCAAAATTTTGCTCAATTTTGTATGCACTCAACACCAAAGTCATTATACTAAACAAAATACTTACTAGCTACATATCAGTACAAAAAATGCATAATTGCAACGATCATTATAATAGTTTAATTTACCATAAACCCGTTTCCCTAACATTTAACATTGATTCATTGATGCAAGACATAACACATATATGCCCATAAGAACACATACAAATATTAGTAACAAAATATGTATAATGTTCAGTCTAATTAACATCACTTTCTCCCAAGTCCTTCAAACAATTTCCATCACATAAAATTATAATATGGAATGTGGTGGGTGTTGGAGTTGGATGGAACAATTCACACTGAGCGCTAGTCGAGCTCTAAGTCTTAATTTTCGTAGACCCATATCATACAGAACTAGGTACATACGTATGTATCTTATACAATTTTCGATTATAGTGTTTTAATTTAAAACGAATATTTTTTTGTAATATAAACAACAAATCTCCATGTACTTACTTATAAATTACACTAATGTCTAATATGTTGTTCATAAATTTCACTTTGAGTCAAACAACAATATTTTTGCCTTTAACTGAATAAGTAAGTATGTAGTATTGTATTAAGGTGTGTCTGTACAGAATGTAGATAAACGGAAGTGGAAGTATCTAGAATGTTTCTACAACTACGATTAATTAACAATAATGCAGCGCGTAGAAGGTAATGAGGGCGCTAAACTTGCAAATCGAATAATTTATCTAGCTTAGGTATATTGTCCTCCACATCTGAATAAATATTGGATCGAACTTAGATGTGTAAGTGCCTCTTCCTCTATTTTTTAAATCTTTATACATACATATATCATGTTTCTTGTATATTCACCATTTATGTACATAATATTTATAAACTCAAAATAAATATTGTCAAAAGCTGAAAATAGTCTCGCTCACATAGACTTTCACCCGTCTTATAAAATAATATCCAGGATTTGCAATTCAAAATGTAACAGTAACATACCTACACATCATAAATTCATCACGAAACACCATTGACGTGGTACATAAATGTATTACTTAAAGGTAGCATAGGTACCTACATAACCTACCTAATACCATAGTCGAATCAGTGTGCCTAGTGTGAGTTTTTACTCGTACTCGATCGCATGTACGTAAACTCTGATTTGTATGGAAGAAGTTACTTCCATTCGTATTCCGCAAGAGGCGCTGAGCCTATTCCTATAGAATAGAGAAATATCGTAAAAGCGATCGTAGCGTTTAGTAACGTCAAAAACTCGCACTCAGCACTCCAGATTTACTCCTGGCTTATACCTAATGGTTATACTTAAGAATTTAGAAGTACCTAAGTACTAAACAGTTTCGATCCGTTTAGTACCTATCCAATTCAGATCACATTAATTTAGTCTCATGTTTTATTTATTTATTTTACTAGCGAAGTTATCTCTACAATGATATGTATATTTTTCTATTTTTAATAGGTAATTATTTGCGTTGTATAAGTAATAGTTTTACGGAACATATTTTTCATACCTAATAATTAAAAATTGTAACTCGTTTAGTTTTAGTATGGTCTAAATATTAATTATTTCAGTGTATTCCGTAAGTATATACATCATGTTCATTTATGTGGGCAATAATATTCATGAAAATATGTCTCCTGTTTAAAAGTAAAATACCAAACTAGGCACACTTTATGCAATATCTATATTTATTATGCACTGAGTGTGGCGGACGTTTAATGACAAAATTATAACTTATCTCAAAAACAACTTAATATGTGTGAGTACTCCGACATACTCAGTGTGAAATGTACGGACCACAAAATATAATAATAACTAAATTAAATTCCGAAGTTATACAATATAATATAATGTATGTTGGTAGATACCTAAAGTAAACATTAAGTACCTATTGCTTAACTCTTTATTATCGTTAATTTGATATTTCAAAGTGGGCCGTTCCTTCCAGCAGCATTATTTTTCTGTATTATATTGAAACGTAGAAAATACATAAAATAAAAAAATTATGTTCTTCTAGGTGATATCTACATGTTTTCCATACCTGACATTTCTCGCAAATCTTCAGAAAATCATATAGAGATGTCAAAATGTTTTGTTCAGAGTCTGTTGCATAGCTATAAGTAGGTCCTACGTTCGTTTTAATGGTTACCAGTAGTTTTAAGGTTGCAACATGATCAAAGGATGTTGTTTTTCACTTGGAAATGTGTATATTTACTTAGTTGTCAATATCACAGCAGTTTCCAGCGAAACTATCAGTTCAAACCTTTATTAAACTAACTTGTAATATCACTATTTGCTAACAAACAATAGATACCCATCGATCTTTTGTTACCAGCATACCAATTAACCAAACCTACTGTATCTAACCGACAAGTAAGTGGTTGTTAAAGGTTTAGCTGGCAGTTATTCTACTGTGATATTAATAATTCTATTTACTATTATGTATTTCAAAATTATTATTTAAACTTTAATGTTGAATGTGAGCGTGTTATATTTTGATATGGTCTTAGATAAGACATGTTATTTTGTTATTGAACCTTACCTTAATGTGGAAGAGGTCGATAATGTGTTCCAAATGTTTGATTTTATGAAATATAGATACGTATAACAATTTTATTATTGAAGTGTTTTGTTAATTGTATTGAAAATTATATTTGGGAACTGTAAATATTATGAAACAGGAAAACAATAATCCATGTACATCACAAAATTTAACGTATCGCACTCTGAGCTCTCTAATAGATAACAAATGTAGATGTAAATTATGCATTTCATAGCGAACGAAACTTTACTGTGAAGCCTTGAGAAACATTGTGAATAAATACATACTCACTCAAATAAAATGAATTATTAAGTACACAGTTACATAAAATCTATAATATTATTTTAAGATGTGCTACATGAAGTAGACTATTTGCCTGATATATTATACCTCAATAAGTTTAGTATGAATTTTGTGTGTCTTGAAAAATATATTTCAATTATTAGAATCACAGTGGCATTATTTTTTCAATCCTTTATTAGGTATTTTGAAGCATAGGTATACCCAACGTCGCAGTTTCTTTTCAATAATAAATCACAACGTATATTAATATACATATAAATTATATACAAAACCATTATTTTAAGGTTTTCCATTTAATTTCCCACTTCATTTCATGGAAGATTAAGAATATGGTTTTGCTAGGAGCTTCTTTCTCTCTGCACCTGGTGAAACAAAATATTGGAATAAATTTTCAAAAAATGCCTTGCTAAGTTTCTGGCCGAAGTTCTTAGTTTAAGTGTATTGTATTCCGAACCGGTGGTAAGTATGGACAAACTGCGTGCTCTCGAATCTAAAGGCCTCACACCATGCTCAGTGATGATGTGTCCGAAGGTGGTAAGAAAACTGGGTCTTAAGTGCAACTGCCGTATTTAACACATAAAATAGCGATAGGTGCTTGGCGACAGACTTTCAACTTGAGGGTAGTAGCCAGCCAGTCGCGTACCTACTACAAAGTACCCTACCATACAGTGGCGGCGCTAGGCGTCGGCGACGTCGGCCACCGCCGACGGCCTCGCGCCTGAGGTGGCCTCGCAAAAAAGTTTTACAAGTTACCTATTTATTTTCGTTTCGCCAATCATCCTGGCGTAGGTAGCCATTAGCACAAACTACCAAGAGAACTAACGTGCCATTAGTAGTACTTTACGGGTATTCAGAATCGTCCGTCTGGCAACACTATGAAATGAAAGTTTCGCCCGAATGAGCGTTTTCACATACACTGCCCGACACGATATCTGTACTGGGTGAAAATGTTTGTATTGTCATTTATTTACTTATTGCATTCATGGGTTTGCGTTTACACGTATAGCACACATACAAACATAATGTGTGTGTGCTCTTCATTATGAGCGTCCGATACCGATATGGTGTCGGGGTAGTAAAGGTGAACGCACACTTATCCGAGCCGAACGCGTCGAACGAAACGAATTTTACAATTCTTTATATGGAATTCTAATAAACGTCGCACACTTATCCGTGCCGAATCGGACGAATCACCGAAAGAATTCTGAAGGTTTTCGTTTTGTTCGGCGCGGTCGATGCGTTGGCTTGGATAAGTGTGCGTTCACCTTTTAACGTAGTGATTACATACTCTTTGGGGGTGGTGTGAAAACGCTCAATTTCGCGCACGAGCAGGGACGGGGAATCCCCGTGTTGTTTAGTTATCAATATTTCATTTTTCTGTGAGAGTAATTTCTTCTATTATTTTGCAATTTGGATCACTTCATTTAACGGTTTTTTCTTTTACTGCGAATTGAAGAGGCCTCGTAAACTTGATGTCGCCGACGACCACTTGTGGTCTAACGCCGCCACTGCTATCATACCACTGTGTTATGGTTTCCTCACGATGTTTTCCTTCACCGAAAGCTCAAGCTCATTGTAGGATTCGAACCCACGACCTACACCGCGGTGTCCGACGTTACTACCACTGAGCTATCATTGCCTTGAAAAGCTTATCGAAGTACCTACACAGCATAACCCAAGAAAATAACTCTGTTAGGGAACCTCTTTTAGCAAATCATTTATCTATCCTTTGGTGTATGATACACCAACGAGCTCCATCGCTGTCCATGTGGTTATGTTGACAACGTCGTCGATAGGCCAGCTATGTCACCACGGTCTATCATGGCGCCGCAGTGCTCGCCGATTATCGCAACACGCACGCAGCAACAATCAATTCATTTAGGGTAAACCTACTTAGAAAGAGAGGTTGTCCCAATATAGTTGTTATCTTACTCTTTGAAAGGTATTTGATTCAAATGGTATGGAGAGCGTCCTATCCAGGCAATATACATAATTCTTGAGGTACACGTTTCAGCGCGCTTAACATCACTGGTTTAATGGTTTAATACTCAAAGATCAATATTAAACGTAGTTATTTGATTATAATCTTTGATCAATATTAGCGTGATTCGGAATGCACCCATAGATGACTATTTGTTTTTAACTTTGAGTAGGCAGCCTAATAATCAAAGGTTTTTAATGCTCTGTCTGCCAGAAACGTACTATTTATTATCTGCATGTGTGTGTATTTTTTTTTTAATTCGTTTTATATTCATTAAATTCATGTATTTTGTGCAAAGATTTTGTGTTTTATTTAATTTTTTTTTTTTTTTTTTAAGAAGATTTTTGGCCTGGTATCGAGACCTTTAAGCCATTTCTTTATTTTAAATATTCATATTTTATGTTTAGTCACGTTTTATTGTCACTTTCACTGTAAAGTCTAGTCCTCGTCCGTACAAGTCCGGTCTAATTTTAGTGAAATTGGTGGCTATTCCACTAAAACATTTCATGGACTTTTTGGGTCAACCTGGAAAGTCACGATACACGCTTTTATTTCATTTCACTTCACTTGTGCACTTAGATTGATCTTTATTGGACAAAACACCACCGAAATTATTCAATAAAACTCAAAATACACGAATTTAATGAAAATAAAACGAAAACACAACGTCACTTCGCAAGTTCCCGCCAAAAAGTCCTATTTAATATTATCCGTGGTGTTTTAGTTGTGTTGTGACTTTACTGTGAATGTGATATAAAATGAAGAATATTTATTGAAAATAAAGATATGGTTTAATATTTAGGCTTGATAGTCTTTGTAACTAAAGCCTTTACAAAATAAAAAAAAAAAAACAAGTAAGTTATTGATGTTATTTTCCTTTCTTTCTTTCTTCTAAAGAGAGAGAATATAACTATAACTTTCGTAAAAGTGTTGAATGTAATGTAACCCTATGTAACCAATCCAAAGAAAGGCCACAAATTGTACAGTGTTTTTCTTCTATTTAATCTGTTACCTACAACATAACAATTTGTATTCAAAGAAGTTGTTGATAAGTACCTACATAAGAGTTCTGACTAAATAGTTTTAATCATGGGTGCGGTGTTAGGCCTTTGTTCTGCGGCCCAGGTGAGTTAATTTGCTATTTATAGTATACTATCACCTTCAATTTGAAAAAACGTATAAAATTAATATGAGAAGAATGATCTGAATTTTACCAAAACAAAAATATTTTGTCATATCAGTTGGCTTGTTGCTGCGGGAGTACTGCGTGCTCTCTCTGTTGTTCAGCATGCCCCTCGTGTACCAACTCCACATCGAGTCGTCTCATGTATGCAGTGATGCTACTTCTTGTCATGATCACCGCCTGCATTACTCTTGCACCAGGCTTACAAAATGCAATGCAGAAGGTAACTTAAATAAATCTTCTAAGTCCTTATTGCTTATAGATAAAAATTGGCTTAAACCTTTCATCATTCTGGATATAAAAAGACTCACTTCTCTTGACTGACTGAGCTATCAATCAATGTACATCCTAACTCTCTGATTTAGAAACTTGAAATGTTGCACACAGGTCCCTTAGTTATTAAAGGCATGCATATGCACAAAGCATTTTTATAAATTAAACCATTGAAGATGGTTAACCTGTTGGTTCTTAAGTGGGACCGCCGTACCAATCAAACAATAACATAACAATTGATTATAAATTCCTCATGAGCAAATGATTTTGAATGTTTTTTTCCCCCTTTAGAAACTTGATTAACATTGTACAGACAAATTGGGGTTCCTTATCTTCTAGGGGTGAAATAAGAATGGTAAAAATTAATTCTAAATGGGGTAAAATATAGTGTGCATTTCCTCATTATTTCAATGTTTGTCTGACTTTGTCTTTTGCCTCTAAATTACAGGTACCATTTTGTGAAAATTCAACACAATATATACCTGGGACATTCAAAGTGGACTGTAGTCAAGCTGTTGGCTATTTAGCTGTGTATAGGTAATATTACACTTAGTATTATATAGGTAACACATTTCAAGCATGTCAACCAAGCATGTGTATTGTGTGCAATGTCCTGCTATGCAGCTTCATTGTGTATCAACAAATTAAGCAGCCAGGCTCACCATAAAAGTAGTACCATCCTACTAATATTATAAATGTGAATGTTTGGATGTATGGATGTTTGTTGCTCAATCACCCAAAAAGGCTGAACGGATTTTGATATAACTTAGTACACAGGTAGATTATAACTACCTGTGTACTAAGTTAACAAGAACTAAAAAAAGGTTATGTTTATCCAGGGAAAAGACAAGATCCCTTGGGGACGCGGGTGAAACCGAGGGGCGAAAACTAGTTACAAGTATTTTTTGTCTCATCAAAAATATCTATGAGTACTGCTTTCAAATATGGAGATAGATTAACTTGATTGCAATCAGTTTCAATTTGAAACAACTTCAAAATTTATAGAAATTCATATTTGAGTGTTGAAAATGCTAGAACTGAAAGGTTCTAGTTCATAGTATCATCAATAGTTATTTGTTAGTTTTAATTTGCAACTAATTAAAAAAGTATTTAATAATAGACCCACAAACCATAATATTAGATGTTACATACTTCAATATAAGTAATTACTATTATATTTTTCAGGATCTGTTTTGTAGCATGTCTCTTCTTTTGCCTTATGGCTCTAATGATGATTGGTGTCAAGTCTTCTAAGGATCCAAGAGCAGGTGTTCAGAATGGGTATGTTTATATTTTCATCATAATTATGTTATTAAATGTTTTGAGTGTATTGCATGGCTAAATCTAGAGGAGGCCTGTCTCAAAGCATACCCTGACCAAGAAACAACATTTTAAATGAATTAACATTAATATCTTATTTGTTTCAAGTTTCTGGGGCATTAAGTATCTTTTGGTGATTGGTGGCATCATTGGAGCTTTCTTCATCCCAGAGGGACATTTTGCATCTACATGGATGGTGTTTGGCATGATCGGTGGATTTGGTTTCATCGTTATTCAGCTTATCCTGATTATTGACTTTGCACACTCTTGGGCCGAAAAATGGGTCTGTAAGTATTTCAAGATTACATCATATTTTACCATAAAAGTAACTATTAGCTGTGCTGTTACTTTTCAGCATACTATTATATCTTACTAGCTGTCCCCGCGGTTTCACCCGCGTTCCTGTGGGATTTTCGCTGATGCTATATAGCATATAGCCTACCTTGATAAATGGGCTATCCAACACTAAAATATTTTTTAGCGCATTGAAAGAAACAATCTCTTTATAATATTAGGTCATGCTCTTTAGAGTGTATACTTAAGGTGATTCACAAGCATTATGACTCATTGTGAGGTATTTCCACATGAAATAATAATAGATATATTAATTTTGCTGCAGGATGAGTTCTTCCTTATGATGTTGTGCTTATACATAAATGTTCCATAGGGTTAAAATTTGACCACTATTTGAACTTATCAAAAGATCATCTGAAATTAGTCATTATGCAATCTTTCAATATATATTAACCATATTGTAGTATAGTTAAATAGTAACTATGATAATTTTTCTCATATGTTATACCCATAGTACGGATTTTTTATTAGCTGGAGTAAACTGACAGTTGCGAGCGCAATGTGATTAATATTACCGTTTAATGGTTATCCATTAAACAACCATATCACGTTTTATCAAATATTCAATAGATCTAATGTCAGCGATTACACATTCTCATTCATTATTTTAAGACATATTTTCGGAGTAACGAAATATTTACTATGACAACTTTAGAGAATACCTGTCTATATTGCTTCCACCTGGTTTTGTAATATTCCACATTATTTTCACTTTATGTACACTAATTAGATATATTTTTCTGATCTATTTAGCAAACTATGAAGAATCTCAGTCGCGCGGCTGGTATGCGGCTCTGGTGTTGGCAATGCTAACCTGCTTCACGCTCGCAATCGTAGGCATTGTGTTACTGTATGTCTTCTATACTAAAGTAAGTATTTATCATCTGTTGTAGCAAAGTGTACCTAAAAAACATGACATACTCATATTATTATATAGGTTTGATCATAATAATACTATAAGACTATCTGTAAGCGAAATACCACTCACTGATTAATCATGAAATCTCGGAAAGTAAATGCTACAAACTTGAAATTTGGCAGGTAGATCATAGTAGATATCCGCTAAGAAATGATTAGTACATATTATAATAATGTTGAAGTCTGTTTACTTCTATTATCATCTGCCCTGTTTCCAATTCTTTGTTGACAATATCTTGTTCACAAAAACATTGTGACGTAGGTAGTTATTTAAATAATTATCAGATAAGTAATCACTTACTGTGTACATGCTAGTTGTTATCTCCAAAACATTCATCAAACAATTAAAAAAAAAATATTCTAGGTATATATTATAACTAAAAGTTAATGTCCTGATATCATGAGGGTACACTTTAATATCATACTCACACTAAAATACCTATAACCCAGTTAAAACGCCACCTATTGGGTCCAATTGTGAATCCTAAGAACCCACTCAAACACACATGTTGATCAAAATCGGTCCAGCCGTTTAGGAAGAGTACAGTGACAAACACGTACAAAAGTATTATACAATAAACGAGCTGACCTGACAGACATTGTCCTGCTGTGAAAATAAAAACAATCATATTCGATTGCAGCGCCACCTACCGGGTCCAATATTAAATCTAAACCATTTTCTATTCAACTTGATCACACTCACAAAATTTTATCAAAATCTGTCCTGCCGTCTAGGAGGAGTTCAGTTAAATACACACGAAAATAGAACAATCTTATACATAAAAAGAATAATATTATATATATAACATTTATTAATTGCAGGCAAATGGGTGTGACCTATCCAAGTTCTTCATCTCATTCAACTTGATTCTGGTGGTGATAGCAAGTGGCATCTCAATCCTGCCTTCAGTTCAGGAGCACCAGCCACACTCCGGTCTGCTGCAGTCCTCAGTTGTGTCACTGTACGTCATTTACCTCACTTGGTCCGCACTTGGAAATGCCTCTGCGGAATGTAACAGAATTACTGGAGAATCTAATCAGGTATGTTGTCCTATATACTCATTTTTGACACATTGATTTACTATTTAGGGGTAACTACAAAACAAAATGATTTGGCAGGTGTGTCAGCTGATGGTAAGTCCGACCGTCACCTATAGACATTAGCAATACCAGGGGGATTGCCAATGTGTTGTACTTATTACAATGCTTTAAAGACATAATTACGAATGTAGCGGTTGTCGTTTATTATAAACCCGTCATAAATTATCCGCTGCTATTGGTCAATGTACTTAATAAGAGATGGATAGTCCCTTGCAATTGGTCTTGCATAAAAAAAATACATCCAAGGTTGATTGTTATGACTTCTATTATTATTAGAATTGTCTAAAAATTAAATACTATACAGAAGTTCCTTCCTAAAGTTCTTGGTAGTAGAATAGTGCAGTATAATGTAAAATTATGATTTATAGAGTTCGTAAAAGGTATCTACTGTATAGAGTAAAATTTTACAATAAATATCACCAGTGTTATTTTTATGAATATTATAATTATGTCAATGGTGTTGTAAAAATATATGTACTAAATGATATGTTCTAATGAAAAACGCAACCAGGATCACAAAGAAGCAATGTATTGGGTATGTAGAATGGATAAGGATTTATTTCTTTCCCACTAAATGATCATGTTTTTGAATCATGAATTCCTTGCAAAGTAGTAATTGTTTTCTCAAAAGATTGATTTCATCCATACTTAATATCATCATCACATTTCTCCATTTTCCTTATTTTATTTTTGACTATCTTAGGTAATTAAAGTCACAGAGGTCTGTGTGTGTCAAAACGATAAAATGGCTATTATTCTCGGGACAGTCTTCCTTCGATAAGCAGTCGATCATCGGGCTGGTCATTTGGGTATGCAGCGTGTTGTACTCGAGCATTCGTACCGCCTCGTCATCCTCCAAGATCACTATGTCTGACCATATCCTCGCCAAGGAGGGCTCTGGAGGTGATTATACACTTTTTTTAAATCATTCTTTTTTCCTGCTCAAAAATTCCTAAATTCCCAAAATGGGTAAAAGTTAAGTGCAGCCAGACAGAATACCCTGTTACCTTACTAAATGCACATATTTTAAACAAGATATTGTGTAAAACCATTGAAAGTAGAAACAGACTTGGCTGAGGTGATATTTAAACTCAAACTCAAAACTCATTTATTCAGTTTAGGCCCTGGTAAGGCACTTATGAACGTTACAATTGACTCTACCACCGGTTCGGAACACGCCCAAACTGAGAAGACTCCTTTATAAATGCCTACCCAACTTAATGTATTATCGTAAGCTGTAAATTTCTCAAATGAGTAAAAATAAAGTCGTTTGCTTAATTAAATTCGGGTAGTTATTTTATTTTTAGCTATTGAATAATCAATTCAGTCTGATATTTATATAAAATACTTTAAGTTATTCTTACCTGACTGCACTCCTGTTTTTAATACAATTTACACACAAGGAAAGCACGAATTAATTACATTTTAGTTTGCTAGTATATTTATATAATTATAATAATATTAAATATGAGACACTAACACATTGTTGTGCATTCCTTGCGGACAAAATACGCGGCGACGATGCGGCGTAAGGGCAAGGAGGGCTCATTGCTAATGAAGGTAAAGCCATAATATACATATGTAACCATGTATAACATATTCATATAATTAACTGTTGGTCATCGGTGTGGTATCATTAACAAAAATAAACATATTAGTTGATGCTTTGTTTAGTAGGCAAAACAATGCTTGAGTTCGTTTTATTTTGTTTGTTTGTAGTTTGTTTCCGTCACTTATAACAAAATCCTACTTATTTAGTCTTTTTTTTGCCGCCGTAACACTCAAAATATAATCAGTGAGACTAGATAAATATTTTTTTAAACAGAGTAATTGCTGAATTTTGCCTTCTCTTCTCAGCAAAATCAACCTTCCGAACCGTGCGTACGACATGCAACTTTTAACTTGTTGGCGCAAGTTTTAATTAAAAAAATGTATCATCCTTTACAAACAAGGAACCCGACATGTACGTCTGTCTGTCATGGTAATTTTACTCGGTCACTATTAATGATATCAATTAGAAACCTTGCACATTTAGATATACAGTAGTAGCACGTACATATTTTTGGTGGTAATGGTGAAAGTATTCATTAGGTACTTATTCATTGTTTTTACAATATCATCATCAATCTAGAAATTGCAAAAGAAAATTGAAATAAAAGAAATTATAGTAGATATTAATCAAAATGTATGAAGTTTAAATTCAGTTAATCTTATAAGACTGTACCAAATCGTACTGATACAGGCTCTTTTCAAAGGATTAATTTAATTTTAAATTTTCTCTAATTTAATAATTCTCTCTAATAATATGTTATTACTTTATAAACACGTCTTCCAACGGCAGTACAGTAGTAGTAAAACAATACTATATTTGTTTGACAATGTTAATTGTTGCATGTGTGGTATGCTCACTGAGCGCAGGGTATGGTTCCATAGAGGGCGTTGACGGCGGCGAGGCGGGCACCGGCACCGGCGCAGAGACCAAGGTGTTCGACAACGAGGGAGACGGCGTCGCCTACTCGTGGACATTCTTCCACATTGTTTTTGCACTTGCTACCCTGTACATCATGATGACACTCACCAATTGGTACAAGTGAGTATACTTTTCTGTTTCCCTTGATGTAAGAGAAAATTCTTGAATCAATAGCTTGTAGCCAAATGGTCTAATGCCTATGATAAAGTAATAAATACCAAGGTAGAAGGAAATGTGTTCCCAGTTTTGAGAAGCTCTTTTTCTTCCTTAGTTTTCTCATAGAAATGAAATATTTACACGTCAATGTACTAAAATGTTCAATACACAATTGGTTTCACGTGCATTCACAGCATAGAAATGATCAAAATCAAAAATAATTTATTCAAATAAAACATTGCAGGAACGCCTCCCAGCGCAGCATTTATCTTTTATGTTATTCCAGATAATAATCTCTTTATTAAGCAAATATCATCAAAATCAGTTTAGCCGTTTTGAAGCTAAATAACAACAAACAAACACAAAGTTTCACATTAATATCTGATATGTTGTTTACAGCCCGAGCTCTCAGCTTACTAAGGAAAACGTAGCTTCGATGTGGATTAAGATTACATCATCGTGGCTCTGCGTCGGTCTCTACGTGTGGACTCTGATCGCTCCCGCCATACTGCCTGATAGAGAATTCAACTAATCACGTCAAACTTTTTGAATCACAAAAAAATGTTAAATGGAACCTGAACCGCTAGTTCAGATCCCACAAATAATCACGATAGCATTAAAGCGCAACGTTAAATGATATCACAATATTATGAAATTCTTATACTCAAGTATTTATCAATGAGTAGCTTGTGTTTTGCTTGTAGAGTTCTCGTTATGATAAACGCGATGCTAGAAACATATGTATTTAAATAACAGCGATACATTACAATACCTACTTAGTACATGTAAGCAAACAATTCAAATATAATAATATTACTAATAAATTACAGCGTGGTTCTGATAACTAAATATTTAAAATGTAAGAAACAATCGACTTTGATTGGAGTCAATACATCATTCATTGTAAATATTAGTTTTTTACTACAAATATTCTTTAAGTTTATAATCTCCTTGTTAATTATATCAACAATGTATAAAAACATAATTTCTTCTTGTGTCCGCATATACATACATGGATGGTATTTTAAAATTAGTTGCTAACTGTCCTAAATATTCTGCAGATAAATTTTCTTTTATTAATAAAGCCAAGTACATACAAATTGTTTTTTTTTGTAGTTTATTTTTGTCATTTAAAATTAATTACGTCATGTCATTCCATCCGTATGTCATAGTTGAGATTGAGAATATTAAACTATATGCCGATTCACGCCATACCGTAACAATAATTTGCGTTCTGGTACACATATCACGTTTATGACTGCTGGCTGAGTTATCAAGTAGGTATTCAGAAAGCACGTGAGTGAGATTTAATGAGAGAAAAATTTCATCTAAATCGGTCCATCCGTTTATTTTTATTTATTTATTCGTTATTAAGTAAGTAGTTTACAATATGATTATAATGGTGTATCATAAACTCTTTCGAGTTTTACCGTACACCAGAAAAAGGAGAAGCTCAGTGACAAACATGTAGATACAGAAGAATTATATATACAAATATGATTTTTTCAAGTGGGCGTGGTTGGCCAAATCCTAAACTAAAGGGATCATTAGATTTTAGAAAAAATATTTTCCCAACCTGGAATCGAACTCGATTTAAAAAAAAATATACACAGCCTGTATTACACCATCCGATAATGTTGCTAATAAGGATAAAATTCAGTGTATATCGGAACATACCCATAGTTATCTGCAAGAATAATGTATACTACCTGGATAGGACTCTCTCCATACCTACTTGAAGCAAATAGCTATCAATTGCGAAAAAGAGTAAGATAACAACTACATTGGGACAACTTCTCTTTCTTTCATAACCCTACTTAGAAAGAGAGCCGAGAGGTTGTCCCAACGTAGTTGTTATCTTTCTCTTTTTCGCACTTGATAGGTACTTGCTTCAAGTAGGTATGAAGCGAGTCCTATCTAGGTAGTATACATATTTCTTGGTTATCTGGGTCATTGATAGGTGTGCGCTGTGTGATAAACTGAATGAATCGGAACGCAACGCAATCAGACGCAATGAGCGATCATAAATAAATATTCATATAAATAAATAATGAAAGTCTGTTTGCAAACCTACAAGTTATGTTTTTATAGTTCTCTTGGTTGTTTGTGATTATATGCATAATCTTTACATTAAAGAGTACTTTTATTTATAACTGGATGGAATATGGCAGAATATGGTTTGATTTAGGCCGTGGATTTAGGTTTTCATTTATCACTTTTATAGTTAGTTTATTCTTAGGTTAGGTTGTTAGTGTAACGTAACTAGAGATACAATCATTAACCAAGTGATTGATAACATTCTCTCTGACTTAAATAATAGAGGACAGGGAAACAGAGAATACTTATAATTTTTAAAAATGAAAATAACTTTTACTATAATCTTTTTGATTATGACATCGATTCAGATGAATACAGGTCAAGAATGTAATGGAAAAGAAAAATCTTGCTCCGAAGATCATAAAAAATACAGCAGAGGTTAGTGAAATAAATAAGTAAATTGTACTGCTTTACGTTTAGTTGTCGTCGATCAATAGGTAATCAATCACTAAACTCAACTTAATCGTTAAATGTAGACTAAAGTTGAGTTTAGTGATTTGACAGTTGTCATCAAAGAGGATAAAAACACTACGTGTTGTCATAATAAATATTTCACATTAATTCTTACTCCGAAATGATTTCTTAAATGAATGAATGAATGAGAATACGCGTAATCGCTGATATTAAATTGACTTTTATTGATAAAAGTGATATGAACAAACCATTCGACAGTAATCTTGATCACATTGCACTCGTAATTGTCAGTTTCCACTTTCCAGCTAATAAAAAATCCTCCTTTAGTTCCGCACATCCCTGACCATAGTTAGATTACCAACCTTATTCTGGAATACTTATATCCTCAATAACTTTGAATTTATTATTTGATTTTGAGCCATTCCCAGGTTATATTATATGAGTCGCAGGCATCACATTGGAGCTAAACTGAACACATCTAGGTTCATATAATATAATAATGATAATTGAGAACCACTTTGTATAAAAAGTTATCTACACTATTATTATAAAGATGTAATGATTGTAAGTTTTAATGTAATGTCGTATATTTAACCTGTTGGCTGTTGTCAATATAACATTTTGTACTTATGTAAAAGAAAATCTAATATCAGCAACTTTAGTTAAAAAAATCTGATAAAAATTTTCAAATTCTTTCTCTAGTAGTACACAACAGTATTCCTGAGTGCTTTAGACTACTTTCATCATGAAACAGTGGGACAAAAGCTAGTTATATTACTTAAGTAAACCAATTAAAATCAATATTGTAGCCTGCACGCACATCCTTACAGAAATAAATGAATGGACTACCAAGCTAAACACAGAAATAAGGTTAGCTATTGAGCAGTACCTACCTTGTGAAAATTCAAATTGTAGCTGCCATAAAGTCATAATTGAGAATGATTTAAAACCCTTCAAGAATGGTATAACAAGAGAACAATTTTCTCTTGCTCGGCTTAAAGGAACAATATATCAGGTGAGTTAATTTCTCGGTTTAAGCTTATCCCAATTGATTGTGGCTCTTCAAATAATTATTGCCTTAATAAATAAATATTCTGGTACATTCTTAACACACAATCTCAGCAAAGCTTGTACTATGGGAGCCTTTTATAACTGATACTTACTACTTAAACCTTACCTTATAGATAATTATGGAATTAATCTAGTCTGTTACAGGGAAGTCTAACTCTCATTTCAGATTATAGATGGTAAACTATCCCGTGAGAAAGATTGCCACTTTCCAGCCAGGTGTGCTGGAGTAGAACATTATTTGAGTGCTCTTGCACCCAAACTACCTAACATGGAAATAGCTATAAACACAAGGGATTGGCCACAAATTAACCTGGCATGGGGTCACAAAAGTGCACCAGTATTATCATTTAGTAAGGTCATAAGATTGAAAAGATTTTATACATTATTCAGTACTTCACAATACAAAACAAATTATATATATATTTTGATAGTGATTTTCTACCAACTGTTGATTACATAAATTATAAAAACTGTAATCTCTTATCAATGTTTCAGACAAAAGATTATGATGATATTATGTACCCAGCATGGAGCTTTTGGGAAGGTGGACCTGCAATATCATTGTATCCAACAGGCATAGGCAGATGGGACAAACACAGGCTGTCTATCTCTGCAGCTGGTGATAAGTAAGATATATACTACCTGTTTTCATTAATGTTTTAGTCATGTATTGAGATATTGGGCTAGAATTTCATGTATGAATTGATAAATGCCCCAGATAGAATATCTGGCAATATGGCACATCATAATATGAAACAATATCCAAATATAAGTTTTATTTTAAATAAGAATTGAAATGCCATGTTTCAGGTGGCCATGGGAGCAAAAAGAATCAAAAGCATTTTTCCGTGGATCTAGAACTAGTGAAGAAAGAGATGCATTGATACTGCTATCACGCTCTAGCCCTGAACTTGTTGATGCCCAATATACAAAGAATCAAGCATGGAAGTCTGATGCGGTAATTTAAACTTTTTGTCAATCAAATAGCTATTAATTTAAATAATAATTATAATGTTTACATTTGGTTACAGGATACTCTTTATGCAACTCCAGCAAGTGAAGTATCTTTTGAAGACCATTGTAAATACAAATATCTGTTCAACTACAGAGGAGTTGCTGCCAGTTTTAGATTTAAACATTTATTTTTATGCAAATCTTTAGTATTTCATGTTGGAAATGAATGGTTTGAATTCTTCTATCCATCTTTAAAGCCATGGGTTCACTATATACCTATTAACCCAAAAGCAACTCAAGAAGAAATACGAAAATACATAAATTTCTTTAAGGACAATGATTCCCTAGCTAAGGAAATCGCCGATAGAGGTTACCAACATATTTGGGATAATTTAACTGATAAGGATGTCAAATGTTACTGGAGAAAGTTGCTCAACAGATATGCTAAGCTTGTTTCATATGATGTTACAAAAGATGATGATCTGATACCAGTCTAGTTATTATTACATTCTCATCAAGATTTATTGTATTATTTGTTCAACAAAACTGCTTAGCGCTAGCTAGCATAGATACATACTAAAGTACATACCCTAAGAGAGAAGATATCTTAACTTGATTCGCGATTCCTTGAATAATTTTATTTTGTAAGTAATTTTGGGACGGCCGTCCTATCCGTAAGGCAAGGGGTTTAAGGCGTCTAGTTCTGTGATACGGTTGGGGTGGTACTAGTAAGGCCACCAAAAACACTCTTTAGTCAATTAACTTCGATAGTGATATATTTTTTGTCAACTCAGAATTCATATCATTCACAGTAGCTTTCTCCATTTTGATAAAATTAAACACATTCATACTAAAATAAACATTTATTTTATAAAACATTGAAGACCTTTGCAGACTAACGAATATCCACGGCAGTCTGCGGACTTTTTCTTCAATGGACAACAGTTCATCGTCTGTGCAGGCCTTATGTGATATATGATTACATGATACATTCATTTCATGCACATTATATTTATTCTATTAAATCTCCTATAAAATTTCACTGGTGTAATATTTTTAAATTTAATCAGTTAGTACATATAGTACCTAATCATAAGTGAATTATTGACATTTTGGTACATTATGAATTTTTCACTTCATCCACCCCTGACTTGGTTCATGTTCAGTCTTCAGTTCAGTCTAATAACACTTCTTCACATTCAATTTAATATACGTACATATGCAGATTTAATATAAAATTTAGAACAAAAATTATCAATACTGAGTGTTATTTTTGCCAATTTAATATCTTAATTGCTTGGCTATCAAATGTGAGTTTCTTGTTTTCGTTAAGGTTTCATTTGTATGAGGAATGTCAATTTTAATAATAAATTTTAGAGGAATAACTCTAAATTGGGCTGTATCTAAGGCTTCTTGTGGTGTGTTAGGTTAGTTTACTACAGTTACACAAGACATGAGTAACTGAAATCAAAATGAGATAGGGAGCAATAAAATATGTAGGTTGCTGCACTGAAGTATTAAATTATCTTCAGCATCAATATATACTGTCATTTATATTGAATGGATTTAAGGATGTATTCGCTGATTAGGTATTTAGACATTCAAAATTTGCCCTGCACATGTTTCCTTTCCCTTAAGTGTTGAATTTTGAGAAACCTATTGTGGTTATTTACATTAAATAAGAAACCTGTGAGTAAAATTCAAGTTTTTAACTCTAGTAGCTTAGGCTATGTATTGATAGCTCAATCTATCAGTCAGGATGTCTTTTAACATTGTAATGAACATAATTATGTGTCATCGCGCGTTTCTTGCGAATACGCCTTTATCAGTATTAAATTAATCTATCTAAGAGTTGAATTGAGAACTTTCTCGTGTTTTTAACTCAGTTAAAAAGGATTTTCTATTTCTATGTATAAATACATAAATGATTAATCGTACTTGTAACATTCTTATTAATATTGTATAATTGTTCTAAAATATTATAGGAAGTCTATAATCATTTACTAGTTGATTGTAAAAATAATTTCTCTTACGTTACTAATTTACCTACCTACTGCATGTAGATATATATACCTGCATAATATCTTGGCATTCAAAAAAGTTAAGAAATTTACTTAGAAAGTTTGCGCTCGAGTTGATCAGCAATAGCTTGGAGGAAGTCTTCAGTGTGTAGGAACATTCCTTCTTTAGTGTTGGCCATTCCGTGAATACAAATCACCAAGTCTTTAGTCATCTTGCCACTGTTGATGCACTCGACGCACGCCTGCAATTATTATCAATCATTTTGATATTAATCTTTGTGATTGCATTATTTAAACCTTCAAAGATAAGTCTTTATCTCTTTAAGCCGAAAAGTAATTTACCATCTCTGCTGTTATTATATTTGGTGTAATCTATCTATACCTAAAGGTGAAATACCACTGATCGATTAATCACGAAATCTCAGAAAGTATAGATGCTACCAACTTGAAATTTGGCAGGAAGATTCCTTATATGGAGTAGGTATCAGCTAAGAAAGGATTTTTTAAAACTCGACCCCTAAAGGGTCTGAAACCGCAGAAAACAACTAGTATTTCAATAAACAGGTTGTCCGGTATGTAGTACAACAAAGTTTAGGGGGAGATAGGTGGACGGTTCACTTACCAAATATATTAGAATTTGCTCATTAAAAAGGTCACTATTTTCGAGATATTTTGATATTTCTGATTTTTATGTATTGATTTTTGAATCTTAGATATTAAATATCTCGAAAATGGTGACCTTTTTATTGAGAAAATTTTAGTATATTTGGTAAGTGACACGCCCACCTATTTCTTTGTCGTACTACATACGGGACACCCTGTATAAGTATGTAAAAGAAGTTATCCGGTATTCAGTGTACAACCTATGCTTAGTTGTGAGGGTTTACTAGCAGATGCACGACATATAGATTAATATCGGACTGTGATTAATAATACAAAACAGCAGTTTGTGATAAATTTGCGAGTTTATCTCATAGATTAATATTATAATCTGTAATTACACCCCAAAGTGTACACAACAACTACAATACGATACAATGTTATATAATAGATAGAGCACAACTATAGCACCTACCAACATTTATATTGGCATTAGGAATGTTGACTGACATATCAAATCAGCTTCTTTTTATGAAATGTCAAAACTATAGTTTTATCGAGGTTTGTATGAAATACTTGCTTGTGACGTCAAATATAAAATATACCATCAAAAGATCTACTCTTTGTTGTTCAATTGGTAATCAAAATCTAAGACATAAAGTACTTAAATATACAAAACTTACATATACATATAATTTAAAACACTAACTAAGCTATATAATAATATATACAAAAAACAAAAAGTGATTAAGTATTAAAAAAATATATATATAAATATAATATATTATAATAACTAATTAAAAAAGAGACAGCTGGTCAAAAATGCTGCCAGTTGGTAGCGTGCCCAGAATGCTGGCGGCATTGCCACGCTGTATGGCAATGCTTATTCTTTGGCCAAGGTATTCGCCAGCCCTCTGGTCACGGGTAGCGTCAACCAGGCGCTTTGAAATATCCCGAAACAATCGATGGGCTCCTGGCCCCCACGGGCCCAGCGTTTCTACCCCAAACGGCTCAAAAATGAAGGCCTTGTCGAGGTTTCCATATTTGCGCCGTTTCAGTCAGCCGCGCCACCGGCTCTCTTTACAGTCTCTGGAAGGTGGGACGGTGCAAGAGTATCGACGCAAGTTGCGTCCCATTGTTTATGTCTTAGATTTTAATATGCCATATCTTTAATTCTTTTTGAAAATAAACTTAAATGTAGATTAATTATATGTTCTATGTGTAAAATTGGTAATTAAAAATCATAAAATGGTTGAGTTTTACAAAAATACTTGTAAATAGCGATTTCCGAGTATATTTATTAGGTGTTTCATACACTGACTGGTTCGTGTTGGAATATAGGCAACATCCCTTTTGGGCTGTTCAACAGATGACTATCCTAGTTATTACCTCCTCTAGAGCAAGAGCGAATCGTTCCAAGTCAGGTGTCCCGTCCAAGTGTGCGCGGTGTGCGAGGCCCCTGGTCCACGCGTAGATGGAGGCGACTGGGTTGGTGGAAGTGGGCTTGCCCTGCTGGTGCATGCGGTAGTGGCGCGTCACTGTGCCGTGAGCCGCTTCCGACTCCACCGTGCGCCCGTCCGGACACATCAGTACCGACGTCATCATGCCTAGGGACCCGTACCCCTGAATGTAAACAAACGTTTTAAGCGATGATAGCTCAGTGGTGTGACGTCGAATACCGCGGCGAAAGTTGTGGCTTTGAATCCTAAAATTAGCTTAAGGTTTCGGTGAAGAAAAACATCGTGAGGAAACCATAGCACGGCGCGGTGGTAGGGTACTTTGTAGTACTCTACAGGCTGGCTACCACCCTCAAGTTGAAAATCTGTCACGAAGCACCTTACCACCTTCGGCCACATCATCATTTACCATGGTGAGATTACGGTCAAACACAAGCTTATCCTAAAAGTTAAAAAAAAACTCACTTAAGTCAACCATAATCTGGTCAGTGTACATATATTTCAAACTACTTGATCCTATATGAGGCCGGCTTAATTATCTAGTATACTGAAGTCTCTAAAAGACGTGAAATATACAAAAAGTTGCAGTAATCCGGTGCCGCATTTAAATCACATGCACACAATTTACAAATAGAAATAAGATATTAAAGAGAGTCATACTTGTGCTACAATATCAGACTGCACATCTCCGTCGTAGTTCTTGCACGCCCACACAAAGCCGCCAGAGCTCTTGATCGCCTGCGCCACCATGTCATCGATCAGACGGTGTTCGTACCAGATCTTGGCATCTTCGAACTGCTTCTTGTAATCACTACACATTAAAAAAATAGTAGCTAATAAATAACCGCACAGCAATTTGAAATGGAATGGGAAAGTAAAGATGGTTTTATTGAGAATCCTCAGATTAATGTCACGCATCTCTCTTAATTCGCTACTAGCTGTCCCCCACGGTTTCACTCGCGTACCCGTGGGATCTTATCTTTTCCCGAGATAAAAATATAGCCTATGACACCATTGAGTCATTAGGTATCAAAGTATGGCACTCACAAATAACGTGGCTTTCTATTGGTAAAATAATTTTCAAAATCGGTTCAGTAGATCCAGAGCTTACCCGCTACAACCTCACAAACTTTACCTCTTTATAATATTAGTATAGTAAGTATAGATAGAAGTATAATTTTTGTAGGTACGTGCCTAAACCGACATTAGACATTACCTATGTATAGTGTTATAATGGGAAATACATATTGTTTATTCGGTTACAAATAACAATAATATGATGCGGAAAATTAATACTGACTCAAAGTTCAATTGATTTTGGGTTAGGTTAAATAAATACCTTATTAAACAAATGAATACCACTTATATATGCTATACAACACCAAGAAAACATAAAATACAAAAAAACAATCTATTTAAGGATCTTCAGAACGAGTGCAAGTCGTGTTTGGCCAGTTTTTAAATCTAAAAGTCATGGAACTCAAGTTCACAAAGATGTGTCAGTATTTATATACCCTACATTAAAATCCGGCCAAGTGCATGTAGGATTCATACCATAAGGTTTCGTACCTCTACCATGGGTTTACTCTGGTATCGTAATCGATACTCGCGAGCGAATATCGTAACAAACTTTGTATGAAAAACCGTCCGTTAGATTAGAGACGCTGCACAAATCTTCATACTAAATGTTTGCCGAAGTTGCTAGCGAATCGACATTAGACGTGATAGTTTTCCTTTTAACTTCAGTCCTTGTTCTAGCGCTGTTGATATTTTAAAGCTACCTACATACTACAAAACGATCATTTTGTAAACAAACAATTGATAATTATTTTTAAAACCAGTGGAAACTACATTATACTTAAGGGTTTTTCGTTTCACTAAATAACCCTAGAAATGGTTAAAAACGTATTGAACCGAAAAAACAAATTAATTTGTTCTGACTTTGAAACAGGTTTCAATAAAATTGCTATCTTGGTAACACAACAGGTTTTTACAATAACTTACCTCTGATATACTTCTTCAAAAATGTCCTTGAAGCGCCCATCGTAGCGCTTGAGTATAGTATTCTTTGTAGATAAATAAAGAGGCCATTTCTTTTGTAAGGCCACCTGTAATATTTATATTATGTACATATCTACTAGGTACTATAGGTAGATAAAAATGTTATAAATAAGTCATTGGCCCGAATTCAACTTCGATGTCGGTGTCGGTCGGGTAACACGCGTATCAATATTTTGTATGCTACCTACGTCATACACTAGCTTATATGTACAAATATACCTACAATAACATATTGATACAAGAGTAAATTTACTCGTGTTCCTGTGGGATAAAACTGGGTCTTTTGCGGATAAAATTATGCTTTTTTATTTCATCCAAGATATGATCTATTTGATCCAAGACGAATACTTATTCGTAATTTATACGAATGAATCACAAACATCCAAACATTCACATAATATTAGTGTGATAAATGAGCGATGCTACTGTAATAATAAAATTTTGGAAAATTCTGAAAATACTTACTTATAGTGGAATAATATATCGGATACATTAACCTGAATTTTATTAAAATCAGTCTTTAAGCAGACAGACAGACAGAGTTACTTTCACATTAATATTATTAGTATGAAAGTTATTAAGTGTGCAGAATTTAATCTACACATAAAAAATTACCATTAAATGCGTCGTTGAGTAGATAAAGGCAAGGTGTTTTACAATAATTACCTGGAAACTGGAATGTGCGAACGCCTTAATGGATTCATCTACATTGTACATGCCCATGACGACCCCTGGGCTCTTGAAGTCAAATAAAAGTCGCTTGTCTGTCGTGCCGTCCGCTGTTGTGTAAACTAGTTCCACCTGAGAAAACATAAATTATTAATTGTCGACCCTAACAGCATATTATTAAGGTTCCATTACTGAGTAAAGAAGAAACATTAGGCTCTTACGCCAATGAAGTAATAATGACTTCGTAAATCGTAAGATAGAAGTATTAAAAGTAATTTATTCTAGAGGCATGGGCCTGCTCTTCATTAATACAGGCTATTTTAGCCTATTAATGAGAGTAGTCGCAACTGCAGTATGTTACATTTAATTTTATCAGCAATTTACATAGCATTACATTTCTGCACCCTTGTGTAATTATTTTGAGAAATAAAGATATTATTATTATAAAACTTTGAAATAGTAATAGACAAAATCAAAAATCAACTAGGTAAGTAACATTTCTTAAACACTCTCTGATTTCATTTAATTCGACAACACTTTTACCTTTCCTGGTTTAGGAATGACCATGTCTTGAGCCTTATATTGGTCGCCATGGGCATGACGGCCGATCACAATAGGCTGGGTCCAGCCTGGGATTAGCCTCGGAATGCTTTTGCATAGAATAGGCTCACGGAACACTGTCCCACCGAGGATATTACGAATTGTGCCGTTAGGACTCAACCACATCTTTTTCAGCTTGAACTCTAGAAATAAAAAAATGCTAGTATATCATTCTACTAATATTATAAATGTGAAAGTATGTTTGGATGCGTGTGAAGAAGTTTGTTACTCTTTCAAGCAAAAACTACTGAAAGTATTTTGATGAAATTTAGCACACAGGTAGATCATATCCTAATAAAATATAGAATACTTTTTATCCCGGGAAAAGATAAGATTCTAAACAATCACCAAATGACAAATTTAGACAGTAGGTATTTATGCGATCCCGCCACGGCATAGGGCGTCGCCAGCCGATGGCCCAGGGGGGGACAAGTTCATATATGGAGGATGAGAAAAGTATGAATAATTAAGTTTAAGAAAGGTAGAGACAAAAGGACATGAAGCTTTACACTTAATGCATGTCTTACTGCCTCTACCTACGTACGGCGAGTGTAATAAAAACGGTACAGTCCTATGTATAAAGTCAAGTGAGTGGACTTAGGACTTTGGTTGCATTTGGCTACATTTTTAGCGTCATATGCCATAGCTTAAGAAACAGTGGCGCATAAATAACTTTTAACCTGGAACCTTCATCCAAACAAGGTCGTCGGGCTGACAGGTGGTAATAGGTCAGTATTCTATTCATCTACAATGCAGGCAGACATAGTATTTACGATGAATGTCGGGATTGTCGGGGCTATCAAAAGTACCTTCAACTCTCTGTTCATCGGGCGTGATGGTAGCACACTTGATGCCCACGTTGTGCTTGAGCATGGCGTGCGCCGCGTCGATCGTCACCTGGTCGTCGGTGGCGTCGCGGTGCGGGAGGCCCAGGTCGAAGTACAGGCAATCCAACTGTTCAATCAATCATACTTAAATATCACCATCATCTATGGAGGAGGTTGTTCAACTAGATACTACATTACATGTTTCGAAATCCATGAAAATATTATACAGCGCTTTTTAGGGTGCCGTACCTCAGAAGGACAAAACGGAACCCTTATAGGATCACTTGGTTGTCCGTCTGTCTGTCCGCTGTCAAAACCCTTATTCTCAGGGACGCGAGGAGGTATCAAGTTGAAATTAATATCAAATACTCAAGTCTGCGAACCCTAGGAGCAGTGAAAACATATTAAACTTCTAAGTTAACGCAATTAAATACGAATCACGGAAATATCTTAATCTGCCGATTTGCACAAGCCGAAGTAGCTAAAATCATTATTAAGTGTATAGTCCAGGAATATTATGAGTTTCACCTCAGAATGAGAGATAGTCAGCTATTAACTTGTATAAACCTTTATTTTGATACCCTAAAACTTGTCTCAAAAGCTACTTATCTTAGGGTGCCCGCGACTACTGATTTTTCAAGGTCAAAGGTCAAAAAATCATTTATTGCAAATATCTCGTTTCCTATGGGTTTTTTGGTATATGTATTCATAATAAATATTGTAGAAGATTAAATTCTCTACAACTTTTGCACAATCATTTTTTCGATATCTTGAACCATTTTCGAGATTTCGATATTTTTTATATATATTTTTTTTCAAACCGTCAGATTAAGGAAATTCCTCAACATAATTGTCAGATTATGGGTCAGTACAACAAGGCCATCAAGAAGAACCGCCTGTATAAAAATCTGACGCGCTTGAGTAAATTTTTTTTTTTAATATTTTCGACCCCTTCGTACTGCCACCCCCACCACGCAAAACGGCAGATTATTATTTTTCCGTTATTAGACAGACGTGGCGCGACTACCCTATTAATATTTGACGCGCTCGAGTATTTCTTGGCGACTGTTTTTTTTTACATTTTTGAAACCCTGTAGACGCTCCCCCCACCGCTGAAGGGGAAAATATCACATAACCTTTTTTTCTTTATTCCACCTAATCTTCAAATTCCAGTAGGTCCCAAAGACGCTCGAGTAACTACAAATTAAGCATCATTGCCTCCCCTACCATAGAAGACACTTAGCAGTGGGGATATTCAGTACCGGATTAGTAGGTACTGTAGTGCCGTTTTCGATAACGCATCTAGATAGCATAGAAATCTGAGGAGTATTTAAACTTCAACGAAGATATGAATAACCTTGAGTAAAAATATTTACTTTACATAGTATATATTTCTTAACATTGTATTTTTAAGTTGAGAGACACTGGTATGGAATAAGTCGCAAGTCAAGTTTGCCTGAGATATCATTAAATGCTTTGCATGCACGTATAATAAATGAGTTCTGCCTGTAAGTGCATTTAACCCGCGGTGTGTACAGTAAATTAGGCCTGCGTAACATAGTATATGGAGTCAATAGCCCCAGTTTGCTCACCAGCTCTGGGCAATCTAATATACCATTCGCTACTTTAAACAAATACACTAGATCTGCCATACGCCTACGTTCAAACAGTGGCAAAATATGAAAATGTTTACACCGGGCGGTGTAGTTTGAAATATATTTTCTAGTTTTAAATTGCAGACAACGAAGAAAACGTTTCTGAATACGCTCAATCCTATCAATATAAATGTTATAATTAGGATTCCATACTTGAGAAGCGTACTCCAAATGGCTGCGAACAAAAGCGCAATAGAGAATTTTAACAGTTTTAACATTTTTAAAATCAGCTGAGAGTTTAATATGAACCCAAGTGACTTATTGGCTTTTTTTTATAATATTTTCAACATGCGTATCAAAAATTAATTTAGAGTCGAATGTGATGCCTAAGTCTTTGACTATTTTTATTCTATTAATAGCAGTGTCATGTAAATTGTAGGAAAAGTTCAAAGGGTTAGGTTTTCGAGTGAAAGTTAGGACACTTGGAGACATTCAATTCAAGCTTATGAGTTGCACAATAATTTTGCAGTTGATTAAGATCATCCTGAAGACCATAGCAGTCAGAAATTTTAGAGATAGGGCATCAAATTTTCATATCATCTGCATATAGAACAATTTTCCAGTGATTGAAACATGCACCTGTCGTTGATAATAATAATAATAAAACTCTTTATTGCAAAACACCACAGAGACATAAAAAACAAGTACAGAACAAACTTAACAAATATGAGTTACAAAGGGCGGTCTTATCGCTCAGAGCGATCTCTTCCAGACAACCATGCACGGAGAGGAGTAACGAAAAGTAATATGGACGGTGGTTTCCAATACCTATATAAAATAAATACATACTCAATAAACATACATACTAAAATAAATATATACCTAAATACATACATACCAGTATAAGTATATACCAAAATACATACATACCAATATAAATATATACCAAAATACATACTAATATACATAATTATATACCTGAATATATAAACAATGCTATATGGATTGCGATGCAACAACTAGTAGTTACTGTGAAAGGTAATATAATTTTACACTATTTTTAAAGGCTTGGAGTGATGGTATGCGCTTAATGTCCACAGGCAGCTCATTCCACAGCCGCACGGCTGCAACTGTAAATGAACAATCGTAAAATTTGCTGCTGTGGACAGCAGTCTTTAACAATAAGTTTTCTGATGACCTGAGCCTACTAGAGCTGGAAGTGTGGAGGAACTCAAAACGTTCCTGAAGATAGCGCGGGGAAGAGGGAATGAACAGAATACTAGAGGAGGGACAATATATGAGCATTCCGGCGACGACGAATAGGAAGCCACTTGAGTTTAGCGCGATATTCGGAGACATGATCATATTTGCGCAGGCCATAAATGAACCTGATACAGAAATTTTGGAGGCGCTCAAGTTTATTTAGCTGGTCCTCTGTAAGATCGAGATAGCAGGCAGTCAAGAATAGGGTGTAAAAGTGACAGTGGAAGCGCAATCTTAGTGGTAGTCGGAAGAAAATTACGCAGCCTGCGCAAAGAACCTGCGGAGGCAAACAACTTGCGGTTAATAGCCGCCAGCTGTGGGCCCCAGGAAAGGCATCGATCCATTGTTACGCCCAGATTTTTGACAGTGTCGCTAAAAGGAATGACGACACCTTCAAACACTACTCGTGGAAGTAAATCCCAGTCAACCCTGCTGATAGTACGAGAGCTTCCTATTATAATCACTTGAGTCTTAAGTGGGTTTACCTTTAGGCCGTACGCTTTACACCAGTCCGAAATTCGACACAAATCACGATTTGTAATATTGACTGCATCAGCCAACTGATTTACATGTAGCTGGAGATCGTCTGCATAGAGGTGGTAGGAAGAAGTGAGAAGTTTTGAAATAGAGTTAATAAAGATGGCAAAAAGAAGAGGAGATAAGACGCCACCCTGCGGTACACCGGCTGACGTGTTGCACCACGAAGAGAATGACTCCTCAAGGCGAACTCGCTGTCGGCGACCATACAGGTAACTATGAAACCAGTCAATAACCGTTGGAGATATGTTAATGGAGCGTAGTATAGCAAGGAGGATGTCGAAATCAACAGCGTTAAAAGCATTACTGAAGTCCAGGAGCGTCAGCACAGTTAACTGTCCGTTTTCCATCCCTAGACGAATATCGTCAGTTATTTTGACGAGTGCAGTAACCGTGCTGTGTCCCGGACGAAAACCGGATTGGAAGGGATTCAAGAGGTCATTTCATGTGAGGAAAATGTTCATCTGGTTATGGACCAGGCGTTCTAGTACTTTGGATAAGAATGGAAGGATAGATATGGGACGGTATTCAGAAAATAATTTGGGATTGACTTTTTTAGGTAAGGGAATAATTTGTGCTTCTTTCCATAAGGAAGGAAATGCACCATTGGAGACGGAGTAATTTAGGATATGGCAAAGGGCAGGGAGTATTTGGTCAAGGATTGGGATCAGCATATTTCGACTAACACTGTCAACTCCAACAGCATTAGAAGTAATCGAGAGCATGCTCTTCCTAACATCACAAGCGGTAAATTGACGAAAGACGAAAGGAGAATGGTCAGGAGCTGCAATGTTGGACAGATAGCTTAAGGTACAGAATTTGGCAGAGTCATCAATATTAGACGACGCAGAAAAGTGTTGGTTTAGGGAGTCGATGTCTAAAGTTTTAGGGACAGTTTGTAGACGGGATTTGCCAACTCCTAGTGACCTGAGAAATTTCCAAACTTTTGCTGGATCCTCATCTTGAACAGATTCCTGAATATGGCGTCGTTGGGCGTCCCTACACACCACATTGCAGCGATTACGAAGGCTTATATAGCGCGATTTGTTAGCGTCGGTTGGGCGAATCTTGTACTTCGTTTTAGCACATTGATAAATATAATAAAAAGCAATGGTCCCAGCAATGATCCTTGAGGGATTCTAGAAGGGACCTGAACTGATGCAGAAGCGTAACCATTTAGATCATGCAATCATTACATGTAATCAGTAATCATGATTACAGTAACCAGTGATCAAGATTACATGATTATTTGTATTCAATATTTTAGTAGTAGTTTATGCCGCTATCAAATAAAAGCCTACCTACAGGCATATGTGACATGAGGCGAAATAAGTATGTATTTAAAATAAGTAACCATTTTCTGTATGTTTATTGATTACATTTTGCAATCATGATTGCAGATTACAAAATGTAATCGTAATCTGTAATCAGTAATCTGATTGCATTTTGCCCAACACTGACTGTAATTACAACTCACTGGTTTAGAGTCATTTAATTGAATTTTCCTTTATAGTTTGAGTCATTTAATGTAATAAATAAATGTCCTGTAGGTATAGTTTGAATCATTTAATTTAATAAATAAATTTCCATAACAATGCCTGGCATCAGCTCATTGGGCGACGTTTGCTCCTGTTGCATGTTATTAAAAAATCGTCTATTATAACTCTATTACGTCTATTATAACTAAATCATTTCAAGTTTGATAGCTTCCAAATACCTACATAAAATAAATGGATGTTGACCAATTTTGAAATTTTGTAGGAAAGATTTTTACTTAATGAAGTTTCAAAATTTGGCATTTTCAGTGGACTTTGTGACTAGATATATACCTATCTGTTAAAAATTCATAATTTAAATACCATAATTATTAATGGTTGTATTTTTTAAAATAACTAACATAGGTATATTTTCGGAAAACGTATAAAAACCGTAAAAAATCCTCTAGAATACGCTTAATAAACTACTGTTCCACTTTTTTGGAACATCCTCTTCATTATTGTACTTATTTATTTTTCTTATTCACACAAACAATAAAGATATATAAGTAGATAGCAACTATAGTACTTGTACCCACAATCCAGTTGATGTTGTTCCTAGTATCTAGCTATTTTAATTGGTATCAATAAACAACACAATTTATCAACTGAATACATTCAATCAAAACGCGTATATGTACTTCATACTACCAATTGTGGATCCGGGATAAGGTTAATTAATGTCATGATCTAAGATTCAAATTCAAACAACGAAAATACTTAGATCATTTACTTCATCTACCGGTGTGTTCCAGCAGTGGCTTGCCGACCGTACCTAGCTAGGCACAAAGTACCCTACATCCATGCTATGGTTTCCTCACTAAGTTTTCCTTAAAAAACAAGAAATGAAGTGAAGTTTCTTTAGTACTTTGCATACATGTGGGAGTTCCCAAGAAGAATTATTGGGCTGCAAGGCAAGCTGAAGATCTTCCCTCTTTCTTGACTACTAGGTAAACTCCTTTTGTAAATGGAGGAGACCACCACACTACTTCATACCTTCACTGAAAGCTAAAGCTCATTGTGGGATTCAAACCCACAAACTGTGTTACGAGAAATAATATAAATTCATCAGAAGGATATATGAATTAGTGCTAATAGTAATAACAGTAACATTGGCCCAGTAAAATGAAGATAGGAACCAAGTGGCACCATAAATTGATAACCTACTGTTGATAGTTAGACTACTGAACATAATGCCTATAACAATAAAGCTTAAGTGTTCTTCTACATATCTATGACAGTTACATACACGTGATTTTGGTGTAGTGGTATTTAAACACTTTTTTAAAATTACAATCTTTTTGGTTGACTACATCCTCATGACTTTAGTTGTGGAATAGAGCCTTATTGTGCTTTCCCTACCAACTTGGGTTGCCAACTAACTACAGATGTTATTTGGGGTGGCCTATTGAAGGTTTAAGACTAAAGAGATCCAAGAGCATCACTATTTAACTTTATATTATAGCCATTTTGTTTAATTTGGTAATACTAATTTAATTTATTATTTTTATTTAAAATTAAATATTCACAAAGAACCAAGTTAATTACCTGAACTAATGCACCATTTACATTGTCTGTCATCATTAAGAAATATATAATAAAATATGTGCCGACTTATAAGTTTTATCTCGGTACACAGTCCCACAGACTACTTCCTAACAATAATAACAGATTTTGTCCCTGGAATTATCCTAGTTAGGATGATGAAACTGTAAAGAAATATGTTACTCATGTCATAATATGTACATACTGGTTTGAGTATGGGTTTTTTCAGATGTCTAGGAATAAAATTCCAAGAGGTTGTATCCTAATTTCATAAGAACAATGTCATCTCTTACCTTAACATAAGGGAATATGAGCTTCTCCTTAATCTTGGCCCAGATGATGCGGGTCATTTCATCTCCATCCATTTCAACAACTGGGTTTTTTGCCACCACCCTTTTGGCTGTTCCATCTATACAATATTTTTATAGATTATATTTATTATCATGACCATAAAGTATTGATGGTAACTATAATATGATTTGATCAGGGAATAAGTCACTTATTCATACATTTAAGAATAAAAAAAGGAAGCTACATATAAAAAATATCACAATTTAAATGAATAAGGCGAAGATTTATTTTTGATCGCAGATCAAAGCTTTTACGATGTTTTTCTTTATTTCGTGATTTTTTTGCTGGGTTGCTTAAAACTATAGCTATAAGAACAAAAAAGTAAAAAAGAAACACATTATTTCTTTTTTTTTCCAAAATTTTTTCTCAGCTTCCCATAAAACCTTCAGACTTATATCATATATAACATCATCAAACTTAGGGGCTAAGGCTACCTTTTGACCAGACTTTTTGTTTTAGCACACATTTATCTGATTGCAATTTTTTTACACATTAGCGGAGCTAATTCAGTGTTTTTACGAATAGACATATCAAGAAATCTATGAAACTAACATTTGTAAACTAAATTGTTATCTAACCCCAGTTTTCAGAACTGTTCTGAAATCTGTGTCTAACCCACAAAAACAAGGATAGCTGCACTACTTACAGTTTCTCGGTTTTGTGATCGTGAGATCAGATATACATTTGAGTAATTGTCTGGAAGCAGCCATAATAACTGGAGAACTTTACGTGGCAATTATTACTTAAATTTTCAGTTACTCTAAATAATTCACGGGCCGAACTTTTAAACTCGTCTCCATAGACTAAAATATACACAGAATATATATATCTCCACAAAAATTTACATTCTGTTTGTCTCCACAGACCACCACTCTCAGATTCGTCTAAGCTCTCAGATATCAAAAAAGTTCTTTTTATTTTTCAATCTTTTTGGCTTGGTATCTCAAAAAGGTACTCAATCCATCATTTCGGTTTGGTAATGAGTGAGAGAGAACAAACGCGACTGACTACAAAGAAAAAATACGATTAATTTCAAACTTTAATTTACAAAGTCAAGTCGCCCATCTTAAACATCCCTCGCAAGTCGCAACCTTTGAGTATTAGGCTGGTTTAATAAACAAAGCTCGCAACAGTCAAAAATTCATTTCGTTCTAAAAACTAGATAATTTAATGTTTTATTGGAAATAATCGTTTCTTATACTAGTTTTTTTGTGTATTTTCAGATACGTTCTTTTAGCAAGCTAGTTTTTATTGTAAAACTTTTTAGCTACGTTTTGTAAAAGATGTAGCTACCACGAGGATGGTATACTTGGCGTAGTTATAATAGTGTATTATCTATGTTGGCAATAGTGCCTTTGAACTTTTGAAGCCTTTGTATTGTAGGTACCAAAGAGGTAGGTACCTATGCACCCATTTTAACAAGTCAAGAGTTTCAACTCCTAAAATACAATTTATAATTTAGATAGAGAGAAGTTCATTCATTCAAGTGAGAGTTACTATCGTTAATGCATGCACGCTCGTACGCGGTACCTAGTGTAATTTGTTATATACTTCGGCATTTGTCGTGGCATATTGGAGCGAGTACTTGTTTGGCATTTATTAATACCTAGTGTAAAGTTACGTTAATAAATAATATTACTGCAGAAATAGTGCCGCTGTAGCTGCGCCCAACTGATTAAATTCTCTTTGGCTGCGCCTACATCGTCTAACGGTGTCATCAACAACTTTTATTTTAAGCTTCTCAATATAGATACAATACCGGTTACATATTCACAAAAGACTAGGTTTTAAAACTGAAATTGTCAAGGAAAGGTAAATGCATGGTATTTTTTTATAATAAATATTTATAGAAGTAGCAGATAACTACTTTGTCACTGTCTTCAATTGACAATGATTGTTGCTTTTGTGTTGAATGTTTTTTTTTAAACTTTTGTTTTGCATTACAAATAATAAAAAAGTTTTATTAGACCTCTGAATAATTACTTTCAGACCTCCGTTTTATAACTAATAGGTATATTTATTCCATTATAGATAAGCATGTAAAATATATTTAACTTTATTTATAAAACATGATTTATGAATAAAATTCTATAATTTTAAAATACATATCATAATATCTAATGTAAATGTGCAGGCATCTGTGTTCATTCCAGTTCAACCTTATTTCCAAATTTCTCTGGCAAATGTCAAAATTTTGTTGTTGTAAGAGATATAATATTTGTCTAAAGTATATTTTATCTAATAGTTTTACTCTCCTCATTCACACAATATAATATCTAATGTAAATGTGCAGGCATCTGTGTTCATTCCAGTTCAACCTTATTTCCAAATTTCTCTGGCAAATGTCCAAAATTTTGTTGTTGTAAGAGATATAATATTTGTCTAAAGTATATTTTATCTAATAGTTTTACTCTCCTCATTCACACAATATACTTAAGATTCAGTACAAAATCTGGTGGTTGTTAAATTTCAAAGCAAAAACTAAGTTTGATGTAAGTAATTAAAAATAATTTTACATATCAATCTAAGTACATGAGCCAAATGATATATAAATTGCAGAAAAATATGATATCATTGCTACCACCCAGTACTTTCTATATAGATAACATAATATTTATACATTTAGTTATTGTATTGTTTAACAGACAGCTTTATCATATTTTTAAAGGAAATGCCTTTTTAAATCCATTCTTATTTTCTATAGTCTGGTTTTTAATTAGCTGGACTAAACTGACAGTTACGAGCGCAATATGGTTAAAATTACTGTTTGATGGTTTGACCATATCACTTTTTATCAATAAAAGTCAATCTAATATCAGTGATTACAGGTATTCTCATTCATTCTTTTAAGAAATATTTTCTGAGTAAAGAAATATTTCTTACGACAACTGTCAAATCAGTCCACCTAATTAAAAATCCAAGTATAAGTAATAAACTTGACAAGTGACAGTAGAATCAGGTGATGTTTGTTTAGTACTTCAGTACTCTATGTTAAGTCAGGCCTCCGTCACTTGTGCAATGTAGCATTCCTATTGCTTACTACTATGTGGCGCGCTGGTGGGCCAGACCGGCAATATGCTGCCACACTGCATGTGTCTCACTCATACTCACACGTTTTACTCGGACTTCTCAATTCTCAGAATCATATAGTATGTTTGTTCTTGCAGCATCTTTCATAGGCTAATATAATGTAGGTATTTTAGTTTTTGTATAGGAATGATGTACCTATTACATAGTAACTATTATCTAATCTGTGATTAGGTGTCTGAAAGCTGAAGGCTCAAGATGTGTGGGTGTGTGAGGATCCTCCGTGCATTCAAACCATTGCCACGTGTTTGGCAATGCAGACTCTCCAGCACATCATCAGCAGCACCTCCTACTCCAGGGGTGCCTTACACAAAGCTTAGTATTGGAATACCTAAAGAAATTTGGCAGGATGAGAGAAGGTAAACAGGGTTTATTTTATGCATCTCCTCTTTTTTACATAAGCCCTTTTTATGTTTAACTTGGCTTATACATGTTGTTTTTTTTTTTCAGAGTATCTGTAGTACCAGCAGTAGTTAGCAAATTAGTCAAGAAAGGTTTCATTGTGAATGTTGAAGAAAATGCTGGTGTATATGCCAACTTTCCTAATAAAACGTATGAAGAGGCTGGTGCAAAGGTAACCAGTTTAAAGGATACATTCCAATCTGGTATGTATTTGTCATAAAATATACTTATTTTGAATTTCATAATATTACTGCAAATAATCAATTCGGTTAATTGTTTTGTTTCAGATATTGTTCTAAAAATCCGTCCAATTATAGAAAATGAACTTGAAAATGTTAGAGATGAAGGTACACTTATATCACTCCTGTACCCTGCACAAAATCAAGATCTAATCAAGAAACTAGCCACTAAGAAAGTTGATGCATTTGGTAAATCTTATTAATTTCTTTTACTGAATAAGATAGGTAGCACGCCTCCGCGGTTACACCCATGTTACCGAAGCATTTTATCAATTCTAAAAAGTATCCTATGTTTTAATCCTAGATATGATTTTTGTGTGATTGAGTAACAAATATCCAAATATACAAACTTCCACATTTATAATATGAGTAGGATTGTTTGAGTAAATTTATATATTATTTCTATTTCTGTTATAGCAATGGATTGTATACCTCGCATAAGTCGAGCTCAGGCGTTCGACGTACTCAGCTCTATGGCAAATGTTGCCGGTTACCGAGCTGTTATTGAGGCCGCGGCGCATTTTCCACGATTCTTTTCTGGTGAGACCAATATTTTATTAACATTTGTTTTAGGAGCATCCTTAAATATGTATTTTAATTTAATGAATTCATCAAGAAAGCTTACTTTTAATAAAGTAATGTCGATTGCAAAATTTGCCTAATTATGCAGATTCAAAACAAGTTTAGAAGGTGAAAAGCATTTAGTATTTTATTTAAAATAGAATTGCAGGAATTAATCGTGAAAAATAAATAGTAGGTACCTACTTATTAAATACTTAAATTAAAAGTATTTTCAAAATACCTATTTTGTATTTAAATCAACCGTAGCGTCATGACGATTACTCAAAATAAAACTTTAAAAATAACAAAAAACATTTTACAACCCCAGCCTTGATAGACATAAATAAGTTTTTGTTTACTTTAGGATAAACTTGTGTTCAACCGGAACATCGAAATAGCTGTTGGAACACATCGATAGGTGCTTGCCATTCTTGCAAAGGGTACAACAAAGTACCCTACCACTAGGCTATGGTTTCCTCACGATGTTTTCCTCCAGCTCATTGTAAAAAGGTCAAGCTCATTGTAGGATTCGAACCCATGACCGCGTTATCCGACCTCACTACCACAGTCATCATCGTATAGAATAACTAGCCATCCCCTGCCCGCTTCGCTGAACGACATCACATTACAAATCATTGAAATTCTCGGCTTTTCTGTAGTATATGACGGTATGTATGTATTATACATACATAGGTATAAATCTTCCTCTTGAATCACATCTATTGCTGGAAACTGCATTAAAATCCATTGAGTAATTCAAAAGATCTATAAGCGAACAGACAGCGGAAGCGACTTTATTTTATATTATGAAATGAAATGTTTATTCATCCAAATAGGACTCTAATGACTTTAATGCACGGTTCGGAAGGTTGCTTTTGCTGAGAAGAGCCGGCAATAAACTCAGAAATTCAAATGTAAAGATATAAGTAATGTTCAGGCCAGATGACGGCTGCGGGTCGCGTCCCGCCATGCCGCGTTCTCGTGGTGGGCGGCGGGGTAGCGGGACTAGCGGCGGCCGCACAGGCGCGGTGCATGGGAGCCGCTGTTCGCGCCTTCGACACCCGACCCGCTGTCAGGGAACAAATAGAGAGTCTCGGTGCACAGTTCATCACTATGGACATGAAGGTCGGACACATTAGTCATGTTTCCATTGTATTCATGATCAATTATACATGTATTCAATATCTCTCAACAGGTATTCAATGTTCAGATATGTACTACATTTGTTAATGCGCCTGCATCGCTATAATAGGCGGCGTGATAGTGCCGTGTCTTCTATCATGAACTATGAATGCGACTCCTATGTCATATAAAGGACGAAGATACAGTCGTACATAGAGACAATAGCCCACTTGCGGTCAAAGTCTGCATATCGTCAACATGCATATCACGTTCCTTAAATAATTGCAGGCTTATTAATCACGTGTCGATATTTATGATTATTTTGGTGTTTCTATTTGTTTTTCAGAGGTGGGTGTACCCTAATCCTAGTGGTTGGGGTGCAGCGTCCACCCTGGCCTTGGCTGCATTCGCCAATGGTAAATTTCCTAGATCAAACGACTTGTTGTAGTGTTAGACAAAAAGTAATCTCATAGTATGCGCTCTGTTTATATGTTTTATTTCGCACATAGCGCTAATATGTAACGTATCTATAATTGAATGAACCACTCCCTGATAAATTTGCTGATACACGATTTGACTTATTCTGCAGTGATACCTTGTTATATATATTTGTTATACCTATCACCAATTGTTTGAGGTGCTATGTTTGCTCTATGATTTTATTTTACTTGTTATCATTATTAAAGTGCATTATAGTAGTATTACAATTTGTTGCAATATTTATTCAGCATGTTAAAATTCAAGGTTTATTTGAGAGACAATATTATTTACAAATATTGAACAATCTATGTGCGAACGTAGTTGCAAGTTAGCTTATAAATAATTTTAAAGATATGTGTAGGAGCAATCCGATAAGCGATTGTATGCTTTGTTCAAGGTCAATGTCGAAAAAACTTGTTTATATGAAAATCAACGACAAACAAGTTTAGAAGATTATTGAACTTTCGGCATGGTTGGGTGGGCTATCTATTACTACATTTTGTATCGGTTAAATTTCTAATGATGACGCTTTACGAAGGTATGTTCCATAATTGTGTCGCGGCCATGATACATAATTCACCATATATCTACTTCATATAACTACCTAGCTAAATGCTGGGGCTAGACCATTTCGGGCGCTCGATGGGCTGATAAAATTTACGTAACATAAACAACCGAACTATCTAGATTTATCGACAAAATGTTAGATGTATGACCTCGTGGCATGTCTAGCGGCATAACTACGCTACCAACTAGTTACTTGCTAAGAATTTAAATTAAAAGGAATTAGAACGTATGCAACACACCTTTAAAGCACCATCATGATCGCTTTGACCTGTTTGCAATTATTGTGATATTACACTGAAAATATTTAGAAGTATAGCACATTAATGCTGCATAAAAATATACAGGAAGAAGGTGCCGGCGAAGGTGGATACGCCAAGGAAATGAGTGAAGATTTCATGAATGCTGAGCGCGCGCTCTTGGGTAGAGAGACCAGGACTTCTGACGTCGTAATTAGCACAGCGCTTATACCTGGGAAACCAGCGCCGCTGCTTATCTTAGAGGTGAATACTAATGGGCGTAACCAAACCACAGTATTGACAAGGCTACCATTTTAAGCATTTTACGAAGCTTATCTATATTTAGACACAGGCAGCATATGCTGACAGGATCCCTTAATTAAAAAAAATACATACTACATATATGGATATCGCCTAAACTACTTTGAATAGGAAGGTGGTAGGTAATTGCGCATTTTGAAAATTTTTGGGGTTAAAAGGGGTGATTTCTTTTGCATAAAAATCTGTATTTTTTATGATGAGTCCACGAATATTTGAATTTAGCTGTCCTTGTTTCTATGATTTCGGAAATTCAACCAATAAGGGGGAAAGGGGATGGAATTTAAGAAAAAAGAATGGATTACCTCGAAATGCAACTCTATTGGAATAAATGGGGCACGTGAAACCGCGGGGCCGAAGGCTAGTAATGCATAATAAGTCAATATAGGCTTTATACCATACACATTCTTCGAATTCATAAAGCTACACCTAAGTAAACATGAGCACTGTAGCATAAGCATGGTTACATTTCAAGTCGAATGTTTTTTATCAGACGGTCATTGACCCTTTAAATTCGCTATATTTAGTTGATGATGACGATGATTTTTGTAGTTCCATACGCCAATCGAGTTCAACAATATATGAACTTCCAATGTAACAGGGCCCTCAACAAAACAAAAAACATTCAATTGGTGGCATATCAGAGACTTATATGTGCTGATATGGTAAATGCAATAAGGGATGAAGCTATACATGTAAATTCAACTGCTTTCTTTGATCAATAATTTTAGATCTAAAACTGGTATATTTGGAACAAAATTGTATGTCTTGATCAAAGGATGCAGTTCGAGACATGGCTCCAGGCAGCGTAATAGTGGACCTTGCCGCAGAGATGGGCGGAAACGTGGAGACCACCAAGAAGGGTGTCATAACTAAAGTGCATGACGTCACACACATCGGTCTCACCGACCTGCCCAGTCGTATGCCGGCGCATGCCTCCACCTTATACGCCAACAATATATCTGGATTCCTGTTAAGTTTAGGTAAGTAATTGTTTAAATGTCTCTTTACAATTTGAATTATATAAACTTGTCTCCGGCCTATTCTAGGTCTGCCTCTTTCATAAAACAACTGCCAAGAATAGAATTCAAACCAGGATAAAGCTCACCATGCGTAGTGTTCCTTGCAATAACCTGTCGTTCTTCTTCAAGTTGCTATACTTTACTAGTTAATGAATTGAGAAATGGTTCAATCTTCCATGTACTTATATAGGTTGTAGTACTACAAACTTAAGGGCAAAATGTGTATATCAAATATACACAAATAACCTCAATAAAAAGGGCACTATTTTCGAGATATTTCGATATTCTTAGATTTTTTTGATATTAAATATCTCCAAAATGGTGACACTTTTACTATCCGACCCACCCACCTATCTCCCCCTAAGTTTGTCATACTACTTACTAGACATCCTGTATATAAAAAAGTGATTATATACTTCTGTATAAAATCAAGAAATCTCAGAAAGTAGTAATGTTACAATCTTAAAATTATAAATTCTAAGAAAAGATTTTGAATGTTCAACTCCTAAAAAACTCGAGTACAGGATATTAATAATCTTCCAAATACAGGATCAAACGACCACTACTACATCAACCTAGAGGATGAAGTGACTCGCGGCGCAATAGTACTGAAAGCTGGTGAATTACTGTGGCCGGCGCCCCCGCCTCCCAGTATGGCGCCCGTGCAAGCAGCCAAGCCGACCGCACCGGCCGTAGTTGAACCACCCAACCCTTTCAATGAAACTTTGAAAGACGCCTTCCTATATTCTACAGGTTACTTTTTAAATGTCATATGCTTTTTCAGTTATTTAGTGAATACGAATTAACTAACAGATCTATCTTAAGAGATATGGGTTATCCAATACTGAAATAATTTTTCGATCCAGTAGTTCCTGAGACTAGCATGTTCAAACAAACTCTTCAGCTTTATAATATTAGTATAGATATGAAACTCCAAAGCCTAATAATAATCGGATAATAAGCATCTATTATCAGGCCCTAGACCCTAATGATACTGGAAGAACCTGTTAATATTTACCTGTACTTTCACAGGCTTAGCGAGTTTGATTGGATTAGGTATTGCATCACCGAACCCAGCGTTTACAACCATGACTACCACCTTAGCTTTATCAGGTATGTTTCTTAAATTGCTCGTTACTTTTCATCAAAGTTAAAGAACAATTGCTAACCACATGTACTATTTTAGGTGTAGTAGGATATCACACAGTTTGGGGCGTAGTGCCGGCGCTACATTCACCGCTTATGTCAGTCACTAACGCTGTGTCAGGAATTACTGCTGTTGGAGGCTTATTGCTTATGGGAGGTGGATATATGCCTGAAACACCTGTTCAGGTAATTATTGTTACCATAGCTAGTCAAATTGTTCGAAACAATGTCCATAATAATATCATGAAATTAGAAAGTGATATTGTGGTTCTTAAGGCGAGTGGGTTATCAATCAAGTTCTACGATATCCTCCGTGTAATAATTGGTGTGAAAATACCATAGATATAGGTATAGCCATAGATATCGGGTCACGTACAAAATCCAAGCTAAATGCTATCCGCGTGAGTATATACTTTTACAGCTACATTTGTTTATTAACAAAGGGAGAGAAATGTTTTAAAACAGTTTTAAGTTCAACCTAATTACAACCATAGCACACAGTAATAAAGTCACAAATCTTCAAAATATTATCTAATAGTTACGATCATTCGTCACATAAAACGAGCAAAGCAATAAACTACTCCTGTCACTTAAAAGAAAAAGACATAAGTTAAAGAACATTTAGTGTGAAATCAACCTTAAAGAGCAACAAATAAAGTATGTTTTCCCGTTATTGCCTTGAGAGCTACTTCGTTTTGTTTCGTTTATTTTTTCTTCTTCGAAGTTTGTGCGTGTGTTGGCGAGTTTGGCCAATCATTTGTAGCGTTGGTAGCGTGGTTTAAAATATGTAATTTTGTTCAAAATTGTATATTATTTGTTAGTTTAAAGCTTAAAATATCACGTATTCTTTATGTTCTTACCGAAAGTAAGATACTCCGGCCTTTAAATTGCTTTTTCGAGCATTATTTTTGCAACTTTAGAATACACACTGCGGCATTGTGAGACGTGTTTGTTTATATTGGCTGTGTTCAAGCGAACTAAACAAAATAAGAGCTCACTTTTCAAATGCGCTCTTATTTACCGAGACGTATTTTTTGTGCCGACCCTAAATCTATAGCTATTGTTGATCGAAGGAAAATACAAAAAATGTTTTTCAGTTTATTAAAAAAGAGCACTTTTATTTTAGTCTTGCGTATGTCATTACTTCTGAGAATTTGATCCTTATTAGCAACATTATCGGATGATGTAATAATACAGGCTGTGTATTTTTTTTCAAATTCATCAGGTTCGATACCTGACTTGAGAAAATATTTTAATAAATAAAAATAATAAAAATTCATTCTGTATATAAAGGCAATCGTTACTGACTGACTGATCTATCAATCACACAGCTCAAATTCGGCACGCAGATAGGTATTATGACGAAAACTCACGCCCTAAGGGGATGAAACGGGGGCCCAAAGTTTGTATGGAGAAACGAGATAATGGGTGAAACGCGGGGTGGAAAGCTAGTCAAATAATAAGGGCATATTCAAAAAGCGTAAGAAATGCTCTTAAAGATCAGCAAATAAATGTACGCCCAAAGACGGTGGTGTCAAAATTATATTTCTTGCAGTGGTTGGCGAGCACAGCAGCCCTCATCTCATTTGTTAACGTATTCGGTGGCTTCTTAGTTACACAGCGGATGCTTGATATGTTCAAGAGGTGTGTATTTTATCCTGAATACTCTGCACTTATTTATTGAATTATACAAATTGTAATGCTATTTTGTAAACACTTTTTAGGCCTACTGACCCGGCGGAATACGGCTACCTTTATGCCATCCCCGCGGCGGCTCTTCTCGGAGGTTACCTTACGACAGCAATGCAGGTATTGATTATTTTATTGAAGGATTTCAAGTTGTCAATATCTAAAGGTAGCATTCGGTTCTTAGCGACTGCGACCATGGTCGCCTGTCGCGGGACGACCCCTAGCTTTCCGATGTCAGCGACGGCGACATCGCCAGGACGCCACTCTTCCCGCAGTTTTTATGGGTGACGGTTGTGTTTTATTGCAGTACGATATGTCGGACAATTTATACGTAGCTATTGGAGGATGAAGAAGATGATGATATTCTTATTATGTTATTATCCATGCCTGCGGAAAAAAGGATGAAGTTTGACTCAATTTTCACATCACACAAACTTTCAGAAAGTATTGTAGGTCGCACGACGGCACTGCCTCCGATGCGACCGGATCGCGGTCGCCACGTCGCTCTCTAGCCACGCCCATCGGTCACGCTATCTTAACATATGCTAGCTAATATATTTTCGACTCTCAGCTAAGTATAGCAAATGTTAAGGGTTTATGCGTGTGCGTGCACGTGCGCGTGCGAAAATGCATGTGTATTAGAATGTGTGTGTAACATGTCCTACTTTGGACAGCGTCCATGAAGGAGATTTAATTTCAAGAGTCTTTCTTTCAACCCAGGGATATCCTGAAGTGCACCAAATGGCGTATCTTGCATCTTCATTATGCTGTGTTGGAGCTCTTGCGGGTCTGAGCTCACAGGGCACTGCACGCAAAGGAAACTACCTTGGAATGGTAAGCACTTACCATTCTATATACAGTAGCGGAAAATAATAATGTCCACCAATTACCTTACTTTTTTCTCTTCCTTTGATATCATCTATGGAGACATTCCATTTTATTCTCTATTTGAACCTAACAAAATGCTAAATTCCTTTGCGAGAATTATATATATAAGTTTTTTACTTGGGTATTATTATCGTTCCGCTACTTTACAAATAATTTTGGAGGTATCTAGCAACCGATGATTAGAAAAGGCATGCATAATTAAGTATTTCAAGTGAACGCAGCTATCAGACTCGGCCCAAGACCCGCTCATTGTAATCTTGATGGCTCTAGCTTCGATCTATTGACCATTGTAATGGCATTGAGACAACAACGAACTCTATTGACAAAATTATTGCATCACCATAGATTTATTATATTACATTTTTTCAAACTTTTATAACTAGTTAATACTTTTATTATTAATAGTCTTGTTAGATGCAGTACTTTTGTCAAGTTTAGGTAAAAAATTTGGATTGATAAACAACACTTGTTTTAAAGGCAAAATTAAGTGTTCACCACTAATTACACATAGCTATTCTAACGAGGCAACTTGGGTTAGGCTCGTCACTTACATAACTTGATGACACTTTAGTAATATGAGGTTGCAAACACAACAAATTGTCTAATTAAAATGTATCTTATGTGAATGACAAAAGGTTTAATATTGTTCAGATCGGGGTTGCGGGTGGTATCGCCGCGACTCTAGGCGCTTTAACGCCTAGCGCTGAAGTACTTGCACAAATGATAGGAGTTGCCGGCATTGGTGGTCTACTTGGAGGCACTATTGCTAAGAAAATTGACATCACTGACCTACCTCAGCTTGTGGCTGGTTTCCACAGGTAAGAAATCCCAATTATTTATTGTTTTTCCGTCTATCTGAGGTTAGACTTAATACCTACCAGTGTAAATTGTAACTTGCGAATGTAGTACGTATCTCTGTCAGTCTTGCATATTATATTTTGAGAAATAACAATGTAATAATTTAAAAACTATTTAAAGCAAGTCTGGTTTTAAAAGACCCGCATTGTGTCAGTGTGAGTAATAAAGGTTGAGGTTGTTGTTGGACTTAATATCTCCCTGAATATGGTTTCAATAGAGTTATTATGTGTAGCACCATCAATATTTTTGATATAGGTATGTTCTGGTAAATTAGTTTATTTTGATGTTAGTTTGGTGGGTATGGCCGCAGTGCTGACGTGCCTAGCCACGTACATGCACGACTTCCCCGCGATGGCGCTCGACCCCACGGCGGCTACACTTAAAACTTCCCTCTTCCTGGGCACCTATATTGGTGGGATCACATTCACGTAAGTTTTTGCTTTTTATTTTACTCTGCTTTTGTTCTAAACATCTTATTTGTCGTCAAAAAATCTTTATAAATATAATAATAAACATATACGTTCTACTGCTTTGATCGATTGATAATGAGGAACTGGTTTATTTTCGATTATTGCATTATTAATATACAAAAATTAGTTTACTGTTGGTCCAAAAACTAGGTCTAGTCTGTCTCGTGGAGACTAAAATATACATAAAACAAAATTACATAGCCGCCATAGATTGTATATACTAGAGTTTAATAATAACTTAAAAACTATAGCGCTTGTTTCATTGGAACAGATAACTTTATTGTTGCATATGATCACTTTGATAAACAACTAGGTATCAGATAAGATAAATATCTATTTAGGTGGTATTTCAACCTTAATACTTTATCTAATTGATGTTGTTTATTTAAATGTCAAAGATTAGATGTTCGTGGATTAACTTTACTGATCATGTAAGCTCAAACTGTGGATGAAGCGTAGGCAATACCGCGAGCTAAGGTATAGCCCACGTTGCCAACATATTCTCCTCATCCTTATCCCACACTAGGTGGGGTCAGAACACCATGTTTTCCTCTTCTACTCCGCATCTCTAGTCGTCTCAGTAGGTACTCACACCTTTCATACGCATATCATTCTTCACGCAGTCCTCTATACCTATCCTATATCCATGCACACTCATAACTCTTTTTTATATGAGCTAAAATAAAATTATATCTTCATTATTATAGGTTTATTTATTTATTTATCCATGGCCAAATGGAAAAAAATAACACCGAATCCTGAATCCTTTTAAGTTCATTGTGTCCGTATGACACAGCCGTTATACTTGGAGACTATTAACATCACATTCATTAAATTTGGAAGCTGTTATTCTATGAACAGGTAAACAATGGTAAAGAAATTGTGTAAATATAGGGTTGGCACTCCATATAATGTAACTGCAGGGTAAAGTAAATGTATTTGCATTATGCACGTGTTATAATTCTGTAGGTGTCAGTCAAAATGCCTTTAGTTGGCGAGATGTACTCTTCATATGTTGTAAAAAGTTCTGTCACCAAAAGCTCAAGCTTATTGTAGTACATATTTGAAACCCACATCACTACCTATCATCTATCGACTTACATTTTATTGATGTCCATATTGTTGGAGCTCATAACTCGTATTACATTGGCAGAAATATCCTAAAAGATGGTTGCCAGAAATAAAAAAAAAACTTGTATTACAGCGGTTCGCTAGTAGCATACGGCAAGCTCCAAGGGTCGTTATCATCGGCGCCACTGCTCCTCCCGGGGCGTCACGCGATCAACGCGGGGCTCCTAATGGGCTCGCTGGGGTGCGGCGGCGCCTTGTTGGCGATGCCCGATGCCCCCGGCCTACCGCTACTCTCGGCTGCCGCCGTTCTTAGTGGTCTACAGGGATTGACACTCACTGCTGCTATTGGAGGTACGTAGTACATCCTCACACTTACACACACTCACGCTCTTCCCCCCCACACTTTTTATTCCATTGCTTAATTTCTCTTGGGCTCGATTTTTCAATCACTGGATAAATCTTGGATAAGCTGTTCGTCTGATAAGTCCATGCAAAAACATTCCATATTAACAGCCAGATATTGCTTATCTAGCCATTGCAAAATCAGGCCTCACTTATATTTTTTTTCTTCCAATATTAATGAAACCAAAACCTAGTTATTACATATCAGTTTTCTTGCGATGGCGTATTCGTGGTCCTTATTTTGGTCTTTACATGATTATTCAGTTTCACTACAGAATCAGTTTACACATTCTCGTCTTTTATTTATAGATGCCAGTTACCTGCAAACTCGTAACGTATTCACACTACTTACAGATATCTATTCAGAAATTAAAAAAATATTGCGAGCTTTATTTGTAGTCTCAAATTATGTGTAATATCTGACATCTCATCTTGGTGATACCATACATTTACCAGCCTCTCGGAAAATGGGTTGATACCTACACGCTACCATCTGACAGCCAACTCTACCACCGCGTGCGCTCATTGTAAAAGCAAGAGTTATGAGTTTGAAGCTGTATGGGCTAAATCCCTTTGCTTGCACTACAATAGAAGAAATAAAATTACACCATTCCATATCTGACAACCTGGCTTCCTGTTGCACACTTCCGTCCCTTTTCACGAAATCAATCCCATAGATTGCAGGAAAGCGAGTGGAAACATATTGTAACAAAACTAGGAATATAAATTGCACTGTTTGTTAATGTTAAATTTGTTGTCGTTAGGTGCCGATATGCCAGTAGTGATCACGGTACTGAATAGCTACTCGGGTTGGGCGTTGTGCGCTGAAGGCTTCATGCTCAATAACTCCTTGATGACCATCGTCGGCGCCCTCATTGGGAGCTCGGGTGCTATTCTTTCTTATATTATGTGCAAGGTAATTGAATTATATTTATTTTTAAAAACCTAACCATTTTTCTTCCAACCAATTTGAGTTGTCATAGTCAAAGTCAAAGTCAAAACCATTTGTTCAGTTTAGGCCCTAGAAGGGCACTTATGAAGGTCGAATTACAGAAGTTACCACCGGTTCGGAAGTCAGCCTTCAACTGAGAAGAACCGGCAAGAAACTCAGCAAGGTTACATTTTTTAAATATTTTTGGACCATCTGACTATATTGGCTTTTTTTTTCAAATGTTTAACAATTTTATTCTTAAACTAATACAAAAATACATAAAAAATTATAACCCGCATTAGTTACCTACATAGTTAACTAAAACAAAACAAAAAAAATACCAATATAATAAAAGCGTAGGTATAAAAAAAATAATTAAAAATGGTAATTAACAATAAAAAACAATGTGTAAGTACTTGTACAGAGTGCAGCTACCTCCAGACATCTTTATCCTCAATATAATGGGCTACCTTATAATAAGCTTTTTCTTTCAAAACTTTCTTTATGTACGATTTGAATTTAGAATCAGTCATCTTGGTAACAGATGCTGGTAATTTATTATAAAAGCGAACACTGTTCCCAAGAAATGACTTTTTAACTCTAGCTAATCTAAAATACGGAACAACTAATTTATCTTTTTGTCTTGTATTGAAATTATGAATCTCTACATTTGATTTATACAAGTCTACATTTTTTCGTATGAACATTATATTTTCATATATATACAGTGAAGGTAAAGTCATAATGTTTATTTCCTTAAATATTTCCTTTAATGATTCACGTGGACCCATACTGTAGATTGCACGAATGGCTCTTTTTTGTAATACAAAGATTGTTTCAATATCTGCAGCAGCTCCCCACAGTAAAACGCAATACGATAAAAGACTATGGAAATATGCAAAATAAACTAATCTGGCCGTCTCAACATTCGTCAATTGTCTGATTTTTCTAACAGCAAATACAGCAGAACTCAATTTACTAGCTAAAGATTGTACATGAGAACCCCATTGTAGTTTATTATCAAGTGTTATACCCAAAAATACAGTTTTGTCAACTAGTCCCAGGCTGCTGTCATCTATTAATACCCTACTGTCTACTTGAATTGAATTTTGAGAACCTTAAATTTATATTATAAGGTGCATAATTTTATAGGCCATGAACAGATCACTGCCAAACGTAATCCTCGGTGGGTATGGAGTGGTTAGCAGCGGATCGGCGCGACCGACCGGCGGCGTACACACCGAACTCAATGTCGACTCTACCGCTGATCTCATCAATCGTTCCTCCAACATTATTATTACACCTGGTCAGTCAAACAATAATTTTACATGCCCTCACGATTAGGGTTACAGCCTCCGCAGATCCAGTGTAGATTAATAAATAATCATTAAAGTTTTATGAACACTAATGTTATATTTCCTTTATGAATAAGATTTTCTATGCAACTGGTGTTAAAAAAAACTTCTAATAAAGACATTTTTCTTTTTTCATTCATATAATGCTCCGAACAAGGTTTTACATAAGTGCTAACGTTCTCTTTGGTTAAAATCATGTTTATTTCGTAGGTTACGGTCTCTGCGTAGCCAAAGCCCAATATCCCATCGCGGAATTAGTGGAAGTCCTCAAAAATGCAGGAAAGAAAGTTCGATTCGCTATCCACCCTGTTGCAGGTAAACATTTTTTATTAATTTGAACTATATTATGTAGGTTCATGTGTTTTACAAAAACCGGTACTAAACATACAATAGGGAATATGCATGTGATTCAAATAAAGGTAATTTTTTTTTAATAAACTAATTAGGCGTCCATGAATATTTTTAGTAAGTACCTAATACTTTATTTTTGAAAATGAAATTATTTTGTAAAACTGTGGGATATTCAAATATTTGAAACGCGACGCCACTGGTCAGTGCGAAAATGACGTTAAAGTCTATGCAACAATGAAATGTCAAAGCTACGGAACCTATAACCCATCCCTACTTGTATGAGACGTGTGTGACGTCAAAGTCCAAGCGCGGTAAAATAGTACCCGGTTCGGACGGCTATTTTTTTAAATACTTTAAATAACTCTTTTGGCGTTGATTTTTTTTTACTTTTGAATAAAAATATTTAAAAAATACATGTACATTCCCTATTCCTTGTTACAAAGTATTGGTTGATATCAGGCCGTATGCCGGGACAGTTGAATGTGTTGCTGGCTGAAGCTGGCGTCCCCTACGATGACGTGTTCGAGATGGAGGAAATCAACGATGAGTTCCCCGAAACTGACCTTGTACTAGTCATTGGTATGTGTATTTCTCTTCAATCCTACTAATATTCCTAGAACAGCTATGAAATGGCTTGAGCATCAAACACAATAAAATGTACGAGTATATTTCTAAAATTAAATCCTGCTAATTAATATTATAAATGTGAAAGTTTGTATGTTTGTTGCTCAAATCTGAACAAATTGAGGGAAGTATGGGGGAGGGAAATAAAAAGAATGGTTAAATTCGTTAAGTATTTATGTATGTTTGTTACTGTAATCTAAGTGAACTTATTAAGATGATGTATTGAAATCCTCCCAAGGCGGGTAAATCTGCGTGGAAGCTAGTAAATTATGTAGCAAAATAAATTCTAGTACGTAATATGTTCAGAAATGTATTAGTTATGCTTCTACTGTCATCAGAAGATAAGATATAAGACAAATAAATCACTAATATCGGGAAGATAGTTCTTCAGTCAGTTATGTATAAGCATTGTTACATGACTGATGTGTTATTTATATTGCAGGTGCTAACGACACTGTCAATAGCGCAGCAGAAGACGATCCCAATTCACCCATCGCTGGCATGCCTGTACTTAAAGTGTGGAAAGCAAATCAAGTTAGTATACATTTTAATGTTTGGTAAATTATTTAACAATATAAACCAGTCGCGTCTTATATAGGATGCAATCTTTAATTATATAGGATTCCTAGGAAATGTGACATATGAGAGTTAAAATTATTAAAAATTATAAATAAATTCTTATAAACACAATTATACAAATTTATTTGATTTGTTTTTAGGTGGTAGTAATGAAGAGATCCATGGGTGTCGGCTACGCTGCCGTCGACAACCCCATCTTCTACAATCAGAACACTTCAATGTTGCTCGGTGACGCTAAAAAGACTTGTGACGCGCTGCTTGAACGGGTCAAACATCTCGCTGCATAAGAGAAAATCCACAGAAAAGATGTTGAAAATATGATTTGGAAATAAGTATATTGTACATACATACTCATTATAAATAATGTATAGCTTAATGTGGGCGAGAAGAAACCTATCCTCTATTAACTATCGTGTGATTAATTTGATAGATGACTCGTTTCACTTACGATAACATTGGGTGTACCTCTGTGTGTATAACAAGTTACAATTTGCTAAGAAGAATAATATAATGTCATCTGTCGAAATCATCAACTGTATTAAACAGAGTAATAGGATACAGCGATAATAACTATATATGTAGTTGAATTTTTATAGGTGATAAGACACAGCCTTTAAAGATGGCTGTGGATAATCCCAAGTGGAAATAGAGCATAAGTAATTAATTATACATTGCAATTTGCATATTATTATGCTCACAACTGACATTTATATTGCCAAAATTTTAAAAGTCTGATTGATAAACAAATTTATAGTAAACATAAACTATTAGAAAAAAATATTATTAAGTTTTATTATGAATGGTATGAACAAATTGTACCTATGTTGCAGTTTTCTACAACAAGTAGAAATAACTGTTATCTATTTTATATATTTAGTAAGATTTATACATTATTCTAGAGTATTTAGTATAATTACAATAATAATTACCCAGTTAAATTGTCAATTAGGTGTTCGTAAGTAAACATCTGGTGCAAAAAATATCCATGGAGATATTACGTGTATACATAAAATGAGCTATGAATAATTTTATTATGATTTGATTAGAATACTGCTGAATTATTTACGCTTGACAGTCTGTATCCTTACTTATTGGTAAAATTACGTGATTAAATATTAATAATAGCTCAAGATAATGATGCATGTACTTTTAAATAGGTAGCTACTTATCCTATTACTATTGAGCATTCGTAAACTTTGTGTTAACCAGATGTCCATTTACATTCCACCTGTGGTTAAATTTGAGTGCATTTTAAAACATTTCCTATATGGAGTCTTGTGGTATATACTGATTACTGATTTAATTAGCTTTAAAAATTAAATTAATTAGCTACAATTGTTTAATTGAATTGAAACATAATATTATTATTAGTGTTTTGTGCATGAACTAGCATTCCATGTTCATTAATTACATAACATTTATTTAATTTATTATATTTTGTATGTTAAGGACGTACTTAGTTCATGACGCTAGATAGGTTTGATGTAAGTCTCAAAGTTCTTATGATAAATTACAACTCTCTGCCATTACAATAAAATATTTCTTTACTCTGTCTAGTATAAGTCATGAATGGAAAAAATATCATGCGGTTTACACGAATTTGGGGAGAGAAGTTTTATTAAGCCCCATGAATACATCTTACATCTATATACAAAATATCAGAACTACACTAAACAGAGTTTATAAATACTTACTTTGTATTTTATGGGATATGAAATTTAATATACATTTTAGAAACGTAAATATTTTTTATTTATACGCTACGACCTTGGATCTCGAAGTTCCCTTTGGTTCCCTGAGAGATTTCCTCTTTATTATCGTCTACCTATCACGTTGGGTTTTATGGTTGTTAGTTTTATAATCGTGCTAAAGTCGGAACGCCTTGAAATGAAAGGAGGGGGGAGTGGTTTAAAGCTCTTAGTGATAAGTCACGAGAATATACTTTACTTCGTGGTCACGACACGATTTCACTAATTTACTTCACTCACTGGTGCACTTCGCAAGTTGCCGCCAAAAAGTCAAGGTGTTGTTTTAGTTAGGGTATGTTCCGATATGCACTACGAGCACTGTAAGGGTCAGTTCACACTGAGACGCGACGCGACGATACTAGAAGGGGCCGCATCGCTGCGTGGTGCAACGTTTTCTGTATTCTCACAATGAAATGTGTATCTTTTCGTGTAGTAAATAAAGTTACATTTTGAGTCGCTCTAAAAATGTGCGCGCACTATCGCGTCTCGGTGTGAGCCGGAATCGCAGTAAACTATGACGTTTACTGCGATTCCGTTCCTTTATAGTTAGCGTCTAGTATACTGTCATCCATCAAAACAAAGTATTATTATGAGGATAAGGGTGAGGGACCCCTCCCTTTGCGAATGCGGTATTGACGAAGGCACTGCTGACCACTTGTTATTTGTTTGTCCCAAATTACAATCTTCCCTTTACAACTTCCTACCCCCAAATATCCCTCGTCCAACTAATATAAAATGTTTGTTATCTCTTGTTGATTCTCCCTTTGTGTATGTTCTATCACAATTTATTAATGTTAACTAAATTAAACTTTGATATTTACTATGTATTATAACCTCACAATATTTATTACCTCTAGGTAAATTCATCACCGGTCAACATCTTCTGATTTGACATTTTTTTTATTACGTTTAGTGGTCCTACTGATCAATCCCCATCGTTTATCTTCAAACACCCTGACACTGGCGGAATTGTGTAAAAAACGCATCTGATGCCAATCTAACAAGAAGTGAAGTGAAGTGACACTAGACTGACAGTGACAGATACGTAGTATTTATATTCTCTTTGGTTTGGTGGGTGACAGCAACTCTTTGGGTGACAGCAAAGAGGATAAAAACACTACGTTTTAGTGACAGAGGTAAATTAAATTCGCAGGTATGTAAAATGTGTTATTAATTCAAAAGCTTTATAAAAATAATTATATTAGCTAGTGTATTACTAAAAGCTTTTTAATTATAGTTAGTTGACTGCTATGTGGTCGTCACAACATTTTAAATAGTTATAATACCACATTTCTTACATGTAGTGCCTATTGTGTGTGATATTATTTGTTATTTTTTATCTTATTTTTACCCACAGCACTTCACACGCTGTGCGGGATGGTACGTTTTCCATATATATATTTTTTTACTTCATTTTTCAAAATATATCTGTCTTCCTGACTAAGAATGCATTGTGTACATATTCTATAAATAAGAATGATTCAGATAGCTTTATGAAATCCTGCCTTTTTTTTAATTGAAAATGAGTAGTGAAACATTTTGATGTTTTCTTATTTTGATGTTTTCTTATTTTGATGCTTTCAGTAATATCATATTTATAAATTCCACTTCAATATTCATAATGTTTTATATTAACCTGTTGGGTACTCTTAGTAAAAATTCTGAAATTGTATAAAAAATATTCAGCCTATATTATCTTTTAGGCTAGCGATAATAAGATGGCGGCACCCAGTAAAACTGCACTCCCACCAAGCAGTGATGAAAATGTGGATGTACTGTCCATGATATACAGGTTCTTCAAAAAGGTATGTCCATATAACATTTAATGATTCTCTAGTAGCTGTACACAAGAGGCATTAGAGGGTTGAGGTGAACACACACTTATCAGAGCCGAAGGAACCGAAAGAATCAAATTTTAGAATTACTTGTATGAAATCCTATGAAACCTCGCACACTCATTATCCGCGCCGAATCAAACAAATAGGTTTGTGAGGTTTCTTAGAATTCCATATAAAGAATTGTAAAATTCGGTTCGTTTGACGCGTTTGGCTCGGATAATTGCGCGTTCACCTTTGATGTGGTATTATTGTATCATATTGTATCTTATAGTCAGGTAGATCAAAAATAACAAGCAATTAAAAGATTCTGTGATTTCCTGTTTCAGTAGGTATGCACAATGATATCAGTTTGATTATCACACATTTGTTAAGTATGCATGTTTCAAGTGAGTCATTGTTGACCTTGAGCAGGTTAGTGTGCTCTGTGAATCATGAGATGGGTATTTAACCTTCATTATAACTTAATAGTTCCTGTTTACCTGTATAACTATTTATATAAATATATTGTTGTTATTGTTTTTTTTATGTTTTCATCAATTTTCATTTTTTTTTTAAATATGTATCAATAACTTAAATCATAATTCCTGAAAATGAGTTCTTTTTGGAAGTACATAGTCTTGGGATGACAAGCCATTGATCAAATTCAAATATTTTTCTTCTAGATAAATGATATTCGTTAATTGATATTGATATGACCTCAATTTAATATAGCTAAGAGGATAACTTCCAGACTTTATATAAACAGGAAGTTTAAAATTTACCTTATGCTTTTCGAATACTGATTATATTTGATATTGAAATAAAATGAAGATGAATTTAATCTACACATTATAGTTAACACTACACTGGCTACAATCTTTAACTTCCAATGTGCATGTACAAAAGGTATTTAATAGTAAAAGGTAATTACGATAATACTTATCAGAAATGAGAGGATTGCCTCATACCCTGGTAAAGTTTACTCAAGGTTTTATATTAATGAGCACACGGACACATTGAATGCTAATGTTAACAGTTAGTATGGTAACAGTGACATCATACTCTAATTATATTTCCCTCGGGACAGGAAATGGTCTGTTTTTCAAAGTTTTATATGGGCCTTGCTGAATACTGTATCTACCATATTAATTTGTAATATAATTGTCAAACTGAGCTGTTTTAGGTAGTCAGTTTTCCAACAGACTTTCAACTAGAGGGTGGTAGCAAGCCAGCCGAGTACTACTAAGTGCCCTACCACTGTGACATGGTTTCCTCACGATGTTTTCCTTCGCCAAAAACTCATTGTAGGATTCGAACCCTCATTTCACTACCACGTGACAATGATACCGCGGTGTCATCAGTCAGCTATCATCGCTTTAGAAATATTGATATGCAATTGTTGATAATAGATAGAGAATTGAGAGGTAGTAGAGAATTAAGAAGAAATATGAATTGGTGGTAGAGTCAATTGTAACGTTCATAAGTGCCTTACCAGGGCCTAAACTGAATAAATGAGTTTTGAGTTGAGTTTGAGAATAATTTTCATGAAGAAATATTTTGAACGAGAATCAAAGCTCGCAACATTAGCGCATCGAGGTGATCGGCATCGCGTCGGACCATACGGAGCGTAGGACTTCATGCTTTTGTATTGATTCCTATATAGTAGGGGAGGCATTGATGCTAAATTTGTAGTTACTCGAGCGTCTTTGGGACCTACTGGAATTTGAAGATTAGGTGGAATAAAGAAAAAAAGGTTATGTGATATTTTCCCCTTCAGCGGTGGGGGGAGCGTCTACAGGGTTTCAAAAATGTAAAAAAAAACAGTCACCAAGAAATACTCGAGCGCGTCAGATATTAATAGGGTAGTCGCGCCACGTCTGTCTGATAACGGAAAAATAATAATCTGCCGTTTTGCGTGGTGGGGGTGGCCGTACGAAGGGGTCGAAAATATTTTTAAAAAAAATTTACTCGAGCGCGTCAGACATTGATAAGGGATGTTAAGTGAACCCTCCAGTAGCTCCTATTTTAAAGACTGACGATTTGGACGCGACCATCAGTCAGGGCCGATTTTTGAAAATGCAAAAAAAAATCGTGACCTTGATTTACTCGAGCGCGTCAGATTTTTATACAGGCGGTTCTTCTTGATGGCCTTGTTGTACTGACCCATAATCTGACAATTATGTTGAGGGATTTCCTTAATCTGACGGTTTGAAAAAAAAAATATGTAAAAAATATCGAAATCTCCAAAATGGTTCAAGATATCGAAAAAATGTTTGTACAAAAGTTGTAGAAAATTTAACCTTCTACAATATTTATTATGAATACATATACCAAAAAACCCATAGGAAACGAGATATTTGCAATAAATGATTTTTTGACCTTTGACCTTGAAAAATCAGTAGTCGCGGGCACCCTAAGATAAGTAGCTTTTGAGACAAGTTTTAGGGTGTCAAAATAAAGGTTTATACAAGTTAATAGCTGACTATTTCTCATTCTGAGGTGAAACTCATAATATTCCTGGACTATACACTTAATAATGATTTTAGCCACTTCGGCTTGTGCAAATCGGCAGATTAAGATATTTCCGTGATTCGTGACTAATTTCCTTCAAAATAAAAAAAAACCCAATCGCGCTCGAGAAAATCCAGGTGACGTTTTTTTTTTGCAACTTTGCGAGTCTCCAATTTTCTTTCGTCACGCCCAATTTGTCAGATTATTGAAATGTACACTATTTTGCATGTAACTAACTTACCTTACCTTAATCTGACGCGCTCGAGTATTTCAAACCATCGATTTTTTTTTACTAATCTGACGGGCTACCCTAGGCGTTCGACACTACATAGAAGGCTCAGATTTGGTGAGAGTACTTCACAAGGTGCAAGGTTGCCCCCCTTATGTTAATCTGACGCGCTCGAGTAAATCCCGAAATCCCCTATTCGCCTCCCCTACCATAGACCTGCGTCCAATAGTTCGACAAATCGGCGCCGGATGATGTCATTCTGAACATGCCGTGCCATCGACGTCATCCGTAGTAACTAGTGCTACCACATATTTAAGATACTTGATTTACGATATTTTTGAGATATACGATATAAAATAATTTGGTATCTCACGATTACTTAATTAAAAATATCGTAGAAATTTGAAAAATTTATTCATTTATGTTTTTTTTTTTTAAGTAGGTACACCATAGTTTTATGATTAGATCTAATGGTAGGGGAGGCGAATAGGGGATTTCGGGATTTACTCGAGCGCGGCAGATTAACATAAGGGGGGCAACCTTGCACCTTGTGAAGTACTCTCACCAAATCTGAGCCCTCTATGTAGTGTCGAACGTCTAGGGTAGCCCGTCAGATTAGTTAAAAAAAAACGATGGTTTGAAATACTCGAGCGCGTCAGATTAAGGTAAGGTAAGTTAGTTACATGCAAAATAGTGTACATTTCAATAATCTGACAAATTGGGCGTGACGAAAGAAAATGGGGGGCTCGCAAAGTTGCAAAAAAAAAACGTCACCTGGATTTTCTCGAGCGCGATTAGTTTATTTTTTATTTTGAAGGAAATTAGTCACGAATCACGGAAATATCTTAATCTGCCGATTTGCACAAGCCGAAGTAGCTAAAATCATTATTAAGTGTATAGTCCAGGAATATTATGAGTTTCACCTCAGAATGAGAGATAGTCAGCTATTAACTTGTATAAACCTTTATTTTGACACCCTAAAACTTGTCTCAAAAGCTAATTATCTTAGGGTGCCCGCGACTACTGATTTTTCAAGGTCAAAGGTCAAAAAATCATTTATAGCAAATATCTCGTTTCCTATGGGTTTTTTGGTATATGTATTCTTAATAAATATTGTAGAACATTAAATTCTCTACAACTTTTGTACAGATATTTTTTCGATATCTTGAACCATTTTTGAGATTTCGATATTTTTTATATATATTTTTTTTCAAACCGTCAGATTAAGGAAATCCCTCAACATAATTGTCAGATTATGGGTCAGTACAACAAAGCCATCAAGAAGAACCGCCTGTATAAAAATCTGACGCGCTCGAGTAAATCAAGGTCACGATTTTTTTTTGCATTTTCAAAAATCGGCCCTGACTGATGGTCGCGTCCAAATCGTCAGTCTTTAAAATAGGAGCTACTGGAGGGTTCACTTAACATCCCTTATCAATGTCTGACGCGCTCGAGTAAATTTTTTTTTTAAATATTTTCGACCCCTTCGTACGGCCACCCCCACCACGCAAAACGGCAGATTATTATTTTTCCGTTATCAGACAGACGTGGCGCGACTACCCTATTAATATCTGACGCGCTCGAGTATTTCTTGGTGACTGTTTTTTTTTACATTTTTGAAACCCTGTAGACGCTCCCCCCACCGCTGAAGGGGAAAATATCATATAACCTTTTTTTCTTTATTCCACCTAATCTTCAAATTCCAGTAGGTCCCAAAGACGCTCGAGTAACTACAAAGGAGATGTTTCATTTTTGGACTGCACATTGTACACATATTAAAAATAAGCTAAATAATTATTCAAACCGATAAAAAATATCTCATTTTATTTTTGTTATCGATAAACGCTGTACAAAAATATTTTTTATTACTAACAAATATTTCACAGGGCAACATAAACCGCCATATTGCACAAACGCAAGTATTATGTATTCTACCTGGATAGGAAGCTATCCATACCAATCTATCAATTGCGAAAAAGATAAAGATAACAACAACGTTAGGACAAATCTCTCTTTCTAACCCTACTTCCCTTAATGAAAGAAAGAGAGATTGTCCCAAGGCAGTTGTTATCTTTCCCTTTTTCGCAATTGATAGGTATTTGCTTTAAGTATGTATATAGAGTTACCTATCCATTTAGTATACATATTTCTTGGATGTGACAGAAAGCTCAGCGCGAAACTCGAAAGCCACAATTATTGCTCTCATTTATTCTAGCTTGTATTTGTTGCTTGTATTTGTTTTTAAAATATATAAATGATCTTCCAAAAATTACAAGACATAAAATGGTTCTCTTTGCAGATGACAGCACAGCTATTGTAGAATGCAATAATCCAATTAATTATCAAAATGACATTAATAATTCTCTCTTGGACATCATAAAATGGCTCGACAATAATAATCTAGTAATTAATTTAAAATAAAACAAAAGTTATGCATTTCCACCTAAGGCGTGTTAGTTCAAGTAGATATAAATATTACCTATAAAGATTGCAAAATAGAAGAAGCAAGTAGTATTAAATTCTTGGGTATCATAATAGATAATAGACTCACTTGGAAACCTCACGTTGAAGAGATGTGTAAGCGATTGAGTAAATCTGCATACCTACTTTCTCAACTGTCCAAAAAAGTAAATACTGAGACTCTACGAACAGCGTATCATGGACAGTCAACAGATAGGAAGCTGGTGTTTAGGTTGCAAAAAAGTTGCATAAGGTCAATGTGTGGTTTAAAAATAACAGATAGTTATATGGCATATTTTAAATCATTAAAAATATTAACCCTTCCAGCGTTGCATATCCTGGAAACGGCATTGTTTGTCAATACAAATCCACAACTCTTTGAAAAAGTCTCAGATTCAAAGAAAAAATCAATTCGTGCTCAATATGTGAATCAACTGTGCCATGTAAAGTGTAAAACGGCTTTAATGCATAAGAGCTTTTTTGGTATAGCTCCTAGAATATTTAATAAGATACCTGACATAATAAAATGTATGCCCTTACAAAAATTCAAAAAGGAATTGACTAAGTTATTATTAGACAAATGTTATTACGATATTGATGAATTTTATATATAATTATGTAATTATGTAAATTTCATGATTTTATTATAATACTATTTTAATTTTCATATATACTTCTCTTATCAAACCATATTTTGTATGCCTTTCATGGCAAAACATAGCGCACACAGATCTTTTTACCTATGTTTCACAAAATAAATGTTTCTATTTCTATTTCTTGTATTTTGATGCGTTTGAGTTCTAGATTGCACAAGAAACGAGTATTTGAATTCGGACTTTGTGTCCAGCAAGATGTACAAAACAGATTCGACTTTCACATAATAATAACTTAATGCAATTTCTTCTCAAAATCAATAATTTAAAGATTTAATTCAGTAACTTGGTAGTAGGTATAGTATTTATTATAAAAGTAAAACTGGGTGGTGAATCGGTTGTATGGATAAGTCAATAAATCAATTGTACCTATTGTAAATATGTTCCTTGCTATTGTCAGTCAATCAATTTATCTATCAAAGAGGATAAAATTATCTATTTTAATAATATTATCAATGTTGTATTTCATGTCAGTTTGACAGTTTGACGTAATTGTAATCGTCGTCGCCATTTAAAAAACATGCAATGAAATTGCCATTAAAAATGTCGAAACATGCCTTGTACATGAAAACAACGTAAAATTATTAGAAATAAGTATTTTTCTCATGTTTGATTTATTTTTCCACGACTTTTAGTCAAGTGTACAATGTGCAGTCCAAGACTCCATACAAATCTGAAACATCTCCTTTAGCATCATTGCCTCCCCTACCATAATGCTCATATCCAAATACGCTTGTTTTTATAATTATACCACCAATGATCTGAAATCTACATTTTCACAAAACAGTAGGTACCTATCTGAATTATTTTAACCAATAGTTTTGATTATCCATACTTCCATACTAATATTACATATATATGTTAGAAAGTAACTCTGTTTGTCAGTCTGGCTATATCTGCTGCGTTTTCACGGCTGAACCGACTTAAATTTTTTACACAAGTCTGTCAAGCACGGGTTTGATTGAAAAAGGTAGAATCAGTAACTATACCCATCGGCAATACAGCCGAAAGACGCTCCGATGCCGATCAATTGGACACTTATGTCAAGACCTACGAAATTACTTATTCGTAGGTCAAGACTCAAATAGATTGCATTTTTCAAGAATTAACAATAGGTTCCACTTATTACATTTTTCAAGAATTAACAATAGGTCCTACTTATCCTACTAATATTATAAACGCGAAAGTTTGTATGGATGTTTGTTACTTTTTCACGCAATAACTACCTACCTACTGAATGAATTTTAATGAAACTTGGCAGACAGGTAGATCCATATCCTGGAATAACACAGGATACTTTTTATCCCGGGAAATGATAAGATCCCTCGGGAACGCGGATGAAACGGCGGGGCGGAAAACTAGTATTACCTATATAATTTAATGACTTATGTTTTTCATACTGTTCATAATTTGATAGTTACGTAAAGATAAAAATACTAAAAGTAAAAAAAAATGGTCTACCAAACTGATAAGGTTAACAAAACTATTTTCTGTTATCGGAATTGATATAATTACTTAACAATAATTAGAATTATAAAGCAATATGATAAGGAACATAATCCAATTAGGTAAATTATCATCCAGATTACTGCGATAATTATATGGCTATTTACACTTTGCTATCCATTGTTGCAGGTGTCAATGGTGGGCGTGGTGTATTTGGTAGGTTACATGCAATGGAGTGTGGCGTGGCTGATTGGGCCTGTTGTACTGTCTGTGCTCCGTGATCAATGGCGCAAGGAGAGCGAGTACAGACGTAACCTAGCCAAAGTTGCTGCACTTTCATCAGAAAAAGATGTGGTTCTTGCTAAATTGTCTGATCTCCCCGCGTGGGTTAGTATTTTTTTTTATGCCACTAGTGACAACGTGGCAGGCGGGTCACCTGATGGTAAGTAACTATCGTTGCCTATAGACATTTGCAATACCAGCGGGATTGCCTTTTGGGCAACTGGCTCTCAAGTGCAGCTGTCGGAACACACCGATAGGTGCTTGGCGACAGATTTTTAACTTGAGGGTGGTAGCCAACCAGTCGGGTACTAGAAAGTACCCTACCACCGAGCTATGGTTTCCTCACGATGTTTTCCCCAACGAAAGCTCAAACTCATTGTAGGATTCGAACCCACGACCCTCGCTGCGGTATCCAACGTCACTACCACTGAGCTATCATCGCCTTAAATATAAACCCTTTTAATATACCAATAAGGTTTATGAATTATGATAGTTATATCACAACGACTACCTACACACATCAAAAAAAGTTTGTGATCCCCAGCATAAGCTAATATAATTTCTTAGACTGAACTTTATCAAGAAAAAAAATTTTGTTATGTATTTTCTTTAAATAGAAATAGGTGCCTTGTTTGAAATTAAAAATATTTTCAAAGTGATCGCAAACTTTTTTTGATGTGTGTACAACGTAAATATTGACAAGTATTAGTATATTTAAATTTTACAGGTTTTCTTTCCTGATGTGGAACGTGCTGAATGGCTAAATAGAGTAAGTATGTTCAGTATTTTTTCCTTATGCTTAAACAGGCAAATCTTGTGTTAAATTGTCCTAATCGCTACTATCGCAGCTCTTAGTATGTGGGCTGAATCGCGGTCATTGCTAGTTGAGTTTATTTCCAACCAGTAACATGCAAATCGAATGATTCATGATATAGCCTCCTACACTTTCAACTCCATCTCAAGTGTTCTGTTTATAAACTGCTTATGTCAAAATGTGAAGTAGGTAGGTAGTTACATTTGATCAAGAATCAATAATATGTACATCTTTATGTTTTGCTCTACTTATTTATTTCCCATTCCAACATATTTTCACGTTTTTGTGGTAACAATTGTACAGACCTTCATTTTGACTTATACTTACATAATAAGTTAATAGCTAGTTTTTTAATGTTATCTCTCTGTTTGTAGATTCTTCTTCAAGTGTGGCCTAATGTGAATAGTTATGCCAAAAATCTGTTAAAAGACTCCATCGAGCCAGCCGTAGCGGAAAGCTTGGCTAACTATAAACTGAGCGGCTTTAAATTCGAGAGAATGATTCTCGGCACCATTGTGAGTATACGATTATGAAATACTTTGTCTTATCTCCTCCCATTAATAAGTCGATTGATCATAACTGCTGCTATACCTCCTCGAATACTAATATTATAAATGCGAAAGTGTCTCTGTCTGTTACCTCTTCACGCTTAAACCGCTGAACCGATTTAGATGAAATTTGGTATAGAGATAGATGGAACCTTGGAGAAGAAAATATATGATCCCTCGGGAACGCTGGTGAAACTGCGGGGGACAGCTAGTAACAAAATAAATAACAGAACTGTAGAGTATAACTAACCGAGACAATGTTCTAATACTTCATTTTAATGTTTTTCTTTGATATCTGAACAATACAGCCAGGTAAGTTTAATAGCGCCATATTTTTTAATGTACTCATTAAAGTGATAAGTGTTATTGTTTCGCAGGCACCTCGCATTGGCGGCGTCAAAGTGTATGATAAGAATCTCTCGAGGAATGAAATCATCATGGATGTTGATTTGTTGTGAGTTTTCTGTATCAAACTTCAATATTTTTATCGTTCCCTACATTGTAGTTACGAACATTTTTATGTTTCACAGTTATGCAGGTGACTGTGATATATCGTTTGTTGTCCAACGGATTAGAGGAGGCATTAAAGATCTTCAGGTATGTACCAGAACAGATCACTCCTCACTTATTTGCCTTTAATTGTAATTCATCTTCACCTTGTTTTCGACCACAATCTTACAATGATATGGCAGAAAGAAAGTGCTGGTAGGTACACTAAATTCCAGAATGAAACTGACTCTAAAGTGCTGCTGTGGGAATACACCGATATAAACGACAACTATCAAATCCTTCCAGCTAATTAAACATCCATCTTTGTATTAATTCCCTTTGTAGATCCACGGCATGGTCCGCATAGTGATGAAGCCTCTAATAACAAAGATACCTTTGGTGGGTGGACTGCAGATATTCTTCCTCAACAACCCGTCTATTGACTTCAACTTGGTAGGCGCTGCTGATGTGCTCGATATGCCAGGATTAAGGTAGACATACGTAGTGTATTTTTTCAACCACGTACCCTTTATGTGACTATAACCGTTTATAGGATTCTAAGGGATTCTATTAGTGTTATTGTTTTTTTTTTAAATTAATTCCTTTGTGGGTGAAATAGAAGTAAAAAGGCACGATTTCGCGAAAGCTAGTAAGTTATTAATAACTGATCGGGACTATCGTGTATCGATCATAATTAGAACCAAGCACGATCGAGCCATTTTCATAAAAAATCGATAGGTGGTTATACATTATTCCATTTTTATTTTCAGTGATATCTTGCGCCGATGCATTGTAGAACAAATAGCTAATATGATGGTATTGCCCAACAAGTTGCCCATCAAGTTGAGCGATGAAATACCTACCGTAGATCTACGCATGCCCGAACCTGAGGTAAATCATACAATTCAGATTACAATACGATTAATGTGTTCTTGTACCTACGTTTATGATTAAACTGCTCTTAGTATGGGTACATATTATAATTACTTTACGTTTTATTATACCACTATAATGACCATAAAAATAATGGTATATTGTTCTCCATTTTCATTTACATTTATTGTATAATTTCAGGGTGTGCTTCGTATTCATCTTGTACAAGCTCAGAATCTCATGAAGAAAGATGTGTCCATGCTTGGTAAGCTTGACATCCAATTTGATTATATTATAATACTAGCTATGTACCCTAGATATATTCGTCTTGCAGGGATAAAAGGTCTTGATTACTCCCTGAAAACTCCTCTACTTGTTAATGAAAGTTCACAGATGATGTATTGCTGTTGCCGCTATAACAAAAAAATACTTAAAATAGAATATTATATTTAAAAAAAAAAAACAAAATTTGTACAGAACCCTCGGTGCGCGAGTCCGACTCGCACTTGACCGGTTTTGTTAAAATTCAAATGAGTCATCCCAGCAATGTAACATTCGCCCCACGGGGCGTGTTACATCGCAATATGGCAAGTTTATACATACGATACTGCGATACGGCCTAACGCAACATGCCCCAATGGGCATCACGCAGTTTGGCCCCACCAAAATAACTGCTGCGCCTTGCTCGTGCCAAAGAGGTTAAATTCAAGATGAATAGCTTATTTAAGATTGGGAACACAACAGTAATTTAACTTGGCGCTATTTTAATGCTTACAGGTAAGGGTAAGTCGGACCCGTACGCAATAATAACAGTGGGTGCGCAGCAGTGGAAGACCAAGCATATCGACAACGACGTCAACCCTCGCTGGGACTACTGGTGCGAGGTGAGCCAATACATCCCTCTTTTTATATTTTATTTTTGCACCGGTTAAGGTTACCTTACTCGTATCTATTTTTTTTATTTAATCGTAGACGTTAGCTTATAAGTTTATATAGAGAACACTTTTTATTAAACAATGTTTTTAATTGTAGAATTTTACGCTTTAGTTAATTAATCTGGTTTTGGATGATTTTGGTAAGTTATGTTTGAATTCTCGGCTCATTTCTGATACGAATAAACGTTATGTGATATTTGACATTGCACGTATCATTGACATGTCACAGTTTCTCATTGTGACGAGAAATGTTATATGTACCATCACTAAACGTGGAATGTTTCTTCGCACTGATTGGAATAGCAAGATAATGCACCTCTTCGCAACTCTACCTTTTAGACTACTAATAAGATTTCGGAACATTGTAATAGCAAAGTGATTTCAATATGGCGAATCATTTTGGTAGATACCGGCGTCCTCATTTTAAAGGTTTGCAATCATAACGTGTTGGAGTGTATTGAAATGAGGGAGCAGTTATGTTATTAACAAATTGGGAAAATTACTTTGGATTGACAAGCGAAATTCATAGTAAATTGAGTTACTAGTTAACTTCGAGGGAACCAGAAACCAATTCTTGCAGAGAACCTTGTCAGTCTAAAAACGTGTCTTGCTATTACAATAAAAGGAGATTTTGATCAGGAATGAGCATGGGCGAGCGACAACACCATTACGGCACTTGCGATGTATGTTTACCATTTACTTATCTAACATTTCTGTTTTGATTTATATTATTTACTTGTGTTTATGTAAAGTGTTTAATAGTAGTATTGAATGAGATAAATATTCGATAAATGCCTACTAACTAAAATAAATTTTGAATTCAAATCCGGAATTAGAGAATATGAAATAAAGCCTTTTGTTTTTAAAACAAAGGTATTTATCAGAGAGATACCTATTTAAAGATATCATTTACTTAATTCGTTGTTACAAAATTAAATGGAAATGAAACATTATAGTTGCATTTTTTCTATCAGAACAATTATCTCGTTTGGCATATTGAAATGGTAAACAAACTTCTTTATCTATCATTAAATATATTTATGGTATTTAGTAATATTGTACTGAACCTTAATTATACCATATTATATTAATTACATTATATTATGCTAAACATAAGCAGCATCATAGAATTGGCTTACCGAATGTATTTTCGAATTTCAAAAATTAATCATAACATGGTTTACCTAATTCAATAACATTTTGGTTTTTTTGTGACAAAGTTATTTTATGGTAGGGGAGGCGAATAGGGGATTTCGGGATTTACTCGAGCGCGGCAGATTAACATAAGGGGGGCAACCTTGCACCTTGTGAAGTACTCTCACCAAATCTGAGCCCTCTATGTAGTGTCGAACGTCTAGGGTAGCCCGTCAGATTAGTAAAAAAAAATCGATGGTTTGAAATACTCGAGCGCGTCAGATTAAGGTAAGGTAAGTTAGTTACATGCAAAATAGTGTACATTTCAATAATCTGACAATTTGGGCGTGACGAAAGAAAATTGGAGACTCGCAAAGTTGCAAAAAAAAAACGTCACCTGGATTTTCTCGAGCGCGATTAGTTTTTTTTTTATTTTGAAGGAAATTAGTCACGAATCACGGAAATATCTTAATCTGCCGATTTGCACAAGCCGAAGTAGCTAAAATCATTATTAAGTGTATAGTCCAGGAATATTATGAGTTTCACCTCAGAATGAGAGATAGTTACCTATTAACTTGTATAAACCTTTATTTTGACACCCTAAAACTTGTCTCAAAAGCTACTTATCATAGGGTACCCGCGACTACTGATTTTTCAAGGTCAAAGGTAAAAAAAACATTTATTGCAAATATCTCGTTTCCTATGGGTTTTTTGGTATATGTATTCATAATAAATATTGTAGAAAATTAAATTCTCTACAACTTTTGTCCAAACATTTTTTCGATATCTTGAACCATTTTCGAGATTTCGATATTTTTTATATATATTTTTTTTTCAAACCGTCAGATTAAGGAAATTCCTCAACATAATTGTCAGATTATGGGCCAGTTCAACAAGGCCATCAAGAAGAACCGCCTGTATAAAAATCTGACGCGCTCGAGTAAATCAAGGTCACGATTTTTTTTTGCATTTTCAAAAATCGGCCCTGACTGATGGTCGCGTCCAAATCGTCAGTCTTTAAAATAGGAGCTACTGGAGGGTTCACTTAACATCCCTTATCAATGTCTGACGCGCTCGAGTATTTTTTTTTTTTAATATTTTCGACCCCTTCGTACGGCCAACCCCACCACGCAAAACAGCAGATTATTATTTTTCCGTTATCAGACAGACGTGGCGCGACTACCCTATTAATATCTGACGCGCTCGAGTATTTCTTGGTGACAGTTATTTTTTACATTTTTGAAACCCTGTAGACGCTCCCCCCACCGCTGAAGGGGAAAATATCACATAACCTTTTTTTCTTTATTCCACCTAATCTTCAAATTCCAGTAGGTCCCAAAGACGCTCGAGTAACTACAAATTTAGCATCATTGCCTCCCCTACCATTACGAGTAGCGGTGAATAAGATTTTGTTTTCCTTACTTATTTTTGTCGCGCGCATACAGGCGCGTATATTGCAATCATTGGGGCAAGCGTTGGAGATAGAGGTGTTCGACCGAGACGATGGCAACGACGACGACAAGCTCGGCAGGTGAGTACGCGCTCGCTTGCGGCTCAGCTCAGCTCGGGTGGTAGCGGCGCGTGGTGGGGGCCTAAAGGTTGTGGAGCTACGATCGGTGGTTGTGCACGCTTCACGCATACAAACTGTAGCCAAATGTAGAATTAATATGAGACTGAAAGACACAGTGAAATTACATTACATCACATGGTTTTCAATTTGCAGCTGAATATTAGTTAGAAAATCGTGTATGTGGAGTTTATGATGCACTGTGAACTTCACGATTTCTGGAGGATTAATTTTGCCACGTTTGCAGCATCATATCGGATTTGATTAAAAAAGCGGTCAAGTGCGAGTCGGACTCGCGCACCGACTTGTACATTGTTACAACTTGTAAATTGTTCTATCATAACGGGAATCGAGTCAATATATTCCGATTATGTTGTTTTTTTTTAAACGAAGTAACGTAACTATTTTACGGTTTTCTATTTTTTTTTTTAGTTTAATATATTGCTTCTTGCCAAGTTTAATGGTTCTAGGTCAACGGAAGCCCTATAAGTTTGGATTCCCTTGCGAGAGTCCAAATATGCGGCCTAATAAGCATAAATGGCCGTATCTTTACCAAATGTTAGACTATAATATAAGAGTGGATTCAATGTAAAATTTAATTAAAATTGGGAATTGAACTCTGATTATAAATATACCTGAAACTGCAAATGTGGCAATAATATCCCCCCCCCCCCCCCCCCCCGTAATAATAAGCTAATCATTAACTTACTCATCTTAATGACGCAAGGGTGTTTTAAATGTGAAGTATCATAAATCACGATTCTTGGAGTAAATTGTTTTTTGTAGGTATAAAATGCTATGAAATATAAAACGTTTGAAACATCCTTCTATTTCTAGCTTCTAGAACTTACGCTTAAAGGCATGGTGAATGGGAAGGTAGATGGTATTTGCACTTAGCTTGTAAGTAATTAGATGATTGGTGATTGCAGGTGGAGGTAAGTGGTATCATATACTTTACACAATTCTGTCCTATTACCCTTATTTTTTATTAGTAAAACTTTGCCTTATATCTTACCTTTAAATTATATTTTAACCTTTTATCTATTATTTTCTTCTCAATTCTATTATAGATCACTGGTAATTAAAGTTTGTTTTCATAATTATTATAAATAATTTAAAAGCTGAAAGACAAGAAGTACTTCTGATTTTGTTATGCCTTATCCATATCGCGCTATGCAAACATTGTGAAATCTATGGTGAAATAATAAGATATATTATGTATCAACGATATTCAGTAATAATACTTTATTAGTCTGGTGAAATCCTACCCTCTATTGACTTTATAGAAAACTAATATGTCGATAAATTATGTATTTGTCCTAAGGCGATAATAAGTTCGCGGAAGAGTCAGGTGCTGCAGTGCGACCTGTGGGACTGGGACCCGGGGATGGGCATTCAGAACGATGATTATCTCGGCAGGTCCGTCTCAAGACGCTAGCTAGTGCTTTGTCACCATAGCGGCATCAAATTACAGTGTTTTATTTTTCTTTGTTTTTGCAAAGTGGTTTTTAGTATCACCTTGAATATTTGGAGATTCATTACCAATATTTGATACAATTTGCTTTGAAAAAATCGTTCATGTTGATTAAACACTCTGATGTAATCTTATTCAAGTCCAGATTCAGTATTTGTTTTACTCTTCCTGGTGGTATTAAGAAGCATGTCGTTTTAAGATGGTTTCTAACGTATATTTTTGGTGTTCTATTTTTCATTGCTAATAAATACGTGCATAATTTTGTGGCATATTATATTAGATTAATCAATTGGGTTACATCGCAGAGTAGATCAGCGACTGATAGGAGATATATAATTTTATTAAATAATTTATATTATTTATTTTATATAATCTTTTCAAATATTATCTATATAAAACGAATAAAATTTACTTACACGACAAGCACTACGACAATGTACATACATTTATAACGCTACTAAAATATATAATACTCTAATGACAGCTTTACGTGTGAAGTGTGTTGTGTTTGTAATATGGTGGGTTGTGACAGTCAATGCTTCGAAGCAGCGCGACGCGCGCAGTTGTGAAGCTATACGACTGGGACCGGGCGGGCCGGGACGAACACCTTGGCAGGTCTGTCGCCGCCATTATGTACCACTGTGCCAATGCCAATGGACTGTTCTGTACTTGTCTATCAATATACAATAACACTTATGTCCACTACACAAGGCTCAACTTCACCTCCAATCAGTAGACTAGTAGGTACTGTAAAGAAAAGGCATTTTGGGATTGCTAATTCTAATCTATGAGTTCTACAGATTTTATGCGAATTTGGGTCGTGAGTTTGAGGGCTTAAAGTCGCCTTTAATCGCGACCAAAGACATTCACTGCAGATGTTTCGATTGACTGTCACTGTTCGTCTTGCTAACACAATTCGTACTGTCAACCAACACTGTACTTACAATATTCATAAATTGCACACGCAGTTTGTATTCACATGTACATATCTTACTTCCAATAATTCGTCTAGTAAGTTTGAGTAAATTTTAATTGGTTTACATATATTATTCATATTTAATTATAAATGTGTCATGCATACGATAATCGAAATAATTATAACACTATATACACCCATAATTCAGATTAATTAAATACTAAATTACTTAAAACCGTAAACGCACATTACAATCATAAGCTAACAAGAAATTTACTTTATAATTTTGCAAATATGTATAATCTGTTCAGAGAGAAAGACTAGTACGGGAATTGAGGGACACACAGCGTCCTTTTTCATCCACCAAAGTAACTATGATGTACAATATCTTCATCATCTACATCTAACTCATTTAATAACAATATTTTATAAACGGTTCCATTAACTACTTATGAGGATCACTCACTATAACATTAATCATTAAAATTATTTTATAAGCCAAAAATATGTTTATTGGACGGTTCCAATAGTGCGTCCTGGTCTCTTTTTCATAACTGTGCAAGTGTGAGTGCATGGTATTAGTCATTCTCGTTGGACCTACTATAGATATGTAATGCTCATTATTTCGGCTTGGCTTTCACTAACTCAACTACATGTGTACTAACTCATATAGTAAACAAGCTAATGAACACATTTCCTCAACAATAAATCATTGCAATACGTCAACGCAGAATTAATAAATGCATTAATGCTGAATATTTGTTTACATTTCAGATGCTCGCTAGATATCTCGCAAGTTGTACGTTTTGGTCGCCTTGATACGGTAAGTTGTTTTAACAACGTACGTATTCTATATAATATCAAATACAAACATTCTAAGCAGATATAGGTACCTACTAATCTAGTAATAATTCACCATGTTAGTAAATGCCTGGTATTGTAATTGACTTTAAGACATTGTAATAAGGTGTACAACACATGATTGCCAATATGTTGTGCCCCTGGTATGTATATAGGCGACGGTAGTCACTTACCATCAGGTGACCCGCCTGCCGTCACTTGTGGTATAAAAAAATAATCGTATCAGCTATAGAAATATGTATTATTTCAGTGGCAAACACTTCAACAAGCGAAACATGGTAAAGTGCACTTGCGACTATCCTGGCACCGTCTTACTTCTGACGTCACCGAATTAAGTCGCGTAAGTTATTCTTTAATGTGTATAAAGACAATAAAGGTAAATAAACAGATAACTATAATATAAAATAAATAATTCAATGTAAATATTGTTTTATATTTCAGGCTTTGACGGAGACGTTACTAATAAAAACCGGAGATCTCAGCTCCGCTGTTTTATCTGTCTATATTGATTCTTGCAAGAAATTACCCGTAAGTATTCACTACTTCAATTAAGATTATGATATGGTTTTCGAAAATGCACTTTATTAACATGTCAATAATGTTTACATTAGAATGCCCGAGCCCGAGCCCAGGCAAGGCCTGACCCTTACCTGACAGTGACAGTGGGCAAGAAGACGGAGAACTCAGCAGTACAGATGAGAACCGACGATCCAGTTTACGAGATTGGTTACTCGTTCCTTGTCCAGAATCCTGAAATAGACAACTTAGAAATTAAGGTATGGTAGACTACTTGCTATTTTTTATTAGACTCTTATTATCGCGTTATGTATCCTTTGCAATACACAAATTATAATTATAATAGTGTTTTTTAAAACATGTTAAAGGCATTGGACCAGAAGACTGGTTGCCAGCTCGGAATGCTGACCTACAGCATATCGACATTGCTGAAAGAAAAAGACCTCACCATGCTGACTCAGCCACTCATGTTGCAAAAATCTGGACCCGAGTCCAAAATTATCTTGTCGCTGCAGTTGAGGGTAAGTGAGACGATTTTTTTTCCATATTTCCGTGCGCACATTTTAGTTTTCTGTAAATTAGCGTGAAATTGTACTAAACTACATTGAATTTGGCGTTAATCTAGACAATGCAATCTGTATGTTTCCGCTATGGTGTATAAAAAATGGTGTCTCAATAGCAGAGCTACCAAACTATTAAACCTACACACTTGCAATTTTGGATATCTGATAAAGCCTCCTTCCCTAATTGCATGAACATACCTATTATCGTTACTGCGTTATAAAGGTCTGAAAAGTGTGTCAGACACTCATTAAGTACTTAGACCACTTATAGACTACATACAATAATGTAGTCTAGCATGAACGTACATTTTGCATTAGGCATTATATACGATCTGAAGACTTCAAATGATCTATGTTCGGTGTCGACAAAGTTATTGGTTTGATACTTGGCATGTTTTGTATCCAACTAATCTGTTAAAATAGAAAAACTACAATGTAAAATTTATAAACGTAATTTATTAACTATTAAATCTAGTTTTTGTTGGGATTACTTATTTACTTATGCGTAGACCGGCGAAACGGGAATTACTATTGAAGTTAACTTAACTGCATTAATGGCTTATTTTCATAACATTAAGTTTTATTGCAGATCTTAAAAGAGGCGATCAAGGAGGAAGAATTCGAAGAGGAGCCCTATGAATATCCTATTAACCTCGAGCCTACTCCCGCGCCCGCGCCGGTTGTGCCGACCGCGCCTGCGATCGCGACTGAAACTACCGATGGAAGTGCACTAGCACCGGTGACACCTAGTAGTGACCCAGGTACCAACATCCATCAGTTTGGACGTAGGAATGTTCAAAACAACATATCAGATTTTCAAAATTCTTGCACTAATAGGAAGTTTTACTTTTCATCACGAAAACGCAGACGGAACCAAGCAGAATGTAGTATTCTATATATCTATCTAGGTGATGTAGGAAGAGTATAGAATACAGATACCGTATCAGATGGCATGTGATGATTGAACTACTTGACGAAATTTGATGCCCTTTTCAAAGCTTGAAGCTTCTGTTTGGCTGACGACAAAAAATAATAGCCATTTTATGAAGTATGTGAGAGCATACCTGTGGACGAAAAGTTAATTGGTATTTAAGGATATTGTACTTGTTATATTGTGTTCATGTTTTTAAGGCGCGGCGAAGGTCGTGGGTTTGAATCCTACAATGAGCTTGAGCTTTCGATGAAGGAAAACATCGTGAGGAAACCACAGCACGGTGGTAGGGCACTTTGTAGTACTCGACTGGTTGGCTACCACCCTCAAGTTGAAAATCTGTCGCCAAACACCTGTTGGTGTGTTCCGGCAGTTGCAATTGAGAACCAGTTGCTCTTTAAGGCATTCTAATAAAGTGTACAACACATTGGCAACCCTCCTGGTATTGCTAATGTCTATAGGCGACGGTAATCACTTACCATCAGGTGACCCGCCTGCCTGGTTGTCACTTGTGGTATAAAACAAAATTTTGATTGTATGGGATTATCACAACCCAAGACTAGATTGTACATTTTTTTTTGTTATTTTCGTAGTTCAACAACCCGCTAGTGCTGACTTGAAAAATATAGAAGACAACATTGCAGATGATGCGTCGCTTAATTCAGAAGTTGTTGAACATATAGAGAAGGATTTTGGTATGTTTTATTTGGTAATATTGCTTTAATTAAGTAATTTTTTTGTACAATACCTGCCTTATAGAGAACTAGAAGCAACTTTCCGAACCGTGCGTTAATCTGCCATTCATGTGAAGGCCTATTTGGATGAATAAACATTTAACTTTATAGAAAACTAGCTTTCCGCCCCGCGGTTTCACCCGCGTACCCTTTGAGATTGAACTTAAAAAAATCTTTCTTAATCCTCGTCTACATCTTAAAAACATAACCTGTGAAAAAAATCAGCTTTCTATCATCATTAGATTTTCCAAAAAATATTTTCTCAAGCCAGGATTCGAACCCGATGAAATTGAAAAAAAAATACACGGCCTGTATTATTACACCATCCGTTGCTAATAGGGAAAGAAACTAAGAGAAAGTGCTCTTTTAATAAACTGATTATTATTTTCGTATTTTCATTGAGACAGGTGTCTCCCACGCAAGTTTGATGACACATAATCAACACACACACATTATGTTTAAGTACAAGTATAGTACGGTCACAGCATAACTATAAAGTCGAAGTCGGTACCATTTGTAGTTGCTTTCTTTTATCTACTTCTAGCTGTTCCGCGCGGTTTCACCCGCGTTCCCCAGGGATCTTATCTTTTCCCGGGATAAAAAGTAGTAAATAGTATGATCCAGACTATGATCTACCTCTATGCCAAATTTCATCCAGATCCCTTCAGCCGTTCTGGCGTAAATGAGTAACAAACATACATCCATCCATCCAAACTTTCACATTTATAATATTAGTAAGATGGTATTGGCATGGTAATCAAATTGACCAATTAATTAAATTTTTAATGTATCTTTAGATGCGCCTCAAGATTATCAAGTCCCTGAGAACAGTCGGGCCTCACCAAAACTCGTTCATAGAACCTCGTCACTTACAACGTAAGTTAATACTTATTACACGCATTATTTACTATTTGTCTTCCTTTTTAGGGTTCCGTAGTCAAACATGGAACCTTCACTCGGAAAAAACCTACCGTAACCTCTAATTAATAGCTGTTCACAGATAGACATTATTAGAAAATATGCTATATTTGTTTCAGATCTGCAGGCGAAGCTGGGCTTGGACGTATTTTATTTTCGCTTCGCTACAGCATGCAAAATCAGACATTATACGTTGTAGTGCACAAGATTATGTGAGTACCTGTAACAGTACCTATATGTACAGGTCGGACTAGGCCACCGCCCACGACGACGTTTTGCGGCGATTCAGTATCGCTACATTGGAAACGTTGTACATGCAAACGAGCGAATAATTGAGGCAACATTGGGGGAAGAAGGGTAGTGAGAGTGTATCGATCCCACAAAAAAATATTTTTAAAAATAAAAAACAAAAACCGACTTCAAAACTGTAACCTATACCTATGTACAAACATAAACTAAAAAGTAAAGAATAATATTTTAATTTCAAAGTAAAAGCCTTAAAGGACAATCAACAAAATTATTGATATTTATAAACAGTTCTTTTTGGAGTCGGTGCCAGCCAAGAAGAAGGACAGTTTTGAACTGGTAGTGTTCGTACGAGAAAACGTCTTACGACACCTCTCCTTACGGTAATGTTCCTTAGGTCTGCGCCGTCGCTCCCCTACTTTTCGAAGTTTGTTACAAAGGCAGAATTAAACTGTCCTTCTTGGCTGGCACCGACTCCAAAAAGAACTGTTTTTCAAAGAACAAAATTTCATCCAAATCCAAAAAGTCATGCTCAACGACTCAGTTTGATTCACTAAGGTTTATCAAACGAGATATATTTTTTTTGTTTTTGTTGATTTTCTCGAAAAGTGGTGAATCAATTTCGATAAAATTTAAATGGGACCACCTCTGAAGCATGATCTACCAAACAAAAAAAGAATCATCAAAATCTATTCATAATTGGCAGAGAAAAAAAACATACAGTCGAATTGAGAACCTCCTCCTTTTTTGAAGTCGGTTAAAAACGTCTCGCTGTAGCGATACTGCATTACGGCCTTTTTAGGGTACAAAATTTATTTTCGTGTTATTTTAATACCTTAATAAATACTTATTTTTGCAGGAACATACCACTGAAAGATCCAACCAATGTGCCTGATCCTTATGTCAAGTTGTATTTGCTTCCTGGACGTTCTAAGGACTCCAAACGTAAAACTGTGGTATGCTATCTTGATGCCACCTTAATAGGATTTTGTTGTTGAAGTGCATTTTATACTTATTTTTTTATCAAATTTGTTTAATTGTAGGTGGTAAAGGACAGTTGCATGCCTGAGTATGATGAGCAGTTTGAATGGGTAATTCCGCACGCAGAGCTCCACTCGAGGCACATTGAGGTAACCGTGGCAACACACAAAGGTTTCCTTGGCGGTAGTCCCATCATTGGACAGGTATCTACTATTTTTTATTTACTTCTGATACTATTATAATAAGTAAAAAAAAAATGGTGATTTCATCACGTAACGGCTGGACCAATTTGGCTATTTTTATTATTTAGTCTTAAAATGTTCGTAATAATCTAAATGAAAAAAATTTGAAACCCAGAAAAATTGATAATTTGAGAAAAACTGAAGGGGTTTTTTTGAAGAGTACAACGTCGGCAGGGTCAGCTAGTTTGAAATAATTCTAGATTTATTATTACACTTTGCTTGGTTATGTTATAATATTTATATTTGTTATCTTTTTCAGGTAATCGTACATCTCAACCAATATGATTTCCTTGAAGCTAAAACTTTATGGTTTGATCTTTTGCCAGAGTTGCCTAGGGAATAGATTATTGACAAAAGTTTTTGCGTATTCTTATTTGTACTTATGAATCTATTAACATTTTTATCTGCAATTGCATTTTGCAATAGCCATATTGTGACGATCTGAATTATATGTAGCGATTGTAGTCATATTGAAGTATTGTTAACTCATTGTCGAAAAATATTTACACAATGTTGTTATTTTTGTGCACAAACTGTAGTGAGTGTGAAGTTTCAAAGTATTTATTAATGACTAAATGATGTTTTAATTTATTTTATTAACTATGTTTATATTAAACAAGCTTTTGCTCTCGGTAATGACGGAATCGTACCTTTTCACTTAGGGTCGTTTCTATGTCCGTCCGCAGGGTTTAATGATTCCTCGTACTAACAAGACGATCAGACACCAGTTACTTTCGCATTTACAGTATGTATCATTTATTATATTTACATCTCTCTAATATCTTCAATTAATTAAGTTTGATTAATTCATTGTCCTTTAGTTGCTTATGAATGATTTTAATTGTCGTACTCTAGCTAGCTTATGAATCAAGGCATTTATTGTAAGATATAACCTATATTGTTTATTTTTGTTACATTTTCGAAGCTTTTGAAATATTTTAATTTATACCAGAATAAAAGCTTTACAAACAAAAATATGTTTTAATGAAATACAATGTTCTGTATAAAAATGTTTATTCTTTTAATTTATGCAGATGTATAGATTATTTTTTTGCATTAGACAGAACTCTACAGAAAGTAATTCATATCTCATAGTCTCGTATAAGGCATACCAATTATCTTCTGCTGGGGTTTGTTTAATGCAAAAAAACTAACAAACAATATGTCTGAATAAAATACAAGTTGTCATAAATATTAGTCTCGTAATATTCTCAAATGTCTGACACACTTTAGCATTTCAATTAATGTTCTCTTATCACTATAATTATATAATTATCAACGTTCCAGTGTGTTGGGAGTAATCTTTTGAGCAATAATTTTCCCATAGCCACCACGGCCTCCATCATAGTCAGTTCTGTATTCATCACGGACCTGCAATTTCAAATGTTAACACAATAAGAGAAATCAGATGAAAGGAGGATTACACCCAGACTCAGGACAAACAGACATCATGTTCATGCAACAAATTGCAGTCTTGTGGTAGGGGAGGCGAATAGTGGATTTCGGGATTTACTCGAGCGCGGCAGATTAACATAAGGGGGGCAACCTTGCACCTTGTGAAGTAAGGTAAGTTAGTTACATGCAAAATAGTGTACATTTCAATAATCTGACAATTTGGGCGTGACGAAAGAAAATTGGAGACTCGCAAAGTTGCAAAAAAAAACGTCACCTGGATTTTCTCGAGCGCGATTAGTTTTTTTTTATTTTGAAGGAAATTAGTCACGAATCACGGAAATATCTTAATCTGCCGATTTGCACAAGCCGAAGTAGCTAAAATCATTATTAAGTGTATAGTCCAGGAATATTATGAGTTTCACCTCAGAATGAGAGATAGTCAGCTATTAACTTGTATAAACCTTTATTTTGACACCCTAAAACTTGTCTCAAAAGCTACTTATCTTAAGGTGCCCGCGACTACTGATTTTTCAAGGTCAAAGATCAAAAAATCATTTATAGCAAATATCTCGTTTCCTATGAGTTTTTTGGTATATGTATTCATAATAAATAAATATTGTAGAAAATTAAATTCTCTACAACTTTTGTGCAAACATTTTTTCGATATCTTGAACCATTTTCGAGATTTCGATATTTTTTATATTTTTTTTTTTTCAAACCGTCAGATTAAGGAAATTCCTCAACATAATTGTCAGATTATGGGTCAGTACAACAAGGCCATCAAGAAGAACCGCCTGTATAAAAATCTGACGCGCTCGATTAAATCAAGGTCACGATTTTTTTTTGCATTTTCAAAAATCGGCCCTGACTGATGGTCGCGTCCAAATCGTCAGTCTTTAAAATAGGAGCTACTGGAGGGTTCACTCAACATCCCTTATCAATGTCTGACGCGCTTGTCAGATATTTTGATATTGAGGAATCTATGTTATGATTTAGTGTCTGTATTTGTTACTTTATCTGTGGATACTACCAACCTATAAACTATATTATCTCTGGTTTAGCCAACACTATAAAAATGTGAGAATAAAATGGGGGTAGTTAATAACAAGATGGTTGATATAATCTTATAAAAGGGACTAACATTTGAATATCGGTCAGTCAACTCAGTCTCTGTTCTATTCGGTTGCGAGTTGGAGTTGGTATTGTTCACGACAGTCTACAAGAAGAAGTATTAAGTACCTACATAGATATAATTATATGTCTTTATTGGAGATCAAGTGAACCTCGTTGCTGCTTGGTTATAATGATACAGATAAGTATATTTGATAATCTAAATTGTAATGACTAATGATCATTTTGTAATAATGTGTGTTCTATGTATTTATGATGAAATAGTACATGATTTTGATAGAATATGTGTAGTGGCCATATATAAGATCATAGTACTGAGTTTCTTACCGGTATCTTCTCAGTATGGTCGGCCATCCGAACCGGTAGTAGATTTGAGAGTAGGTAAATTCATAATCAAGGCCATAGAAACAACTATTGAATAAATGTGTTATGAAGCTTGGCCTAAATGATTATTTTATTGATCTAAACCCTTACCCTATGCTCCGAGATATATTTTAGGGATATACCTACCTGATATATAAATAATAAACTATTATAATTCAAATAGAATAACCATCCTGACACTTAAATAACATGATCTGACTCTTATTCTATGGTATTAGATACCGAATCATTGATTTGGTATTAAATTAGTATTAAAAGAGATTAAGAGATTTAACATCAGGTCGTGGGATGGATCCTATGCCCATAAACTAAAACATTGTGTTTGATTATAGTAATGCTGTAACATCCAACTGCAAACCTGGAAGTGAAAGGTGTACACGTCTGGTGAAGTGCTGGTACATCTACCTACAAGCTTCACAAATCTAGAAGAAAGAAAGAAAATAAAGAAAAACTTGGTCTGGTAATGACCGATAAGGTATTTTAATTACACATAAGTAATAATGTGTCCCGAAGGCTCGATAATAATTGTTCATGATGAATCAATGGTACATTAATGATATCTTGATTTAAAAAAAAAGGGAGGTAGATTGATAATTCCATTTCTACAAAAAAAATTATTAAAAGAAAGTTTTGGATCAAATTATAATGATAGTGGTTTATCAGTTGCTTATAAGTTAAGCAGTGATTTTAAAATCTAGAATTCGATTAGAATGTAGATTGATATTTCATTTCAACAAAAAAAAAAGAATGTTTTGAATCGTATTATAATGAAGGTGGTTTATACAGTTTATTGCTTATAACTTGAACAGTAATATTAACAATTCTACAATACGATTATAAATGGAAAGATACATAGGTACTACAATATATTTGCTTTTACTAAAATCTAAAAGAGGGTGTGTCGAAATTATTTCTTTAGTATAAAATCTATTTTTAGAATAACAAATTACCTACTACCCACTTTGTTTTGAAAATTTGAATAATTCAGTAGGATATAACTGTTTAGATTAGAAGGGAAAGATATTTGAAAATAATTTGTGGAAATCGAAATTGTCGATATTATTGTAGTAAGAATTGGATTGCTTTGGTAATTCTACCTACGTTGATAATTATCAAAGTAGGATATATACTTATAGGATTAGTAGTAGTAAGGATTATAATCCTATCGGTTGGATAAATTGCATAGCAGATTAGCAATTGTAAATTCATTACTATTATTGAAGTACCTTCATAAATTAAAAATAAAATATTGTGCTTGAAATACAAAGGTATTGCTGATAACTTTGTAGTCAGTTTGGCCGAGCAGTTGTGTAATAATAATTGCTTGGAAATGATTACTTAATTTATTGTATTTGTCATGAATTTTGGTCTACCGTCGAATTATTGATTTAAAATTGAGAGTTTACATGAAAATAAATGTACCGACAAGGTGAATAAAGATAAAATATTGCTGTTGATGTACCTACAAGTACATAACGATACTATGAATTATGAGGAAGACCCTAATCTATGATAATTGTGTTTAAAGTATTGATAAAAAAATATGTAATAAAATTATTGATATTATATTGATGTAACTCTGGTACTACAAAGATAATATTGAGAGTAGTATTTGTGGTAACTCTAGTATTACAAAGATAATATTGAGAGTAGTATTTGTGGTAACTCTAGTATTACAAAGATAATATTGAGAGTAGTATTTGTGGTGGCTCTGGTATTACGAAGATAATATTGAGTTGTATTTGTGGTACCTCTGATATTACGAAGATAATATTGAGAGTTGTATTTGTGGTAGCTCTGGTATTACGAAGATAATATTGAGAGTTGTATTTGGGGTAGCTCTGGTATTACAAAGATAATATTGAGAGTTGTATTTTTGGTAGCTCTGGTATTACAAAGATAATATTGAGAGTTGTATTTGTGGTAGCTCTGGTGTTACAAAGATAACATTGAGAGTTGTATTTGTGGTAACTCTAGTATTACAAAGATAATATTGAGAGTTGTATTTGTGATAATTCTTATATCACAAAGATGATATTGAGTTATATTAGGATGATCCTGGTATTTCAAAGATAATATTGTATTTGTTGTAATTCTTTTATCACGTGTTGAATACAGTATCACAAAGATGGTATTAAGAATCATATTAAGTTTATTTTGAGGTTGCAGATGTGGTATTGCGAATAACATAAGTACTACAATCAAGTTAAAAATAATATAATAGTAATTTTGTGTAACCAAGATGATATTGAGGATCATGTTAAGTTTATTCTAGTATCACAGTCTGAATCATTAAGTTTATTCTGATAATACAAAGATTGTATTGGTATGGGAATAATACAAATAGTACAATAATATTGAAAATTGTATAATGTTGATTCTAAAGTCACAAAGATGTAAAGAATCATAATAGGTGTTAAGTTTGTTCTGGTATCACAAAGATGGTACTTATAAATGCAGAACTTTGAGAACAAAGTAGTTGTCAGTATGGCCGTGTCAGATATTTTGATATTGAGGAATCTATGTTATGATTTAGTGTCTGTATTTGTTACTTTATCTGTGGATACTACCAACCTATAAACTATATTATCTCTGGTTTAGCCAACACTATAAAAATGTGAGAATAAAATGGGGGTAGTTAATAACAAGATGGTTGATATAATCTTATAAAAGGGACTAACATTTGAATATCGGCTCAGTCTCTGTTCTATTCGGTTGCGAGTTGGAGTTGGTATTGTTCACGACAGTCTACAAGAAGAAGTATTAAGTACCTACATAGATATAATTATATGTCTTTATTGGAGATCAAGTGAACCTCGTTGCTGCTTGGTTATAATGATACAGATAAGTATATTTGATAATCTAAATTGTAATGACTAATGATCATTTTGTAATAATGTGTGTTCTATGTATTTATGATGAAATAGTACATGATTTTGATAGAATATGTGTAGTGGCCATATATAAGATCATAGTACTGAGTTTCTTACCGGTATCTTCTCAGTATGGTCGGCCATCCGAACCGGTAGTAGATTTGAGAGTAGGTAAATTCATAATCAAGGCCATAGAAACAACTATTGAATAAATGTGTTATGAAGCTTAGCCTAAATGATTATTTTATTGATCTAAACCCTTACCCTATGCTCCGAGATATATTTTAGGGATATACCTACCTGATATATAAATAATAAACTATTATAATTCAAATAGAATAACCATCCTGACACTTAAATAACATGATCTGACTCTTATTCTATGGTATTAGATACCGAATCATTGATTTGGTATTAAATTAGTATTAAAAGAGATTAAGAGATTTAACACGCTCGAGTAATTTTTTTTTAAATATTTTCGACCCCTTCGTACGGACACCCCCACCACGCAAAACGGCAGATTATTATTTTTCCGTTATCAGACAGACGTGGCGCGACTACCCTATTAACAGAGATGTACAAAATACTTTTCGAAAAGTATTTAAATACATAATGCAAATACTTTTTTAATATAGTATTTCAAATGCAAGATACAAAATACTTTTGCCTTTTGTATTTAAATACTAAATACAAAATATGTATTTTCAAAATACTTTATTGAAATAAAATACTTTATGGTAAAATTACTGGTTTTCTTTATTTATTAAAGATTTTAAAATCAATTTGTTTTGGCATTTTTTTAAAGACATTTCGAGCGAACAACACAGAAATAATGAAATAGCTGCCAACACTGCAAAATGTATCAGTGACTTTGAGGATTGTCAAGAGTCTTTGTCGAGATTGTCCCTCATATATTATTGGTCAGGTTTTATATGCGTTTTGTTTCATCTGTCATTTTGCGCATAGACTTTAAAAGCTGCTGCGCCACTAGTGGCCATTTTTTGTTTTTACTGAATCGCGGAATGCTTTAGAAAAATGAAGCTAAGAATAAAAAAGTATTTTGTATTTTACAAACCATTTTACAAATACAAAATACGTCTCGAATAGTATTTCAAATAAAATACAAAATACTTTAAAAAAAAAGTACTTAAGTACAAAATCCAAAATACGTATTTTGTATTTGTATTTTAAATACAAGTATTTCAAATATGTCACAACTCTGCCTATTAATATCTGACGCGCTCGAGTATTTCTTGGTGACTGTTTTTTTTTTACATTTTTGAAACCCTGTAGACGCTCCCCCCATCGCTGAAGGGGAAAATATCACATAACCTTTTTTTCTTTATTCCACCTAATCTTCAAATTCCAGTAGGTCCCAAAGACGCTCGAGTAACTACAAATTTAGCATCATTGCCTCCCCTACTATTGGGTGGGAATCAAAACCACAGCCTGTAGTGTGACAGGAAGTGTCTTTGACCAACTACAGCAACCAGCCCAACAAAAATAAATCTATACTAATATTATGAAGAGGAAAGATTTGATTGTTTGTTGGCATGGAATAGGCACTGAAACTACTGGACCAATTTGAAAAATTCTTTCACCATTAGAAAGTTACATTATCCCTCATGAACATTTTTATCCCGGGAAAAGATAAAATCCCACGAGAATGCAGCCCGGGTGAAACCGCAGGAGACAGCAAGTTATACATAAACAAATTTTAGTATATAATTTATTTAGTAGATGGGTAGGGATGTACCTTTAGCCAAAACCTACATAATTGTTTAAGGGTGGTGTGGAAGAGCCATGATTTTTTATTTAATGTATCTGTATTCGATAAAATTAATAAAACAATTAAAAAAATCACCTATAGCTATGTTATCAACGAGGAAAATGGGCAATATTTTATTTTAATGTGCTTGTTGAAAGCTAGTTCTTCCATAAAAAGTTGATCAAAATGTGGGTTTACACTTTTTAAACATAAAAGGTGTATAGGTGTGGAAAATCATTTCTTACTAGGTGGTAGCCCCTAAAGTTTTGTTTTCTAATTTCTATCCACAAAAGATTCATCCAAAATGATACCTTGGAGATCAATTTACAAAAATCTTTAGTGGTTGAATTTTGAAAAATATTTTGTTAGCAGATGACTACTCTCTTCTAAGCTTTCAAGTGAGTAGGCTTTATAGTGCTTTATATAGATTTTATAAGCTATTTACCTGTCCACCAGTTTTGCCACGTCCATATTGTCTGCCTTCTATAAAGCCAGCATCCCAATCACACCGAATTATTCTATCATCTAACCTTGTTCCATTTATGTATCTGAGGAATATTAAATATGATTTAATTTGATTATTGCCTGTGTATAACAGAAAATTATCACACTTGGTCTAGTTAGTCCACTGCTGGAAAACAAAAATTACGTAAAGTATTTTTGTTTTTCTAATAGTTATTTCAGAACAATGTCTTTAGGGTAGATATGCTTCGATATGGTTCGAACTAAAAAAGTAAAATAGATGATTAATATTTACAATAATACAAACAAACTTACCTCAAACAGTTTTCAGCATCTGGTCGCAAATAATATTCTACAAAACAAAAGCCACAAGGGGTCTTCTTATACTTATCCAAGCCCATAACTACTCTCCTTAGATCACCACACCGTGAAAATAGTTCGTATATTTGTTCCTCTGTGGTATAGAAAGAGAGATTCCCAATATACAGAGTTGAAGATGCTCTTAGAAGCTTCTCTTGTTCATTTCTGGATCCCTGAAAGGTACTAGTCTATAATAATGGTAAAAAAAATCGATTAAATGCATAAAATTTGACCTGTTCATTCCTATTGCAAAATGTAATTTAAACTTAGACTATACCTTAAAATGTTGATCACGGTAGGAACTGATTTCAGTCGACGAATTAATCGAATCATAGCTTCTTTTCATAATGAATATGAAAAAAATATTACTAAAAATGAATTATACAGTAAATGCGATCCGACGTTCAGAGATTATTTTCGAGGTATCCAAATAGAAACAATAATTATAAATTTAGATGGACTAATGAACGAAACGAACCGTAGTGTAGTCAGCCAGCACTCAGCTACGTCCACAGATTACTGATATGTAGCTAGCTACGTCATGCATGACAGTGACAGCAAGTGTTGCCATCTCGAATTTTGAAAAAGGCGTAGACAAATATGTAATTACTATTTGTTTTATTTATTTTTAATAATATAAAAAAAACGTAATAAGCTTTCAATGAAACGAGAAGGCTTTTTGGCGGGAACATGCGAAGTGACGTTGCGTTTTTGTTTTATTTTCAATATATTTATATTTTAAATTTTATTGAATTATATATAATAATCTAAGTGAACAAGTGGAGTGAAGTGAAACTAAAGCGTGTACAGTGACTTTTCAGGTTGTCTTGTAAAATGAAAACGAAACGGTTGCAAATTCCCGCCAAAAAGTCCTTTCGTGACCGTTCTACTAAAACTATTATGGACTTTTTGGGACAACCTGAAATATTTCGATAGTTCTAAACGCTTTCAGTTTACTTCAATGGTGTACTTAGATCTTACTTAGATTGATCTTTATTGGACAAACACCACTAATATTATTCAATAAAATGATTCAATTTAAATGAAAATAAAATGAAATAGCAACATTACTTCGCAAATTCTCGCCAAGAAATCCTAGAATGTCAAGATAATTCGCCCGATTTATACTGTGCAATGGTAAGTATAATAAACGGGGAATTGAGAATTTGACTTTGGCAGTTCTCTTCTTCTTGTTTTGGTTGGAATATAAAAAGTCCTTGAGTTTAACTGGTGGTTGGCAGCACTGTTCATCTTGTCAAGCGAGCGAGTGTGTGTCAGTGTGTGTTCGTTCCAAGAATTATATATTCTAAATCACTCTTTCTAACCCTACTTACTCTTAATGAAAGAAAGAGAGATTCTCCCAACGTAGTTGTTATCTTTCTCTTTTTCGCAATTGATAGGTATTTGCTTCAAATAGGTATTTAGAGTTACCTATCCATTTAGAATATATAATTCCTGGTTCGTTCGTTCCAAAAACGTTAGTTCTCTCTCTCTCTCTTGGTAATTTGTTTGTATGTCAAGAAATATGTATACTATCTAGATAGGACACTCTCCATACTTACTTGAATCAAATACCTATCAATTGACAACATGTCATTTTTTTTAACATGCTTATTTTATCTTTTTATATGAAACTAGGTTAAAAAATACGATGCATATATTTTTGCTTTTCTTTGAATAAGCTTGTTTTAATATTGAAATTTAACTTTTTATTTCTATTCATTCTAAATAGACGTAAGCGCCAATTTACGCCTGAATAGGAGAGAATACCATTGCTCTGTTTGATAGAACCATTAGAAAAAAAATGGCTTGACATTCGCGGTATTTTTATGTCAGTTTTAAATACTTATCATGAGAGTCTCCAAAGGATTACAAGTTGGCGATATCAGGAACCTACCAAAGTGGACCATATTATTGAAAATTATTGCTATAATGGTGCGGACAGGAAACACGCAGTGCTAAGATATTATCTACTGGCATTACGGGATGGTTTTGTAGACCCTGCTGTCGTTGGATAATGTGGAAGTCAAGCGCCAAAATATTATTTGTATAGTTAAATGTAGAGTAACACCTGAGCAATGAAGCGAAGTTGTAGGTATATATATAGTGCTTTAATTGACGAATCCGTACAAAATGTCAATTCTTATTTTAATTGTTTGTTGTTTTATTTGAGTGTTATGTATGATTGATTGTGCAGCGGCTGCAGGAGAATGAAAATTAATAGGTATCTGATTCAGGACAGGAAAAGAAAGAAATTATATCTTTGTTTTAGGGTCGTATGAAAAATGAAATGTTGTCAATTGCGAAAAAGAGCTAGATTGGGACAACCGACAACCTTTCTTTCTAACCCTACTTACCCTAAATGAAAGAAAGAGAAGTTGTACCAATGTAGTTGTTATCTTACTCTTTTTCGCAATAAGGAATATGCAAGTGACTTCAAAATTAACGATTTTTTATTATGTAATTCATATTGTTACAAAAACATACCTACTTAATTATTTTCAAAAAAATTCATGATTTAATAGCTAAAGGAGATGTTTCAGATTTGTATGGAGTCTTGGACTGCACATTGTACACTTGACTAAAAGTCGTGGAAAAATAAATCAAACATGAAAAAAATACTTATTTCTAATAATTTTACGTTGTTTTCATGTACAAGGCATGTTTCGACATTTTTAATGGCAATTTCATTGCATGTTTTTTAAATGGCGACGACGATTACAATTACGTCAAACTGTCAAACTGACATGAAATACAACATTGATAAAATACAACATAGATAATTTTATCCTCTTTGATAGATAAATTGATTGACTAACAATAGCAAGGAACATATTTACAATAGGTACAATTGATTTATTGACTTATCCATACAACCGATTCACCACCCAGTTTTACTTTTATAATAAATACTATACTACCAAGTTACTGAATTAAATCTTTAAATTATTGATTTTGAGAAGAAATTGCATTAAGTTATTATTATGTGAAAGTCGAATCTGTTTTGTACATCTTGCTGGACACAAAGTCCGAATTCAAATACTCGTTTCTTGTGCAATCTAGAACTCAAACGCATCAAAATACAAGAAATAGAAATAGAAACATTTATTTTGTGAAACATAGGTAAAAAGATCTTAAATAAGTAATGTGTGCGCTATGTTTTGCCATGAAAGGCATACAAAATATGGTTTGATAAGAGAGGTATAATGATGAAAATTAAAATAGTATTATAATAAAATCATGAAATTAAAAATATGTCAAAAAAAGGAAATAGAAATTATACATAATCATATATAAAATTCATCAATATCGTAATAACATTTATCTAATAATAACTTAGTCAATTCCTTTTTGAATTTTTGTAAGGGCATACATTTTATTATGTCAGGTATCTTATTAAATATTCTAGGAGCTATACCAAAAAAGCTCTTATGCATTAAAGCCGTTTTACACTTTACATGGCACAGTTGATTCACATATTGAGCACGAATTGATTTTTTTCTTTGAATCTGAGACTTTTTCAAAGAGTTGTGGATTTGTTTTGACAAACAATGCCGTTTCCAGGATATGCAACGCTGGAAGGGTTAATATTTTTAATGATTTAAAATATGGCATATAACTATCTGTTATTTTTAAACCACACATTGACCCTATGCAACTTTTTTGCAACCTAAACACCAGCTTCCTATCTGTTGACTGTCCCCAAAAAACAACACCATACCTCAGAACTGAAGCTACTAGTCCATGATACGCTGTTAGTAGAGTCTCAGTATTTACTTTTTTGGACAGTTGAGAAAGTAGGTATGCAGATTTACTCAATCGCTTACACATCTCTTCAACGTGAGGTTTCCAAGTGAGTCTATTATCTATTATGATACCCAAGAATTTAATACTACTTGCTTCTTCTATTTTGCAATCTTTATAGGTAATATTTATATCTACTTGAACTAACACGCCTTAGGTGGAAATGCATAACTTTTGTTTTATTTAAATTAATTACTAGATTATTATTGTCGAGCCATTTTATGATGTCCAAGAGAGAATTATTAATGTCATTTTGATAATTAATTGGATTATTGCATTCTATAATAGCTGTGCTGTCATCTGCAAAGAGAACCATTTTATGTCTTGTAATTTTTGGAAGATCATTTATATATTTTAAAAACAAATACAAGCAACAAATACAAGCTAGAATAAATGAGAGCAATAATTGTGGCTTTCGAGTTTCTAACTAACTCTATATACATACTTAAAGCAAATACCTATCAATTGCGAAAAAGGGAAAGAAAACTGCCTTGGGACAATCTCTCTTTCTTTCATTGAGGGAAGTAGGGTTAGAAAGAGAGATTTGTCCTAACGTTGTTGTTATCTTTCTCTTTTTCGCAATTGATAGATTGGTATGGATAGCTTCCTATCCAGGTAGAATACATAATACTTGCGTTTGTGCAATATGGCGGTTTATGTTGCCCTGTGAAATATTTGTTAGTAATAAAAAATATTTTTGTACAGCGTTTATCGACAACAAAAATAAAATGAGATATTTTTTATCGGTTTGAATAATTATTTAGCTTATTTTTAATATGTGTACAATGTGCAGTCCAAAAATGAAACATCTCCTTTAATCATCAAAAAGTGTCTGTTTTTAAATTCCCTCGCAAATTTCCAAAACGCCCCGTGATCAAATCGTGACGTCACTTTAACACTCGACCAGAGTTTGTAACCGCTACGCTTAAGTTTATTATAATTTATAAGTTTTCTGTGCTATTCCATGGTGTTAAACAGGTTTTAGTAACTTTGTGAACCAAACACCTCGGAACAATAACTAACATACATTGTATTATCTATAATTCCAACCATAGAGAAGACTTTTTGGCGGGAACTTGCAGAGTGACGTTGCCTTTTCGTTTTATTTTCATTAAATTCGTGAATTTTGAGTTTTATTGAATAATATCGGCGGTTTTTTTGTCCAATAATGATCAATCTAAGTGCACAAGTGAAGTGAAATGAAAGCGTGTATCGTGACTTTCCAGTTTGTCCCAAAAAGTCCGTGAATGTTTTAGTGGAACAACCGCCAATTTCACTAAAGCCTGACTGGACATGTACGGACGAGGACTGACATTACAGTGAATTGGACTATAACATAAAAGAAGAAATTAAAACTCAAGAAAATTTATGCGACTGAAAGACTTTGTATTGACTAAAAAATATATAATCTGTTGACTCGCGAGATCAAACTGTCAAACATCTCGTCAACTCGCGCACAGTATTAAAAAAATCAAAATTCGCGCCCAATTTTCAAGTAATTTCATTTGAGAACCAAGTGGCGCGGACTCTGAAACCCCGATTGTCCCAAGAAAGAACTGACAGGTTAAAGGAGTGACAAATAGACCTCGGAACAATAACTAACATATTGTTCCGAGAAATAGACCAAGACCATTCAAATACTTTGACATTGGCAGAAATATCCTAAAAGGATGATTGCCAGTAACAAAAAAAAAACATAGAGAAAACTAACCCCTGGCTGGTTCATCCGGCCATATCCGGCGGCAAAGAGTTAGAGTATGTCCGGCGGTCGCACAATATTACATTACACGATTAATTTCTTTGTATGTAATATATAATTTGTAAAATTGCAAATAAGTGTAATACTGACTATCACTTTAATTTCAATCTTTGTTCACCTACCTAGTAAGTCTTTTTAAGAAATAATGGATTCTCAGCATCAAACATATTTAGACGAAGAAGTTATAGAACTTATAAAAAATTACAAATCTAAAAAAGCAACTACATATGAACCCTGCACAAATAATAATCAAAAAGAATGTCTAATAGGACTCAGCGAGGTAAGTTTAAAATATAATATTAATAAAGAAATTTACAAAGGTATACCTAACTTTTTATTTGCAGGAGTTAGGCCTTCTGAATATAAATTATGTGTTCAATCCCCATACTGACGTGGAAAATAATACATTGAGATCAGAAGCACTTGTGACTCTTGTCAATTCTGTATGGACACTCCTTCACTATCACAAAAATGTATCCGCTAAGGCTGAAAAATTAATGGAGCAGAATCTTAACCTTGAGCAAAACAATAAGCAATTAAATGTATGTACCTTTTGTATTGTATTAAATTGATGGTACTCAATATGAGTTTATGTTTTCAAATTTACACTTGGGATTTTTAGGCTATTGTGGGTAGGATTAAAGAAAAATTGGATTTGGAAAGAAATGAAGCAAAAGCGTGTGTGGCATCGGCACAAAGAATAGCAGACCGCTCTGATGATATGTTACAAAAATTGACATTAACTAAAGCCAAACTCACACAACTAACCAAGCAGAAGGAAGCTAGCGAAAAGAGCCTGAATAATGAAATAAAAAGAATTCAATTACAGAATGAAAAACTACTTGATAAACTTCGAAATAAAGGTATATAATGAATGCTGATCTTAATATCAAAAAGAATACTTTGATTTATTAAAATTAAAGCATTGACATACATTCAGGATGATGACCAATTTATTTGGTTTTATGCAAGCATCACTTCTATTGGGGCTCATGTGTCACTTAATTTATTTTTTAATACAGTTGCTCAAAAAGTGGTGTATTACAGGGACGTATAGCGTTCGGGATGTGGGCTATTACATACTAGTGCTTTTTTTTTACCTTTACCAAACTCGTGCGTCTCTTTCCCAACTGTCAAAATAATGTCTATTAAAAAGAAAAACCAACCATGAAGTTTTTACTAAAGAGTTTTTGTGATTCATACAAATACGTATATTTCTAAAAAGAAGCTACTAATTTATTTCAATATCAGATTTAATGATTTAATTGAATGAGTTAGGTTAGGTTTCATTTCATTTCATCTCATTAAATTTCATTTTCATTTCATATCAATAAAAAAAATATACTGAAGACTAAGCTGTATGGATAGTTCCCTTTGGGTGAAGAAAATAAAAACTCTGCTTATATTCTACGGTTGGCGCCATGTTCCAGAAATTTTCTTTGCGAGTTTAGTTGTTTGTTGCACAAAATGAGTAATTTAGACCCTATTTTTTTTTAATTAACACCACCGGAATCACTATAATTGCACAAACATTGTATGACAAATATACATGAACAATCATACGAAATTAATAATAGTTTGTCTCAAACAGTAAATATGCAACCTAAAACTTCCCCAGTAAGTTTAAAAAACTGTACCAATTTCAATGTACATGTGTACTATAACTTTTATAAGAAATAAATGATTAGTTAGTTGAGTTTATTGTTTTTTTATTATTTTATTAAATTGCTTCATTTTTTCGCAACTGTATTAAAAATAGTCGTTCAGTACACTTGCGGAATCGTCATTGCAACTTGTTCCGACTGTCAACCCTCGCCTTCGGCTGCGCCTCGGCTCAGGTAAACATTTGTCGGAACTCTTTGCAATGACAGCCTTTCCGCACTTGTAATGAAATATACTATTATATTCTGTTTAGCAGGTACCAATATATCATGTGGCGATGTTTGTGCTTCTACTTTAGTACGTCTGAGAGTGAAAGAGAAGCAACAACAGGCAATGATAGCTCAGCTACAGAGAAACAGCAGAGATCTATTGGACGAGTTGCTCAAAGCAAAGGAGGGAATTCTACTGGGAGCTGTGGAACACTTTACTCTTGATGACAATTGAAAACTTAATCATCTAATTCTAATACAAGGAATAACAATTTGTAATCTAATTATAGTTGATATGTCAAGGATAATGACTTTATCATCCTATTTATGGAATATTCAAATTAAAAGACTTGAGAAAAATGCTGTGAAACATAATTATCTTAATTAACTATTATATTATATCAGTATTATTAGCCATAATTGTATGAATATCTTATTACTAAATGTGCCTTGTAATTAAGTATAATTTAAAGTTCCTGAGAATAGTTTAATATATGACTGATATACTGATAACCACTTACTAATACAATGACTTTATAATAAATAATATTAATTTTTGTTTTTATTTACTGTTTTTTTTGGGAGGACAAAAAGGTGAAGGCCTGAGGGGCCTTACGCGGACTGTGCGGCGAGAGCTTAGGAAAACTTTAGGTGACTGATCGCTGACGGCGCCTCAGTTGGGGCACGAAGCTCGGCTTAGGGTGAATGTGGGGTCGGACTTCGCATAAGCGATTTAGAGGAGTTTAAGGGGATGGTCGGACTACTGAATACTGCTCGGGTCGCTATTTACGGGGGACGAGACAGACTCCTGAGTGGTTTATTTACTGTATTTGACAGTTGCTTTTATATTAATGATATCTTGCCATGCCCGCAGATTTCCTTGAGCAGACTTCTCAGAAATTATATCTTACCATCTTGTCAGACAGATTTCTATGAATCAAAGCCGATTGGAAGCGCCAAGCTCAATTATCTTGCTAAAACCTCATGAAAATCTTTTCATTAGTTAGGAATTCATGTGTTCCGATGGAAAAACCATTATTTTTGCATTCTGTTACTCTTCCTACATCACACCCAATCAGTATTTGGTAAATATAATCGACTAGCTTTTCCCCGCGTTCTCGTGGGATATTATCTTTTCCCGGAACAAAATATAGCCTATGTTAATCTGGAATATTGTAGCATTCAAATGGTAAAAGAATTTTAGAAATCGACCCAGTAGTTTTTGAGTTTATTCGTTACATACATACATACAAATCGTTCCTCTTTATAATAGTAGAAGAGAAGAATATTATAGTAGGTATAGATATATAAACATGCTACTTAATCTATGTACATAAATATAGATAAATAATAGTTATGAAGGTAAATGTTTTATGGAAATTCTGTCGAACATATTGTGCTATTATCTCATATAAAAGAGTCATTAAAATATGAGTAGTTAATTATTAATAAATAGTTAGCAACTTTTTAGATTACTACAATAAAACCTAATGAGTTTATATTTAAAATCTTCATGGCTTATATTCATGATAACATAGACTTGTGACGTTAATTCATTTACTACCTTTACCGATATTTTGATGAAATACGTTCGTAGAATTAATTAGTATAATTGTCGCTTCGAGGTTCTATTGGCATGACGTCGTTTTTGAGGACGACAGGACTGACAGCCGATACGACCACAACAACGAGCCGCGTCAACTACTTCTAACTAAATCACTAGCGCGTCATTCCGCAGTCGACCGCGAATGTGCGCGCGCGCCTTGATTCAATTTAAATCGCTCTGGTATCGCGAATATTTTCTACAAGATTGATAAGATCATTACATCACTGTTTGATAAGAATCGTCAAGGACCGTGTTACAATAAAGACTGCCAGTTTGTCGCTCGCACACCTTTTGTATCAGTTAAAGTTAAACCGAGTGATAAATAATACAATATAAATATCTACTTATTGTTAGTTACTGTGAATTTGTGCGTGTAGCGATTTATCGGATGTCGCGGCACGCACCATGGGGACGACGAAAAGACTGAAGATAACAGTGGTCGGAGACGGTATGGTTGGGAAAACCTGTTTGCTGTACGTATATACCAAGAACGAATTTCCTGAAGAATATGTACCTACAGTGTAAGTACCTAATAGACACGCATACTTGATTTGTTCCGGGGTTTTCGAGATAGACAGGTGCGGCGCCGGCGTCTGACGGTGAGGTCAATGGGGCGGTAGCGGCGGATAAGAAGTCGTGAGTGCGAGCCGCTAAATTAGCACTTAGCGGTAACATCGCATTGCTATCTATTAGGTAGGTAAATAAATTGTAATTATTTGTGATGTCACATCCCAATTTGCGGATTCCCTTTAGGTATTTATAGAGTAAACAGTTAGCGGTGATATGTGGATTTTACAGTATTTTCCTTCTATGACTTCATAAACACTAGGCGGTAACGTATATCCTGACTCATGGTGTATCAAACTATGAGGTATGGAGTTGTATGTATTGTATAGATTTCACCTTTATTGTATTACTTAATAGAAAATTGGCTGGACCGATGTTGATGGGAAATTCATTTGTTAGTATATGATTAGAATAAAATAAAAACTTAACTAAATAAATATTATGATGATTAATAGGATTTTATTTACGTCACTATAACTTCCTACTGACTAAGGTTTGTAAAAAAAATAGACATGACTAATCTCTTCGAAGGTGTCATATTCGCTATTATGTACGTAATCTACATACAAAATTTGCTTGTATAGGTATTTCCATATAGTTACTTACTTAGTTATATATTTCAATGAGGGCTTTTGCCAGCAACCTAGGTACTCTTTAAACAACCATGACCTTAGACACACCCTAAGTACTTACCTACAAAAAGTTTATACTTTCTTATTTGACGATTTTATCATTTATTTGTAAATGATAAGGCTAATGTAATGGGTCACGGTTCTAAGTCCTGCCATTGCTTACATAAGTGCAAGAAGTTTGTAATCTGTTAACTCGCAACTGTGAGCCGGTGAGTTACTGTTTATGGCCGCTGATTATTTTTTCTTGGACCGACAATTATAAGACAATAGATTTGTATTTAAATTAAAGACCACAGAGGGCAGTACCTACATATCATTTTTTGCCACCATGTCGTATTTGCCTTTCGTGGGGGCTGTGCGTCCACTTGGTTGTCGGATTCTCTAGAAAAACGTCGGCTAATGGCGATTTTAACAAGAGAATTTGTTCCGTAACTACCGATGCCGACCGGGTGGACACGCAGCTTTATATTATGGACAGGTACCTACTTAGCATTGCGAGTTGCACTATTTATAAAGTCAAATACGTCAAGGCATTGTTGTATTGTATCTTCACGATCGTCGTTTCCTCCTTATGAAACTGGACGTATGCCTACAGCAAGACAAAACTTCCTTGCGATGCTTGCTATACCTACTTAAGTATCAGTAGATAATATGACCGTAACCATATCTACATGCATTTTTTTTGGTTAGGTAATTTGTAAAAGTATACCTAAATTCAAAGTCAAAACCATTTATTCAGTTCAGGCCCTAAATGGCACTTATGAAGTTCGAATTAAAGAAGTTACCACCGGTTCGGAAGTCACCCTTCAACTGAGAAGAACCGGCAAGAAACTCAGCAAGGTAACATTTTTTAATTTTTGGACCATGAATTAAAATTCATTACAATATTCATAAACTAATAATTCCAAAAAAGGCTCTGTGTGTGAGAGGTTTCTATTATGTCATGGTGAATTCTGCCGTTTACGAGGTGTTCGACAAACGAAGAATTATTGTATATAAAGATAAGATACATCCTACCTACATAAGTAGGTTACATACAACCTAGATAGTGGAACATTGAAAATCGCTAATTGTAACTATCTTAGATTGATCTAATAGGTAGGTAGGTACCTGTATTGTATTGGTATTCAATTCATAAATTAATGACGTACCTACGTACGATACGATGTTCACACAGTATGTAGCGCCTGACGTAAAATATGCGAATGCAATTGTTTTTTTTTAATAAGTAATACTACTTCCTTAAACCCTAAGCAACTCGAATAGGTCTACGTTGGGGCATTTCTATATGCAATATTTGCGTAGGTTACGTGCACACATTAATTAATTGAGTGTAATATTGCATTCAGGTTCGATAACTATGTTGGACACATTACGGTGGACGGCGAGGATGTAGAAATGGCGCTGTGGGATACGGCGGGACAAGAAGACTACGAACGTCTGAGGCCCCTATCCTATACCCACGTAAGTTAGCTGTAAATCTAATTAATATATAGGTAGGTAAAATTACCATGTCACGATGTTGGTCCGCGATGAACTCCGAAACTACTAAACCGATCTTGATGAAACTTGGAGAGGATAAACAACTCGCTCTTCTTCCAAATTTCTTCAATTGGTTATAATTCAGCTCACAGCTGTTCTTGCGTATAAAGTTTTTCCCGAAGTTTTCGACATGTTTAATTTTATCAATTACTCATATTATATAAATAAAGAGAACTGTGTTTTGGTAGAAAACTGCTTTTCAGGATTTTGCTAGAAAACTGCTTTTCAGGATTTTGCTGATTCAGAAAGCTTTAGGTGCAATGACATTGTAAGACTTATTTACGAGTCAGACAACATAAACAATAACACATAGGTACCTACTATTATTCACAGCGAAATTAATTGCAAAGCAGCATTTGTTAATTTTCCAGTTATCAATTCAAAATTATGTAGGTACTTACCCCATTCGTTTCTACTTAACTAGAATAATATGTAGTTAATCTCTATTACTTTAAATTTGAATAGGTATGATAGATTACGTTACTTAGATACTGCCAGATTCACGAAAACCTCACAAAATATAAGAAATAACCTCTTAGAAAATTAGTTATCTACCGCGAAGTTGATCGAATATAAATTGCGAACTATAATATTACGACTCTCATTAGAAGTGATTGTCTTCCTTCATCAACTTAAGCCCTTGATCAAGCGCTGTAATTTTTCTGAATTAGTTTTACCTGTAGTTCGTTCGTTTGGTGTACAGTCACAGAATGAAAAGGTTCGTCACCTTAAAGTCGCTTTTCGCTTGCACTAGTAGGTACTGCAAGAATCAATCATGATATTTTGCAATGTCATCATTGACCGCTTGACAATATGTTTAACTGAAATAATAATGGCAGGTTGAACCAACAAGAAGGTTTTAGTTTATCAAAAATAATAATCTGGTTGACAAGTTAATAGTCAAACAACTTTGATCTGAATAATTTTGAGCTTTATTAACGAAGACTTAAACGTTATTTTCTCTAACTCGAATCTATTCTGTAACATAGTTTCAAAAGGTAATGGTAGGGGAGGCATTGATGCTAAATTTGTAGTTACTCGAGCGTCTTTGGGACCTACTGGAATTTGAAGATTAGGTGGAATAAAGAAAAAAAGGTTATGTGATATTTTCCCCTTCAGCGGTGGGGGGAGCGTCTACAGGGTTTCAAAAATGTAAAAAAAAACAGTCACCAAGAAATACTCGAGCGCGTCAGATATTAATAGGGTAGTCGCGCCACGTCTGTCTGATAACGGAAAAATAATAATCTGCCGTTTTGCGTGGTGGGGGTGGCCGTACGAAGGGGTCGAAAATATTAAAAAAAAAAATTTACTCGAGCGCGTCAGACATTGATAAGGGATGTTAAGTGAACCCTCCAGTAGCTCCTATTTTAAAGACTGACGATTTGGACGCGACCATCAGTCAGGGCCGATTTTTGAAAATGCAAAAAAAAATCGTGACCTTGATTTACTCGAGCGCGTCAGATTTTTATACAGGCGGTTCTTCTTGATGGCCTTGTTGTACTGACCCATAATCTGACAATTATGTTGAGGGATTTCCTTAATCTGACGGTTTGAAAAAAAAAATATGTAAAAAATATCGAAATCTCGAAAATGGCTCAAGATATCGAAAAAATGTTTGTACAAAAGTTGTAGAGAATTTAATTTTCTACAATATTTATTATGAATACATATACCAAAAAACCCATAGGAAACGAGATATTTGCAATAAATGATTTTTTTACCTTTGACCTTGAAAAATCAGTAGTCGCGGGCACCCTAAGATAAGTAGCTTTTGAGACAAGTTTTAGGGTGTCAAAATAAAGGTTTATACAAGTTAATAGCTGACTATTTCTCATTCTGAGGTGAAACTCATAATATTCCTGGACTATACACTTAATAATGATTTTAGCCACTTCGGCTTGTGCAAATCGGCAGATTAAGATATTTCCGTGATTCGTGACTAATTTCCTTCAAAATAAAAAAAAAACCAATCGCGCTCGAGAAAATCCAGGTGACGTTTTTTTTTTGCAACTTTGCGAGTCTCCAATTTTCTTTCGTCACGCCCAATTTGTCAGATTATTGAAATGTACACTATTTTGCATGTAACTAACTTACCTTACCTTAATCTGACGCGCTCGAGTATTTCAAACCATCGATTTTTTTTTACTAATCTGACGGGCTACCCTAGGCGTTCGACACTACATAGAAGGCTCAGATTTGGTGAGAGTACTTCACAAGGTGCAAGGTTGCCCCCCTTATGTTAATCTGACGCGCTCGAGTAAATCCCGAAATCCCCTATTCGCCTCCCCTACCATAATATGTGCTCGCGATACGTTGAACGAATCAATTTGAAAATCGACGAACCTTTTCATTCCGTCACTGTACATAAAAATATACTCAATTCCACTCTTTATATACATAGGGCTTTCCCAGCGAATTCGTCCAGTTTCATACTTAAGCTAGTAGTTAAACGCTCTTTACGTACCTACAGCTATCTCTAATCTTCCTGCGAATTTTTCCCAGTCAGCAAAACCGACGGTAGATACACCGTTAGCAAGGTTACAATAATGCTGCAAAACAAAAGATACCTAATACCGTCTGCCAATCTGTACAAATTTCCACTTGCGGAAAATTTTATGCATTATATATATTGGTGTTAGTTTCCCTTAGTTAGATATATGTACACTTAAATATGATAAAAATGGATTTACTTAAGTACTGGTCAATACGTTTTAATTTTGTTACAGACCAACTGCTTCCTGGTATGCTACTCAGTGGGTAACCGCTCTTCATACGAAAATGTAATTCACAAATGGTACCCAGAACTAAATCACTTCAGTAGATCAGTGCCTATTGTGCTAGTCGGTATGTGGTTAATTTTATTTCGGCCGCTTCCTGATTTCTCGTTGCGATGCTGTGTATAAACGGTACCTAGGTATTGGTACTGCTTTACCGAGCGAGAGCTTACCGTTGTCGATTCTCTTTTGTCTGTACCTATACTTTTGGATGAAACCTTGCAGAAACGGTCGTACCATCATTAGAGTATGACGCCTTCAGATGAAGACGGCATAGCGTGTTACATTTCTGACTATAAATAAGTACTAGCGACATCCCTATACTTTGCCAACAATATTAAGTGTCATTTATTTCTTGAGGATGAACAATATTTCACAAAATGATAAAAATCGAAGAATGTACCTACGAGTATAAGATGCAAAACAAAGAGCCGCTAATGCTTGTTCGTACCGAGAAGTGGTAGATATACCGATACCACCCCCGTTCTCTTTAAAATATAGGCGCTCGGTAAAGAATGTATTAAAGTAAAATAAATACTGTTGGAACTTGTGACGAATGTTTTATTTTACAATAGAATGACAAGTAACAAAATAACGAAAAAACAGTTGCTATGGAGACTGAAGGTACAGTCCTCCTAACATCCACTCCTCTTTTAGGAACTGAGGCCAAGAGCTTTAGTTAGCTTTTCCAGCCTGGGTGCATATACGGGCTTTGTGAAACAATCAGCCAGTTGGTCCTCAGTTGTAACTTGCTTGACCTCAAGCATGCCAGCTGCCACACACTCTCTGACATAGAGATGCCTCCGTTGTATGTGCTTGGTACGACTATGTTGCTCGTATGGCGGATTGTACGCTAGCTTTATTGTTGACTCATTGTCAATGTAAAGAAGTGGTGGCTTTTCAGTTTTCGTGATTTCCTCCAACATTTGTTGTAGCCATATCATTTCCCGTGCTGTCTCCGAAGCTGCCACTAGCTCCGCCTCCGTTGACGATAAAGCTATCGTCTTTTGTTTATTACTCCGCCAGCTGATTGGTCCATAATACAAACAAAGTATGCCGGACGTTGAGTGCGCTGCTGAAAAATCCGCATCGCTGTAGCAGATTAATTTGTTATGGACATTATTTGACGAACCGAATACTAGGCTTTTATTCATTGTACCTTTTAGGTAGCGTAGTATTCTTTTTACTGCTAGAATGTCTGCTTTTGATGGATTGTCAAGGTTTCTCGAAGCGCAGCTGACGGCGAAATTTATGTCTGGCCTAGTCGCGACCATGAGGTATGCTAAGGAACCCACAGCCTGTCTATAAGGGAAGATTAAATTACTTTTTTTTTCATTTGATGAATTATCTATTTTGACTGCCTCTTTTGTAATTGGTGTCTTGACTAGTTTGCACTCAGACATCTTATACTTTTCTAGTACTTTCTTTGTATAAGCTTTTTGACTTAATGTTATGTTCCCATTATCAGATCTTTCGATTTCCAAACCAAGAAAATATGAAGCTGGTTTTATTACAATTTTGAAGCGATTTTGTAGTTCATTAATGAATTTCTTTCCATCATCCTCTGTAGTTGATGCAACTAACCCGTCATCAACGTAAAGTGCAATCAACACCTTAGATTTTCCATTCTCTCGAATATATAGGCATGGATCAGAAGTACTCTGTTTGAAGTTTGAGCTCACAAGAAATTCATGTATACTGGTGTTCCAACATCTTGGAGCCTGCTTGAGGCCATATAAGCTTCTTTTCAGGCGGCACACTCTGTTTGTTCCATCACTATAACCATCGGGCTGTTTCATATAGATTTCTTCTTCTACGTTACCGTTAAGAAATGCTGTCGACACATCAAACTGACAGAGAGATAATTTCTCTTTTACAGCTACTGCTAATAGGGCACGGACGGTAGTAAGGCGCACTACAGGGCTGAATGTCTTGTCATAGTCTACCCCTGGTTTCTGTGAGAATCCCTTTACTACCAATCTTGCTTTATGTCGTTCGACACTACCGTCTGGATTGGTCTTAACTTTAAATACCCACTTGCAAGGCAGTGCTTTTCTGTTCTTTGGTAAAGGAACAAGATCCCATGTTTGGTTCTCATTAAGGGAATGTATTTCACTCAGCATCGCTCCTAACCACTTCTCTTTGTCTGTGCTTTCTAGAGCTTCGCGATAGGTTGAGGGTTCTCTATAGCTGTTAAACTCTTCAGTAGCAGCGAGAACAAATTCATCAAACCTTTGTGGTTTTCTGAGAAGGTTTCGATCACGAAGTACTCGTTGTACCGGAGAAGCTTCATTATTGGTTACTTCATCAGTTGGATTTATCTCGATAATAGTGTCATTAACATCTGTATCTGGGATAGGTATTTGTTCATCATCATTATCTTGTACTGATTCTTGTTCATCACTTTCTTGCACTGACTCATACTCACTTTCAACATCATCGTCATCGTCAAAGAAGTTTATTTCGGCGTAATGTTTATAGTTATCCTTCAAAGATTTTGTAATTTCCGAGATTGAATTTTGTGTTTCGGTGTAGTAGAGTTTGTTAGTGAATCGAACATCTTTGGCAATCATGATTTTATGTTTTGAAGGTACCCAAATTCTATAAGCTTTGGAAGTATCTGAATAGCCTGCAAACATCCCAGGTAAAGCTTTCGATTTGAATTTATCACGTTCTTTGCCATCTTTCAAAAGTATGAAGGCTTTTATTCCAAACTGACGCAGATGGAAGATGCGAGGCTTTCTTTGTACCCATTTCTCATAAGGTGTAGTAACAGTACCAAAATGTGCAGATATAGTTTTGTTGACACTCCTATTGGAAAGGTAGTTTGCAGTTTGAATAGCTTCTCCCCAAAGGCTTTGAGGTGCTTTGGATTCGATCATCATGCTCCTAGCCTTTTCCAGTAAGGTACGATTTTTGCGTTCTGCAACACCATTCTGGTGTGGTGTATATGGTGCTGTTAATCGTCTTGTAATACCATGCTCTTTCAGATAGTTGTCAAAATTTTGATTGCAGTATTCCAAACCATTATCGGACTGGAGACTGATAATTTTGTCACCTGTGAAATTTTCCATTTCTGCCTTGTAAAGTTTGAATTTGTCCAATACATCACATTTTTGTTTTATACAATAGACTCGGCTGTATCTAGTATAGTCATCGATGAAGGTTATGAAGTATTTCTCTCCACCGAGGGTTTGAGTCATTGGACCACAGACGTCGCTGTGCACTATTTCGAGTCGTTTTGTCGTGCGTAGTGTGTCACTGGGTTTACTAGGCAGTCTTTTAATCTTTGCTTGAATGCATATTTCACAATCTCCAAGTATTTCATCTGGCTTGAAATCTAAACCGATAAGAGTCTCATTCTTCAATGCCAACTTCATATCACCTTCATTCATATGACCTAAACATTTATGCCATTTATGAATTTTCGTGTCTTCTGCGAAGTTACATTTATCGTTTTTGTTGTATTTACATGATGTAGGATTTAAGTAGTACAGCCCATCTTTGCCTTTTGGCGCATCGAGTATAATACCTTCTTCAGGATGTGTAATTGTGGCCTTTTTATTTGTAAATAGGACAGTCCATCCAGATTCTGTGGCTTTTCCAATGGATATTAAATTCGAGGATAGGGTTGGCACATAGAGAGTATTTTTCAAAATAACTTCTTGAATTTTACTTTTGCCTCCAACATTGACATCTAGCATAATATTGACTTGGCCTTTACCAGCAATATCAGCTGTCGCATCTTGGGAAGCTAGTTTTAGCAGTTGGAAGTTAGATTTGTCGAGATTTCCGAAATAGTTTCTGTTATGAGACATGTGCGATGTACAACCACTATCAAGAATCCATGTATTATTTTCATAATCTGAACTCTTACTTTTGGAATGCATACATATAGCGTGGGAAGTTTTAGGAACTTCTTCGTTCGTTTCTTTCTTCTTCTTATTCTCCAGCTTTCTGCATTCATTGATAACATGTCCTTTCTTCTTGCAAAATTTACATGTTTTTATGAAATTCGACTCTTCTTCATGTTCATCTTTAGTATTGTTGTTGTTGTTGGAACCATTATTAATTTGTCTGGCTTCTGATTCTTCTAAAATTTTTACCTTAAGATCTTCAGGTTTCGGTAACGCGTCTCTGGATTCTATAGCTACACGAAAATTTTCGTAGTCAGGTGGTAAGCTGTATAGCATCATAACAGCGAGCAAATCCTCATGAATATGAATGTCCATATCCTGCAATTTGTCTACCACGTCCATGAACTTATTTAAATGCTCTCGAATATTGCCATGTTCCATTTTGGACAATATTAACTGCTTTAAAAGTGAAGCCTTTCTAGCCGGTCCCTTGCTAGCATATATGGAATCCAGCGTAGTCCAAATCTCATAAGCTGTTTTGCATTTTTTTATTTGCTTTAATTCGGAAGGTGAAATCAGAAGAACTAACTCAGATTGAGCCAAAAGATCCTTGTCTTTCTTCTCTTCATCAGCTTTTTCAAGATCCAGCGGCTTCTCAACAACACTCCATAGTTTATTTTTAATGAGTACGGCCCTTGCTTGAATTCGCCATGTATCGAAATTTTCTTTATTCAAAGTCTCAATTTTAGTACTTGAGCCCGACGCCATCGTGATCAACGTATTTATAGCTTTATTTTTGCTCTGCTACCATATTAAAGTAAAATAAATACTGTTGGAACTTGTGACGAATGTTTTATTTTACAATAGAATGACAAGTAACAAAATAACGAAAAAACAGTTGCTATGGAGACTGAAGGTACAGTCCTCCTAACAGAATGCGTACCGAAACGGTACAGAGCGTACCGAGTAAACAATACCACACCGACAAATCTGGAAGCGGCCTTAAAGTAACAAAATCTGCATATAGCTTAATATTCTTTACTTGTTGAATAAGTAGCCCTGGTATTATATATCATAATCTCAAAAAGAGATATCTAATACATATAAATTTTCATTAAGTATATTATATTTCAAGGCATTGTAAAATATCGACAACTCATTGCTAATGTTAATAGGCGACCCGGTGATAGTCACTTACCACAAATCAGGTGATCTGACTAGAATCTTGACAGACTTCTGACATAAAAAAAATGAGATTTCATAGTTGTTCAGCACGACATACCCAAATTAGATCAAAAATATTTCATCTAAAAATATCCACCCGGTATTTCATTAAATTACGAAACCAAACGAAGTAGAATAAAACCTTCAATAAAATGTGCTCTAAGACAGCGAATTTATAAGAATAATGATCACGTAAAAATCTATTTCATATTACGCATATAAATCGTTTTTAAATAATTTTACATAATTACACGTGGCCTAGATAATATTGAAATAAAATTATAATAAATACAACGTTCCCTCCTATATATCTAAATATAGCACGATAGCACAATCCCTTGAGTATTCATTACTTAATTAAGTGTTATAATCACTTATTTTTAATATTTTGTGCATTAATTTACGTCTATTAGCACAATGAGGGTTAATTAGGAAGAGCTCAATTGTAGCTTTCGAGTTAAATTCGCTATGTTCACATTTAAGGGACTCTCAAAATTTACTTTCGAATGAGTAATCATAATTTCTATGGTCCACCTATACTATGCTAGTATACTAATAAAGGTTTATACCTTAGTATTATACTAGGTGAATAGTAACTGGTTTTGTTGTGTGTGATTTGCGAATATATAATAATATTATCATTATTTATTTCAGCAACTAAGACAGATTTGAGATCATCAGATAAAGCAGTTGTTACTACTCAAGACGGAAAAAAATTAAAAAAGAAAATTCGGTGAGTTCACTTTTATACTATTGTCTATCGCACTCAGGGAAAATGTAGATTCGTAATTAGAGCTCGTACACACGAGCCCTTAAGTATTTTTTTATGGTCAGGTCAGGTCAGTTTCGGAACTCCTATGTATACAGATTAATGATTTTGTTACATACTTTCCTGTAATACGGATATTAAGTTATCTATAGGTACACTTTAGTCATACGCTTTCCAATAAAATTAATAAAAGTTGTTCAATAATCAATTCGATGAGCGCTAAAAGTATAGATATGCAATGATTAGATAGATTGTTACTAAACAACGTTTTGTAGTTAACTTTAGTGAAAAAAATTACGATAAATAGATATGGAAATTGTATTAATTTTAAAACAATACAAAAAGTGAAAAGTGACATGGGTTATCGTGCGCGAGCGCCGGCTGTTGCGATATCGCCTCTTATCACTTGTTGATAATGCTGCCAACTTCTGATATGACAAGTGACGACACAGGGACAAGTTGTTAAATAAATCTTCACTTATCAATACAGACTAAAACATTAATTATAGTGGGTTTTAAATCTCCATTGAGGTAGGGACATATTCTCTCATTGTTCTAAGGTTATACAGATTTATTATACACTAGCTATCCCGCGCGGTTTCACCAGATTTTTTCCTAACTGATGGTGAAAACCACATTAAAATCCGTTGCGTAGTTTAAAAGATCTAAGCGTACAGAAAGACAGACGGCGAGAAGCGACTTTGTTTTATACTATGTAGAGATTATCTAGGCTTACGTATAAAAATCCCTCTCGAGGATTGAATCACAATGTAAAAAGTGCTTTAATCATGAATAGGGCAAAGTGTATCGTGTCAGCTAGTTTTAAATAATTTTATCATTTGTTTTTAAATACATAAATAAATGTCTTGGATTAATAATACGTTAAAAAAACCTAATAAATAAATATAATATTTAAATAAACATTAACGAAATAATGCACTTTTAAGTTTTATTATTATTGTACGGAACCCCCAAAAAAGTGCGCGAGTCCGACTTGCTTTACCCAGAGTTATTATAACGAGAGGGCGAGAGGGATACACACGAGTGCAAACAAACAACGTACCCTACACTTCCGGTCAATTAAAATTATGTTTTACTATGTTAGTGCATCTGAGTGTACTGCAGTTTTTCAATATTTTGCTTTACGATGGGGGTTTTCAAGTTCTTGTAAGCAAAGTAATTCCCCTAAAAGCTTTAGTAACGTGGAACCAGTAACTGTACTTTACCAATGTGAGCAATGTTTTGTTGCCTACAGTACACATGCACCTACATAATATGTGTGACTACTAAAACTCGACTGAGAGGGCCTTACTTTACAACATTACTTTTATCGATGTCACGGGAAAGGACTTATCGAAACCGGTAGTTATAGCGGACTATAGAAATGAGAGCACTTTTTCCATCACCATGTTTATGTCAGTTTGTTTATGATTATTTTTAAATTTAACACTTATTATATAGGACATACCTACTTGTATTTAGGTAATATTACAATTTATTAAGGCTCTATCCAAGAACACCAAATATCCTTCGATAATTTACGTGCACGACCTCATAGTGATCTTAGTATGAAATTATTTTTATGCCAGAAGTTTGGCAGGCAGACGGATCACTGGAAAGTGACTACAGTTGCCTATAAACATAAGCGATCCCAGAGGGATTTCCAAATGTTGCTGACCTATTACAATACAACATTGTGAACAACGATACGAACCATCTTTGACACGGCATTCGACGTCACTAAATTTTGGTATTCATTTTTTCAGAGCTGCTCAACTGGTGGAGTGCTCAGCCCTCGAGCGTGTCAACATGAATGAAGTGTTCGAGGAAGCAGTGCGCGCCGCACTACGCAAGAAACCCGTACATAAACGGACCTGTCAATACCTATGATTATTTGAGATGTCTGTTATATCCAATATCGTTTATTTATATAATTACCCTACCGCTATCACAATTATATTTGTATTTAGATGATTTCCTCATGAATACAGAAAAATATATTCGAGCACGTCCATATACATAGCAAACTAATTTTGTAAACTAGTTGCGTAATTCATAGTGAGCTAAATTGTAAACGCTCTTTATTAGATGCGTGATACAAGTATCATCCTACGCACGTGCGTTACTCGCCAACTATTAAATAGTCGGAGAGCCATTAAACCAGCAATTGGTCGTTTGGAATAAACTAAAGGAAAATAGTTGACCAACTTGTACCTTCCCAACATGTTTGATGTCATGAAAAATTGTATTATTGACGTACATTGAAAGGGAAATGATAAGTCGCTACATTTAAAGTTAAACGATTAGTTGGTAAAGGTTTGTACAAATATTATAGATATGCAATATTTAGGCAGGTAGTTATTGTATGAAAGTTGTATATTTAATTTACTCAATGTAAATATTTTAGATAGTAAATGTTTTATAAGTACCTATAGAGATCCATTCTACGGGCGACATTCCAAGCATCTACTATTGTTACTGTCGTTTCACACACAATAAGTTTATAAATAAATAATGTATTATTAGCGTGTAGTTTATTAGTGACTGAAACACTTGGCACTATTTTAAATACAATTTAATGCAGTCGCACGCGCACAATGTCGTACTTATCGATAATTACATTTTTAATATTATATGTGACTATACGTGTGATGAAATTAAAAATTCCTTGTAATATTTGTGTAACACATCAAAAGTGACCTAAAGTCACATCTGTGGCATGCCAACCAAATTATATTTACCAAAAACAATAAATTTTAAGTAAATGTTGAATTGCTTAATTTATATGCCCCATCCTATCCTATCCTGTCAAAACGAACTATTCACATAATCACTGTTAATTTCATTCATAGGTACCTAAGTAGATATCTTTACCGAGTACTGACTGCTTCGTAAGTATAATTTAGGGAATGTTAGGTACTTAAGTAAAAAGTAAATAATTCTTATTTTGTAAAATGTATATTAAAATCGCAAGTAGCATTAATGGCACTATAATAGTAGAGAGCGTCAACAATGTTGTGATTCGACATGTCTCCTCCAATCTTTACAGCTAGTTTTTAAAAATTATAAATAAAAAAAAAATGGAACAGTTTTGGTATAAATAAAATTGGGACCTGGTTAGCCTATGTGCTGGTAAGGCCAAGCGGCGCAGTGCAGTGATATGCGGCCGTTGACTCCATGTACACGACTTGTCATTTTTTCTTAGAACGCTCGATGAGTTTACTCTGTAACAAATTGTTTCCGGTGAGATATTATATTTGCGTCATAAAGTAATGTTACATCATTAGGTGCGTTGAATGCAAACGACACTACTAGTTTCTATGAAATTGATTCGGAGCGTGCCAATGTCACCGCGCTATCATAGAAAGTACTGTTGCTTGCGTTTGCTGCCTGCGGTCAGACTCGGAAACGTTTGAACATCTCGACGACAATGGACTGACGAGGAGGTTGGTACCATCAAATGAGATTTAGTGGCCAGGGTAACGTCAGAGTCAAGATGGACGTCGATATTGTCTTCGTTACTAAACCATTCACTTTTTTATCTAGTATAAGCCTTCCGATAGCGCCATCTCCGAATCGCTTTGCACTTATTGGGTTATTGGCACTTGTCGTCACAGTACAAATATGATAATGTACAATCGAAGAACAATATACTCATATGTTGGTACATTAAAAGAAAGATCCCCTGCAGAAAAATAAATTGCCTTGCTGAGATTCTTGCTGTAGTGTTAGTCAGTTGAGTTTAGTGTTTGGGTGTATACGGACATAAGTACTGCTAACCTTAGCTAAGTTAAGGCCGATCTCGCTAAGCCTCTTGTGTTGATAGGTGAGCGGTTCGTGCAGCTTCGCGTCGCCTCGCTTGTAGAAGTCGCTGTAGTCGAGACGGAATGCTAAAGTCTGCAGTGACACCTCCGTATGGAGCGCCAGCTTCAAGATCAGCGTCGTCACGTGTCCACTAGGGAATATCATACAGCTAAATAAAAATAGAGAAACCAACTAACTTAATAAAAAGCCTAAAACAGCAAAACCTATTCATTTTTGGGAGGTCAAAGGTGGAGGCCTGTGGGGCCACCCTTACGCGGATTGTTCGGCGAGCGCTTAGGGCTCTCAACCGGAATGGATAGCTTTAGACGACTGACTGCTGAGGACGCCCCAGTTGGGGCACGAACCTCGGCTCAGGGCGTCGCCGGGGGACAAAAGTGAGGTCGGAACTCGCAAACTATTAAAAGAGGTTAGTACAGGTATAGATAGTGCCATCCACGAAGAGGCGCCCCACTATTTTCCTAATCCCTTACAGTGCAAGTGTGCATCCTTTTGCTAGTGTTGTAGTGCTTCAAATCGACAAATACATATCGATATATACTTAAAGACATACCTATCGACAGAACTTAAGGTTTCTTTAACTCCAATGATTATAACTCTTTGAGACATATTTTATTTTAAAAAAAATTTCAAGCGCTGAAACGTTATTGAGATTGTTTTGGGATTCAAAGGGTCAATATTGCACATTTGTGGTGCAATGCAAACATCTGCATTATCTTACCGGTAGGTGCGAGCCCAAACATTTAAATCAGCTTTCCGACTGGCTAGGAAGTGATGGAAGATTTTCCGCTTCTCTTTATCATGTGCTTCGTCTGCTGACGTGAACGCATACTCTCCTGAAAATATTAATAACATGTAAAAATCTACGTAAAATTATACATCCAACTTTTACTAAATGTATAATTTTAGCATTTTAGACGTATAAAAGTTAAATCAATCAGTAACAAAAACATTTATGCATCATGCTAATTTTTGCATGTATACCTCTCGCCAGTCGGTCTGCTTTCATCTGCTCGATGCGTTCCCGCCTCTCAAGCTCTGCGTTGATGCCCGCGTGTAATGTGGATTCGAAACTACGCAGCGCCAGTGTTTCATTCAACACATTGCCTAGATATGACTGTAGTTCCTGTAAAAATCCTAAAGTTTAAACGTGCAATTCATATAAACATTATTTTTCTATGTTATATGTATCATCATCATCAGCCCGTATAAGTCCACTGCTGGACGACATTTTTATTTTATTCTTGTAGGGAAACTAACAGCTAGGCTCTTAAATAACAAAGTGAAATTAATTAAATACAGATAGCTAATTATAAGTACATAGACCTCTCCTTAGGCGCGCCACAAGGCCCGTTATATGTATACAAAGTAGATGATCATTTTAGTATGTGTGTGAGTGTTTGTGTGTGTGTGTATGTGTATGTACCTGTGTGGTGTGATGTATCATGGCGTGCACGGAGTGTTTGTCTAGTGCGCGGTGGTGCAGCAGCAGCAGGTGGTCGAGGTGTCGGTGCGCGGCGGCGGCGGCGAGCAGAGCCACCCACGCCGGCTCCGCGCCCACGCTGCACGCCTCCTGCAGCGCGCCGCACAGACGCAGCGCCTCCGCACGCAGGCACGACACGCGACGCATCAACCCGCACACCTCTGACATACGGTACATATCTCACCTCTGACACTTCATGGTTCAACGTTGATAGTCACCCATCACACGTACGCGACAACACACCACAATATTTATACACTTGGCTATCTTTGGCTAAATATCAGCGGCGCTAATGTTATTGGTTGATTATCTTGAAGCTTGGGGTAAATAATGGACTTATTGTAACACCATTTGTATGGAAAATCTTATTTGGATGTACCCCACATGGGCGCCGCCAGGATTACTTTCAGGGAGGTGCATCCACATACCTATACTAAAATATCAGGAGGAGGAGGACACAAAAGTAACCTCGTCTAGGTTAACTTTTAATTCAAACACCAACTTGAAAAAAAAGCATTATCTTTTCTATGTATTTTCTTTGCCTACCCTTTCACCTGCTGCCGGCGCCCATGAAACGGTATGCTACATTTAATAGAACAATCTGTGATATGTACATATTTCAAAAAATTACACGAGTGAAGCCAGTACCGAAAAGTTATCTCATTTATTATACTATTGAACATACCAGGCATATACTTAAGTCTCTTGTGTAGTATTGTGTGCGCTCGCCAGGCGTCGTGCAGACAGTATTCTATACGTTTGACGCGCCAGAGCTGCGTGAACAAGGCGCGGTACCGAGCGGCGCAAGTAGCCGGGAACAAGGTCCCGAGCGGGCCATCCACGCGGTATTGTAACGCGAACACGTCCCAGCCGTTGTCGTCGCGACCGTCACCTGTACCACACGATACCAAATTATAGAGTTCCAGTTTCTTCTTTTACAGATTTGTTATAATAATATTATATGAAATACTTAATATCGTGTTAGTTCCAAAAAACACCCGAAAATCATACATTTTTATTATTAAGTTTATGAAAAACCAAGTACAATATTGATTGCAGCGAGCAATATTTATTTGTCAAGCTACGAAACCAACAAAACCAACTTTGGGACGAAACTGGTTTTTTTATTAAAACTTATAAGACACTATTATAAGATTATGAGAGGCGTTCAATAAAAATTGAGAATGAGTTGATGAGAATGATAACTAACTAATGGTAGGGGAGGCGAATAGGGGATTTCGGGATTTACTCGAGCGCGGCAGATTAACATAAGGGGGGCAACCTTGCACCTTGTGAAGTACTCTCACCAAATCTGAGCCCTCTATGTAGTGTCGAACGCCTAGGGTAGCCCGTCAGATTAGTAAAAAAAAATCGATGGTATGAAATACTCGAGCGCGTCAGATTAAGGTAAGGTAAGTTAGTTACATGCAAAATAGTGTACATTTCAATAATCTGACAATTTGGGCGTGACGAAAGAAAATTGGAGACTCAAAGTTGCAAAAAAATAACGTCACCTGGATTTTCTCGAGCGGGATTAGTTTTTTTTTTATTTAGAAGGAAATTAGTCACGAATCACGGAAATATCTTAATCTGCCGATTTGCACAAGCCGAAGTAGCTAAAATCATTATTAAGTGTATAGTCCAGGAATATTATGAGTTTCACCTCAGAATGAGAGATAGTCATTAACTTGTATAAACCTTTTTGACACCCTAAAACTTGTCTCAAAAGCTACTTATCTTAGGGTGCCCGCGACTACTGTTTTTTCAAGGTCAAAGGTCAAAAAATCATTTATTGCAAATATCTCGTTTCCAATGGGTTTCTTGGTATATGTATTCATAATAAATATTGTGGAAGATTAAATTCTCTACAACTTTTGTGCAAACATTTTTTCGATATCTTGAACCATTTTCGAGATTTCGATATTTTTTATATATTTTTTTTTTCAAACCGTCAGATTAAGGAAATCCCTCAACATAATTGTCAGATTATGGGTCAGTACAACAAGGCCATCAAGAAGAACCGCCTGTATAAAAATCTGACGCGCTCGAGTAAATCAAGGTCACGATTTTTTTTTGCATTTTCAAAAATCGGCCCTGACTGATGGTCGCGTCCAAATCGTCAGTCTTTAAAATAGGAGCTACTGGAGGGTTCACTTAACATCCCTTATCAATGTCTGACGCGCTCGAGTAAATTTTTTTTTTAAATATTTTCGACCCCTTCGTACGGCCACCCCCACCACGCAAAACGGCAGATTATAATTTTTCCGTTATCAGACAGACGTGGCGCGACTACCCTATTAATATCTGACGCGCTCGAGTATTTCTTGGTGACTGTTTTTTTTTACATTTTTGAAACCCTGTAGACGCTCCCCCCACCGCTGAATGGGAAAATATCACATAACGTTTTTTTCTTTATTCCACCTAATCTTCAAATTCCAGTAGGTCCCAAAGACGCTCGAGTAACTACAAATTTAGCATCATTGCCTCCCCTACCATAACTAACTTTTATTAATGTTATTTTACTTTTCTTGTCTTTAAGCTCCTGGACTGGAAAGGATTAGGCATCACTGTCAATGGCGAGTACATCACTCACCTTCGAATTTCCAATGATATGGTAGTCATGTCTGAGATATTGGAAGACCTCGGCATAATGCTTGATGACCTCAGCAGAATTCCTCAACAAGTGGGTCTAAATATGAACATGGATAAGACGAAAATCATGTCGAACGTCCATGTTGCACACACGTTGCAAGGTTAAAGGTTTGCAAGGTCAGCAACGCACTCGTGACTCCTCTGGTGTTGCAAGCGTCCATAGGCTACGGTAACCGCTTACCATCAGGAGGGCTGTAAGCTACTAGCTTGTTTGCCACCTAGTGGTATATAAAAAAAACCTAGGACAGGTCATCCAACTACGTAGGGTAGGTCCAACTTCGAGAAAGAGGTCAATCGACAAATCCAACTCGGCTGGGCAACCCCTTTTCGCTTCACGTTCGTCGAACAAATGGCTTTTAAATTACACTATTTAACATTATAAATGCATGCTATGCCTGCCTGCACATACTTTTTTTGTGCCTATTTCTCACATTTTATTGAACGGTTCTCGTAAGTATCTAGTAGTTGTATCAGAATATTGCTCACTCACAATTAGGATATAGGTTGACATGTAGCCTGGCGAGTACGTGAGGCGGCTCGAACTGCGCGTTAGTAGCGCGCACCGCCGCCTCTAGAGTACACGTTAGATTGTGCACGTACAGTGACGTCGCCGGCTTATTTAACTCGTCCCTGTATACAATACATTTTAGGTGAGTGACCTGGCCTAGTCTGCTTCATAAAATGAACCCTCATGTATTTACTGACGTACTCAGAGAGGCGATTAGAGAGTTTCTAACTTTGTAAATTTAATTGGTATAGGACTGGACAGCGAATGAATATTATCGGCATTGCTTGAAATCTTCGCGAAGATATGGCTACATACATCGCGATGATCAGAATATTCGTGTTGATAATCTAAGAGCTGCTTAAACCGCAATTTTAAATAACTCTAAAGCTTAAAAAGCGAGGTAGTACACAGGGTGATTTGTACAAGTAGGCGTGGAGGGCCAAATCTGAAATTATAGGGAATAGCGAAAAAGGCTGAAAGGAGTCTCAAGGAAATTTTGATGAAAACTAAAACTGCATCATTAGATTTTCTCAAGCCAGGAGTCAAACCCGTTAAATTTGAAAATAAAAAATACAAAGCCTGTATTGTTACACCATCTGATGTTGTTAATAAGAATCAAATTCTTAGAACTTGAATTTAGAATGACATACGGCAAACTAAAACTGCCAATTTTATGTTTAGTTTAGTATTTGGCCATCCAAGCATATTTGAAAAATACTTATACGTATATTGACTCACTGCAACAGCGTCATGAGGTGGTGCACGAAGTCTCCTTGCGCGAGCAACAGATACCGGCGATGTGCAGCGAGGTGGTCCAGCAAGTGGTGGTGCGTGGTCAGCGCCGCGAGGAGACGCTGCGACGCCGAGAGATGTGCGCTCGCCACGCCTTCCCGCAGACCACTAGCTTCCCACCACGCAACCGTGCCTTCAGATATTGGAGTGGCGCTTACCGACCCTAAACCCGCTGCTGTGCCTGTAACCATCAAAGTCAAAGTCAAAACCATTTATTCAGTTAAGGCACTAGAAGGGCACTTATGAAGGTCGAATTACAGAAGTTACCACCGGTTCGGAAGTCAGCCTTCAACTGAGAAGAACCGGCAAGAAACTCAGCAAGGTTACATTTTTTAAATATTTTTTGGACCATCTGACGATATTGGCTTTTCTTTTTCAAATGTTTAACAATTTTATTCTTAAAGTAATACAAAAATACATAAAAATGTATAACCCGCATTAGTTACCTACCTAGTAAACTAAAACAAAAAATACCAGGCTAATAACAGCTAACATCACAATACTTTACTAAGCATATCGTATAAGGGTCAATTCAGACAGAATGGTTATATGCCTAAACAGATTTCAGTTTAATGCGAGCCTTTTTCCATTTTGGCTGAAGGTCTACGATACCATCCGTCAAGTCAACGTAGCAAGTGTTGCCCGACGACTGCTGCCTCCGTCTGCTCGGGTGTGTGGAATAGAGACGTAACTGAACCATTGAAATGAAATGTTTATTCATCCAAATCCTTCACAGGCACTTATGAATAGTCAGACTCTAATGCTCGGTTCTGAAGGTTGCTTTTGCTGAGAAGAGCCGACAATAAACTCAGCAAAATTACTCTTTTCAAAAACAACTTACACCTATTACATTCAATAATAATTATTTATCTAGTCTCACTGACAATATTTGCGTGTTATGGCGGCAAAAATAGTAATCTGTAGAATTTAATTATGACTGACTTAGTAAAAATCTCAAGCTGACCAGCCCCCACAAGCAGCACCTGGTCATTGAACTAGATAGATGGTTTGGAGTTTTAATCGGAAATTATTATGATAAATTCGCAGGTCTCTTTCATGGACACGACGCTTGATTATGTGTTTGTGTGGGTATGTATGTGCGTACTGACCAGTATGCAGTTTTAACAGGTCTTGCAGATGGTGCGCGTGGTCGGAAGGCACGGGTTCGTCGGTGCACGCCTCTCTCATGAACACGACGCTCTTGCCAGTCGCCAAGATCTGCGCTGCCTGCTCGCGCGACATAAAAGATGGCACCATCCATTCCCTATTCACACTTATTTATTAGTATATGAAATTGTTGCATAAAAATAGTTATTAAAACATGAGTGTGAGTTTAGTAGGTATCACACAAATGTGTAACACCTAGTTATGTGCTGTTTCATGTACTACTTTATGTAAACTGTGTTATAGTTACATAAATAAAGTACACAAACAAGTAACATTGATATGGTGCCCCAACTCAACAGTCTCCGCGCATGCACCATAGTGCATAATGGTAGTATTTTCGAATTCATATATTTAAGCACCACTCGCTAATCATCTCAGTAACTACTTGTTAAACCAATGTGAACTTGAAATTTATCAGGTAGGTTTCTTTAGAGTGTAGGCAGCCAATTCAACCTAAGGGAAAAATTCAGTTTTTATTAGTATTTTATTATTAGTTCAGAATACGAAACATGGTGAAAATGTTGCCTTGAGCGGATTATTGAATTTGCATGATAGATAATGTTTTATTGTATTCAAAATTTACCATAAGTGAGTGGATGTCACAATACTTGTTAAAAAACGTTGTTTTAATGTAGCTACATTCCATAGCTCAAACGGCCATTACTTACGGCTACTCGTGCGAAGCCGGAGCGGCTCGCTATATGCGATAAAACTTTGATTATGAATATTGCTAGGATTTTTTAAAGGAAGTCTCGTCTGGGTCAGTTCACACCGAGACGCGACGCGACGCGACGATACTGAAAGAGGCTGCAGTGGTGCAACGTATTCTGTATTCTCACAATGAAATGTGTATCTTTTCGTGTAGTAAGTAAAGTTATATTTGGAGTCGCTCTATTAAGGATTGTCCTGGGCAAAACACTGTAAAATTAGGTATCTTTGCAATCGGTTTTTACGTTACCCGTAGTGTTAATTAATCAGAAAAAAATAAGCAATAATCTACAAGATATGTCAAATTATGTGGTTTTCTTTGAATTCTATTTAACTTATAGAACTGAAGAAAAAAAAAACGAAAGTTACCCCTATTTTTTCTAGTTGAAACGATATTACTGCTGCATTTTTTATCGAAACTGTATGAAAATTTATACACTTATTTAAAAAACAATATTACATTATGTGGTTAACTTAATTTTTTTTTAAATCAGTATGTATTTAAATAAATAAACAAAGCATTTCAGTCGAGCAAATTTTGCACCGCACCCCGCTCTCGTCCATAAAGTCAGTGCGGGGCGAGTCGTATTGCTAGACGGACCTGTGCCGCGTTGTGGAAGGAGCTTATCAGTTTGCCGAAATAATTCTTAGTCTTTTGCGTGTATTTAGAGTAAACAGATACAGAGGCGTCATAGCATTTCATGAACATAATTATATTTTAGATTGGTATTATAAGTGTTTATTATTACGAGTAGTGTAGTCATTCGAGGCGAGGACGTAGCATTATTTTAGATTCAATAATAGTTAATCCCACCAAAAACATTATCATGTAAAGAGTGCTGCCAAGACACCACATGGCTCGCACTGTCAAAAAGTAATCAGATCTCATGTTGATCCAAGCTTCTAACTCTACACGCCCTAACTCTACAAGCTCTAACTTCACAAACTCTTATTAGTGAAAATATGTAACTTGGCCATTTCGTTACTACAAAATCAGAAACGTAATGAACAGTGAATAAATTTTTCACCTTAAGCCCATGTGAATGTAGCGAAATGGCCAAGTTATATATTTTCACAAATAAGAGTTTGTGAAGTTAGAGCTTGTAGAGTTAGGGCGTGTAGAGTTAGAAGCTTGGATCAACATGAGATCTGATTACTTTTTGACAGTGCGAGCCATGTGGTGTCTTGGCAGCACTCTTTACATGATAATGTTTTTGGTGGGATATCAGTAATCTGATTACCATTATATAATCTCTGGTTAGAGTGAATAGGTTATATGTTATTGGTTCCTCTTTCTTGTGATACAATTTAAATTGTCTACGCTTAATCATTTAATTGATATAAAGAAATAATAAAATGATTGGCCCGTCTTTATTTCTATTATATTAACATATATAGCTATGCGGACAGCGGACAGCGGATAGTGGATAGCGGACAGCGGACAGCGGACAGCGGACAGCGGACGGCGGACAGCGGACGGCGGACAGCGGATAGTGGATAGCGGACAGTGGACAGTGGACAGTGGACAGCGGACAGCGGATAGTGGACAGCGGACAGTGGACAGCAGACAGCGGACAGCGGACAGCAAACCAACCAAATCAACATTGGCTGCACTAGCTACACTAGGTATAAATTCAAATTCAAATTTTGCCAAATATAATACAATAAAAATAAAGAACTGAATTTTAAGAGTGTAACAGAAACAGAAATCCCACCAAAAACATTATCATGTAAAGAGTGCTGCCAAGACACCACATGGCTCGCACTGTCAAAAAGTAATCAGATCTCATGTTGATCCAAGCTTCTAACTCTACACGCCCTAACTCTACAAGCTCTAACTTCACAAACTCTTATTTGTGAAAATATATAACTTGGCCATTTCGCTACATTCACATGGGCTTAAGGTGAAAAATTTATTCACTGTTCATTACGTTTCTGATTTTGTAGTAACGAAATGGCCAAGTTACATATTTTCACTAATAAGAGTTTGTGAAGTTAGAGCTTGTAGAGTTAGGGCGTGTAGAGTTAGAAGCTTGGATCAACATGAGATCTGATTACTTTTTGACAGTGCGAGCCATGTGGTGTCTTGGCAGCACTCTTTACATGATAATGTTTTTGGTGGGATTTCACTTCTTTTTGTACATTACTTGTGACAATATTTTCGTTTCAATTCGAAACAACGCCATATACCTAGTTTTTGAAGTGAAAACGGAAGTCTCATACAAACTGCCATCCCCTAGTAGGTAGTGCCCTTGTGCTTCGCTTCTTTTGGTTTGTGGTTCATCACAGTGGTCTACAACATATCGCACGATAGCAGTCCTGACTTGCGACGCGACCTCAACGTCTATTTCTTCTAAGTATGTCAATTAATAGAAGAGGCAGGAACCATCTCCCGGCATATGAAACATACGATGACGGCGAGGTCCCAGCTCTACTTCAAGTGAAACTATTTCACAATCCATGCTAACTTTTAAATCAGTTGGAAAATCGACTATGTTCAATATAATTCAAGATAATGTTCGACTTAATAAAATTAAACTTTTTGCCTATGGGTCATTCCATTATCGCGGGTGCAACATTTAGACGCCTGTTTTAGTTTAACCTAATCAAATAAAAAACATTTTTAATTAAATTAGTCTATGAAAGACTACATTTTAATATGTTTACTTTATATTAATTAACAAAATTTTTAATATGATATTTTAAAAGGTAGGAGAAAGGTTCAAACTGCCATCGCGGGTGCAACAAATTTGGCCCAACCTTTCCAGATCACAAACAAAAAACACATAAATCTGTTAATTCTAATACATTTAATACGTTATGCCTTAATATTTTGAAATATATTAAAATAACAAAGAACATAAAATAAAAACTCTAAACAAAACAAAAATAAACAATGAATTATTATTGATTACTAACAATTATACTTTTGTTGTCGCTTATATTAATTATTTCTTTTGGAATACGTCAATAATTGCTGAAAATTCTATGAACATATTATTTCCATCAGTATTTTTCTTTGGCGCTTCCAACTTCGCGATAATATCATCAAATTGCACGTCTGCTATGTCATTAACGATTTTTGTGAATCGTTTGCCATCAACCGTCGTCATAAATTGTAGCAATATCGTAATAACGATATTGAGTATTTTTTTTGCCAGTTTTGCAGAGCAATTGTACAAGCACATACACACCAGCGCAAATATTTTTCGGTAAGACAGTAGCAGTTTCAGGACACGCTTCTGGTGATAATTTTGAAGCTTGAAGAGACGTTGATGGAGTTTTGTCATTTATAAATTCATTATCTGAATCAGTGTCTGAATCACTGTAAACAACAGAAACGCGCAATTTATTAGTCAAGGTATATCAAAACAAGGAAATGTATAATTAATAATACAAAAAGGTTACGTGAAAAAAAGTTGCACCCGCGATCTCACATTGAGATCGCGGGTGCAACCAATTTAAGTTATCGTTTATTTTAACCTAACACTCATTACACGATTAAAAACAAATCATTTAAGTTTGGTTTTGATTTTTTCTTACTTTTGCAAAGTTTCAGAACGTTAGCTCTTTATTTTTGTGAAAAAAGTAAACTTTTATATCTTTTGCATCGCGGGTGCAACAAATTAACAGTGTATTCTAGCAGTCAATTGTTCTTAATAAATAACAACATATACTTACATTTTTTGACCCACGAAGATAAATGAATATTGTCACTTCACGTTTAGCCGGTAAAACATAACCTCAAACTGTCAACAACAACTGTTTCGCGCCATTGTTGCTAGTTATGATTTTACAGTTTATACCAATTCTTCGGATAGCAATATTTTCAAACGCGCCAAAAAAGAAGATATGGTATAAAATCAAATAAAAATAAATTGATTATTATATTTAGACTTTCTTCTTTGCACTAATAACAAAAAAAACAACTAATAGCGTGATTGAAAAAACCATGTCGGAAATCATCTATAGCGGAATCGCCCCTATATAAATCTCTAAGAATGAAACCATAGCTCGTTTCAATTAGAGACAACGCCATCTAGTTTTTGAAGTGAAAACTTATTTGGACTGCCTATGTATTTTTGTTGTTTATTAGTATTAGAAAGGGTTGTATTATTATTTTATTACATTATTTTTTGGATTCCGTACCTCAAAAGGTAAAAAAAGAAACACTAAGATCACTCTCTTGTCCGTCTGTCAGTGCGTCACCACCGATTTTCTCAGGAACGGGTGAACGGGTGGACCTGGCAAGTTGAAATTTATACCAAATACTGAGGTCTATAGTCCCTATTAGGTGTATAAAAATCCGGTCAAATGCGAGTCGGACTCGCGCACCGAGTGTTCCGAACAAACTTGTAAATAGTTCGTTCATCACGGTAATGGAGTCTTGAGGATTTATTTCAATTTTTTTTCGATTAAGTTTTCAATTACCTTATTGGAGATAGGTGCCAATTAAGCTAGATCTCAAAATTGTATGAGCTCCGATACAACTCAGAGGTCTATCTTAATTGGTGGTACTATGTATGTATGGGGACCCCCTTTAATTTTAAACTTTTTTTACTTTTTGGAATTTTCCCTTTATTTGTGCTGTAAGACCTTGCTTTTTGCCAAATTTCGTGATTCTAGGACAACGGGAACTACCATATAGGTTTTCGACCCAAAACCTATAGGGTAGTTCCGGTTGACCTAGATTTATCAATTTTGGTTTAAAGCAAGGTCTTATAGCACAAGTAAAGGAAAAATTCCGAAAAATAAAAAATGTTGAATATTAAGTTAAATTTTGGTACTTACAAATTTTCGCGAAAATCAAAATTTGCCCATATCTTTTTCTCGTGTGGACTCAAGACCTTGATTTTTATACACCTAATAGGGACTATTAAACTTCAGTATCTAGTATAAATTTCAACTTGCTAGGTCCACCCGTTCCTGGGATAAAACCGTCGAAAACCTATAGGGTAGTTCCCGTCGACCTAGAATCACAAAATTTAGCAAAAGGCAAGGTCTTACAGCACAAACTAAGGAAAAAATTTAAAAAATAAAAAAAGTTGAAAATTAAAGGGTGTCCCCATACATACATAGTTGACGCATTCCCTATTTAAGGGGTTCGGGGATAAAAGTTTCAAGTTTTAAAATTTTTTTGTTGTTTGTGTACTAATATTAGCCTAAATACCAAATTTCAGCTTTCTAGAACTTCAGGAAGTACCATTTATGAATTTTGATGATCATCAGTCAGTGACGAAATCAGGGGTTTTTAGATATCAATAAAATCTAAAGTATATCAGCTACGCAAATGAAACTTTATATGTTTAATAAGTTTGCTATAGGCATCATATCCTGAGAATTTTGTTTATCTGGTATAATCCAAAGCGAAGTTATGAGGGTTCAAAAATACGACGAAGCGTTTCGAGAAAAGGTAGGTAGTGCCCCTGCGTTTTCGCTTCGCTGGCTTGTCTTGGCGGGGCACTGCCGTGCCCCCAGATTTAATATTTTTAGTTTCCTGTAGTTTCAGTGTTTTCGTAGACAGACATTTATTGGCTACAGCCTAGGGCCGATAATTTTTGAAACAAAAAAATAATAATAGTAGGATGACCCCAATTAGAAAAAGAAGTGAATGTAAAAAAATGAAAGGAAAAATAAATTAAATTTCGATGAATTTTATAATGTTGCTCTCAGCCTTATTAGTTTATTTATTTATATACCTAGTACTATATTCCGCCCGGCTGTTTCATCCATGTTCCCCAAGTATAATTTGATGTCCCGGCATAAAAATTCCTATCAGGGTCCCAAAATTCATCCAAATCCATTCAGTAGTTTTTGTGTGAAAGAGTAAAAAACATCTTCACAAATCATTTATGTACTCACATCCTTACAGACTAACACATTTATAATTCTAGTTTTGCGCCCCGCGGTTTCACCCGGGATCTTATTTTTCCCCGGGATAAAAAAGTACCCTATGTTTAATTCTAGGATATAATCTACCTGTGTGCCAAGTTTCATAAAAATCCTTCCAGCCGTTTACGTGATTGAGGAACAAACATCCAAACTTTCACATTTATAATATTAGTAGGATAATATAATATAATAATATATAATTAGCAGGTATAGTACGATAGTACCTACCAATAGCATAGGAAGTATAAAGTACCTAAGTTTTTTTTACATCGAATGAGGCTAAAAATAACAAAATATACCATGTACGAGTAAGTATCTCAAACATTTTTAGGTAGGTACATCACAATAAGTTTTGCCTAAAATGATTTTATTTCTATTGTTTCACAAAAATAACATAATACAATGCTACTAGTACAGTACCTATGTACTATAATATTATAGTTTTACTACACAAAAATATACCTAGGTAGTGCCTACTTTTTTGGATTGCTATATTTGAGTAACAATAGAGTAATAATCATTTTAGGAGAAACTTATTGTGATGATATATTGTAAAACAAGTTAGAGTTATGGCAATAGTGATCTCTCTGTAACTTGACTATTCTATGACAGCAGAGTGTGTTATTGCTACGTTTGTTCATGATGTAGCGAGCGCATCGTGCGCGATGTTTAGGTGAGAGTGGTGCGGGGTGCGGTACAGAGTTTCGACCAAACGCTAAAGTTTGTTGGCGCCGGTGCGAGCCTTAAAATGTGCGCGCTGCGCAGCGTCGCGTCGCATCGCGTCTCGGTGTGAGCTGAACCTTATGAACAGGCTACACTTAAATGATTGAGCCATGCGTGAGATCAGAAAAAATAACATACTTGGGATGAGCTCGAGTTTAATAATAAATACAAATAACTGTTACCTCACTCTGTACTTGTCGTGCCACATGCGATCTATAGGAACACCGCTTCTGCTCTCAATAAAGAATTCATTGTAAGGATCGTCTATCTCTCCTGAAATCAGAAATATTAATGTTTATTTTTTATTTGTATAGGCCTTGCATTCCAATCACATAATGATTGAGGTTGATGTTCGAAGATGGTAAGTTTGTACACAAAACTTTCAAGATTATTTAGAGTGGATATTTGATGGTTTTTTTTTTATCTTTATTTAGTCGGGTTTTATCACCTTTTCTGAATCCACCTTACTTAATCGTATATTTTTTAAATGGTCCGAATTTGTTAAATGTTCAATAATCTCACTTAATACTACACATAATATGGGATTTCAAGCCATGATTTTCGCTACGGCCCCAGAAGCTAGTGTGAACCATCTTATATAGTAATTATAGTAATATTGGAATCCCAAAGCAAAATAAAGTACACATACCATGCAACAACCATCGCGTGAGCATAAGTAACAGCGGATAGGTGAGTGCGGTGAGTAGACGTCGCGCCAGGGTCGCCACGCGCTCGTCGCCGTGTCGCACGAACCTGTGCACGCACGACGCTAGCTCCCCGCCTATACAAATATCAAAATTTTACGAATTTATCACTAAATCTCAGAAAGTATTTAACGCGAATTATTGAAATTTAGTGAGGATAGAGAGGATTTTTGAAAATTCAACCCCCAATAAGTTTCTTCGGGAAGGGGGACGACTAGAATTGACAACATTTAATTTTTCATACGACCCTAAAACAAAAATATAATTTCTTTCTTTTCCTGTCCTGAATCAGATACGTATTTTGTATTTTTTTTAAAATGCCTTCTTCTTCTTCTTTAGGTGCCATCTCCTACCGGAGGTCGGCTATCATTAAGGCTATCTTGATCTTACACACAGCTGCGCGGAATAAGGATCTGGTGCTCAAGTTAAACCACGTTCTGAGGTTTTTGAGCCACGAGGTACGCCTTCTTCCAGGTGGTCGCTTTCCCTGTATAAGCAGCTGGAGTATTTCATATTTGTTATTTCGCATTATATGACCCAAATACTGGAGCTTACGTCTCTTGATTGTATTTAACACCTCCACCTTCTTGTTCATTATTTGCAAAACTCTTTCATTTGTCACTCTATCCGTCCACGATATTTTCAAGATTCTTCTGTATACCCACATTTCAAATGCCTCTAAGCGTTTACTCATATTCTGAGTTAAGGTCCATGACTCTACGCCATACAGAAGAACCGAGAACACGTAGCACCGTGCCAGACGCACCCTGGTAGAGATTTTCAAAGAACGGTTGCAGAGTAGGTGGCTCAGTTTCATAAATGCATTACGCGCTTGCTCTATTCGGCACTTGATCTCTACGCTGTGATCGCTTTGGTCGTTAATGATGCAGCCCAAGTATTTGTAAGAGTGAACTCTTTGCACTATCTGATTTCTTACAACTAGATCTGCTGTTGTAGAAGATTGCGTTTTTCCAACAAGCTTTGTAATTCTTCAAAATTTGACGCCAGTAGAATAGTATCATCAGCATACCTTATATTATTTATTGCGTGGCCATTAACGAGGATTCCTTCGTCTGCATTCTCTAAGGCTTCTGAGAAAATTGCTTCCGCGTATATATTGAATAGCAAAGGGGACAGTATACAACCTTGCCGTACACCCCGTTCTATGTCTATCACTTCAGTCAGTGCTTGGTCAACTCGTACTTGGGCTTTTTGTTGCCAATAAAGATTTCTGATGATAGTCAAGTCTGCAGGATCGAGGCCAATGTCGTTGAGAATCTTGATGAGTTTGTCATGCTGTACTCTATCGAAAGCTTTTTCATAGTCGATAAAACAGATGTACACAGATCGACTCATATCCCAGCAACGTTGTAATAAAACTTGAAAACCAAATAGCGCATCTCGAGTTCCAAACCCATTTCTGAAACCGAACTGGGTATTGGAAATATTTTCTTCAATTTTCTTATGAATTCGGTTATGAATTATCTTCAGAAATATTTTCAATACATGGCTCATCAATGATATTGTTCTGTACTCATTGCATCTCTTGGCGTTGCTGGTTTTTGGCAGAGTTACGAAAGTGGAATGTAGCCAGTCTTTGGGTATAGTACCACTCCTGTAAGTATGGGTATGTTTTCTTCCATCAGCAGTTTCAAAATTTCACAAGGAATCTCATCAGATCCAACAGCTTTTCCCGATTTTGCTGATTTTATTGCATGTAATATTTCTTCCGCTGTTATTACTGGTCCTAAATTTTCTGAAATATTTAACTGCTGTGGGCTACATGTCGCTAAACAAATTTCTTACGTATCTCTCCCATGTCCTTAACTTTTCTTCTATTGACATAGTTATTTTATCGCTCTCGTCCAAAAGTGTTAGTGAGACATTTGATTTTCTTATGCCCATAACATCTTTGATTTTCTTAAACATATTAAAGTAATCATGTTTCTTCTGCATTTGTTCTATTACTTGACATTCATCATTAATCCATTTTTCTTTTGCTGCTATGCATCTTTGTCCAATTTCTTTGTGTAAAGCTTTATATTCCTTAACATGAACACCTTTCATTTTACGTCTCTCAGTCATGAGTTTGAGAATTTCATCTGATACCCAATCTTTTTTCTTAACAGTTTGTACTGCACTAAGAATCTCTGCCGAAGTACTCACTATCACAGACTTAAGATTGTCCCAAGTTCTAGTAGGTTCTATGGGAAGAATCATCTCTCGTTGTTGTAGCTCATTTACCCGGTTATTGAGGGTAGCATGTAGCTTAAGTCTGGTATCCTCATGTCTTAATTTCGCGATGTCTATTCGTGGTCTCTTTCTAGGAGCTGTTACTTTCTTCATTTTTACAGAGACTGTCGCCACTACTGGGTTATGGTCGGAGTAAACATCTGCACCTGGACATGTTTTTGCAGACTTAAAACTATTCTTAAAACGCTTGTTGACTAGTATAAAATAAATTTGATTTCTTACTATATTTTCAGGTGTATGAGCTGGTGATGTCCATGTGTAAAGACGACGAGGTGGTAACTTGAAAAAAGTGTTTGCGACTATAAGCTGTTCCTCTTGGCAGAATTGGACTAAGCGGTCACCGCGCTCATTTCTGACCCCTAGACCGAAACTACCAACCGTTCCGCTTACGATGCCTTCACCAATATTTGCATTAAAATCGCCCATAACTATAGTACATTCGTGGGCTTTCAGAAATTGCAAGACCTGTTTGATGTCTTCATAAAAGGGATCAATCAAAACGTCATGAGCTTTGGCAGCTGTGGGGGCATAAACCTGTACTATGTTAATGTTAACGGGCTTGGCTCTTAATTGTAGCAACATAACGCGATCTGAAACTGGATGAAAATTCAACACTGAAGTCTTTAGGTGTTTTTTGATCATAACAGCGACTCCATTTCTATGGTCTTTGTCGTTATTTCCACTGTAATACGTAAGGGTATCATCCGATATTTTTATCCCAGTACCCTTTAATCTTGATTCACTAATCCCCAGAACATCGATGTCCAATCTCTGCATCTCTTGCAAGATACTTTTATACTTGTCACATGTGTACATACTCCTAACATTCCACGTTGCAATCTTTACGGCGCACCCGGGGATTCTTAGCACCTTCTGACCATTGAAGGTCTGCCGGGGACTGAGGGCCGTTGTTTGTGTTGTACTCGCCATAATGATTGTCCTGAGAAAGATAATGTGGTGGTTTTCCCTTTGCCTTCCACATCGCTGTTCATCACCTGAGCGACAATGCTGGACATCGACTGTACCGATCCTCGCGATCTCCACTCGATGTCTTACTGTACCTGCAGCTGCCCAGGGACAGGGAGTGCTTATTTACTGGCGGCACTGACTCGCCACGTCGCAGAATTTTCATCGGGCCTTTTTTAGTACTTTATAGAATATCCTCTCCCGAGAGATATCCACCACACCCTCCAATGTCTGCCGCTGCATGGTCGGGGACTGTCAAAAACAGCTAACGGTAATATCTTACCGCCGTTCCATGATCCGCCACCTATGGACCCCGGTAGTAGCTCGCAGCTCAGCCCTACCTACTTTAAATGCCTAATTGAAGAGAAAAAAAAAAAACTAAAATGGTCAATATTATTCAATGCGACGGTTATACGAATTTGGTACCATCGGCTAAGCAAAATTAAAACTATAAGTTTAAATTTTAGTCTACGGTTGTAGTCAAATGACATTACTTACGTCAAAGTTTTGAAAGTGCCATATTCCTATTTCATATTTTACTCGCGACATTAACCTGTCAAACAAATCGTCAACTCGCGCACAGTTTTCAAAATTTCGAAATTCGCGCCCAATTTTCAAGTAAATGTCATCGTCCCGATTGTCCCATTTGAGAACCAAGTGGTGCGGACTTTGAAACCCCGATTGTCCCAAGAAAGAACTGACAGGTTAAGGTGACGATATACGCGAATGACCTTGCTCGATTGGCGCAGCACCCCCCGCGCGCCCTCACAAAGAACGCGCAACGCTCTCCCTCGCAACTCTTGATGAAACTAGGGGTAATGAATGTAATGTTATGTGCTTTTCCATACTGTTCTAAGTACTCTGAAAAAGATAATAATTATATATGGAATTTAAATAATTTAATGTACAACGTGACATTTCGTCATAGTGACGTTTTTACTTTTTTTGATTCTAACAAGTTTGTTAGTAATATACAAATGACTCGGGATACTTTAATAATTCCTAAAAAATGTAAAAAACTTATTGCTACCCTTGTAGCATATAATATTAATAGGTTAAGGAATGGTACAGTATTAATTAATAATACAATTTCCATTAATATAAATAATAATTTAAACGGTTAGTTTCGACAACAGAGAAGCCTAGTAGTTCCATTGTACTAATTCACCAGAATATTAATCGCTTCTTTGGCAAAATTCTTGATATTGATTTATTATTAGATAAAATTAATCTAGATATTTTATGTTTTACGGAGACATGGCTCAAACCAGAAACTATGCTTTTTAATATTAAAAACTTTGTAGTAGCCAGTGTATTCAACAGATTATCCGCTGTAGGCGGTGGCTCAATTATTCTTTTGAATAATAATATTAAATTCAAAGAACGGAGAGATATTTGTAGTCTCTCGGTTGAGCGCGTTTGTGAGGTGTCTTGTGCAGAGTTGGATAGCTACATAATTGTTTGTGTGTATAGACCTCCAGCATCAAATTTAACACTTTTCTTTAATATAATGGAAAATATTCTCCACAAATTATTTAATTCTCAGAAGTCCATAGTTTTATGTGGAGATTTTAATATTGATATTCTAACCAACTCAAATGAAAAATGTAACTTTATTGCTTTATTAAAATCATTTAACTTAGATTTGTTGTTCAATGAGCCAACACGGTCAACACCCACTTCGTCTACTTGCATAGATAATATAATAAGTAATAGCAGTATATTAGGTAAATCAATTATAAGTGGTGTTCGCTCTGATCATATGGCTCAAATAGTAAAATTACCCTATGAACTAAATGTTTCTAAGAAAGTAAAGGAAATTCGACCTATTACAAAGGTGCGATTAGATAACTTAAAAAATAACTTAGAGTTCAGACTAAACTGTAAGACAAAAAATAGTAATGAGCCCAATGTTTTATATGGAAATTTATTAACTAGTATTTGCGATGAACTAAATAAAACCTGTCCTATCAAAAAAGTGAAGGTAAACGGTAAACTAGAGTTTAGTGATTGGGCCACTAAAGGAATTCGGAAAAGCAGAGATAAGTTGTATGAAATTTATCATTTAAGATCATTCACTCGTGACGAGGCATTCCATAAATATGTTAGAAATTATTCAAAATTATTTAAATTAGTATGTCATCAGGCAAAATCAATATACTTAAGTAATAAAATAGGTAAGGCTACCAATAAAATCAAGGCAGTTTGGAATGTCATAAAGACGGAATCTGGTAAAATTAACAATAAAAACGAGCAGCTCACGTTAAAAATTAATGATAAAATTGTGTCAGATAAGTTGGAAGTAGCCACTGCTTTTGAAGATTTCTTCACAAGTATACCAGAGGAAACCACTAAAAGCCTTAACTCGTGTCCCGAAGCGGCTGAAGCACTTCTTAGGCAACATATTCAAAAATCTTTTCCCAGTTTTAAATTTTGTCACGTCACTTCTAGTGATATTTTAAAATTATTTAATAGCCTTAATTTAAAAAATACAGAAGACTTATGGGGATTGTCAGTAACGATTTTAAAATCAATAATAACAGTAATTGCACCTATTTTATCGGATATTTTCAATGAATGTATTGATCAGGGTTCTTTTCCTGACCTAATGAAGTATAGTAAAATAGTTCCAATATTTAAATCAGGCTGTAAAGATAATCCTTCTGATTATAGACCGGTATCTGTGCTTCCTGCACTTAGTAAAATCTTTGAAAAACTGTTGCTCAATCAAATGTTAGGTCATTTCAATAGTTGTGAGATACTGCATGGTCATCAGTTCGGTTTCACGAAGGGGAGATCTACATCAGATGCGGCAGCAAAATTATTGAAGCACATCTATGAAGCCTGGGAAAACTCACAGGATGCCATAGGCATTTTTTGTGATCTATCAAAGGCGTTTGACTGCGTTGACCACCGTACTCTGCTCCTAAAGCTTAATTATTATGGTATTCGTGGAACTGCTCATGAACTTGTTTTGTCTTATTTAACTAATCGCCAACAAAAGGTACGAGTTGAAGGTACAACGTCCAATGGTTCTGTAGTCAAAATGGGGGTACCTCAAGGTTCCATACTTGGGCCATTTCTATTTCTAGTATATATTAATGACTTACCGTCGGTCGTAAATGGTCTCTCAGATGTAGTCTTGTTTGCTGACGATACTTCATTCATTTTTAAAGTAGATAGAAAAGACAAAGAACTTACTAGAGTAAATGATACTTTGTCAATAGTTTCTAAATGGTTTGCTGTAAATAATCTTTTATTAAACTCAAAGAAAACAAAATGTTTAAGATTCGCTCTTCCAAACGTACCGCAAGTAGACAGTAGGGTATTAATAGATGACAGCAGCCTGGGACTAGTTGATAAAACTGTATTTTTGGGTATAACACTTGATATTAAACTACAGTGGGGTTCTCATGTACAATCTTTAGCTAGTAAATTGAGTTCTGCTGTATTTGCTGTTAAAAAAATTAGACAATTGACGAATGTTGAGACGGCCAGATTAGTTTATTTTGCATATTTCCATAGTCTTTTATCATATTGCGTTTTACTGTGGGGAGCTGCTGCAGATATTGAAACAATTTTTGTATTACAAAAAAGAGCCATTCGTGCAATCTACAATATGGGTCCACGTGAATCATTAAAGGAAATATTTAAGGAAATAAACGTAATGACTTTACCTTCACTGTATATATATGAAAATATTATGTTCATTCGAAAAAATGTAGATTTGTATAAATCAAATGTAGAGATTCATAATTTCAATACAAGACAAAAAGATAAATTAGTTGTTCCGTATTTTAGATTAGCTAGAGTTAAAAAGTCATTTCTTGGGAATAGTGTTCGCTTTTATAATAAATTACCAGCATCTGTTACCAAGATGACTGATTCTAGATTCAAATCGTACATAAAAAAAGTTTTGAAAGAAAAAGCTTATTACAAGGTAGCCCAATATATTGAGGATAAAGATGTCTGGAGGTAGCTGCACTCTGTACAAGTACCTACACATTGTTTTTGTTTTTTTTTACTGTTAATTACCATTTTTATTTTTTTTTAATACGCTGTTATTAGCTTGGTATTTTTTGTTTTAGTTTACTATGTAGGTAACTAATGCGGGTTATAATTTTTTATGTATTTTTGTATTACTTTAAGAATAAAATTGTTAAACATTTGAAAAAAAAAGCCAATATAGTCAGATGGTCCAAAAATATTTAAAAAATGTAACCTTGCTGAGTTTCTTGCCGGTTCTTCTCAGTTGAAGGCTGACTTCCGAACCGGTGGTAACTTCTGTAATTCGACCTTCATAAGTGCCCTTCTAGGGCCTAAACTGAATAAATGGTTTTGACTTTGACTTGACTCGAATCGAGACAAAACAGATATTTTATAAGTTCATAATACAGCTTGAAACGTAATAGTTATAGGAGTTACGTGACAATGAACCTTATTTCTATAAGATAAGGTCCAATTTCAAGTATCACAGGTTTCAAAGTATATTTGACGAATTGTACAAGCTATGGTGCCGCATAAAACTTAGGGTGAGTCCAACAACAATTTCAAGTTTGTTGGTTATCAAAAAATCTATTTTTATTATCTTATTAAATATAATTCTTCTGTACGTGTGTTTGTCACCTAACGGCTGGACCGATATGGATGAAATTTTGTGTGTATATTTCAATGGGTTCCTCGATGGTCTGACATTTGGACCCGGTAGGTGGCGCTGGAAACGGGTTCTAAGTTTTGTTTTAATTTCAGGGCAGGACGTCTGCCGGTCCCGCTAGTATATGTATAATATTTTTCGAAGTAATAATTTAAAAAATGTCTTTATTTATTTTTATTATGTAATATATAGGTTTTTTTAATTATTAGCATTCGCTATAATATGTTTTCATCCGTGTGGATGTCGAATACTGCAAAAAAAAAGTAAGTTGTGTAACTTGATGAATTCATATTTTTTCTAAAGGTAGTTACGTACTAATACTATAATCAACTATATGAGTAGTTCTACAAACTAACGAACTTTCGACGCCTCAGCTAAAATACCATGAAACATTTTTAAAAGTTTCTAAAAAACATCGCTTAATTAATGGACGAGCCCTAGCAACCGCATCGCGATGTATAGCTAAAATATACAACACTGCTTTAATAACAACATTTATGATATTGTATCGAGTGGAGAAAAAAGTAGCACAGGTCCGATCAGCACAACGTCCCGTCCCGCACTGAAATGACGGGCGAACGAGGGGACCAAAGCTGTCACCGAGTATAAATTTAATTAAAAAACTTTTTATAAAAAAATAAAAACGACTTCAAAGGCAAATATTGCACTAAAAACCGAAAAATAAACTGAATAAGACATTAAATAAAATGGACAAAAAATATTTCAATAACTAAATAGACCAAAAACTTTACTTATGTAAACTACCTACGCACCTATTCAAATTATTATTCTATTAATACCTTTTGATCTGTTTGAAGTCGGTGCCAAGCCTAATAGGTTTAATAGGCTTCGTACGGTTTGAGGAGGTAGGACATAGCATAACATCTGCTCATAATTGGGGCCGTCTGATTGGGGAAGTACCTCCACCTTACAGAATATCGCAGCCAAATAACACTGCCAAGTGGTGTTGTGTTCCTGCGGTGAGTAAGGTTGCCAGAGCTCCTTAGAGGAGGCACTGTGCTGACGGCGGAGGGACCGGCGATATTATGGAGTCGCTATTAAGTAGTGCAGGCGCAGCATGTTGGCGTGCGGTTAGGGAGATCCGGTGAAACGGTTGACCGCTGGCCGCCCGCAGATAGAGTGAGTTCCCGAACCCAGGGATTACTTAATCTCCTCCCTGGGAGGCTGAACTGCCATCTGGCGATGCTTGTGAAGGCATTTATTATTTCTTTCATTCTATTTTTGGGCTTGGCACCGACTTCAAACAGATCAAAAGGTATTAATAGAATAATAATTTGAATAGGTGCGTAGGTAGTTTACATAAGTAAAGTTTTTGGTCTATTTAGTTATTGAAATATTTTTTGTCCATTTTATTTAATGTCTTATTCAGTTTATTTTTCGGTTTTTAGTGCAATATTTGCCTTTGAAGTCGTTTTTATTTTTTTATAAAAAGTTTTATTTTTCCATTTTTTATATTTCAATGTTTTCAAGAAATATTTAATTGTTTTCGAGCAAATTAAGCCTATTATTAATTTACATTATCTATACTAACATTAGAAAGCTGAAGAGTTTGTTTGTTTGTTTGTTTGAATATTAGTGTTGGATAGCCCATTTATCGAGAAAGCCTATAAGTTAAATAACATCACGCTATTAGATGAAGGAATACATAAATAGATAAACTTTTAAAGAAAATAAAGAATATATATCCTAAATGATTAAGGCTTCTTTCTCAGCAGCTACTTGATATTGCGTTTCATTTCATTTCATATCTAGGACAACGTATATTCTAACACCTAACCGATAAAGATATTACCTTCTATCATCAGCTCATTTTAATATACAAAGAGACGACGATACGAGTCTAAACGTGAATATAATATTTAAATAAATATCCCGTAACTCCTAACCTTTAAGGAGTTGTACCTTCCATCATCAGCTCTGCAACATAAGATGATGACTACCAGATGGAAATAGCTTTGATAAGTACGTATATGAATGCAAAATACTGTAAATTCTTATAAAATTTGAGGGTTGCTCTCATTTTCCCCAGGTTCCCATCATCAGATCCTGATTTGGTGACAGTGGGACTACCGCCGAAGTATACTCTTTCAAATGAAAAAAGAATTTTGAAAATCGGTTGACATTTCTTATAAAATTTGAGGGTTGCCCTCGTTTTCCCCCAGGTTCCCATCATCAGATCCTGACTTGGTGATAATGGGACCACCGCCGAAGTATACTCTTTCAAACAAAAAAAAAATTTTGAAAATCGGTTGACAATTGGCGGAAAAATCGATGAACATACATAAAAAAAAAAAAAAAATACATACAGTCGAACATATAACCTCCTCCTTTTTTGAAGTCGTTTAAAAATAACAGTAACTTTTTTTGAAAAAAACAACAAGACAGTGCTATTTGTTTTAGGTGTAAGAATATCTGTAATTAATTTCATGTTATTTGAATCCGTAATATAGGAGAGAAATATGTTTGAAATTTCAAAAAGGCTCATATTCGCGATTTTTTTCTGATGTTCTCGATGATAAAATTAAAATTTGAAAAAAGTCATTTTATGTCGTGTATCCTCTAGTTTAACATATATTTTTAATAAATCACTTGCAATAAAGAATGCAGAGAAATATTGTATCGAAAATCGTCATTTCACTTATTTCGTCGCCTTAAAGTAAAACTTTTTATAAAAAAAATAAAAACGCCTTCAAAGGCAAATGTTGCACTAAAAACCGAAAAATAAACTGAATAAGAGATTAAATAAAATGGGAAAAAAATATTTCAATAACTAAATAGACCAAAAACTTTACTTATGTAAACTACCTACGCACCTATTCAAATTATTATTCTATAAATACCTTTTGATCTGTTTGAAGTCGGTGCCAAGCCTAATAGGTTTAATAGGCTTCGTACGGTTTGAGGAGGTAGGACATAGCATAACATCTGCTCATAATTGGGGCCGTCTAATTGGGGAAGTACCTCCACATTACAGAATATCGCAGCCAAAAACAATGCCAAGTGGTGTTGTGTTCCTGCGGTGAGTAAGGTTGCCAGAGCTCCTTAGAGGAGGCACTGTGCTGACGGTGGAGGGACCGGCGGTATTATGGAGACGCTATTGAGTAGTGCAGGCGCAGCATGTTGGCGTGCGGTTAGGGAGATCCGGTGAAACGGTTGACCGCTGGCCACCCGCAGATAGAGTGAGTTCCCGAACCCAGGGATTACTTAATCTCCTCCCTGGGAGGCTGAACTGCCATCTGGCGATGCTAGTGAAGGCATTTATTATTTCTTTCACTGTATTTTTGGGCTTGGCACCGACTTCAAACAGATCAAAAGGTATTTATAGAATAATAATTTGAATAGGTGCGTAGGTAGTTTACATAAGTAAAGTTTTTTGTCTATTTAGTTATTGAAATATTTTTTGTCCATTTTATTTAATGTCTTATTCAGTTTATTTTTCGGTTTTTAGTGCAACATTTGCCTTTGAAGTCGTTTTTATTTTTTTATAAAAAGTTTTATTTTTCCTTTTTTTATATTTCAATGTTTTCAAGAAATATTTAATTGTTTTCGAGCAAATTAAGCCTATTATTAATTTACATTATCTATACTAATATTAGAAAGCTGAAGAGTTTGTTTGTTTGTTTGAACGCACTAATCTCAGGAACTACATAAAATATATTAGTGTTGGATAGCCCATTTATCGAGAAAGCCTATAAGTTAAATAACATCACGCTATTAGATGAGGGAATACATAAATAGATAAACTTTTAAAGAAAATAAAGCATATATATCCTAAATGATTAAGGCTTCTTTCTCAGCAGCTACTTGATATTGCGTTTCATTTCATATCTAGGACAACGTATATTCTAACACCTAACCGATAAAGATATTACCTTCTATCATTAGCTCATTTTAATATACAAAGAGACGACGATACGAGTCTAAACGTGACTATAATATTTAAAGAAATATCCCCTAACTCCTAACCTTTAAGGATTTGTACCTTCCATCATCAGCTCTGCAACATAAGATGATGACTACCAAATGGAAATAGCTTTGATAATTACGTATATGAATGAAAAATACTGTAAATTCTTATAAAATTTGAGGGTTGCTCTCATTTTCCCCAGGATCCCATCATCAGATCCTGATTTGGTGACAGTGGGACTACCGCCGAAGTATACTCTTTCAAATGAAAAAAGAATTTTGAAAATCGGTTGACATTTCTTATAAAATTTGAGGGTTGCCCTCGTTTTCCCCCAGGATCCCATCATCAGATCCTGACTTGGTGATAATGGGACCACCGCCGAAGTATACTCTTTCAAACAAAAAAAAAATTTGAAAATCGGTTGACAATTGGCGGAAAAATCGATGAACATACATAAAAAAAAAAAAAAAAATACATACAGTCGAACATATAACCTCCTCCTTTTTTGAAGTCGTTTAAAAATAGGCTGTTGCTTAGATATTGGTCCTCACGCCCCGTTCGGACTGACGCGACGTGATTGATCGTATCACAAATTAGGTAGAGATGATAGTATGATATGGTGATGATTTCCACAGTAATTTCTGTAGTAATTTTACGCCTTTTACCCTCTTCGGAAAATATAAAATCACATTGAACTTTTGTCATTATAATTTTTTTATCAGTCATTATTTTTGGTTTATTCCAGTACCTAGTAGGTGGTTGATGTAACTGATGGTTCATCTGACCGTTTAATAAGCCTAAAGGCAAAGTAGACCGCATGTTTTCATCCTCCTACAGCAGCTGCACAATCATAACACTCTTGACATTTTGTTTGGATTCGTCAATTAAAGCACTAAATATACCGGATGATTTTTTTTACCGTCTTGATAATAACATGGTGTGTTATATTTGTGGAATAGAATCTATGGACGTTAATATTTGTGTACTAGCATTTCGGTTATTAAAGTTCAGAAAATCCAATAAAATACATAAAAAGATAACATTCTACACGGCGCGGCGGCGCGTGCGTAATAGTAAATAAAATAGGTGCCTACACTGCCTATTACTACCAAGAACGGGATCGCGCATGAATGAAAAGTGCGAGCGAAATAGATAGCGTCAGTACCTACGCATTTCTACCGTTGCGGTTTAACAAACTGTTATTTTAGAGATTTCGATCTTCCCTTCATACTTTTAAGGGCTTAGGACCATCTAACATGCTGTAGTTGTGTTACATGTTAAACTTTATCATTACTCATAACATTATTTGTCAGAACGAATAAAATAGTTGATACCTACATGATTATACGTTAACTACAACTGCAACATACTAGGCGTATTTAAAAGATTGAAATCAACTTATTTACAAATTACACTGATTAATGACAAAATAATTAAGTACCTTTTAGCGATATCACAGTAATTGTTCAAAGTGTCCACCGTTTCTCTCGTTTGTTAAACTACGAAGGGTGTTTCTATCACTTTTTAAAATATTAAAAGCGTCTATTATGCGCTGTTTTAACACACTGACACTGCGAGCTTCTTCAGTGTACACCAACCGTTTTAGTTCGGCCTACAAATAAGTCCAAAGGGGTTAGGTCTGGCAGTTTACAGGTCCCCCGCGACCTATCCACCTGCCACTGAACTGACTGTCTAGATACTCGCGCACCGATCTTTTGCAAAGGGCTGGACAGCTGATACGTATTCAAAATCAAAGTAGTGCTGGGAATTTGCGGATCCGGAATAACCTGCCGGCGAAGAGATTGAAGATGTTGTGGTTCTGTATACATTCGCCTTGCACCATCTAAGCTTTCACCAGACATGATATAACACTGCACCATTGCTAAATACTCTACATTGTTGTATTCCTACATGTTTACGGTATTATCACAGCGAGCGCGAGCGACCGAAGGTAATGTAAACAATGCGAATAGATGACGTAGGTAATACGTCACAAACACGACGTCACGGAATGCCTAATCGCAGGCGACTGCGCGGGCGGCGGGCGGTGGATGGTTGGCGGGCGGCCGGGCGGGGGGTGGGGAATGGCGGAATTCGGGATGCCTGTGCCTACCTGCGCCGACGGCGGCCGGCGAGAAGGGGCGCCCGGTGGGTGCGAGTGTGCTTGAGACAGAGTTGTAGGCATTTGTAGCGAAATCATTCATAAAATTTGTCGCGCGTTTATTAGGGTAACTATGTTTACGGTTTTGGATTATTTCAATTTTTTTTTTCGAATTTATATTTTAAATCTTTTAATGTGCAAAATAGAGTGTAAATGAGTAGTGTATATTGGTAGAATAATTTCAGACTATGTTAGTAAAATAATTAAATAAATAAAGTAACTATGCCATAGGCTTCTATTCCATTTACCTATCACGCCCAATTTTTTTCAAGACGGTAAAAAAAGTCACCCGGTATATTATATACAACTTCGCTTTAACTTTGCTCAGGTGTTACTCTACATTTAACTATACATAAATTATTCTTGCGCTTGACTTCCACATTATCCACGACAGCAGTGTCTACAAAACCATGCCAGTAATATCTTAGCACTGCGTGTTTCCATTCCGCATCATTATAGCAATCATTTTCAATAATATGGTCCACTTTTGGTAGGTTCCTGATATCGCCAACTTGAAATCCTTTGGAGACTCTCATGATAAGTATTTAAAACTGACATAAAAATACCGCAAATGTCAAGCCATTTTTTTTATAATGGTTCTATCAAACAGAGCAATGGTATTCTCTCCTATTCAGGCGTAAATTAATAGACATAAATGAATAGAAATAAAAACATAAATTTCTATATTAAAACCTAGTTTCATATAAAAAGATAAAATAAGCATGTTAAAAAAATTACATGTTGTCAATTGTATCTTTATATTAGAAGTGAAAAGTCAAAGCACAAGCTAGTCAGTGTTGTGAATTACATTTTCATCACCTTTTTCTAACTAAAAATTACCTTTTTTATGATGAGCAGCGTGTGCGATATTAGCAAGCCACGTGAGTCTATGTAATGGTTCTTGTGCCCACACGCACACGCGCCGCAGCGTTCCGCCGCCGCCGTCTCCTTCGCACGCCTTTGGAGTTAAAAAGACGGTATAACATCTATTTCATGATGGATTTTTATGAATAGTAACGTAACTTGAATTACCTGAGATTGCAAAAGTGCGACGCTACGGTAATACTCTGTGAGTTCGTCTCTGATTGACGATGACAATCCTTCACCCATTAAACCTAAAATACATTCTTGTTAATTATAGGCAAGATAGGCGATGATAGCTCAGTGGTAAGTGACGTCGAATACCGCGGCGAAGGTCGTGGGTTCGAATCCTAAAATGAGCTTGAGCTTTCGGTGAAGGAAAACATCGTGAGGAAACCATAGCACTACTCACTCGACTGGCTGGCTACCACCCTCAAGTTGAAAATCTGTCGCCAAACACCTATCGGTGTGTTCCGACAGCTGCACTTGAGAGTCAGTTCCCGTCTAGGCTTTGTGTCCTTACCATCTTCGGCCACATCATCACTCACCATGGTGAGATTGTGGTCAAACACAAGCCTATCGATAATTTAAAAAAAAAGAGCCGACGTCCAAGTATGATATATTTATAAAATAATTATTTACAAATGGATTTTGCAATTGCTACCTGAACCCTGTGAAACAATGCTTTAGTTTGCTTAATATAAAAACTGCTGGAATTATTAGCACTTATACAAAAAAGATGTGAAAAATTGTATAAACAAAAAGATTTGAAAATTGTGCATATTATGACAATTAATGCGTACAGTAAACTCTGTCACAAAATGTCAGATTAAAATAATGGCCGTAAAAAAGTAGTGAGATTCTGCAACTGAGTTTATTTATATATAAAGAAGTGAATGCAACATGTTACCCTGTGGCATGAGTCCTGAGGAGGGGTCTATAAACTCTTTGAGTCTATCGTGCAAGAAGCCGAGGTGTGCAATACGTGCGTACAGCGCTTGCATCGGCCGCGGTCCGACGCCCGCGCCGCGCGCTCTAACGCCGGTCGCCGCCAGTACTGCGTCGCGCACGCAACTGCGCTCATTCGATCGATCTAGAACAACCAATTGATTCATTTACAATATGGTGGATTTGTACTGTAAATCCAGCCTAATTTTTCTAGATGGTTTTGCTTTCAAGTTTTTCCATCAGATATGTGTAGGTACCACCAAAAGTTGTTTGCATAGAAATATATATTTCAATTTGGTGAACCATGAATGAACTCATCAAGGTACCCTATAGGCACCGTAAGTATTATTTCACCTTCCCGTTATACGTTTTATACAAAATAAAATGGGACCCAGAATACTTCCTTGAGGAATACCATATTTCTGAGTTCAGTCAGAGTCAAATTTGTACGTGATAAAATATTCACAACATACCATTGTTTGCTGTTTTCTTTTTAGGGTTCCGTACCCAAAGGGTAAAAACAGAAACCCTATTACTAAGACTACTGTTTGATAATCAAGATGCACATACCACTCAACTGTAAAGCAACAACCATGTTACTGTTGTTGTATGGAAGACTTTGATTGGATCCTTGCTGCTTTGGTGCATTACTCCCACCCCAGCTCGCTGATCCAATTGTACTTTTACTAGTACTAGATGCTGCTAGTGACATACCCATTGCAAAATTCTGTAAATAAAAAAAAACAAATGGTTGGGATTCCATTAGTAAAAATTTCTAATAATGCAGCCTGTGGGCTACATAAAAGCAGTAGACTTCAACGAACAAAACAGAATGATACTAATTTATTTAGGTATTTATTTATTACTAAAGCCTCAGCACTCCACAGTAACAGTGAATGGCAAAGAGAGAGAATGGTCACCTCACAATGGTAATAGGAAAACATAAAGACAAACAAAAAGGTGGTAAGATGATACGTAAACCAGCTCCATGTGGATTACTTTTTATTAAGAAAAATATATAAATATGAAAAAATTAATTTGTTTATTGTAAACTTACAGCAATAACTATTATTGTTAATACTTTCAAACTTACGGTTGCGGCGAGATGTGGAATGGGAAACAACTGGTGAGTAGATTCAGATTGTTGTGAGGTCTCTGACAGTGCTAGCATTAGTGTCAATACTGATACTCGTTGCTTCAAGATGAACTGTGAACAAGCAAATATCTAAATTTATAATGGTTCTTAAGTTATTTTAAAAGTTTTAAAAAAACTCATTACACCACTATAGTCATATGATTAGACTTACAGTAGGTAGACTATAGAATGGAATAATTTTATTAATGAAATATATAGAAGTCTGAAATATATAGACTTTTACTCACAGAATTCTTCAATTTTGAATAAAATTCACTGAATTTGTCAGCATCCCTTGCTGAAACACTTGAAATTCTTGTGTGAATCTTTTGGCAGAGCATACTCTCATCTTGCCCAGTTCTCGCCTTCTCCCAAGTGGATGATAAATATGACACAGCCAGTTCATACGCACCATCTAAAAACAAATGGTTGAAGATCGAGAATAATCAAGCGATAACTACATGTCAGTTAGCCATGAGTGAGTTAGTTACTCAGAACATGGCTTCCGGGATAATATAAAAAAATTTAAAACCAACTATACTCTGATTTTTAATAAGGTAGACTAAAATGACATTTGGTGGGTTGCCACTTTATCGTAAAGTAAAAATAGTGTTGTATCCTCATTGTTCGATTTTGATCGAGTGTTTCATTAATTTTCTTTTATGATAAATTGTTTTAAGTATTAGTTTTAACCCTTTGGCTGGCGAATAGGACGGCCGACCGAAAACTACCTACAAAAAAAAACAAATTCTAATTTGCGTTAATTTATATGATCTATCAATGGAAAAAACTGAAAACGATCTTTTTTAATCACTACTTATTTCTGAATAATCACTTTCAGAATCTGAGTCTGTTACCGTTTATTTATTAAACATTTGTTCACACCAATGAATAAATTTTAATCAATAGATGTCACAACAGTTTGATTAATCATTCATATTGAGCCATAATGTTTTACGCTTGCAACATTAAAAAATAAAAGGTTTATTGCAGCTGTCATTTTAGTCTACCTAATTAAAAATCAGAGTATACATTAATTTTAAAAAAAGATGGAAACAAGATGACCTATTTCCAATACCTACTGTAAATAATCTCATGCAGTGATTTGGGGCAATTTTTTTTATTTATAAAGAGTTATGTTAAGCTTTTTAGTTCTATTTTGTATTTAATAATAAGCATGATTTATTTATTAACCTCTGTTTAATATTATGTTGTATATGTTCATGTTATAGACTTCAACCCTTCAAATTTTTGCTGTGACCTTCCTAAAGGGTTCCTCTTCCAAGCAAGCAAGTATTTTTGTATTTCTACCATTTACAACACTAGCTTTCCGCCCATTGGTTTCAACCGCGTTCCCGAGGGATCTAATATTTTTCTGGTATAAAAAGTATCCTATGTTTTATTCTAAGTTAAGATCTAACTGTTTACAAAGTTCCATCAAAATCCGTTCAGCCGGTTTTTTCATCAACAAGATCCAAACAAACAAACTCGACATTTATAATATTAGTAGGATGGTTAGAAAAAATCATTAAAAATACAGGACTTGGGTCCCTTGTTTTTGATGAATAGCTAGAAAAAATCATTAAAGACGGGACTTGAGTACCTTTTTTGTATCTAGCTATCAAGCTCTTAATGTAATCTTGTATATTATTCATATAACTAATTATTTTTCAATCACAAAACAATATAAATTCCGAAAAGACAGACTAAACTTTTAAATACACTATACTATGACACAAAAGTATTTTCAAAAATGGAATCCAACCTGGATCAGATGACAATCCGGAGCACAATTTATGAAGTTGTCCAGCAACGTTAGAAGAAAAATCCATTATATCGTAATTAACCAGTTTAAACGAAAATATTAAGTTCGTAAGATTTCACATCCATCAATGTATTTCACTCACATCACAGATTACTGATAATTATGTAGCTAGCAACAGATGTGACAGTCGAATTGTTTCTACTTGGTTTCTACATAAACAGTTATGGCGCTGTTGTCGCTTTAACTACCTCGGAACAATAACTAACATGGTAGCCGGGCTAAAATAAGAAATGAAATGCATATACTTTACCTTTTTTTACTTTCGACGTTAATAATGCGTGGAAAAGAGACATATAATACCGTTCTGTTTCGTTATTATGCAGGTTGTCACAAGCTATTTTTTGGCTAGTGATGGGCTTATCATCGACATTGTCGTGTCGATATAAGTCATCAAAGCAAACAAGTAAATATTCAAAATAAACCAAAATAAATCTTTTGGTTTATTTTGGATTAACAAATGTTCGACGTGATTCTTTAAATTGACATAACTTTTTTATTTAAGAACCGATTGACATGAAACAATCACTAAATGTTAAGTGAAGCTTACCACAATATATTAGTGAAAACCACATCCGAATATGCCGTTTCTGAGATTAGCTTGCACAAACAGACAAAATTCTAACAATCATTGTTTTGGGTGCTATTGCGTTGATAAATGACCCAACAATATTTTTTCTCATATATCTTCCATGTACAGATAGCGATCCGTTACATTTTTATTATGTGTACCTATAGATAGAATAGTTTTCTATTATATATTTTTTAATTAATATAGTTTATCCTTTTCTTAACATTCCCATGTTATTATAATTTATTATCAGTATAGGCGCTGGCTGTCGACGGATAATCTGCCAAGTGTGGCTATGGTTTACTAACGGATTTACCACGACGGAACTTCGGCGTCGGAATATCAGTCAAGTGTGGTAGGAAAGAGACGATAAGAATTTGACACAAGTATAAATTAAACTACAATTATTAATTTAATGTCTTTATTAATCATTAAAATCCATACTAATACTAATTTACTAATTAATATTATATTTATAAAATATTATAAATGCGAAAGTGTGTCTGTCTGTCTGTTACCTCTTCACGCTTAAACCGCCGAACCGATTTAGATGAAATTTGGATAGGGATTGTTGGAGTCCCGGGAAAACACATAAGATAGTTTTTATCCTAGAAATCACCCTTTAAGGGGGTGAAAAGGGGGTTTGAGAAGTTTGTATGAGAAAAACCTATTGATGCACTGACTCCATTTCAATTTCATTTCACCATCATTAGGAAATCTGCAACAGTATTGAAATGATTATCGATAACCATTTTTACATCACTTAATTTGTTAGCATTATAAGAGGACCAAAGAGGACCATTTGACATTTTGTTTGTGACACGTTCAAAAATAATATTGTTCCGAGCAATAACTAGCATGGAAGCCGGGCTAAAATAAACACCGAGTACTATACAGTTTATTCATTTATGTCAATTAGCATATCGTAATGTGGGAATGAAACAAAACATGACTGTTTGTTTTTATTATTTTTGAACGTGTCACAAGCAAAATGTCAAATGGTCCTCTTTGGCCCTCTTATAATGCTAACAAATACAAAAATTCTATCCAAGACGTCAAAATACTTACGTTGGCTATCAACTTAATTTTGTAGTGATATGTTTTGTTGATACGAGTCGGGAGTTTGACGAATTTACTAAGTGAAAAAAGTGAGTTAATTATTAATTTCTGTCTGAGAACGTGGCCAGACAGTATATACGAGAGGTGTACAGTGCCCTGGACAAGATGTCTTGTGTTGTTGAAGGGTGTAAAGCCCATAGTTCGAGAAAAGAAAATGAGAACGAAACGTTAACATTTCATCTGTGAGTTTTGAGATATATTTTTCAATATTGGAAATAAAAAAAGTGATAGACGATAAATAAAAATAGTACTTTATGCCTATCTACTCAAAAGAATTCACGTATTTGCTTTATTTTATGATTTTTCTGAAAAATAAAATTGTCGCAAGTATAGGTTACTAGTGATGTAAAAATGGTTATCGATAATCATTTCAATACTGTTGCAGATTTCCTAATGATGGTGAAATGAAAATGAAATGGAGTCAGTGCATCAATAGGTTTTTCTCATACAAACTTCCACCCCCTTTTCACCCCCTTAAAGGGTGATTTCTAGGATAAAAACTATCCTATGTTTTTTCCCGGGACTCCAACAATCCCTATCCGAATTTCATCTAAATCGGTTCGGCGATTTAAGCGTGAAGAGGTAACAGACAGACAGACACACTTTCGCATTTATAATATTTTATAATTATAATATTAATTAGTAAATTAGTATTAGTATGGATTTTAATGATTAATAAAGACATTAAATTAATAATTGTAGTTTCATTTATACTTGTGTCAAATTCTTAACGTCTCTTTCCTACCACACTTGACGGATATTCCGACGCCGAAGTTCCGTCGTGGTAAATCCGTTAGTAAACCACAGCTACACTTGGCAGATTATCCGTCGACAGCCAGCGCCAACATGGGAATGTTAAGAAAAGGATAAACTATATTAATTAAAAAATATATAATAGGAAACTATTCTATCTATAGGTACACATAATAAAAATGTAACGGATCGCTATCTGTACATGGAAGATATATGAGAAAAAATATTATTGGGTCCTTTATCAACGCAATAGCACCCAAAACAATGATTGTTAGAATTTTGTCTGTTTGTGCAAGCTAATCTCAGAAACGGCATATTCGGATGTGGTTTTCACTAATATATTGTGGTAAGCTTCACTTAACATTTAGTGATTGTTTCATGTCAATCGGTTCTTAAATAAAAAAGTTATGTCAATTTAAAGAATCACGTCGAACATTTGTTAATCCAAAATAAACCAAAAGATTTATTTTGGTTTATTTTGAATATTTACTTGTTTGCTTTGATGACTTATATCGACACGACAATGTCGATGATAAGCCCATCACTAGCCAAAAAATAGCTTGTGACAACCTGCATAATAACGAAACAGAACGGTATTATATGTCTCTTTTCCACGCATTATTAACGTCGAAAGTAAAAAAAGGTAAAGTATATGCATTTCATTTCTTATTTTAGCCCGGCTTCCATGTTAGTTATTGTTTCGAGTTAACTACAATGGCACACACACATACAAAATCGAATAGTGCTTTCAATCTATTATTTATTCAATATGGCTGTTATCGATATTTTTTTGTGTAGTGTAGTGATGTACCCGATATCGACAAAATCTACTAGGGTTTATGGTATTTATCCCTCTTTTTAGGTAGATAATCAAATAAAACAAATTATCTATTTTGTGGTCATTTATTTGCTTTCTTTTACTTATGAGTTTTATATTTTCTTAGCGCTAGATGTTGCATGATTGCATTTTTAAGACGTACTTTTCTTCTATTTTTCCACTTAAAATTTTATTTATTATATTGCATCAATTGTGGCATTGCAGGCGAATTATGAGTGCTATGTAAGATTCAATTACATCTAGACTGGTTGTGTCAATATATTTAATATGTTTTAAGGATTTTATAGATTTTTGTCAAAATTCTTGACGAGGAGAATTTGGTTTCACTGTGCCTCTAAGTTTGCCCCTTGGTTGATCTGGCGATCCATTGACGCTGTCGAATAGATCGTCACCACTACTGCTGTAGTCTCCATTGTCTCCATAGGAGTGTTGAGCCGCTTATCTGAAATATTGAATTTGTTTAAATAAACATTACAACAGAATAAGATAGAACAAATAAACTGAGATACTCGCATCTCAGTTTATATATATTAGTTAGTCTATGAAATATGAAAAGGAATCTAGTATAGTATATAGTGTATTATCTATGCTATGAATCATAGATCGAAGCAAATCTCGGAACAATAACTAGCATGGAAGCCGGGCTAAAATAAAAACCGAGTACTATACAGTTTATTCATTTATGTCAATTAGCATATCGTAATGTGGGAATGAAACAAAACATGGCTGTTTGTTTTTATTATTTTTGAACGTGTCACAAGCAAAATGTCAAATGGTCCTCTTTGGCCCTCTTATAATGCTAACAAATACAAAAGTTCTATCCAAGACGTCAAAATACTTACGTTGGCTATCAACTTAATTTTGTAGTTTTATGTTTTGTTGATACGAGTCGGGAGTTTGACGAATTTTACTAAGTGAAAAAAGCGAGTTAATTATTAATTTCTGTCTGAGAACATGGCCAGAAAGTATATACGAGAGGTGTACAGTGCCCTGGACAAGATGTCTTGTGTTGTTGAAGGGTGTAAAGCCCATAGTTCGAGAAAAGAAAATGAGAACGAAACGTTAACATTTCATCGGTGAGTTTAGAGATATATTTTTCAATATTGGAAATAAAAAAAGTGATAGACGATAAATAAAAATAGTACTTTATGCCTATCTACTCAAAAGAATTCACGTATTTGCTTTATTTTATGATTTTTCTGAAAAATAAAATTGTCGCAAGTATAGGTTACTAGTGATGTAAAAATGGTTATCGATAATCATTTCAATACTGTTGCAGATTTCCTAATGATGGTGAAATGAAAATGAAATGGAGTCAGTGCATCAATAGGTTTTTCTCATACAAACTTCCACCCCCTTTTCACCCCCTTAAAGGGTGATTTCTAGGATAAAAACTATCCTATGTTTTTTCCCGGGACTCCAACAATCCCTATCCGAATTTCATCTAAATCGGTTCGGCGATTTAAGCGTGAAGAGGTAACAGACAGACAGACACACTTTCGCATTTATAATATTTTATAATTATAATATTAATTAGTAAATTAGTATTAGTATGGATTTTAATGATTAATAAAGACATTAAATTAATAATTGTAGTTTCATTTATACTTGTGTCAAATTCTTAACGTCTCTTTCCTACCACACTTGACGGATATTCCGACGCCGAAGTTCCGTCGTGGTAAATCCGTTAGTAAACCACAGCTACACTTGGCAGATTATCCGTCGACAGCCAGCGCCAACATGGGAATGTTAAGAAAAGGATAAACTATATTAATTAAAAAATATATAATAGGAAACTATTCTATCTATAGGTACACATAATAAAAATGTAACGGATCGCTATCTGTACATGGAAGATATATGAGAAAAAATATTATTGGGTCCTTTATCAACGCAATAGCACCCAAAACAATGATTGTTAGAATTTTGTCTGTTTGTGCAAGTTAATCTCAGAAACGGCGTATTCGGATGTGGTTTTCATTAAAATATTGTGGTAAGCTTCACTTAACATTTAGTGTTTGTTTCATGTCAATCTGTTCTTAAATAAAAAAAGTTATGTCAATTTAATGAATCACGTCGAACATTTGTTAATCCAAAATAAACCAAAAGATATGCCCAAAGTCACTATTCCACGCGGATGAAGTCGCGGGCACAGCTAGTACTCACTATATTTACTTGTTTGCTTTGATGACTTATATCGACACGACAATATCGATGATAAGCCCATCACTAGCCAAAAAATAGCTTGTGACAACCTGCATCATAACGAAACAGAACGGTATTATATGTCTCTTTCCCACGCATTATTAACGTCGAAAGTAAAAAAGGGTAAAGTATATGCATTTCATTTCTTATTTTAGCCCGGCTTCCATGTTAGTTATTGTTCCGAGAAGCAAATATACGTTTATTATTATTATTTGTTTATTAAAGGCTTTAGTAACAAAAATATCAATTCTAAACCCATAGACTAAGAATTGGTCCTCGCTCCAAGGAGCGGGGCGCGACGATTCATTCATCTATGCCTAAAGCATTTTTCTATATTCTTCTTTTATGGCGGCTTCAATCAAAGGGTTAAAGTCACATTCTCGGAACAATAACTAATAACAAGTAAAAAAAAGGTAAAGTATATGCATTTCATTTCTTATTTTAGCCCGGCTTCCATGTTAGTTATTGTTCCGAGGTTCCGAGCACAGATTACTGATATGTAGCTAGCTAGTTCCGAGACTATATAATATTTTTTTTTTTAAGAAGATTTTTGGCCTGGTATCGAGACCTTTAAGCCATTTCTTTATTTTAAATATTCATATTTTATGTTTAGTCACGTTTTATTGTCACTTTCACTGTAAAGTCTAGTCCTCGTCCGTACAAGTCCGGTCTAATTTTAGTGAAATTGGTGGCTATTCCACTAAAACATTTTATGGACTTTTTGGGTCAACCTGGAAAGTCACGATACACGCTTTCATTTCATTTCACTTCACTTGTGCACTTAGATTGATCTTTATTGGACAAAACACCACCGAAATTATTCAATAAAACTCAAAATACACGAATTTAATGAAAATAAAACGAAAACACAACGTCACTTCGCAAGTTCCCGCCAAAAAGTCACTATATAATATACTCTTTGATGTCAGTTAGGGATGTGAGATTGATTGAAAATAATCGATTATTCTTTATCCAATATTAATAGATTAGACAAAAATCGATTTTTATAAAAATAAATAATCGATATCTGCGAAAAAAAACGATTGTTTTCTATTATTTAAAAATCTACATGCTTTTCATAATCCAGTAATAAACCTAAGCCATATTATGTCGTATTAACAATTTATTTTATTAAAAATCAAGTAAAATGATATGAATAGAAAAAAAACCCATTCAAAACTTCCTCTTCCGACCGAATAATTGTAGTTAGTAGACGTGTGTCACTTTCAATTAAAAAATCTTTATTACCTGAAGAGCTGCGTTCTTCACCTCCTCGGGTAAAAGAGATAGTGTACATAATTGCTGTCGCAGACACGCACGCTCACCGTGACCGGACCAGTATAGTCACTATACTACACTAATAGTGCATAACATTGGCGCATATCTACAAGTGCTACGCTCTGCTCCGTCTACGAATTTCTTATGAACATACTACGTGCTACGGACGCATTGCTATTGAGTTACTTACTGCGTGAGTTTTTTACTGATAAATAAAACTATTTATATCAATTCAACTTCTAAATGAAACGGAATACTAGACTTAATACAGCTTTCCTTTTATCGCTGTGAAGCCGCTGAATATTTATTAGATGTCTTTTCAGCTCACTCCTCCAAAAACATCAATTACTGATGATACTCGTGCGCAGGTTTTAATACAACATTCAGAGTCAGAGCCGAATCTGTCTATGACAGACACCACTGCTTTTGTATCAACGCGCCCCAAAACTAAACGATTGCGTCTAGTGTTTTTATCCTCTTTGATTGCGTCTCCAAAGTAGCGGCAGTCCTACAGTTTCGCCGGCTGGAGACGTGATCACATCATTATTCTTGGCACAAGATGGAAAATTAGATATGATCATGAGCTTTATGAGAGACATAAAAAAGCAAATAAATGAAGTGCAAGGCTCTGTGGACTTTATGTCCAACAAGTATCGTTTCAGCAGTCTAGATGAGGAACGAAAGGCAGATAGAAAGTACATTAGTTTCCTTGAAAGTAAAATAGAATATCTAGATCGAAATGCACGTTCTACCTGTGTCGAAATAAAAATTATACCCGTATCAAACGGAGAGACAAAATCTGACCTTCTTCAACTGTTGCAAAAGACTGGTAATGCTCTAAATGTGCCAATTGAAAAGCATGATGTTAAAAATGTACACAGAATTTCAACTGCAAACCCTGCAAATAAGCCAATTATAGCAGTTTTGACTATAATGCAACAGAAAATTTATTTACAACCGTCACATAAAATTATATTACCCCAAAAGTTTTTGTCAAATCAATTAAGTATGATAATAATTTTTTTATTATAACCATGATCATATAACATTGCTCACCTATACTTTGTTTATCGCCATTACGTACGTACATACACACATTCACACCCACACACACAACACACACACAACACACACACGCACACCCAACCAACCACCCACCCACACACACACACACACACACACACATACACACATATCCATCTCATTATTTTTAATTTATTTTTATATAACTTTACTCTAATTTCTTTTTTTTTTATTCCGGTTTATATCCATTAGGAAGAGCGTGTCTCCCACGACACAGGGTGACCTAAATGTGGGAGCGCAGCCAAAAATCTAAGTGTACTATTAATTTTTTGGAATAAATTATTTTCATTTTCATTATTTTCAAAACTAAGTGAATGTTCTTTTAAACTTTCAAGGTAATAAATAAAGAAACCAAATATCATTATTGATACAAATTTTCAGTGCCATTAAACGTTTTATTATTATAAAAATTCAATGCTTAGCATCCCAACAAAATGACAACTTTATTGTCTGTACGTCACGTACAGTACGTGTAAGTGTCTGTTTAGTACATTTGACTTGTTTTAAAATAAAATACTAAACGTTTTACATTTGATTAGATTTTGTTTTTTTATTCTGGATAAGCTTCTGTTTGACCACAATCTTACCATGGTAAGTGATGATGTGGCCGAAGGTGGTAAGCACACAAAGCCTAGATGGGAACTGGCTCTCAAGTGCAGCTGTCGGAACACGCCGATAGGTGCTTGGCGACAGATTTTGAACTTGAGGGTGGTAGCCAGCCAGTCGGGTACTACAAAGTACCCTACCACCATGCTATGGTTTCCTCACGATGTTTTCCTTCACCGAAAGCTTAAGCTCATTGTAGGATTCGAACCCACGACCTTCGAATACTTATTACCATAAATTTTCAGGTAAGCAGTTTAAAAACAATAACTTTAATAATAATTTTGATAAAGGTAAGTAATAATGAACTTAATTCGCGTTTGATATATAAATAATGAATTTTTTCATCCGCCGCATATATGAAGCTGTTTATGAAATTGAAACATACTTCATGTTTTTTTGAAGTGAAAATTTGGGATGGATAAAAAATGTTAAACTCGCGTCAGGATACGTGACTTTATCGAAAATTCGTAAGATGGAGGGAGAGTAGACCGCCGGCGCGGCGTAGGAGAGGAAGTAATATCCCTCTCTGTTTCTACCACGCCGGCGGTTTATTGTAATATAAATTGTCATGTTTGTGTACGATAGCGCAATAAATGAATATTGTATTTTACCACATAGATGATAGTACTTTTATACTGATAAATATAGCAATTCGTGCAAATTATTCCCTAACCATTCCAAAATATTCAAAAATGCACAACGTTTATGTTCAAGTTTTCACTTCTGCCGGCACTCCCGGAGTGCAACCTGTTGTTTTTTTTTTTTTTTTTCCGTCGCTTAGATGGCGTTTGTTTTATAAAAATCGATTTAAAGGCGTAAATTATATAATCGATTTATTAAAAATCGATTAATATTATTATAAAAATCGATTTTAAAAAATCATAATCGATTTTTAATAATTTAAGTCCATGGTTATGTCATATAGATTTATGTCAACAGCTGGGTCACACCGCCAACTACCGCGGGTGCCCAAAAGCTCCTCGTCCCCGCCCATCTCACAACGCGACTCAGCTCGTCACGCGTCGCCCACCACCCCTTGAAGCCGCCGCTCAGGCCCATCTGGCCCCGCAGCGCCCTTCCCCCTGGGGCGTGTTTGACTATAATAGCAGGCACTTCCCCCTCCCCCCTTTCGCGGCTCAGACCGCACCTGCAGCTCCAACTGGCAGCTCCCCACAGCCCCAGCCCTCAGCTGGGCTCAACTCCCCCCCCTTACCATCCGCCCCTCGCGCTGTCTCTAAACCGGTGCAAATGGCACCTCGTCGCGTAAACCAGCCCATGCTGGAACAAAACCCCCCCCCTCGGCGTTGATCCGGATCTCGCCCTGGTGGAACGATTCGCTGAAGCTTTCAACCCCAGCGAAGTTAGGGAACTAGCCCACCAAATTAGGATGAACGAAGGCAACGGTCGTGCCCTCGCTACAATCGCCATGAGGTTCGAGCGCCTCTTCTCGTCATTAGCTCAATTCCAAGTTAACCCATAATGGATTGTACAACTGCGTGCAGAATAAAACCCCGCTCCGTAAAAATCGGTTTTTTCAATGCCAACGGCATTGGTGGTCAGCGTGATGAAATCGCAGACTTCCTGAGAGATCATGACGTTGACGTACTCCTAGTGCAAGAGACATTCCTCAAACCCTTTAACAGGGACCCAAAGATTGCCAACTATCAGATAGTTCGCAACGATAGGCTCAATTCCCGCCTCGGTGGAACCCTCATTTACTACAAAAAGTCCTTGTACTGCTCCCCCATGGATCAGCCCTCTCTCGAGTACATTGAAGCTTCGGTCTGCAGGCTCGGCATGACTGGCCACGAGTCAATCATTCTGGTTTCAGCCTACGTTTCCCCCTCGCGCGAATCTAGCGACATCCAACTATCACTCAGAAGAGACTTGAAATCCCTTTTCGACTTGGGAAGCTCTGTCATAGTGGCGGGCGACCTAAACGCGAAACATCGCCTCTGGAACTGTCATACGACTAACTCCAGAGGTATTGTTCTAGAATCCCTACTAGGGCCGCTAAATATCGACTTAGTCGCGCCCACAGAACCAACTCATTTTCCTGACGTACTTAACCACAGACCTGACATCCTAGATGTGGCACTGTTGCAAAATGTGAGCCTAGGCATACACGATGTGACAGTGCACCACGAGTTAGTCTCCGACCACCGACCTGTAATCTTAGAGCTTACACCGAACGCAGGCCCCCCCGATTCAGGTCAGTCCCCTATTACCAAGGTAGTGACGAACTGGGACAAACTGGGCGAAAGCCTCAAGTCTGCCTCATCCGTCCACCTCGATCAAATCCCCAGCAGCATAGTCACCGCTGACGAAGCTGTCGGCGCAATCGATTCCCTAACCAGCCACGTGCAATCGCTCATTAGCGATTGCTCTCGGACAGTACCAGTGGAGAGCAATCGACGCTGGCGCTTGCCCGACGACGTACGTGACCTGATTAGGGAAAAGAACGTAGCCATGCGCGCTTACGATCGTCGTCCAACCGAAATTAACCGCGTCCGTCTGCGTACTCTCCACCGCGCCGTCAAGGAACGAGTGGCTGAGGCACGCGAAAACAACTGGAACCAGACCATGATCGACATCAAACCCTCCCACCTAGCCTTTTGGCAACTCTCACGTGCCCTAACCAAGGACACGGTTGCCCCTATTCCACCTCTAAAAAGGCCCAACCTTCCACCCGCCTTCGAAGACGAAGAAAAGGCCGAATGCCTGGCCGAAAGCCTGGAGCTCCAATGTACACCCAGTTCCCTCCCTATAGACCCTGTCCATCTGGAGGAAGTCAATTCTGAAGTAGAACGGCGAGCTTCTCTCCCCTTACCCCCACCGCCTCTCAACGAAGAGGAAGACCCCCTATCTCCCGTGACCACGGACGAGGTCAAGCAGATCATCCGGGACCTCCGCCTAAGGAAAGCCCCGGGCTCGGATAAAATCACAAATAGAGTGGTCAAGCTGTTCCCGGCTACCCTCATCATGCTCCTGACAGCTATCTTTAACGCTGCCCTCTCCAATAACATTTTCCCACACCAGTGGAAAAAAGCCCAAGTTATTGGGATCCCCAAACCCGGCAAACCTAAATCCGAGCCCTCTAGTTACCGACCCATCAGCTTGCTCAATGTCATGGGCAAGATGTATGAAAGATTAATTTATCTCCGTCTCAAAGCGTATGCCGACGCTAATAAACTCATTCCCGACGAGCAGTTTGGTTTTCGAACTAAACACTCGTGCGTTCAACAAGTCCATCGTATTGTTGAACACATCTCAGCCAACTATCAAAAAAGTCTAATAACCGGAGTCCTCTTCTTTGACGTAGCTAAAGCCTTCGACAAAGTCTGGCACAACGGCTTAATATATAAGCTGTACAAACTCGGAGTGCCTGACAGACTCGTGACCATCATACGAGACTTTTTGTCGAACCGCCAATTCTGCTACCGAATAATAGGAGCGCTATCCTCCTCCCACCCTATTCTAGCCGGAGTCCCCCAAGGCTCTGTGCTGTCCCCCTTGCTGTTTACACTCTACACGAGTGACATCCCCAAAGCTGGCAAAGCACAGCTAGCCCTTTTCGCGGACGACACCGCAATCTACTACTCAGGCAGATGCCCCTCGGCCATTGCTAAAGTTCTCCAAACCGCGACCAACACCCTAGGTGCTTGGTTTAGGAAATGGAGAATCGAAATCAACCCCACCAAAAGTCAGGCGGTCCTGTTCTACAGGACCGACAAGAAATTTGGCCCCACTCTCCCCTCTCCAGTTACCATGTTCGGCGAGCCGATCCCTTGGGAAAAGCAAGCCAAATACCTCGGCGTAACACTGGATGATCGACTGACCTTCTCCAGCCACATTAAGAAGGTACGCGCACGCGCCCTCTTTGTGTCTGGTCGCCTTCATTTCCTGCTTAACCCAAAGTCCAAACTTGCTCTTAAAAGCAAGGTGAGACTATACACCGCGTGCATCCGCCCCATTATGCTATATGCATGCACTGTGTTCGCACATGCATCCCCCAGGCTGCTCCATAGCCTCCAAGTGGTTCAGAACCGCTTCATGCGCAAAGCCACGGGCGCCCCGTGGTACATGCGCAACCTAGATCTACACATAGACCTCAATCTGCCCACAGTTAAACAAGTCATTAAGCGCGCTTCACGCCATTATTACGATCGTGCCCTAAACCACGCGAACCCATTAATAGTAAATTCAGCCAATTATACTCCTTCAGAGATTTCAAAAATCCGTAGGCCTAAACTCGCCCTCAGCGAGCCGGATGACCCAATAACACTAGCTCAGATTAAGGATAGGGAGGCTCGCGCAGCCCTGAAGAAACAACAACAACACCGCCCGCGTTTCCGCCCTCGCCGGAGAGGCCCGTCGCGACGTCCCACTCAGTCAGTCTCGTCCCCCGTAATTAACGGCGGCCCGAGCCGCACCAGTAATCCGACCGTCCCTTAAAACTACTCTAAATCGCTTAGGCGAAGCCCGTCCCACTTTTGTGTCCCCTCGACGACGCCCTGAGCCGAGGTTCGTGCCCCAACTGGGGCGCCCTCAGCGGTCAGTCGTCTAAAATTTGCAACTCGGTTGAGAGCCCTAAGCGCTCACCGAAAAGTCCGCGTAAGGGTGTCTATGGTCCCTCAGACCTCCACCTTTAAGTCCTCCCAAAAAAAAAAAAAAAAAAAAAAAAAAAACATATAGATAGGTACATTCTCTTTGGGAATAGGGAGAAACTAAAACGTAGTGTCAAAGAGTATGTAATATATTCGTAGTGTTTTTATCCTCTTTGGGAGAAACCTTGGAGAAACAGTGATTACATTATCTTTCTTTGGGGAGAAAATCCACTTATATAGGCAGTTCATAGTTTCATACAAAGAGGATAAAAACATACTTCATGTCATAAATAATTCGGACGTAGTGGTTATATCTCGGAACAATAACTTGTTCCGAGGGTTATATACTCGTTGATAAATAATAATGAATCCGAAAAGCCCCGAAGCCAGGAATCGTGATGAGCAACCCTTTGAAGGGATGTCTATAGAAACCACTAATTCTCTCGATAGTTTAGCTGCTCGTAGTCCATGTCCTCGTTGCGGAAAGTCACGAATGTATTTTTGTTATACATGTTTTGTACCGGTGTCACAACTTGAAGGTAGAATCCCCTTGTGTAGAGTAAGTAGAAATATCATTCTTAGGTATTATGTGGTATTTTATTGTCTTTCACAATTTATTTATGTTTTGGTTTGTAGTTGCCAGTGAAAGTTGACATAATAAAACATCGACGGGAAATTGATGGCAAAAGTACAGCTGCACATGCCGCTGTTCTAGCACCTCAAGATGTGACAATTTACACATATCCAAATGTACCTGATTATGACCTTGATGGTAGAACTGTTCTTTTATATCCAGGAGCCGATGCTATAACTGTACAGGAACTGTTTTCAGGCAAAGAAACAGCTCCAAAATATTCTGAACTAATACTGTCTGAATTACCATCTGGATATAATGTTGGCACTCTAATGACCAAAATATTTAGTGATAATAATAGTTATGATATTTACCATGTTGAAGAACTCCCAATAACAAGAGTGGTTTTGATTGACAGTACTTGGAACCAAAGTCGTGGAATTTATGCAGATGAAAGGTTACAAAAGATTCCTAAAATTGTATTACAAAACAGAGCTTCTCAATTTTGGCGACATCAAAAAGGGAGCCCAAGATGGTACCTCTCAACTATAGAAGCCTTGCATCAACTGATGTTGGAACTACATTTATGTGCATGGGGATGTAGTGAACACTATAAGTCATTTCTTACAATGCATTTTCCAGTACATAATCAAGATGATCATAAGCAATGCAAACCTTATATTGGACAGTATGACAATTTATTGTTTTTCTTCAAATACATGTATGAGAAATTGCATACTCTTTATAAACATGATGATTTACTAGCATACAAAAGACCTATGTCTTAGCAATAATATTTAGTATGAATCATTAGAATGTTCTTTATTTTTGATATCTTTTTTATTTATGTAAGTATAAACACAAGTAAAATCCTTTGTAGTTATTGACATTTTTCAAAACAGAAATGTTTATTATTAGTTTAATAAAAAGTGTTGTGGCTAAAGGTGGTAAGCACACAAAGCATTAGAATTATTGATCTGGCTCACAAGTACTACAGTCGGAACATTGGTAGGTGCTTGGCAATAGATTTTCAACTTAATAGTAGTAGCCAGCCTGGATACCCTACCATGCTATGTTTTCCTCACAATACATACCTACTTACATTAGTGCATTAAGTCTATTACATCATATATGTACACTTATTAATAACCTATCCACAGTTAAACGTAGAGCTATCTGAGATCATTAATAAAGTTCTATGATACATTCCGCTTCAATCTTTGATTAGCTTGTCCTTAAGGGCTCATCCACACGAGCAGCATGTTGCCGACGGCAGCCACCAACACCGACTGCGGTCTCTCACTCGTTCACACGAGCAGCATGTTGTCGACGGCTGCCAGTGTCGGCGGCTGACGTCGCAGTGTCGGCGGCTGACGTCGCAGTGTCGGCGGCTGCAGTTGGCAACATGCTGCTCGTGTGAACGAGCCTTAGAAGCGGAATGTATCATAGAACTTTATTAATGATCTCAGATAGCTCTACGTTTAATTGTGGATAGGTTATTAATTTCGGGGGTTAGTCATTCATACTAAGTCCAACTTAAGGCAACTAAGGTTGTCAAAGAAATATGGATGCATACAACATTCAAAAAACATATAAACTATGTACTTTCATTCTCAGTCAGTCTCAGTACCCAACAGACGAATGTGGCCTAAAAGATATGTTACTGTGTTTTAAATATTTTATTTTGCATATAAAATTAATTCTAATAATATTTACACAACCTTTTGGAAATATGTATACTGTAGACAGGAAAATTAACAAACCTATAATCTATAATAAATGGAATAGGCAAACCTTGAAATGGACAAGTCTGAAGATATCGTTATTTATTGTTTAAATTCGCTTAAGTCTGAATGACTTAAGCGAATTTAAACAATAAAATTGGTTGAAAAGAAACTCACTCCAAAATATTCCTCATGTTAACCACACTCTATTCATGATTTGTATTCTGTATACGGTCACAGTATGGTAGTTATATTGCTTACAGTAATTATAGTGACCTACATATTTTATGACCGATGATTTTGTGAATAACGTAATTAGTAATTTTTCATAGGTATATTTATTATAATATAAATTATTACTTAGAATATGCTAAGTCAAAAGACCCTATTCTATAGTTTGCGTAAGTCTAATACAAATACACTGCCATCACTAGCACTAGCGCCAACTTTAGTACCCCGCGAGTTCCAGCAAACCTCGAAAATACCACCTGTCCCTCTGTAGGAATGTACTAGTCCACCTGTTTGTGTTGACCATATGTGCACACACTTGTCAAATGAACCACTGGCCAAGAACTTGCCATCTGGGGAAAAGGCAACACTATAGACGGGTTCTGTGTGCTTTGTCAATGTGTGAATACAAACACCTCTTTCAACATCCCACAAACGCACAGTGGAGTCAAATGATGCACTAGCCAAGATCAAGTTCATGTTGGGGTTCTGTGTCCCTGGACCAGTGGGGGACCACTTTATTGTGTATATCTCTTTCGAGTGTGCTTTCAAGTCATGTACACAGGAGTCCTGTTTCATAGACCAGATCTTCAAAGTCATATCGTCGGAGCATGACGCAAGTAATTGTCCTTGGGGATCCCACTTAATTGCGTTGACTTCATTCTGCAACACAGAAATAAATAGTTTTTATAAAAATAGAATATTAGATGTAATGCAAAGTTTCATACCCCAATATAATACCTAATAATGAAATGAAAATGTTTTTTATTCAAATAGACCTTTACAAGCACTTATGAATAGTCTAGACTCTAATGCTCGGTTCGGAAGGTTGCTTTGGCTGAGAAGAGCCGGCAATAAACTCGGCAATTACTCTTTTCAAAAACAACTTACACCTATTTCATTTAATCATTATTTATTTATCTAGTGTTAAGGCGGCAAAATGTATTGGCGTACTTACTGTATGCCCTTGGAAACTTTTGATAGGTTTGTCAGCATTCAGCTTACACACATGTATGCACTGATCAGTAGAACATGATGCAAATGAAGTATTTGTCTGCCAGTCAACATCGAGAGCTGGTGCCAAATGGAAGGAGAACTGCTGAGTGCATTGCCCAGTTGAGGCATCCCAGATTATAGTTGTTTTGTCAACCTGTAAGTTTATTATTTATTTATCTATAGTTACATAAAAGCGCCATACCTCAGCGAATGACAGACCGATCGCCGTCGGCTGCAAAGTGATGGACGCATCTTTTGAGATACCTGTAGGGTTGATACTTTTTGAGGTACGGACAAGATTTCCGCTTTAATCGCTCCACTGATGACACGGCGTATTTCACGCATTAAGTTCGTTACTCATCTCATACATGATATGCTGTCTACTATAATCATTGGTACGCAGATGACAGTACTGGGGACGCTCCATTACAATAGCCGTGCAAATAGCACTCGTTCCGTGGTGGAGGAATGTCGGGAACAGCTTGTTTGAAGTACAAAAACTAGCGTCTTCGATTGTGGTCGACTAAACCTAGTCTATTACAACCCCTATAAGACACAAGCTGGCGCGTTTACGCTAAGAAATCCACATTTGCTGACTCCACAGTTCCATAAAACGTCCACAACAACACTGCGACGCGTGCGACGTTTAGTTCAGTCAGTAGTCGGTCACAATTGCAATTTTGCTTATCGACAGAGAGCTCGTCCTCACACATTGGAATCAAATTGGTATTGCACAGTGCCATTTTAAAGGAGCATCCTACCACGGCCACTCAGTGGAATTCTGACGGGCCAGTTGGCGTGGTTGGTTAAGAGCTCGTTCGCCGAGTGTCGGCGGCTGCAGTCGGCAACATGCTGCTCGTGTGAACGAGCTCGTAACACACTACCTATCACGCCGCAGGTCGTGGGTTCGATTCCCATCCAGGACACACATTTGTGTAAATGAACATGTCTGTTTGTCCTGAGTCTGGGTGAAATGAAATGTTTATTCATCCAAATAGGCCTTCACAGGCACTTATGAATAGTCAGACTCTAATGACTCTAATGCACGGTTCGGAAGGTTACTTTTGCTGAGAAGAGCCGGCAATAAACTCAGCAATTACTCTTTTCAAAACAAACTTAGAATTATTACATAAATTTATGTCCTGCAAGAGCGAGCGCTACACCCAAGCATTGTCGTCATTTAAATATTCGTTAATATGGTAGTACGCCTTCTGTATTAAAACATCCTTAACACGTTCCTTAAATTTATGTATAGGCAAATTCAACAGTGTAGATGGTATCTTATTATAGAAGTGTGCACCAAGTCCTAAAAATGTGTCTTGCACTTTATGGAGTCTATAAGCCGAGGTTACAAGTTTGTGCTTATTTCTAGTATTGATTGAGTGCATGTCACATTTTTTTTACAAAATTACTAATATTTCGATGTACAAATAATACGTTTGCATAAATATACTGTGAAGCTACTGTGAGGATACTAATTTGTTTAAACTTATCTCTGAGAGAAGCTCGAGAGCTCAAATTATAAATAGCTCGCACTGCTCGTTTTTGTAAAATAAAAATAGTTTCGATATCAGCGGCTTTGCCCCAAAGCAAAATGCCATATGACATAACACTATGAAAATAGCTAAAATAAACGAATCGAGCTGTATCTACATCTGTAAGCTATCTTATTTTTCTAACTGCAAAAGCAGCTGAGCTAAGCTTCCCCGCAAGACATGATATGTGGGTGCCCCATTGAAGTTTTGAGTCTAAAGTAATACCTAAGAATACTGTTGACTCAACAAGACTGAGAGATTCATTATTTATCATTAAGTTACAGTGTAATTTTTTTACATTGGGTAGTGCAAATTTAATACATTTAGTTTAGTGTAATTATCTATTTAAGTATGTATTTACGAAAAAATAAAGTAGTATATCAGTCATCTGGTTTCCATATTACAAGCTCTGCTTAGTTTGGGATCAGATAGCCGTGTGTGAAAAATGTCGGAGGATATTTATTATTAATTAGCTCTCCGCCATGTATCTTTTTAAGGGAGTACAGCATGAGGTTTTTAAAACGGGATCCTAAAAAATATTTAAAAGTATTACCCCAGCACTCAAAATGTAGTTTCCCCGTTTATTCCACTTCAAAGCAAATATTGGTCCTTTGTGTTGTCCTAGTGTTGACGCAAGAGTGCCGTCAGTAGTCCAGATACGAGCGTATCCATCATACGAGCCTGTTGCTAGGAGATTACCATCACACTGTAAACAGGTCAATAAAAACAATAAAAATAAGAAAATTCGGTAGCAAATAACTGTAAAAAAATAGTTTATATGTATAAAATTAAACATACATTCCAGTCTAGTGATGTGACATCCTTGTTACTAGGTACTTCCGCACCACCTTTCTGTATACAATGTCTAAGCACTAACTGGTTGGGAGTAGTCGCAGGGTTATCTGACATATCCCAAATTCTGAAAAGAGAATTAATTGTTGATTAAATATTCACTTCATGTGAGTTCTCAATACAGTCTAACAGTTAGACTCTAACTAAACAAACCTTGCTGTGCTGTCACCAGATCCGCTGGCTAACAGGTCAGTACTTGGATTCCAAGCACATATGAATACTTCGGACTCATGCCCCTTGAGAACTGTTGCCTTACTGGCTGGTATTTCGATAGACTGGTCAACATCCATAGTCTCTGGAACACTGGGAGTTGGAGTGCCACTAGTTGCTGATGTTGTGTTGCATGTTGTGCCCTGTAACTGTTATTTTGTATGTGAGAATGTAGAAGTGTATGAAACCTTTCTAATGTCAAGCCAATTTATTTATTAGATCACCAATAAAGCACGCACTATAATTTAAATCTATGATAAATTGTAGTTCCACATATTACAAACAAAAAATAAGCATTACCTCAGTATAATATTAGTATAACTAAGTAGATAAAATAATATAATCTCACATCAATTATTATCAATTAGTATCAATTATTACATATTGTATTTCTTCCTGGGGTGGTGCTGCGAAGACATATTTAAAGCCATTAGAAGTAGCACACAGAGCCATTCTAAAAGTGGCCACCTACCGTCCAATAATCTTTCCGACTAATGAATTGTATCGTGAATGTCACGTCCTTAATGTACGGCAACATTTTATTTTACAAACAGTGCTCTTACAACACCATAAAATACCCTACAAAGAAATAAATAAACGCCGAATGGATAGAATTTGTACTCTTCCGATAACCCGCTCATCTTTTACTAAAAGATTCTTTTACTTTTTAGGTCCATCCCTTTATAATAAAATAAACAAAAGATCCCCAATATACGGTCTATCACACTACACTTGCAAAAAGTCAGTCCGCTTGTTCCTACAAAACAAAAGTTACGATGTAACAGAACAACTCCTTACCTAATACGGCAAGTTCACAAGTCTGAATAAACACACGCCTATATACACGCCACAAACAATAACACACACACACACACACACACACACACACATACACTCATTCACTACACATATATACACTCACACTACACACATACACACACCAGCACACCTTAATTTTAATTTTTATCACTAGTAACATCAAATTGTTAATATTGTAAGTCAGTTTTCATTAATAATAAAGTTTCATTATAGCATAAACTGTAAGTACTAAATTTAATTGTAATTTGATCCCAGGGGGACTGGGACTGTTATTCCTTAATACAGGTTATTCTATAACCTAGCTAGGAAAACAGTTGCAACACCCATTTGATTGTAGACAATATTAAAAACTTTGTAAAACATTATTAATGTATCTACTGCACTCACTTTTTTATGAATAAAGCTATTATTATTATTATTATTACATCAACTCCATTCTGTTCTCCGCCAGATCCTGGTTCAGCTTTTATGGCCTGTTTCTGAGCATTTTGAGCATTCTGCCGTGCAGCAACTATATCAGGAGTCACTGCATCAATTAAACTGAGACTCTCTGTAAGACGTGTTTCCGTACCTAGAATATTACACAAAATAATAACGTCATAAAAAAAACACATTATTTTGATGATCTACATATCTATTTATCTATATCTATATATATATTAATAAAAGTCAAAGCTGACTGGCTGACTGACTGATCTATCAACTCACAGCTGAAACCACTGAACAGATTGCGCTGAAATTCTGCCCACGTGTAGTTATTATGATGTAGGTTTCTGCTAACAAAGGATTTTCTAAAATTCACCCCTGAAGGGGATGAAACGGGGTTCCAAATTTTGTATGAAACTCTGTCATTTTTGATTTGAAATGAATGAAATTTGGTATTTAGCCTCTAAATGATTTTTTTAATTTCAACTCTTAAACCGGTAAAAAGGGGGTTAAAGCTTGTATGAAAAAAAAATTGTTTATTATCAGAATTACTCAAAATTTTGCATTTATGCTCTTTAATCAAATTAAAGATACAAATGTACGGATTTTTTTCATTTCAATTTTGCCACACGCGATCAAAAGCTTGCTGCACATCGAGAAATGCCGCCGAACAGTATCTCTTTTGCTCGAAGCACTGCCTCACGGCATGATACACCCTGTGAACCTGTTCGATGGTGGAATGCGACTTACGAAACCCAAACTGGTGCGTTGGTATAATAGCTGAGTCGTCCATAGCTAACTGTACTCTGGTAAGAAAAATCCTTTCCCATAGTTTTGAGAGTGCAGGCGTAAGACTAATAGGTCTATAGGAAGATGCTTCGTGTTCGGGTTTGCCCAGTTTGTGGATCATGACCACTTGAGACACTTTCCAGAGGGCCGGGAAATGAGAAGTTCTAAAGATGGCATTGAACAGACTGGCTAGGAAGGTAATGCATTTCCGTGGTAGATTTTTCAGGATCGTGGGAGTGATCAAGTCGAATCCTGGTGCTTTTCTTGGTTCGATAAGTCTGATTTCTCTCGCAATTTCTTTGGGCGAGGTAGGCTTAATTGGCGGGCACATCTGGTAGTCTTGTTCGAGGATGGCATTAAGGTCAGACTCGTCAGCTGTACTCCGATTTGGTTTGAAGACATCAGATAAGTGTTTCGCGAAGGCTTCAGCCTTTTCCACATCAGTCCTGGCCCAGATGTTTTGTGATCTGATAGGTGGAAAGGATTGTTGTGGTTTGCTAAGACCTTGTGTTGCTTTCCAAAGAGAATGCTCGTCGTTGCTATTTGGAGATAGCAATTGAAGTTTGGTTTGGACCATATCGTTGACTGATTCCTTGATAGCAGCCTTTAGTTCCTTTGCAGCTTTGTTTAGTCTGGCCTTATCCAGGGAATGACGTGACAGGTGCCAGATCCTCCGTAATCTACGCTTATCCAGGATCATTTGTTTTATATCAGGTGGGTTGGAGGGAGTGTTAATTTGTGTGACCTGTGACGGGGTGTTGGTCCAGGCCGCCATCTGGATAAGGTTGGTTACATGCTTGCAGGCTTCATCTATGTCCTTGGCATTTTTTAGAGGAACATTTAAATTTATATGTTCATGGAGAAAGTTTCGAAACCCCTCCCAATCCGTCCTTCGGTTTGTTAAGGTCTCAGGCTTGTCCCGGGTCAGTGCACTAATGCTTAGTGTTAAGATGGCTGGTGTATGGTCCGAGGATCCATCCAGACTGGGTTCGACTTTAGTGTGTAAAAAGCCCATGCCCTTGGTAATAAAAAAGTCTAAGAGATCTGGTAGTTTTCGTGGGTCGCTGGGCCAATAGGTCGGTTCACCAGTTGAGATTGGTTTGAGGTGATTGGAGTCAACACATCGCTTAAGTTCCCTGCCCCTGGTACTGCTGCAGCGGGAGCCCCAGTAGGTATGCTTTGCATTCCAATCACCACCCGCCACAAATCTTGGGCCCAACATCTTGAAGTAGTTGGTGAACATGTCAGCAGTTATTCTGTGTCTGGGTGGGCAGTATATGGCAGAGAGAGTGATAGGACCAGCCCGATCCTCAAGCAGGACAGAGGTGGCTTGGAGATGCGCTGTCGAAAGTGGTTCCATTATTGTATGTTTTAAGTTTGTTTTGATCACAACGGCTGAACCAGCGTGCGCTCGACCATCGGGGTGAGGAGTGAAATATGTGTTATATCCTTTGACACGGAATGAGCTTCTCACTGTAGCATGTGACTCTGATATTAAAACTACATCCAGTTTGTTTGCTATTATTAGTGTCTCTAGTTCTTGGGTGTTTGGAGCTAGGCCATTGATGTTCCAAGTCGCAATTCTTAAGGACGCCATTTATGGTACGAGTTTGGCAATGACGGTCGTTAGTACTCCCAGTAGAGAGCCTAATTGTTGAAGTAGTTGGTCTATTTTTTCATTTTGTTTGATTAGAAGCTGTTCTAGTGTGGTGCTTTGTTGATTATTACAATTATCGCTGCCTTTATCAGGTGGTTGCCTAGTACGTCCTGCTGTTGCATCTGAGTATGTTGTTTGAGCTCTAAGTTTATTATCGGGGCGGGGTACAATATTTGTCTTAGAACTGACATCCGATGGTTGTGAGTTGGTGGTGTGATTCTTATAGTTCCTGTTTGCTGGCTTAGTACGGTTCTGTTTTCTGGCGAGTATTTCTACATACACCTGGCATCCTTTATAGTTGGCAGGGTGGTCACAAGAGCAGAGGGCACATTTGGCTGGGGTGTTCCTATCTTTTTTGGGACAGTCTGATGTTTTATGGCTTTCCCCACATTTCACGCATCTGTATGGCCGCATGCAGTTGTTTTTGGTGTGGCCATACTGCTGGCAGCGTTGGCATTGAGCTATTGATGTGCTCTTTCGTGGTTCTTCAATTTTCACACAGTGATGTTGGATGTACCTAATGTCTTTAGCTTTTTTGTTGTTACTGCTTGGTTCGAGGTTCACAAAAAATGTTGTGGTGGGTATCTTATTCGGACCATAGCGGGCATTGATAATCTCCCCTCTTACTTTGTTGCCACTTTTTTCAATCTCTTCTATGATGGCTTCATGTGGAGTAGTATGATGGAGATCCTTAATGACAATTCTGAAGGATTTGGTGTTTTTCTGGGTGAATGTGTGTCCAATTAAACCTTTTTGACGTACCAGGGTTATTACCTTTTTGTAGCTATCCGGTGTATTTACCATGACACGGAGTAGGTTCCTATTTACAATCCTGTACTTGAATTCTGTGGGGCAAATTACTGATTCGATCAGTTTAGTCAGCTCATTGTGACCCACACACCATGTATACCATTATCGAGTCCTACCTAGCTGGACGCTCATTCCAAGTTAAACAAGGCGCAGCACGATCAAGCCTCTATGATGTTGAGGCCGGTGTACCACAGGGCTCTGTTCTTGGTCCAGTGCTCTATAATATCTTCACATCAGATTTGCCGGTGAGTGACAGCATCACCATTGCAACATATGCTGATGACATCGCTTACCTATCGGTCGACGATGATCCAGAAATCGCCAGCAATAAACTCCAACACCAGTTAGATGAAACACAAAAATGGCTTAATAAGTGGCGTATTCGTGTTAGCGCAGCTAAATCCAACCATATTACTTTTGCGTTGAGGAAGGGAAACTGCCCGCCCGTAAAACTTGGCATAGATATTCTTCCACACTGTGACTGTGTGAGGTACCTTGGCTTTCATCTTGACAGGCGCCTTACATGGAAGCAACATATAAAACAAAAAAGGGACCAGGTCAATCACAAGTTCCGCTCCCTGTATTGGCTAATGGGAAGAAACTCTGTTTTGTCAGTGGACAATAAACTTTTAATCTACAACTCTGTGCTCAAACCAGTTTGGACGTACGGAATCCAGATTTGGGGCGTCGCGAGAAAAAGTAACATACTCTGCCTCCAGAGGGCGCAGAATAGCATCCTGAGGGCAATTAGTAATGCTCCTTGGTTCGCAAAAAATGATGAGGTACACGACTATCTTCAAATACCAACAGTCGTATCCGAAATCGATCGGTACAAGAAACTCCACAAAGAGCGCCTATCTCTACATCCTAACCCGCTTATCGCGGACTTGCTGGACACATCATCTGTGGTCAGAAGGTTGAGAAGAGACCACATATTTTAATTGGGAGGTGCGGCGATGGCCGCTCCACCGTAAAGCCATAATCACTCTCAACAGACTTGCTTATGGTTTATCGACCGATCGCAAATGGAAGCAAAAAAAAAGAAAAAAAAAAAAAAAATTCAATTTTGAAGGGGTAAAAAGGGGTGTTAATGTTAGTATGAAAAATAAATTGTTAATTATCAGAATTACAAAATAATTTGTATTTATGCTCTTCAGTAAAATTAAAGAAACATGTATTCAAGGATTATTTGAATTTACCCCTTAAAAGGGTGTAAAAAGGAAAGGTGTTTGTATGAAAAATAAAAAGACTATTTTTGGATAATTTGAAATATCCCTCCTGAACTGGAAAAAACGAATCAGCCAAAATCGTGTAGTCCATGTAGGCGAAGCTGCGGGCGGAAAGCTAGTATTATTATATAAAAGGAGAAACTGACTGACTGACATCAATTTTTGATTAAAAATATCAATTTAAGTTTGTATTTGACCTTTTGGTTGAAAATAAATAGTGATGTTTAGGTATCACAGTTTTTTGGAAAATCTTCCCCTGAGGGAAGAAAGGACCCTCTCTCAAACAGGCAAGTTGTAATGGAATAAAAAAAAAACATTTGATGAAATCTAAATAATAACAATGAATCAACACTACTAAATAATAGCCTAAATTTAACAAAATATCATTACATTATCATACCATCCTCTCGTTCGAATTTTACTTTTTATGTAAAAAACTGTAAAACTAATTATGCAAAAAATAGCTTCTTTAGGCGTGCGTGTAATAGTTACAATAAGTTTTTAACAGACTTAGATATTTTTGTTCAGTCAGAAAAGAATTTTAAAAAAAAGGTGCGTGAAATTTTTCCATAGCTTTATTTATATTACGTTTATATTTTTGTTGCGTTGTTGTTTTTATGTTAGCTGTATTGTTATCGTTTTCTATGTATTTTTTTAAGAGATCTCCAGGTTTGTTTATGTTCTATGTTTATACTTTGTTTGTTGTAATTTTTTTTTTTTTAAAGAAGATACAAACGGTTTGTATCTTCTTTAAAAAAAATAAAAAAATAATAGACTACCTACTAATATTCAACCCTTAAGAGAAAACCTATCATTCAACATACAGCACAAACCACTGGAGTTCGAATCTTGAAATTTCGCATTTCGTGTTTTTTTATGTATATTAGGATTTTAAATGTTAAAATTCAACCTCTGAAGGGGTTTAATAGGTGGTGAAAGTTGTTCGTATGAAAATCTGTAATTTTCATGATAAACCTAATTTGTATTCAGAAATTTTATTAGATATTAAAGGTGACATCTTGTTTTGGAGTATGTGGAAAATCACACACTGACAGGAGAAAGGGGGACTTATAACTTGGTATTACTACTGCTTACTGCTGAGTATGTACTTTAGGTTATCATTATTCATCCTCTAAAGAAATAATTGGGGGTGGTGACACAAAATCAGTTAGGTTATTTCTTCCAGAAGGTTTAAATGTATAATATATGCATATTATAGTAGAGAAAATACGAGAATTTTAAAGAACATTTTTTTTTTTTTTTTTTTTATGTCACAAGTGACAACGAGGCAGGCGGGTCACCTGATGGTAAGTGACTACCGTCGCCTATAGACATTGGCAATACCAGGGGATTGCTAATGTGTTGTACACCTTATTAAGGCGAACTGGCTCTCAAGTGCAATTGCCGGAACACACCAACAGGTGCTTGGCGACAGATTTTCAACTTGAGGGTGGTAGCCAGCCAGTCGAGTACTACAAAGTACCCTACCACCGTGCTGTGGTTTCCTCACGATGTTTTCCTTCACCAAAAGCTCAAGCTCATTGTAAGGATTCGAACCCACGACCTTCGCCGCGGTATCCGACGTCACTTACCACTGAGCTATCATCGCCTTACATATGTTTGGGAGCTTACATTGCAAACGCTGGCAACAAGATAGATCAATATTGGAGATACTAAATTACAAGTACAGTATTTTCTTAAAGAATATATAAATATTACTTACCATCTTCCCCAATTGTTATTTCTGCTTCTGTGTACTGTAATCCTTTTTGTAATATATTAAGTAATGCTGCTGGGGGGACAAGAGCTCCATTTATGTTACTCTGAGATATATGGGACTCTATACCAAATGTGTAAGCTGAATGATGGAATCCTGAAAGTGATAAACTTTTAAATACAGTCACGATTCCTGTTTTTTTTTGTTGTAGATAGTTTAGGGATGATTTTCCATTCTGCAAGCCAAAGGATAAACATAATTATCCCAAACTACCTACAAAAACCAATTAAAATTTCAGGAATTTCAATTTGAGATATTATATCATCCATTATAGAATAATATTTGCAATTAAACATTTTATAACTCTCACGTTTCGAGACACTGATACCCGCCATTCCAGTATATTTGGGACCCATTCAATGCAACTAGATTCAAACATTGAGGTTAGTCAAAATTATATTTTGAGAATATCCGGTGTGCGAATAGACCTGATATCTACGATATAAATATTATAACTTGAATCACAATTCCAAGAATTTATTTTTTAGTTTTGGGTATGACCATCTCATTTGGAGCTAAGGGGCTAATAATCTTCTAGTTTTGAGCTGTTAGCTTCTTTGAAATAGGTTCTTAGTAGAAATTCTTTAAGTATGTAATATAACCATCAATGTTCAATTCTTGTTTGGTTATATGGCGACAATAGTGGCATATTAACATCACATTGGAATGCAACATTTACTCGTATGCGCAAAAAGATTACAAAACCATATTTTGTTGGATTTGTTTGGATGTCGGTGATGATGTTTGTAACATCAGATATAAATATTTCCTAGACACAGATCTTTAGGACTGGAATTGGTGCATGATTATGTTACCAATACCAGTCCTAAGGTAGCTTTCGGCAAATCCTTGAGGCGAAAGGCGTACCTAATGAATTAAAACTCAAGAAACAGTAGTGCTTAAGTTCAATGAACCATACCTGATTCTTGTAAGTATCGGTAAACGAGAAAGTTGACTTCATCACTTGAAAAACTCATTGTTCACAAATTTCAAGTTTGTTGTAGACATTAATTATTACAAAAAGCAACAAAATGATAATATTTAGAGATAGATGCCAGCACAGACCGACCACCACTATAAAGAAAATGTACGCATGTAGGTATGTATGTTGCATGTATGTACTAAAACCTCGGAACAATAACTAGCATGGAAGCCGGGCTAAAATAAACACCGAGTACTATACAGTTTATTCATTTATGTCAATTAGCATATCGTAATGTGGGAATGAAACAAAACATGGCTGTTTGTTTTTATTATTTTTGAAGGTGTCACAAGCAAAATGTAAAATGGTCCTCTTTGGCCCTCTTATCATGCTAACAAATACAAAAGTTCTATCCAAGACGTCAAAATACTTACGTTGGCTATCAACTTAATTTTGTAGTTTTATATTTTGTTGATACGAGTCGGGGGTTTGACGAATTTACTAAGTGAAAAAAGCGAGTTAATTATTAATTTCTGTCTGAGAACGTGGCCAGAAAGTATATACGAGAGGTGTACAGTGCCCTGGACAAGATGTCTTGTGTTGTTGAAGGGTGTAAAGCCCATAGTTCGAGAAAAGAAAATGAGAACGAAACGTTAACATTTCATCGGTGAGTTTAGAGATATATTTTTCAATATTGGAAATAAAAAAAGTGATAGACGATAAATAAAAATAGTACTTTATGCCTATCTACTCAAAAGAATTCACGTATTTGCTTTATTTTATGATTTTTCTGAAAAATAAAATTGTCGCAAGTATAGGTTACTAGTGATGTAAAAATAGTTATCGATAATCATTTCAATACTGTTGCAGATTTCCTAATGATGGTGAAATGAAAATGAAATGGAGTCAGTGCATCAATAGGTTTTTCTCATACAAACTTCCACCCCCTTAAAGGGTGATTTCTAGGATAAAAACTATCCTATGTTTTTTCCCGGGACTCCAACAATCCCTATCCGAATTTCATCTAAATCGGTTCGGCGGTTTAAGCGTGAAGAGGTAACAGACAGACAGACAGACAGGCACACTTTCGCATTTATAATATTTTATAATTATAATATTAATTAGTAAATTAGTATTAGTATGGATTTTAATGATTAATAAAGACATTTAATTAATAATTGTAGTTTCATTTATACTTGTGTCAAATTCTTTTCGTCTCTTTCCTACCACGCTTGACGGATATTCCGACGCCGAAGTTCCGTCGTGGTAAATCCGTTAGTAAACCACAGCCACACTTGGCAGATTATCCGTCGACAGCCAGCGCCTATACTGATAATAAATTATAATAACATGGGAATGTTAAGAAAAGGATAAACTATATTAATTAAAAAATATATAATAGAAAACTATTCTATCTATAGGTACACATAATAAAAATGTAACGGATCGCTATCTGTACATGGAGGATATATGAGAAAAAATATTATTGGGTCCTTTATCAACGTAATAGCACCCAAAACAATGATTGTTAGAATTTTGTCTGTTTGTGCAAGCTAATCTCAGAAACGGCGTATTCGGATGTGGTTTTCACTAATATATTGTGGTAAGCTTCACTTAACATTTAGTGTTTATTTCATGTCAATCGGTTCTTAAATAAAAAAGTTATGTCAATTTAAAGAATCACGTCGAACATTTGTTAATCCAAAATAAACCAAAAGATATGCCCAAAGTCACTATTCCACGCGGACGAAGTCGCGGGCACAGCTAGTACTAACTATATTTACTTGTTTGCTTTGATGACTTATATCGACACGACAATGTCGATGATAAGCCCATCACTAGCCAAAAAATAGCTTGTGACAACCTGCATAATAACGAAACAGAACGGTATTATATGTCTCTTTCCCACGCATTATTAACGTCGAAAGTAAAAAAAGGTAAAGTATATGCATTTCATTTCTTATTTTAGCCCGGCTTCCATGTTAGTTATTGTTCCGAGACTAAAACGTAGTGTTTTTATCCTCTTTGGTATGTACCAAAGATATTGTGTACTAGGAGTCAAAGAGTATGTAACCGCTTGCTAGGAGTAATAAGTTAAATACAGGCGGGTGACAGCTCTAGTTCCAATCTTGCAGTTCTTGCGCTGCTGTAGCTTGCTACATATTATTAATCTGTGCTCTGCTTATATTGTCGAATTTTGTGCCAATGTGTGTGTACCTACGTCATTGGTAGTTTGACACCTTTGACAGTTTGAAAGGTAAATAATACTCTTTGGGTAAATAATGTAAATCGGCCATTGTTTTTTTATATAACATAGAGTCGAGCAGTTTATCTTGTGTTTTCCTCCGTTTACAATACAATTCCACGCTTTGCTGTACTCCGTACAGTGATATTTATTTATTTTACTGTGCTCCATACTTTCTCGTCATGGCGTTGTTCATATAAGTGTTGTGTTGGTGGTTGTGATTCAACAAGTAAAACTCGCAGACTATTTTGCATGCCCATGAACGATAAATTACTTGGATTGACAAATAACCTATTGATGACTAAACGTGTTTGTGAAAAACATTTTGATCAAACTCAATTTGACCAGGCTGGTGTTCGAATCCGCTATTCCTATCCTTGGTTGTTTGCGGATCAGGCAATTGCTCTTGGCTTACCACTTGCTAAAGGTATGAATGTAAACTTTTAATGTAACCTATACTTTAGCTTGCAACTAACTCTCGCCTAGCTAGAGCAACAGTTAGTTGTCATCTTAAAAGGTAAGGTATCAGTTAGTTGTAATCTATAGATTTTTTTAATTCAAAATATTTTTAATATGAAATTATAACAGTAAAGTAATTTAAATTAACTATTCAAGAAATTACTTTAGTTGTTCAACTTACAATTGTATGTCTGCGGGAGCTCTTACGCACAATTATAAACTTTAGTTGATTAAATTATAAAATGCAAATAAGTTGTTCAATAGTTGGCCCACTTACAATATTATATGTCTGCGGGTGCTCTTAAAGCCCTCTGTCCTACACGTTTGTTGCCCTTCTCACTACACAAAACAATTATTTAGTTGAATACCTACACAAATCATCTTCAGTTCTATCGAATCTACTTATACTACTAGGCATTAATGCTTTAATGTTTTTGATAATTCCAGGGTATCATATACAGCATGAAAATAATTATTGTCAGAGCCGAGAACAAAATTATAACAACTCAACAGGAGAAACAATTACCATCACAGGTATGAATAAATTGATCTTACTTGATAAATTAATTACACAGAGGCTATGACAGAATCAGACAGTAATGTCAACCCTGTAAAGCTTAAATTACTAGCTCACTCAACAGACATTGTCCTGTCCAAATTCCATGGAAAGAAGTGATAGAAGAGATAGTGTATCTGTCTATTCATCCAACTTTCCAATGTTTCCACTATCTATTTGTTCTATCTTATTCTGTTGTAATGTTTATTTAAACAAATTCAATATTTCAGATAAGCGGTTCAACACTCCTATGGAGACAACGACTACAGCAGTAGTGGTGACAATCTATTCGACAGCGTCAATGGATCGCCAGATCAACCAAGGGGCAAACTTAGAGGCACAGTGAAACCAAATTCTCCTCGTCAAGAATTTTGACAAAAATCTATAGATTCCTTAAAACATATTAAATATATTGACACAACCAGTCTAAATGTAATTGAATAATACATAGCACTCATATTTCGCCTGCAATGCCACAATTGATGCAATATAATAAATGAAATTTTAAGCTATCTAGCGCTAAGAAAATATAAAACTCATAGGTAAAAGAAAGCAAAAAAATGACCACAAAATAGATAATTTGTTTTATTTGATTATCTACGTAAAAAAATAGGATAAATACCCTAAACCCTAGTAGATTTTGTCGATATCGGGTACATCACTACACTACACAAAAAATTATCGATAACAGCCATATTGAATAAATAATAGATTGACAGCACTATTCGTATTTGTATGTGTGTGTGTCGCGCCATTATAGATAAAGTGACAACAGCGCCATAACTGTTTATGTAGAAACTAGGCACATTCGACTATCATATCTGTAGCTAGCTACATATCAGTAATCTGTGGTTATATACTCTTTGGGAGTAATAGTGTAGATCTTAGGTGTAGATCTTAGAGTAGATGTTATGTGTGGATCAGTGTTACCAGATGAAAAAATTATAATACCGTGTTGATCTCGGAACAATAATGTTAGTTATTGTTCCGAGGTGTTGATGCATTAACATTACGGTGTTTTGCGACGTAGACACAATTGAAAAATAACGTGTAAAAACCCAAAAGAAAAATCTATTGTCAACTTTCCTAATCATCTAAAATAAGAACTTCTTGATCATATAGCTGCAGTAATTTATAATAACATATTTTTAGAAGATACAAAATCAACACAGGTTTTTCCATGTCGATGAATAAACTGTTGAAATGAAATGTTTATTCATCCAAATAGGCCTTCACTGTAATGCACGGTTTGGAAAGATAATTTTGGTGAAAAGAGCCGGCAATAAACTCAGCGATTACTCTTTCCAAAACAACTTACTCTTTGGGGATTCTCCCGCGCGGCGTATTAAGTAGTATTGCCAAGCGACAAAAATTAAACATGCGTTTCGGTCAACGTATATTTTTCGAACTGCAATACACGGTTACACGGTAGTGAATCGTTACCGTAGACCATGTATCGGTAAAAAATACCGTGCACCGTGTACCTGGTAACACTGGTGTACGTATGTACCTCGGAACAATATGTTAGTTATTGTTCACATATTGTTCCGAGCTATGTACGTAGACGTGAGTGAATCTTTGCTTGCGTGAGTGATCAAAGAGAATATATGTGAGTGATTATATTCTCCATTATATTACCATAGATAAAATTCTATAATATTACTTACGTATATTATAATATTAAGTGCTGTGAAACATGATTTGTGCTAGATGAAAAACACAAACAAAATGCACTTATTCTATTCTAGTACCGACCACGAACTTACTAGATACCTACTAATACTAACCGACTGATCACTCAATACTCATCACCGTGTGTAAGGCGCGTATACTGTCCGATTGTCGTACCGAAGAGTATATCACTTTTTGGTCATATCATAATATCCAAGCTAGGCTGTATGTTTGTTGACCTTTGCTTTCTCAAGTATTGAGGAAATCAAATGCTATAAGCAGGGGGGTGACAGCTCTATTTCCAATCTTACAGTTCTGGCGCTGCTGTAGCTTGCTACATATTATTAATCTGTGCTCTGCTTATAGTGTTCAATTTTGTGTCAATGTGTGTGTACCTACGTCATTGGTAGTTTGACACCTCTGACTAGAGATGGGTAACTAGCCGAAATTTCAATAACTTAGCTAGCCAGCTATTTGTGGTGCAATAACCAGTTTGATACCCGGCTATTTCAGCTATTGGGTAAATGTGTCTACTAGTAATGTGAAAATATAACGTGACTATAACAAAACAGAAGAATATTTAAAATAAAGAAATGGCTTAAAGGTCTAGATACCAAGCCAAAAACCTTTAAAAAAGAAAATATTGATTTATGGTAAAGATGATGGCGTAGTCGTCACAAATAGTCACAATACTTTTAAAAAATCATTTTGGAAGGCAGCTTGTCCGTTGGATATAGATATTTGCAACTATTATAATAAAATATATAAACAATAATGCTTGTTGGTTCTGGGGCCATTTTGAACGATGTCCTTTTATTGCCTTTTGTACATAGCTTTGTGAATAAAACTTTAAGAAATAACTAGTATTACCCAACACAATTTGAGACAGTTTTGAGAGAACTTTTGCTTGGGATTGTTTATCTTTAGTTATTAGATATCAATTGTCACTATCCAATAGTCTAGGATAACCGTAACTAAGTAGTAACGCTCAAAGAGTATAGTAACTATACCAAAAGGAAGTAACGTTCAAACCCTGTTGCCAGCAAGTATTCAGTTTCATACTAGCCGCGGCGGTAATAAACTTGGATGATATGTTTTTATATTCTGTTTACCTATTTTATACTTCACTGAAATGACTTATCGTACGTACGTATTATAAAATTTACTAACTATAATAAAAAAAATGACGAATATCTATATATTAATCGAACGCCATCTTTGAATATAAATAATCGACTTCCTTATAGAAAGTCAAAACTATCCAAATTCAATAAAATAAGTTTAGATTAAATAACATAATTTAAAAAAAATATTACTTGTTACACTTCCTAGAAAAGAAAATATGCATTTCCTTTTTCGTAATGATAATAAAAACTAAATATAAAAAGAATAATAGAAAATTGTTAAATATCCATTTACTGATTTGGCGCCATCTCTTTCAACTGCTGTGAATTAATAACCTGTCTATCGACAAGACTAGGATCTTATGGAGCGCATATTTTATTTTTACGTCAGCTGTCTTTTATTTTACAAATAAACTACAGATGTCGTGGTAATCCATTTGGCGTAATGAATTTATCTCTAATGATAGTTTGTTTTGTCGTACAATTCTAAGCTTAATCACGAGTGCTATTAAGATTTAAATCGTATGGGTGATAATTCAAATTCACCCTTCTTTTCTTCTTCTCTAAGGAAGAGAAGAAGGCTGATAATTCAAATACCACGTTTTAAAGAAACTAGAAACAGCGTTCAATTTGCACTCGCATTTCACTTAGTCTAATTTTATAACCACGAGTACTTTTTATGTAAAATTTATTCAATTGTAAAAGAAATAACAATTTCATTCTTCGTATCATAAATGTTAATACATTTATGATTTTACTATAATTAATAGAAAACTGATTTATCTATCTATTTGGTTTAGCTTTTGATATCATGGGTTTAGCGTTATCTCTATCTACGGATATTCATTAAGAAAATTTCGAAAATCTGTTTGTCTTACAATTCTAAACTTAACCGACTACACGATTAAGTTCAAAATCGTTAATAGCAGTGAGCGCGGTGACAGCGCGCTCCCGCGTTGTTGGTTGGTTGGTTACTGGTTGGTTAGTTAGTTTGGATACTACGGCTACTACGGCTACGAGTAGCCACAACTGTTCATTCAACTAGTTGGTTAGTTAGTTAGTCGGCTGCCGGCGGCTGGCGTGGTTGTTTGCTACAGCGCGTTACGTCATAAACGTATAGGTTATTCGAAGCCGTAGCCATTCGATAGCCAACAGCCGAGTGTATTTTTGACGGATATCGTAGCCGTGGGTATTTGATCAGTAGCGGGTATTTGGCTAGTTATTAGAATAACTACCCATCTCTACCTCTGACAGTTTGAAAGGTAAATAATGTAAATCGGCCATTGTTTTTTTCATATCACATCGAGTCGAGCAGTTTATCTTGTGTTTTCCTCCGTTTACAATACAATTCCACGCTTTGCTGTACTCCGTACAGTGATCAGTGATATTTATTTCTTTTACTGTGCTCCATACTTTCTCGTCATGGCGTTGTGCATATAAGTGTTGTGTTGGTGGTTGTGACTCAACAAGTAAAACTCGCAGACTATTTTGCATACTCATGAACGATAAATTACTTGGTTTGACAAAGAACCTATTGATGACTAAACGTGTTTATGAAAAACATTTTGATCAAACTCAATTTGACCAGTCTGGTGTTCGAACCCGTTATTCCTATCCTTGCTTGTTTACGGAAAGGGAAATTGCTCATGGCTTACCACTTGCTAAAGGTATGAATGTAAACTTTTAATGTAACCTATACTTGAGCTTGCAACTAACTTTCGCCTAGAGCAACAGTTAAGTTGTCATCTTAGGGCTCTTTCAGACACACATCTTGTCCAACTTAATCTGTATCCTTCCACTTTCTGTAGCTTTATGTTTACAATAATCTATAGATTTTTTTAATTCAAAATATTTTTAATATGAAATTATAACAGTAAAGTAATTTAAATTAACTATTCAAGAAATTACTTTAGTTGTTCAACTTACAATTGTATGTCTGCGGGAGCTCTTACGCACAATTATAAACTTTAGTTGATTAAATTATAAAATGCAAATAAGTTGTTCAATAGTTGGCCCACTTACAATATTATATGTCTGCGGGTGCTCTTAAAGCCCTCTGTCCTACACGTTTGTTGCCCTTCTCACTACACAAAACAATTATTTAGTTGAATACCTACACAAATCATCTTCAGTTCTATCGAATCTACTTATACTACTAGGCATTAATGCTTTAATGTTTTTGATAATTCCAGGGTATCATATACAGCATGAAAATAATTATTGTCAGAGCCGAGAACAAAATTATAACAACTCAACAGGAGAAACAATTACCATCACAGGTATGAATAAATTGATCTTACTTGATAAATTAATTACACAGAGGCTATGACAGAATCAGACAGTAATGTCAACCCTGTAAAGCTTAAATTACTAGCTCACTCAACAGACATTGTCCTGTCCAAATTCCATGGAAAGAAGTGATAGAAGAGATAGTGTATCTGTCTATTCATCCAACTTTCCAATGTTTCCACTATCTATTTGTTCTATCTTATTCTGTTGTAATGTTTATTTAAACAAATTCAATATTTCAGATAAGCGGTTCAACACTCCTATGGAGACAACGACTACAGCAGTAGTGGTGACAATCTATTCGACAGCGTCAATGGATCGCCAGATTAACCAAGGGGCAAACTTAGAGGCACAGTGAAACCAAATTCTCCTCGTCAAGAATTTTGACAAAAATCTATAAAATCCTCAAAACATATTAAATATATTGACACAACCAGTCTAGATGTAATTGAATATTACATAGCACTTATAATTCGCCTGCAATGCCACAATTGATGCAATATAATAAATAAAATTTTAAGTGGAAAAATAGAATCATGCAATATCTAGCGCTAAGAAAATATAAAACTCATAGGTAAAAGAAAGCAAATAAATGACCACAAAATAGATAATTTGTTTTATTTGATTATCTACCTAAATAAAAGGATAAATACCCTAAACCCTAGTAGATTTTGTCGATATCGGGTACATCACTACACTACACAAATAATTATCGATAACAGCCATATTGAATAAATAATAGATGGACAGCACTATTCGATTTTGAATGTGTGTGGGTCGCGCCATTATAGATAAAGCGACAACAGCGCCATAACTGCAAATGTAGAAACTAGGCAAATTCGACTGTCACATCTGTAGCTAGCTACATATCAGTAATCTGTGGCTATAAGAAAAACTATTTTCGTTCTTACTTACGTCAAAAAGTGTTGGTGAATTTATTTGTGATTTTGTTCGAGGATTTTTCTGTATTTTGGATATCTGTTACAAGCAAAGGTAATATTTGTGATTGATTGTTATTGTTAAAGTGTTATTCCATGGTCCTTACATTAGATCTAACGCGTTAACTGCTTTGTCTTGTTTGTGATAATGACGCCATTTTGTCGCGCCGGCTGATCCCGAATTATTTTTTACAAGATATCCTTCTGTGAGTTGGACAACCGTTGAAATTACTTATTATTAGAAGTGTTCTTTATAGTCATCATTAAATTTAGCATCCACTGCTAACACTAACAATATTACATAAGACTTAAAACCACATCAAGAAAATTGATTGATTTTAGGTAAACTGTGTAACCGAAAAACTGATTTTTACATTTTGTTCTCATCAGAAAAATCATTAGGCAGCATCAATCCAAAAATATATCACGAAACGTTTTAATGTAATAAAAAAATCACAAAGTTCTGCGTTTATTCCCCATCTATGGAAGCAGACAAGACAATCTAACTGATGTTATTGATTGTTTTTAATAAACTTATCTCTTAGTCAAATTTACGTTTATTCTCCTATCCATATCCTAGTAGTCCTAGTACCTATAATTGTTTGTTCCTAATTTGGTTTAAGTATGATAAATGTATTTTTATACCTATATCTATCCTTATTGATTACTGTTGACTATGCAAGATGCAAGTAATACAGTTGCTTGTATTTAGTAGTCACTGGTTGATTAATTTAAATGAGTAGGGGCTAATGGAAATTTGCTTTTGCATCTATTCATAACTAGCTACACTATACATCTGTGTAACATTGAGTGTTCTTATTTTATTTGTCAAGAAAAGGGTATGGTCATAGTTATTCTAAAAATTCAATATAATATTGATTACCTGGTATTCTAGAATAAAACGGTAATACTTTCTTATGTTAATTATGATTTTCCCTAACCCAATGAGAATGTGACTGTAATAGTTGAAAATTTGTTACTTTTTATTACTATTTAACAAATAAATAATATAAATACCTAAAATAATTCTATATCTTCTTATATTCTAAGGCTAATTCTATTATTGGACAATAACAATGGGCAAAAGTGATTAAAAAATGTAATATTCTATGTGTCTAATATTTGTTTTACAGAGGGGGCGATGATTAAACATATGTTTAAATAATGACTATATCAATGAAAGAACAAGATCAAATGCCAGGGGAGGTAAGAACTTAAAATTTCATATTGTTGGGTTCCCTACCTCAATAAGAATTAAAGGGACCCTTATATGATCACTCATGCATCTGTCTATAAATCAACTGGGTGTTGTTAAGAGAAATATAATTAGGTAGTTAGGTATAGCTATATTGAAACACATGTTTTATGTTTCAAAATAGGTATAGAGAGAATGATTGATTTACACACAATTTCTTGAATGACTTTACTATAACTGGAAAAATATAGGGATCTTGTCTTGTCTCATGAAAAATGGGAATTACTTAAACTCATACATATATTTTTTAAACTTTGTTAATCTATTTAGAATTTAAAGCAATTGTTTTTTTATTCATAAATTTTAGGTAAAACTTAGGAAGCAGGCTAGGTCAACTTTGTATGGTAGGCTGGAGATTTCCTAAGGAGGCTACTGCAACTATAGAAAAATGAACTCTTGTTTTATGAATCATTTGATACTTCATAATAATTTTGCACAGTTTGCAGTAGCTGGTGCGAAAATACAAAATCATATTATACTTTTTTAAATCTTGCATGTTACATAGATTTTCCCCCTCGATGGGGGGCTCCCATACAAAAACGCTATTTTTTTGCCCCTTTTTGCTCGATATCATCACCAGGCTGTATCCCAAGAACCGCGAAAGCTAGACAGTTGAAATTTTCACAAATTACGTATTTTTGGTGCCGCTATAACAACAAATACTTAAAACAAGATAAATATTTAAGGGGGGCTCCCATACAACAAACGCTATTTTTTTGCCCTTTTTTGCTCGATATCAATAATGGCAATAGGTAGGCACTTGAAATATTCACAAAATACTCAGTTGTATTTTTACTTTAATAATAAATAATAAAATTAAAATAAGTATGTAAGGGGGGCTACCATACAACAAACGTGATTTTTTTGCCGTTTATACAAAACCCTTCGTGCGCGAGTCCGACTCCCACTTGGCCGTTTTTTTTGCTGATAACATTGATATTTTTCTCGTTAATGTTAATGTGTTCTGTAGAGTGATTTAGGATCCACTGTCTTAGGAATCGTATAAAACCTCTATACATGTTCGACTCCAGCCTGCACTTGACTGGCAATTTTCTTATTGGTTTTGTTACGCATAAATCCTTGTATTTAATATGAAGAAAAACCTGTGTACCCCTTTTTCTTCTCTTTGTCAACAATATTTTTTGTTTATAAGCTACTAGCTGTCTCCCGCGGTTTCACGGTTTCACCCGCGTTCCCATGGGATCTGAGTTTCCGAGGATTTTATACCTTTTCCTAACTAACGAATACATAAAACAAAGAATCATCCAATTTGGTGCAGTCATTCGAAAGTTGTGAGCATACATACATTTCGACGAATACATTTGAAGGACCACTTGAAGGATTTAGATAAAAATAATGTTTCTTTTCTCTTGTGTTGTTACCTTTCTTCTGAATTCATGGCAACCTATGGTATTTCACTTTTACACATATTATAATGTCTACTAACTTGAAATTTTACGGGTATCATCTTTATAGAGTAAACTTCCGATAAGAATAGATTCAAAACTAAGGGGTAAAAGGAGGTAATGCTACTGTATTTCCTCCTTTTCAACCATTCTCTCTTACAAACCTAATAATTTTTTTTTTGAGTAAAGGAGTTGGTATACGAAACTTAGTCTAAACATAAATAAAATATTTAGATATACATTGTGACTACTCAAACAAGAAAGAGATCAGTTCATTTGGATGATTATGACTGCTTAATTGGTGTGTGAAAACAGCATTTTTTATTGTATGTTTTCTTATTAGATGGCATTCCCTGAGGCCAAATTGAAAGCATTGGAAGAGAAAATATCACATCCCCGCTGGGTTGTGCCAGTGTTGCCTGAACAAGAGTTAGAGGCACTTCTTGTTGCCTCTGCTGAACTGGCCACTCAAGGTCAGTATTACCTTCATGATAGTTACATACTTACATCTTTAGGATTTTATAACTAGGTATTATAATGAATCTATTTATCACAGGTGAGGATATTAACCATGCAGCCTGCCAGCGGTTTTACAATGAAGCCCTCACAGTTTCGTTTACAAAGATATTAACAGATGATGCAGTGTCGTCATGGAAGAATAACATTCAGCAATGTGTCCGCTCTAACTGTGAGAAGCTTGTCAAACTGTGTGCAATGAAACTGGATGATCCTAGATTCTTGCATATGTTGTCGATGGCTTTTAATCCTAACAACAAGTAAGTTATAACAGTGTAAATTAGCTGGTATCTCAATTTCAGTCCGTTATAATGTTTCACTTTTGTTTTCTGTATTTTACCAAACAACAAAACAGTATTTGAAATACAAATAGTCAACAGTTAAATAAATATTAAGTTGTACTTTTCTTTAGGTTTCACACATTTAATGCATCACGAACCTGTGAGGGTCTATCAGTAACATCTAATTCCACTTCGGGGCAAGGTTCCACACAGGAATGTGAAGTATTTGCCCGCTCTCAAGACCATCGCACGCCTAGAGGATGGCTGGTCCATTTAATTAATGTGTAAGTTCTCCATAATATATTGCTTGCAATTATTTTTGTTGATTTGGTTTGACGCGTTAGAATTTAACATGAATCAAATTGACGATTAAAAATACTTGTAATAAGTTTACTTAATACAGATATATTTGAATTTGAATTGAAATAATGCCGATAAACTATATTTTATTTTTAGGTTTGGTCAATCTGGTGGCTTTATCAAGCTTAGGGAGCGATTTGAAGTAATAATGGGCTTTCAAAAATCGGAATTAACAACATCCATTAATTCAGAAGAAAAAATATCAACAGAAACAACAGAGAAAGAGAGTGATGTTAGCAAATGTGATAAAGCTGAGAACTCTGAAAGTGTACCAGTTATAGCTGAAACTAGTGATGTAGGTATCCAATCCACAACTGTTGTGTTGAGGCACGGAATAGCCAAACAGAGAGGAATATAGGAACAGACATGTCGTGTATTTTATTTTCCACTAGCTGTCTGATATGAACTGCCTGTGTGCCAAGTATCATCAAAATCCGTTCAGCCATTTTTGCGCCATCCAAAATTTCACATTTATAATATTAGTGGGATTGTATTAGTTTTATATCTCAACTCTGCTCATTTCATCTCCACTTTGATCTGAGCACATGTTATGATCCAATTTCAGTATTTCCTTTCTCTCCAATGATATCCAATATTTAAATACATAGTTCATAATATTTTTTATTCCATTATTGTAGTAAAAAAACATTAGGCCTGAGCATAAGTCTGTCGTAGCCTAAAAACGCTTCCAACACAAGTAATTTATAATATACTTACATCATTACCATGCATTTTGTCCTCAGTATATGACATCATCACGCAGTGAACAGCCGTCGTCTCTCGAGCAGTCGATAAGTGGAGAGACTCGAGTTGCCGCAGTATGGCAACTGCTGCGGCCGCTCGGTCTCTGCCACGACTTACTTACATCACATACTGTTACTACGTACCTGTTACCTGTTTTGGTAATTATTCTCGCATTTATTCGTTTATGGTTTAATCCACTAATAACTCATTTATGAAAAATAATACTGTAGTTCTGAAAAGCCACAGCTCTAATTCAAGGAGTGTTATATCGGTACAACTATGAAAATAACATTTTGATAACTTATTATGTCTAATAGCAATTTTAATAATTTGTAGGAGTGTATTCCGACATTGCTGGAAAGTCTAACAGATGACGAACTCAAAAGAGAAGCACGTGGTAGTGAAAATAAGACTGATACAGTTTCATGTTTGATTCGAGCTTGTAAATATGTCTCTGTAAAAACTCCCCATCACCAAAGTCTACTCAAATGTAAGTATGACTTTAAAATTAGGGTATGATAATGTTAAGTTTTATTGTGGTAGCATTGTAAAAATACTTTGTCAGAACTTAAAATTATCAAGTTGTGCACATGATTTTTACTATATTATAGCATAATCCATGATGTTCACTCGGAATTTAATTGTTTTTCCTAAGAGTATGCAATGTATAAACAGATACCGTAAATAGCATTACTTTATAAGAAACAATAAAAAAAAAGTCGATGAGAGTTGTTCTTCGTTAGTTCTCGGTAATAATAACGATAAAATTTTTTACATTTGGTGTAAAAGTTATATTTAGGCTCGCTCTATACATTATAATACTCTAAGGTGTACCTACCCTGTACAATATGTGAAAATGTTGTAATGCTTAATAAAAAATAATTTGTGCGTTGTTGATGTATTGTATTTCACCATAACCTGCGAGTGGCGAGTGGCGATTCGACAACCGCGGAACGGTGGCACACCCTGTAGCTGCTTAGGGGCGCAGTTTCATACCACCCCTATGCTGCTACATTGTATGTTACCGCTTTCCACTCATCTCATCGCTGCACCATCATTGATGTGGTGCTTGTCTGCATGAAACTTTTTATATCTAAACTGTGGAACAGTCTACTTATTTGGGAAATATGTGTTTTATAAATGTAGAAAATACAGTCAGTGTTACGAAAAGGAAGTAGGTACTTGGAGCTAAAATTTATAATTTACTTATGTATTTTATTGTACCTCAAGGCGATGATAGCTCAGTGGTAGTGACGTCGAATACCGCGGCGAAGGTCGAGGGTTCGAATCCTACAATGAGCTTGAGCTTTCGGTGAAGGAAAACATCGTGAGGAAACCATAGCACGGTGGTAGGGTACTTTGTGGTACCCGACTGGCTGACTACCACCCTCAAGTTGAAAATCTGTCGCCAAACACCTATCGGTGTGTTCCGACAGCTGCACTTGAGAGCCAGTTCCCATCTAGGCTTTGTGTGCTTACCACCTTCGGCCACATCATCACTTACCATAGTGAGATTGTAGTCAAACACAAGCCTATCTAGAATAAAAAAAAAACCTCAATTTAAATGTTATAAATTGTTTAAAGTTATTATTTTGGCTAGAATGATTGAGGTTGTTAATGTTTTCTTTGTTATAATTATTTCTAAGTGGTTATAATTAATGTAGGCTATTGGAGTGTCCTGAATGCAATCTTTTAGTTTTTATAGTTATGTTTTATTTTAAATTATTGATATTTGTGTCTTTAATTATTTGTTTTAACATATATGTAGTTTTATTTAGTTGTTATCGCTTCTAACTAATAGCAATTTTTAGCTCTAGAAATGTTCCGGTTGAAAATGATTTTGCGATTACTGCAAATGTCGTCATTCAACGGAAAAATGTCTGCCCTAAATGAAATCAATCAATTAATAAGTACATTTTCTCAACAACCAAAACCAGAGTGGCTCACTCCTGCAGTCATTACTGTAAGCAATTTTTTCCTATTATGACGTCCTAATGTTAGGTTGTTAAAAGAGTTTTATCATATTTTTTATTATAACTTCATGTTTTTTAGAATTGGATTCGGGAAAACAATGTGGTAGACATAGTGTTACGCGACTCTCTCCACCAACCCCAGTATGTGGATAGATTAGAGAAAATGCTTAGGTTTATGATCAAAGAAAACTCGTTGACTCGAGATGACTTGGATGCAATATGGAAAGCTCAGCACGGGAAGCACGAGGCGATTGTAAAGAATCTGCACGATCTGTTAGCCAAACTAGCTTGGGACTTTACACCTGATCAACTGGACCATTTGTTCGATTGTTTTAAGGTTTACCATATTTTATCTTTATTTTGTTATGTTATATGTACTGTAATACTTATCAAGTAGGTATAATGTTATAACTTTTATAGGCTAGCTGGGCAACATCCAGTAAAAAACAAAGTGATAAATTATTAGAAGTTATAAGAAGACTTGCAGAAGATGACAAGGACGGTGTCATGGCAAACAAGGTATTTATAGTTACGCAATTAATTACAAACATTATTTTGCCCCTGCCTGTTTGTCAACCTTTAGAACTAAGATTTTATGTATTTGGTTATTTTATAGGTATTGGTTCTCTTTTGGAATCTGGCGCATTCAGATGAAGTTTGTACGGAAATAATGGATGTGGCGTTGGCTAACCTCATCAAGATATTAGATTATAGCTGTAGTCAAGATCGTGACGCTCAGAAGACACTTTGGTTGGACAAGTAAGTCCGGACATTTTGGCGGTTTTCTATCAAATATCATTATTTATTCTGATTTAGTTATATATAAAAGTTGCATAGGCCAATGATATGATCGTCTGATAGCACATAATCAAATTGTTTAGTATTGATTTTCTATATAATCTATATATACAGGGTGGTTTTGGCTATAAATAACTTCTAACTTATAGGTTAATTTTCCTAGTGGGTTGAGACAATCAAGTAATCATTTCATTTGAAACTACGCTATGCTCAAAAAATAACAAAGTTTTTTCATTTTAAGTTAATGCGTAAACTTAAACTAAAGTTTGACTAATTGCTGTGAAAAAAAAATGTACTGGACTGAATAAGCTCAATTATCTTAAAAACTAGCCTATGTAATGTTTTTTCGAAAATGGTAACATTCGTACTTTTTTTTTGCCAAAATTTTAAAAATTCTAATTTTTGTCATTTAAGTCGTGCTGCTTGGAAATACTAGAGTTAAAAAATAAAACTTAATAAATGGTGCAGGCCGGTTTTGTCGCCAAATTACTCATAGAGATTTTTTTTTAAAGCTTTAAAGTGGCAATATCTCGAAAACCAGAAAACTTTTACTAAGGTCATGTTGATGTTATCTGATAGACCTGAAGCCAATCTACCTCCAGTGTCACTGTGGCGTGTTATTTATGGGACACCGTGTATATAATTAAAGTCAAAGCTGACTGACTGATCTATCAACGCACAGCTGAAACCACTGAACGGATTGCGCTGAAATTCGGCATGCAGATAATTTATTATGACGTAGGTTTCCGCTAAGAAAGGATTTTCCAAAATTCACTCCCTAAGATAATGAAATGGGGGTCCAAAGTTTGCATGAAACTATGTCATTTTTATTTGAAATGACCGAAATTTGGTATTTAACCTCTAAATATAAAATAATGAATGATGTGTACATAGATTTTTTGAATTTCACCCCTTAAAGGGGTAAAAAGGGGTGTTAAAATTTGTATTAAAAAAAATATTTTATCAAAATTTTGTATTTATGCTCTTCAGTAAAATTAAAAAATAATGTATTTTAGGATTTTTTCAATTTCACCCCTTAAAGGTTTAAAAAAGGGCTGTTAAAGTTTGTACGAAAAATAAATTGTTTATTATCAAAATTACTTGAAATTTAGTATTTATGCTCTTCAATAAAATTAAAGAAACATGTATTTAAGGATTTTTTTAATTTTACCCCTTAAAGGGGTAGAAAGGAGTGTTAAAGTTTGTATAAGAAAAAAATATCAAAATTAAGGATTTTTTTGAATTTCACCCCTTAAAGGTGTGGTAAAATTTGTATGAAAAATAGAAAAGCTATTTTTGGATAATTTGAAATATCCCGCCAGAACTGGAAAAACGAATCAGCCAAAATCGTGTAGTCCACGTAAGCGAAGCTGCGGGCGGAAAGCTAGTTATTTATACATATTATGTGTGAGCCAATACTCTTCATTCAACGCGTTTCTGATAACTCGCCCAGTATTAATGTGAACTGTTTCGAAAATACCCATTAAATATCTGAACGTCTGCTATTATTTAGGTGTGTAGAAGAACTGAAAACCAACGAAAAGTGGGTACTTCCGGCCCTCAAGATGATGCGAGAGATATGTTGCTTGTACGAAGCGGGTGGCGGATCAGGAGTACGACCTCATGTGACAAGGCAGGAACTGATCGATCGTCTACAAACGCAACATTCTTTGGTCATACTAGTCACCGACTCACTCACGCATTATATGGATGGAGTTCGGGCTAAATTATCTGGTAAGCTATCTTATAGATATAAATTACATCTTCCGAGGTACTGTTGGGATACAGGGTAATGTTTATTAAACGACTTCATAAAAGGAGGAGGTTATATGTTCGACTGTATGTATTTTTTTTTTATGTACATCGATTTTTCCGCCAATTGTCAACCGATTTTCAAAATTTTATTTTGTTTGAAAGAGTATACTTCGGCGGTGGTCCCATTATCACCAAGTCAGGATCTGATGATGGGATCCTGGGGGAAAACGAGGGCAACCCTCAAATTTTATAAGAAATGTCAACCGATTTTCAAAATTCTTTTTTCATTTGAAAGAGTATACTTCGGCGGTAGTCCCACTGTCACCAAGTCAGGATCTGATGATGGGATCCTGGGGAAAATGAGAGCAACCCTCAAATTTTATAAGAATTTACAGTATTTTTCATTCATATACGTACTTATCAAAGCTATTTCCATCTGGTAGTCATCATCTTATGTTGCAGAGCTGATGATGGAAGGTACAACTCCTTAAAGGTTAGGAGTTAGGGGATATTTCTTTAAATATTATAGTCACGTTTAGACTCGTATCGTCGTCTCTTTGTATATTAAAATGAGCTGATGATAGAAGGTAATATCTTTATCGGTTAGGAGTTGTCCTAGATATGAAATGAAACGCAATATCAAGTAGCTGCTGAGAAAGAAGCCTTAATCATTTAGGATATATATTCTTTATTTTCTTTAAAAGTTTATCTATTTATGTATTCCCTCATCTAATAGCGTGATGTTATTTAACTTATAGGCTTTCTCGATAAATGGGCTATCCAACACTAATATATTTTATGTAGTTCCTGAGATTAGTGCGTTCAAACAAACAAACAAACTCTTCAGCTTTCTAATATTAGTATAGATAATGTAAATTAATAATAGGCTTAATTTGCTCGAAAACAATTAAATATTTCTTGAAAACATTGAAATATAAAAAAAGGAAAAATAAAACTTTTTATAAAAAAATAAAAACGACTTCAAAGGCAAATGTTGCACTAAAAACCGAAAAATAAACTGAATAAGACATTAAATAAAATGGACAAAAAATATTTCAATAACTAAATAGACAAAAAACTTTACTTATGTAAACTACCTACGCACCTATTCAAATTATTATTCTATAAATACCTTTTGATCTGTTTGAAGTCGGTGCCAAGCCCAAAAATACAGTGAAAGAAATAATAAATGCCTTCACTAGCATCGCCAGATGGCAGTTCAGCCTCCCAGGGAGGAGATTAAGTAATCCCTGGGTTCGGGAACTCACTCTATCTGCGGGTGGCCAGCGGTCAACCGTTTCACCGGATCTCCCTAACCGCACGCCAACATGCTGCGCCTGCACTACTCAATAGCGTCTCCATAATACCGCCGGTCCCTCCACCGTCAGCACAGTGCCTCCTCTAAGGAGCTCTGGCAACCTTACTCACCGCAGGAACACAACACCACTTGGCATTGTTTTTGGCTGCGATATTCTGTAATGTGGAGGTACTTCCCCAATTAGACGGCCCCAATTATGAGCAGATGTTATGCTATGTCCTACCTCCTCAAACCGTACGAAGCCTATTAAACCTATTAGGCTTGGCACCGACTTCAAACAGATCAAAAGGTATTTATAGAATAATAATTTGAATAGGTGCGTAGGTAGTTTACATAAGTAAAGTTTTTGGTCTATTTAGTTATTGAAATATTTTTTGTCCATTTTATTTAATGTCTTATTCAGTTTATTTTTCGGTTTTTATTTTAGGGGTACAGTCAGATTCAATGAACATTGCTGAACGAAAATAGTTATGAACAAGCAATTTTTTCAGTGTTTCCTTCACTCCAAAACAATTACTATATGTACGTACTATTGTACTGTATGCACAATAATATAGTAATTTAATTAATTAAACAAATAATTTCACATTCTCCTACAAAATTTTGCATGCGAAGATTATTTTCGCATTAGACTCGAACGTGAGGTCAGAATTAAGATAGAAGATTCAACTATAAGCTACCGGAGCATACGCATGAATGTGCGATGTTGATTAATTGTATTTGTAATTTAAAACAATACGTATTTTATTGTAGAGGAAGGTGATATCGACTGGGAACATTGGTTACCCGATGGCAGATACCCCCACACAGCGCAAGTGCACGAGCGTCTCAGTTTTCTCAGGTTTCTTCTGAAGGATGGACAATTGTGGCTCTGCGCCGAGCAAGTGAGTAATACTCGCTTTTGTTACACACAATTTCGCTTTCAATAAATTTATCTGTTGATTATCAAGTAATGTTTCTTTTAGGCGAAGCAAATATGGGTGTGTTTAGCGGAAAAGCCGGCGCATCTGGGGGACCGGGAAGCATGTTTTCGTTGGTTCAGCAAACTTATGGGAGAGGAGCCCGATCTAGATCCTAATATAAATTTACATTTTTTTCGACGTAACATTATGACACTACCACCGAATCTATTAACTCACGCCGGTATTAAATGTTTTGAAAGGTAAGAATATTAAGATATTTTGAAGTAGTATTTTAAGAGATTTATAATATTACTGGCTCCGCTCCAGTGGTTCCCGCCCACATGGTAGATATACAAAGAACCACCTAGAATAGGTACTCTGAAATGATATGACGGACGGACAGAGAGGCGTTGCGTTTTATAGTATAGTAGCTTTCGCCTGCGGTTTCACCCGCGTTATGCACATCCAAAAAAAACCCTGTCTGTTAAATTCATCATCGCGCGAACTGATAAACACGCGAAGTTAAAATAGTCATTAAGGCGACGATATACGTGAAATGACGATTTTCGATACAAGATTTCTCTGCATTCTTTATTGCAAGTGATTTATAAAAAATATATGTTCAACTAGAGGATACACGACATAAAATGTCTTTTTTCAAATTTTAATTTTATCGTCGAGAACATCAGAAAAAAATCGCGAATATGAGCCTTTTTGAAATTTCAAACATATTTCTCTCCTATATTTCGGATTCAAATAACATGAAATTAATTGCAGATATTCTTACACCTAAAACAAATAGCACTGTCTTGTTGTTTTTTCAAAAAAAGTTACTGTTATTTTTTAATTAAATTTATACTCGATTTTTAACTCGGTGACAGCTTTGGTCCCCTCGTTCGCCCGTCATTTCAGTGCGGGACGGGACGTTGTGCTGATCGGACCTGTGCTACTTTTTTCTCCACTCGATACAATATCATAAATGGTGTTATTAAAGCAGTGTTGTATATTTTAGCTATACATCGCGATGCGGTTGCTAGGGCTCGTCCATTAATTAAGCGATGTTTTTTAGAAACTTTTAAAAATGTTTCATGGTATTTTAGCTGAGGCGTCGAAAGTTCGTTAGTTTGTAGAACTACTCATATAGTTGATTACAGTATTACCTTTAGAAAAAATATGAATTCATCAAGTTACACAACTTACTTTTTTTTTGCAGTATTCGACATCCACACGGATGAAAACATATTATAGCGAATGCTAATAATTAAAAAAACCTATATATTACATAATAAAAATAAATAAAGACATTTTTTAAATTATTACTTCGAAAAATATTATACATATACTAGCGGGACCGGCAGACGTCCTGCCCTGAAATTAAAACAAAACTTAGAACCCGTTTCCAGCGCCACCTACCGGGTCCAAATGTCAGACCATCGAGGAACCCATTGAAATATACACACAAAATTTCATCCATATCGGTCCAGCCGTTAGGTGACAAACACACGTACAGAAGAATTATATTTAATAAGATAATAAAAATAGATTTTTTGATAACCAACAAACTTGAAATTGTTGTTGGACTCACCCTAAGTTTTATGCGGCACCATAGCTTGTACAATTCGTCAAATATACTTTGAAACCTGTGATACTTGAAATTGGACCTTATCTTATAGAAATAAGGTTCATTGTCACGTAACTCCTATAACTATTACGTTTCAAGCTGTATTATGAACTTTTAAAATATCTGTTTTGTCTCGATTCGAGTTGCGAGGGAGAGCGTTGCGCGTTCTTTGTGAGGGCGCGCGGGGGGTGCAGCGCCAATCGAGCAAGGTCATTCGCGTATATCGTCACCTTAAGTTTTCTGTAATTTTCCAAGTTACTGCGCAGCTTTCTAATTTTCTATACAATTTTCTTTCCGTAAGAACCTTCTATAAAGTACAATTAAAACAATACATTAATGAAATAAGTAAAGTCGTTCTCAAGTTATGGCGTGACCAATGGAAATAGGTATTAATTTTCAAGATTATCGAAATCTTATTTTGGGCTGTTTACAGATTTTTCAAAGCTGTGAACTCCAAAGAAGGCAAACTCAAAGTGAAACGACGTAGTTTTCAATTAAACGACGCTGATCTCATAGGTTTAGATTATTTGTGGAGGGTGAGTACATACATAATCTATACTAATATTATAAAGAGGAAAGATTTGATTGTTTGTTTCTTTGCATTGAATAGGCTCCGAAACTACTGGACCGATTTATAATACATATATGCATTGATTGATCTAATTCCGAGCTATTTGCAGAAAAAAACTGCAAGGTTTTCTATGGGTATTATTTATTAGTTGTTTAACAATAAGATAGCCTGTAAGATAGATGTAAGTTTATGGTTAATAAATACATTAATAAAAAAGCAATAACCTTTACTATTTAGTTGCAAAATTAAGTGCCTAGTTTCATCAAGATTGGAGAAGTAGTTTCGGAAATTACCACGGATTTTTATATATAAAGATTAGTGGGACTATTATTTCCCATACAATTTGCCACACCTTCAGTTAAATTGGTAAATTTGAGAGGCCATATTTTTATCAATTTACTGCCCTCCCACTGGACAGTTGGACACCCTTGAGTGTTATAATATCATAATGTAATGTGTTAGGTGATAACGGAGTGTTCTGACGAGATATCGTTGCGCGGCACGGAGTTGCTGCGCGAGGTGTGCACGTGCGTGGGGCCGCACGTGGTGCCCGCGCTGCACCACGAGGCGTTCCTCACGCACTGCTGCGCGCGCACACAGCGCCTGCAGAAAGACATGGACACACAACAAGGTACATCATACCTACTTGTAGTAACTAATAAGGGGATCATAGCTCGTGGAGGTTGTGGGTTCGAATCCTACGATCCAAGCTTGTGCTTTCGGTGAAGGAAAACATCTTGAGGAAACCACAGCACGGCGGTAGGTTACTTCCTAGTACTCGACTGGCTGGCTACCTCTCAAGTTGAAAATATGTCGCCAAGCACTGGTTGGCGTGTTCCAGCAACTGCACCAGTGCCAATTCTTTTAACGCATTGTAATAAGGTGTACAGCATATTGGCAATCCCCTTGGTATTGCTTATGGCTAATAGGCGACGGTAGTTACTTACCATCAGGTGACCCGCCTACCTCGTTGTCACTAGTGGTATAAAAAAATAAGAAATATAATAGTGATTTTGGCACTTTGATATTCCAGATGCCTCCGAGAGCTGCACACGAATGTGCAGAGTTATTCGTGCCATACAGGAATACATTAACGAATGTGATAGAAGGTTTTCGGCGGAACGCCAGATACTACCGATCTATAGATCGGGCCGCGGCAGGCAGTGTACTATTATAGTCAGATTCAATTTTCAAACGGGCCAAAGACAAATTGATGATATTGAACTATTTTCGCACTCGAATGAAACATTGCACTCATTGCGCGCCGCCATCCAAAGAAGGTAGTGAGAAAACATTTTTTAAATAAAATACAATTCTAACAAACATTGTATAATTTCCATCTTCTTGTTGCAGGCTTAAGTGTGCTTCTGACAGTAGTATAAAATTAGAACTGTATGTTAACAAATTAGAGTTGTATGTAAATGGGGAACTTATAGATTCTAGTCACGACAGAAAAATACTCTCGCAAATACCACTTCGTGATAAAACTGTCATTGTTGCTAAGGTAAGGAACACCCTACGACTTGTATCAATAAAGTTTAATTAAACTATGTTACATCTTTACATGTATTGAATTTGTAGGTGTACGATGGCCAAGTGTGTGGTAGTGGTGGTTGCGGTTCTTCTAACGAATCCAGTAGTGATTCCAGCACTTCATCACCACCACTTTCGCCGACTCCTGAACACGCACTGCCCGGAGTAGTGAGTATCATTGTTATTGGCATTGAATGGACATGTTTTTAGAAATGTTGGATTAATTGTTTATGTATATAATTTTCGAATGATGAATGGTGAACGTTTTTCAGCTATTTGCACAAGGCTCATGGTATGTGCCGTTCATATTAGATTTGGAACATGTTGGTATAACAAAGGGTCACGGGCCATTAACTGAAGCAGCTCACTTGCTATCTCAAATCTGTCCAGCACATAAGCAGACCGTATGTATTGCAATCTTAATACATCTTATGTCTATATGATTTTTATTTGAAAGATGTATTTTAGTTGTTTTCTTATCTAAGGTTGAAAAATTAACGGAAGCATTGTTATGTCGTGAAGATACAAAACTCAGAGATATGCTATACGGACCAGCACCGCCTACAGTAGCTTATAATTTAGAGGTAAGATAAAACTATATCATACGTATCATTTATGTCAGTCATTAAGGCGATGATAGTTCAGTGGTAGCGATGTCGGATACCCCGGCGAAGGTCGTGGGTTCGAATCCTACAATGAGCTTGTGCTTTCGGTGAAGGAAAACATCGTGAGGAAACCATAGCACAGTGGTAGGGTACTTTGTAGTACCTGACTGGATGGCTACCACCCTCAAGTTACAGATCTGTCGCCGAGCACCTATTGGTGTGTTCCGAGAGCACTTGGGAGCCAGTTCTAATCTAGGCTTTGTGTGCTTACCACCTTCGGCCACATCATCACTGACCATGTTGAGATTGTGGTCAAACAAAAGCTTATCCGGAATAAAATAATAAAAAAAGATTATTGACACTGTTTATTGTATTGATATGAAAAAAATGTTTTAGGTATTATACAGCATGGTTATGCCTTCATCCGACACGAGACTGGAACGCAGTTGCAGTTTTCAGCTAGCTTGTGTGAAAAAAGCACCTCTTTTAGTACAGTGCTTTTCTGATAAAGATTTCTTGCAAGATGGCGCACCGCACACACGAAGGTAATTAATTATCAATATTTATAAATGACCTTTACTCAAACAATGTTCTCATTGTTTCTATTATTGAGTTGACTGCATTATGTTTCAGGGTTGGCTATTTAGCATTAGTCAGATTAGCTAAACTAGCACTCTACACTTTGGGTCACTTATTTGAAATTTTAGCACCAGACGGTGCGGATAGCAATGTTGACAAGGAATTTAGGTAAATAAATAGTAATATATTATGTCTATTCCAATAAAAAGGTAACTTATTGTGTTAAGGAAACTGAAGAATAATCTCTGTTTACAGAATGGATGTAACCATACTGCGGGAAGCGTTACAGACTGTACCCAATCACAGCTGTGAGTTGATAGTCAAAGCAATATCAGAGAAGTTGGCAAATACATTGGGTGAACAGGTAGAATGAGTTATAATTAAATGTAATGTATAATAATCGGTGATTTATTTAAAAATAAATATTTTCGTTATAGGTGGTACTGAGCGGAGAGGATGGTAACTCTGTATCGTCGTTGGTGTGGTGGCGTGTACCGACCACAGCCACGGTTCGTGCATTATACGCACTCGCACATTCTGTTGCGCAGCCTCTGGAGATGACTGGCATGGTCCATCCTGATGACGTCACACGTATGTATACCGCATTTACCGCAAAAACCCTCTTCAATATGAGAAGTTTAAAGTATCCAGCTATTCGCTGTATGTGAACAAGGCGACTTAGTGCTTTCTATTTTTTTATAGTGGTTCGTGAATGTATGGAGGTGGTGACCATCTGCATGGCGCTAGGCGGAGGCCACCTGGAGGCGTTACTTCAAGAAGCGTGGTGGCAGGATACCGCCTTGTACTTAATGATTGACTGTCCTAATCCTCAGGTAAAAATTTGTCACATATTTTTATGGGGTTGAAAATGATTTTATCTATAATAATATGATGTTCCAATTAGGAATTCAAAAATACAAAATAGTGAAATATGGGTTTGAAAATGGATAGTTTTGCCAGTAATACTCAAAAATATAAAAACTAGTTTCGACTTAATCGGCCGTCAGCGGTCCGAACAATGCGTAACGATATATTTTTTTTTAATTTGGATAGGCTTGTGTTTTGACCACAATCTCACCATGGTAAGTGATGATGTGGCCGAAGATGGTAAGCACACAAAGCCTAGATGGGAGCTGGCTCTCAAGTGCAGCTGTCGGAACACACCGATAGGTGTTTGGCGACAGATTTTCAACTTGAGGGTTGTAGCCAGCCAGTTGGGTACTACAAAGTACCCTACCACCGTGCTATGGTTTCCTCACGATGTTTTCCTTCACCGAAAGCTCATTGTAGGATTCGAACCCACGACCTTCGCTGCGGTATTCGACGTCACTTACCACTGAGCTATCATCGCCTTTTCTTGACATGACAGTTATTTTTATATACTTTTCTAATGTTATTTGTTAGAAAGAAATATACTGAGACTTAGTTAAGATAGTAAACTGTAACAATATGATTTCTAACTTGCTCGAGTATCGATATACCTATGGAGTTCTAAAATATAAATACGTCTGTTATGTATGTGTCCAGGTGCGGGTATCATGCGCTGAACAGTTGCTAGCAATGTGTGCGTGGGGCGGCGGCGGCGGTGCGCGCGCGGCCTTGTGTGCGCTGGGAGGCGCGCGCGCCGGCGCCGCGGCCGTCCGCCTGCAGCGACACGCGCGCCACGCGCAGCAGTTCCTGCAGCTACTGTGTCGGCTCGTCTCACTTGCTGGACCCACGTCGCGGACGCTCGACGATCTTGCTGCTGAGGTATCGTTCAAACTGGATACTTAACATTATAGTACATATACATCAGGATGGATAATACTGACTCATTATCTTCCTTTTCGTTGTATTTCAGGTAGCGTGGCTGAGAGCAGTACGCACAAATCCTGATACACTAGACGACACGCTACTGGAGGGTCACCTCAATCTCACTAAAGAACTGTTCACTCACGTGCCGGCGCAAGTCAAGTTCCAATACGGTGCGCATCCCGATCATAAGGATGCCGGTCTCATAAAGGTAGGCCCCAATTAAATATTTTTCTGGTATATTTTTATGGAGCATGCCCACTCAATCCAAAATACACGCCATTTGGGATTGAGGGGAGGGGTTAATCTAAAACCTCACCCCAGGGGGTATGGTCACGTGATTAATGGACGACCCCTTTAATTAACACAATTTGAATCTAACAATTGAATAATTTGATTAAAACTTTCAAGAAACCCAAATTATTCAATGTGAATTTAATGTAATCGTTGTTGAACACGTCGTATATGTTACTAGGAGGTGACAACCGAGTTCCTATGGCCGTATTCCTGGGCGTGGTGCAGCATGGTTCCTGGCTCTGGGTCAGGCGAAGCTGGCACGAGCGTGGAGCCGGCGATACCGCTGTGTCGGTCAGCGGGCGCCGCCGCCGCCGCCACCGACCTGCTACTAGCGCTTGTACACGGGTGTGTGCCCAATATGGCCGCGCTTGCTAATCTACTCGAACAGATGTTTTATAGCGGTAAGATTTGCTTTGCCCCTTATACTTTTATTCTTAACTAGTTTCACCCGCGTTCCCGAAGCATCGTATCTTTTTCCGGGATAAAAAGTATCCTGTTTTATTCCAGATTATGATCTACCCGTGTGCCAAGTTTCATCAAAATCCCTTCAGCTGTTTTATGCAACAAACATACAAACATTCACATTTATAATATTAGTAGGATTTCAATGCTATCGTTCCGTGAAAACCAAACAGGTGGATAGCCAAGAAACATATTACATTATAATTATTATTAACTTGAGTGAGACTTGTATCAAGATTATGGTAGCTCACTGGTAGTGACGTCGATGATCGTGAGTTCGAATCCTACAATGAGTTCGAGCTTTCGGTGACAGAAAACATCGGTCAAAGCACGTTGGTACTTTATAGTAGGTACTCGCCTGGCTGCATACCTCCCTCAAGTTGAAAATCTGTAGCCATACATGCCATACCTAAATGTCAAGAAATAGGGATGTTGACTGACTTATCAAATCAGCTTCTTTTTATTAAATGTCAAAACAATAGTTTATATGGAGATTTGTATGAAATACTTGCTTGTGACATCATAAATATACACCATCAAAAAATCTACGCTTTGTTGTTAAATTGGTAATTAAAAATCATAACATGGTTGAAGTTTACTACGTGTTCGCTATATTCTAGTATTTTAGGTGTTTTATGCATTAGTTAATGTTAGATATTTTTTCTTGAATATAGGCAACATCTCTCTTACGAAGATAAGATGGAAAGCGCTTGATAGTGAGTGAGAGGGAAACATAACAGTGGTGACATTGTTGAGTTAGGGATGCGGTCTGTTGTAAAATTTAACATATATTGAAAGATGATACAGTATTGTTAATAATAATAATCAGACAAGAGCATGCCGCTGTCTGAGTGGGAGTACATGCCGTGCGTGGGCCCGCGGCCGGCGGCGGGTCTGGTAGGACTCAAGAACGCCGGCGCCACGTGCTACATGAACTCCGTGCTCCAGCAACTGTACTGCGTGCGGGCAGTCAGAGACGCCCTACTCACTGTGCAAGGTTAGCTCTTTAAAATTACCTACAACAAAAGATAAAGGCTAATCTCGAAAATAGTGACACTTTAACAAGGTAATTTTTGTATATTTGGTAGGGTCACCTATCTTCCCCTTAAGTTTGTCGTATTACTTACCGGACACCGTAATCTATGTTGGATATGTCTTGTAGAACATAATTTAGTATGGGACCAACCCGGTATTTATACATTTTGATTGAGTAGTTTGAATATTTTTCCGAGATTTCAGAGTTGGTCCAATATTAAAAGTTATTCAGCATGACAAACCCAACATAGGTATGGAAAAAATTCCATCTCCTCATTGAGGCAGTCGGCACTGGTGTGACTAGCATTTGTTATTCAAATACCTTGTCACAATTTCGGTATTATTTGTTATAATTTGTTGCGAACTAATAAAATATTTCGTTTGGTTAAGGCGCCGCCACTGACCCTAACGAAGATTTTTCGGGAGAAAGTCATCATCACAGCATTGTGGAAAATAATATTGAGGTATATGAAATGTTTATTGTCATAAATATATCTCATCCTTGACTGTATAATATTAATTACTTTTTATTTCTTTCAGAATAATGCAGATTATAATATTACAATTCTAAAACAAGTCCAGGCGATCTTTGCACATTTGCATTACAGTAAGCTTCAATATTACATTCCTAGAGGATTATGGGCCCAATTCAGGTAATCCAAGGATAAAATACCTAAATTCCTACCCAATTGTCGTTTCTCGAAAAATAAATACAGCATTGCAAAATTAAATGTTGCAGGCTTCAAGGCGAACCAGTAAACTTACGAGAGCAACAAGATGCAGTAGAATTCTTCATGTCTCTAGTCGAATCTTTGGACGAAGCTCTTAAGTCTTTGGGACAAGAACAGCTCATGGCAAAAACTATGGGAGGAACATACTCGGACCAAAAAATATGTAAAGGCTGCCCTCACAGGTAACGTCAGTAATTTGTAATTATATTTATGACATTAAATTATTATGTCAAAGAGTGTCATTGTTAAACGATTAATGTGTTCAGGTATTGTAAGGAAGAACCATTTAGCGTAGTGTCGTTGGATATCAGGAATATGTCACGCCTACAAGAATCTCTAGAAGCTTACGTCCGTGGAGAGTTACTAGAAGGCGCCGACGCCTATCACTGCGATAAGTGTAATAAAAAGGTAAACTAATTGAATTACAAATCTATTCAAATTAAAAGGATACATTTTAATAATAAATCATTTGTTCTTCTTTGAACAGGTTGTCACAGTGAAACGACTATGTCTAAATAAACTACCCCCAGTGCTAGTTATACAGTTAAAAAGATTTGAATATGACTTCGAAAAAGTGTGCGCAATAAAATTCAATGATTACTTTGAATTTCCACGAGAGTTGGATGTCGAACCTTATACAGGTGAGTGATTGCAATTCTCTCGATTCATATTTTCGCCATATTGTACGGTTTGAGACTTTACAATAAGCCGATGCGTAATGATTACACCCTGTGTATAAGCTAAGGAGGTCTTTCTGGCCCTCTGCGCCAGTCGCGTCCAAATCTTGCCACCTTGCCGAATTTTGTCTCACAATCTGTATATTTAAACATCGCCAATTATAAGCTTCGCCTGCACTATTATAATCAAATCATATATCTAAGATACACCAGGCTCTTTAGTATGAGAACAGTTATTTTCTTATTGTAAATTGGTTAGTTCTGGTGAAGTTAAAGTTGTATGGTTGAATGAACAGCTATGCTCGTTAATAATGTAATACGACAATAGTGTTGTGCGTGTAGCGTGGGGGCTGGCGCGTGCGGAGGGTGACGCGTCCCTGTGGGAGGGCGGCGAGGAGCGCACGCCGGAGACGCACTACCAGCTCAGCGGGATCGTGGTGCACTCCGGCCAGGCATCGGGGGGACACTACTACTCCTATGTACTGCTCAGGTAAAAACATTCACACATTATATTGTACCACATTTATACAATTTATACTTTAATTTTCATTAATTTGTCAGTAAAAAATATAGAATGTCGTCTATTTGATCTTTATAATTTGCTTTGCTATCTCTCTATGCTATCTCGCTAAAGTCGACTTTAAAGAGCTTCATAATAATGATATAACAGGGATAATGGCAGCGAAACAGGGCGATGGGTGAAACTAGACGACGGCGATGTATCCGAGTGTGGAATGCATGATGATGAAGAAATGAAGGCGCAGTGCTTCGGCGGCGAGTACATGGGCGAGGTGAGGCAAACCATCCATCATTACAGTGCTTGTATGTTCCATAGTCAGACATGAAATCATGTCTGATCTTCTATTCGAGACGCGATAGTTCGCCAAAGACGGAAAAAAATGCGACGTGTGTGCGTCAAGCAGTGTGATTATTTAAACGAGCTGCTTTAGAGCTACTTTCGACACCCTTCACTCACTTGCAATTTAGCATATCTAATAAAAAACCTCTTGAATACTAAAAATCGGAAATTTGTGAATAGACCAAAGACAATACTTCTTGAAAAAAAAAACGACTTTTTAACCATTTTCTCAGACAAATTGTCGCAGGGCGATCTAAGCGAGGGTCATCTTTGGTAGATAATTTGGAGACATAATTAGTCCGCATCCGAATTACTTCTATTTTTAAAATACAAATTATAGTCGAGTCTTATTTTTTTTTATCTCTCTGATAATCCAGGTTTAGCATTCAGTATTTCTACACTTAGTTACAGAATAAATAAAATTGTTCTGTTGACATGGTAATTTCTAATGATGTTCTAGGTTTTCGATCCGATGCTAAAGAGGGTACAATACGTTACAGAATAAATAAAATTGTTCTGTTGACATGGTAATTTCTAATGATGTTCTAGGTTTTCGATCCGATGCTAAAGAGGGTACAATACAAGAGGCAAAAGCGGTGGTGGAATGCGTACATGCTGTTCTACACGAGAAAAGATACTATTGAAAACTTTGGCCTTGAACAAATTATGAAGAATATGACCCTCAAGTGAGTCGCTCAGCTGCTCAGTTTGGACAAGACACTTATTTTTTGACAAGTCCTTTAAGTTCTTATATCGTTTTGTATTATTTTCAGAGAGACCATTGTACCCAGGCCGATCTGGCTGTCAGTACGTCGGAGTAATATTGCATTTTCTCACAATCAAGATCAGTTCAGTCTCGAGCATTTTAATTTCATGAAGAAACTATGTTGTATGCGTTTGCAAATGTTACCAGGATCACAGAGCGCCGTTTGGGTATGTGTTACCAATAATTTAATGTATTATATTATAATGCTATGAAATAATTCTAATGAAAGTTTTTTACAGGGCCCAGAGCACGAAGAAATGTCAATGTTAGCAGTGCAATTAGCTACAAAGTTCTTATTCCAAGTCGGATTACGAACCAAGAAAACATTACGCGGACCAGCGGCTGATTGGTAAATATTAAATACATTGAAACCTGGTTAATTGGGATCTCAACGGACCAAGGATTTTGTTCCATTTAAAGAGGTTTTTATTTATCCAGATTTCCAATTAGACAAGTTTAAAATTATAGTTGTCTCATTTACAGAGGCCTCCCGCTTATAGAGGTCGAAATGTACCGTTATTCCATTAATAGAGGTGGAAATGTTAATAAAAATGTGTATTTTAGGTGTTACGAATTAAGTGTAGGTATGTACTACATATTATTCTATCTCAAACGTGTCGAAACCTGTCCCAATCTGATAAAATGTCTCATTTATAGAGGGAATTGAGCTAATGAGTCCCAATCATACATCAACATCGAAAAAATCGTAGAAATCAAATTTCATTTAACCAGGTTCGAAAAGTCCCATTAACATAGGTAATATGATGACAAAGTGCCGGGACCTCATTGAAATTCTCAATAATAGAGGTTTCTCACTTATCCAGATCCCACTTAACCAGGTTTCACTGTATTAAATATATTTAGACTATTGTTGTTTTTAATTGAATATTCTACTACAATTATTGTTTTTCTTATTTCAGGCATGATATATTATGCCAGCATTTAAGGTGTTCACAGGCTGTGAGAGCATGGTTCGCTACAGATCTCTTCAAACATCCACACAGGTATTTTAAGATGAGCAATAGATTTGAGGAGTAGAATGATAATCATTTACTTTATATACATTACTTATTATTATGTTTACTTACAGGTTATGTGATTACCTGCTATCCTGTCCCACCGCGGAAGTACGAGTAGTTTTTATGAAAATTATAGTATTCTTGGCACATTTCTCCATTCAAGATCCACCCGGTAAGTTTTCAATTTAGTTTCAAAACAGTATCTAAGGATGAGAGAGAATTTAGTTTACGTGTTCCTAAAATTTACTTAAGAAAATACTTATACAAACTGTTATATTCAGCACTAGCTGTCCCTCGCGTTCCCGAGGGATCTTATCTTTACCGGCAATAAAAAGTGACCTATGTCCTTTTCCAAGGTCCCGTCTATGTCTATACCAAAATTCATAAATATTGATTCAGCGGTTTATCAGTGAAAAGGAAACAGACAGAGCATTATATAATACTTTCGAATTTATAATATTAGTTTGGATATTGGTTTACATAACTGGTTATTAAACGAGACTATAAATCTTGTTGTATCCAAGTTAGCAGATAAGAATGAGAATAAATAAATGATAAATAAATATCCTCGGACATTTTTCACACACGGCTATGTGATCCCAAACTAAGCAGGGCTTGTAATATGGTAACCAGATAACTGATTATATTTTTTTTTTTTTGTAAATACATACTTAAATAGATAATAACACCCAGACTCAGGACAAACACATGTTCATGCATACAAATGTGTGTCCTGGATGGGAATCGAACCCACGACCTGCGGCGTGATAGGTAGTGTGTTAACCAATCACGCCAACCGGCCCGTCAATAATATGAAAGAAAGAATATGATTCCTTATAAATGGTTTGTTTTGTTGTTGTTTTGTTCAGTGAACAATGGGTACGGGTCGTGGTGCACGCGCGACGAGGTGGTCTCAGTGTCGGACCAGTTGTTATGTAGCGCGCGTGCATTGGCCGCACCACACACGGAAGCGCACGCACACAGACACATGCCGCTATTGTTTAATTTGTTCCATACGTATGCTCTGCTGGGCCTCAGCGAAAAGCATCAGCTGTTGCGGGTGAGTTTGCTCAGATATTTTTAATTTAGTTGCCAAGAATAAAAAACCGGTCAAGTGCGAGTCGGACGCGCGCACCGAGGGTTCCGTAGTTGTTTTTTTGAAATTATTTTATTATGTTTTTAGAATTTGTTGTTATAGTGGCAACAGAAATACATCATCTGTGACATGAGACGCCTGGTGATAGACAGACGGACGGACAGTAGAGTCATAGCAATAGGTTCCGTTTTTTTCCTTTGGGTACGGAACCCTAAAAAGTAACCTTCTACCTAGTATGTACTTCAAAATTTCATGTATATCTGTTAAGCTTTTAAACATTAACATATATGTATTTATATTATACAATTATGATATTAATTTATTAACTTTTTAATACAGGTCTATGCTCATCTTATTTTAAATGCAACCAGTTACTCAATTTTCTTTCAATATGGTGTATTGTTAATTTTCAGCTAAAAATACTAGATATCGTGTTGTCCGTCTGCATGGATGACTCATCGTCGTCGATGGGAAAATATCAATATCCGGAATCCGCAAAAATTCATCAGGTATGCAACACAAGCTATCAGACATCTAATTTTCTTCCAACTCCTACCTAAATAAACCTACACTATTTTATTACGTGAGATGGCCTTAAAGATAGCCCCGTCTCCTTTTTTTAATGGACGCTTAGAATATTAAAAGTATAAAGCGATAAGTTAAACGACATAATCTTATGCGAAGCGTAAGCAGGTTGCATATACGAGTACATATAAGCATAAATGATACCTACACTAGGGATGGAAACATATAAAAAGTAATTTATTGCCACTAAAAAATTGTAATTTAAAAAACATTTACAAGTACGCACATTGAAGAAGCACATTAAAAAAATATATAAAACCAAAAATAATAATAAAACATAATATGACAATAGGATAAACTCAGCGATTGCAGCGTTCACATTTGCCTGTGTATGTACGCTGCGCTGATTTTCAGTTTACCCTTGTGTTCGGACTACGCTGTTAGCCGAAATATTTAAAGGATATAAGGAAAGGATTTATGGATATTCTTCCTGCATTTCTCGAATCTGGGACGATTTCTAGCGCTCGTTACCTGGGGTTCTTTTACTCACGTTACAATTACAGTAAGAGGAAGGAAATAGGGATGATGCCGATATTCAAGGAAAAATACCAAACACTAACTAGTGTATAAAACATCTAAAAATATTCGAAAATAGCAAACACGTTGTAAAATTCCTTTCTATGATTTTTAATTACCAATTTAACGACAAAGAGTGTCTTTTGATATTGCATATTTATGACGTCACAAGTATGTATTTCATACTAAACTCCATGTAAATCATCGTTTTGACATTTCATAAAAAGAAGCTGATTTGATATGTCAGTCACCATTCCAATTGGCGTTCGCTATAATAGTGTATGATATTTATGTAGGTGGTATGCGTGCTAGCGCGTTGCTGCGACGTGAGTTCGCGCTGTCAGTCGGCGATCGCGGCGGAGGGCGTGCTGCCGCTGCCCAACCCGTACGCGGACCCGCCGACACCGGCGACTACACCTAAACCACTGCTGTCACCAGCCGCCGCCGATGTACTCTATAACAGGACCGGGTAACACTGCTGCTAAACATGGATACATACGTGATAGTGGTTTATTATTAATAGCTGTTCCCCGCGGTTTCGTCCGCGTTCCCGTGGGATCTTTTCCCGGGACAAAATATAGCCTATGTTAATGTAGCTTTCTAATGGTGAAATAATTTTTCAAATAGGTCCAGTAGTTTCAGAGAATCAATCAAATCTTTCCTCTTTATAATATTAGTATAGATTAATATCATTATTGGTACAGTTCATATATAGTGCCAATAGTCTCCAAGTAAAACAGCTGTGACAGACATAAATAAATTATAAATGTTCCTTTTTTTTCACTTGGCTAGGAAACCCTAGCAGATACGGTTTTTATATGTAAATAATACCTGCTCTTTTCAGGCGTGACTTGCAATGTCGATTATATCAAAACATATATATCTTTTCAGAACCTACATGAAAAAACTAACAGAAGATTGTTGCGGGTGCGAAGAAGGCATCCGACTACTGCAGTTCTTGTGCTGGGAGCACGCAGGGTGGTCGCGGATCGCTCTATCAGAGTTGTTGTGGCAGATGGCATATGCATACTGCCACGAGCTACGTAGACACGCGGACGCGCTCACCGCTTTACTGCTCATGGAGGACTCATGGCAGCAGCATCGGATTCATAATGTTATTAAGGTACAATGTCATATTTGTTTGCATTATGTGGTGATACCTATATTTTTATTGGTACCGGTATTGAAATTCTAGAACGAAAGTATTACGAGATCCCGACTACTTTATTTTTGGTGGCTTTGTATATTGATTGAGAACGCCTGCCAAATCAAATGTCTCAATCTTGATCTTCTCACGCACCACTTTGGTTGGCTTGTAAAGGCAAGCGAGAGGCGGACGCGTAAATGTCGACCTCGGGAGGTCTCGAGTCTTTGGTGTTTCTACTCAACAGCACCAATATGGTTGTGAAGGCGGAGGGAACGTGGGAAATTATTTTCCAGGTCCTCGTATTAATAGAAAGCAGGATATCTAAAAAAATTGTACCTTAGTAAAACTTTCCAAATGTATTTATGAAAGTGTGTCATTATGCTACTATTTTTGAATTCATCATTAGAACATAACAATGTGAGAAACACATAAAACGAGTATGTAATGTATTTTTTAGGGCGTGTCAGAGGAGCGTCCCGGGCTACTGGAGACAGCGTCGCGCGCGCGCGGGCACTACCAGAAGCGCGCGTACGCGTGCGTGAAGCTGGTGGTGGGCGTGATGTGCCGCGCGCCGGCCGCCGTGCGCGCCGTGCACGCGCAGCCAGACGCGCGCCGCCGCTGGAGGCAGCTGCTGGCCTGGCTGCAGGACGAGCTCGACCGCGTACGTACCACTACAAAGTACCCAGTAAGAGAGCTTATAACATTTGCTATTCTGTCCAAAAGGTACATAATTATTCCTCTTATAAGACAATACAGTAGTCATAGTGTTTCAAAATGTAATTGTTTATTACCTCCTTGATCACTATACAACAAGTATGAATTGAATTGATGTACTGGAACTGTTTCAGCAGTATGGGCCTGGTAACTACGGCACCTACGGCACATGGTCGCCGCCAGGCACGTCCAACGAGACCTCCAGTGGATACTTCCTCGAGCGCAGTAACTCTGCGCGAAAAACACTTGAAAAGTAAGTTTTTGTAAATCAATTAACCCGCCTGTCTCGTTGTCATTTGTGACATACAAAAACAACATCTACCTCGACTGGTCCACCACCACACCAGTCACATTTAAAAGAGAAGCAGGCATTATTGCATCAAGATTGTAAGACCATGTAGTGTTCGATCTGTTTGATAAAATATTGAAGTATACATAACATTCGGCTAATAACAATAAATCCACTCAGGGCGTACCAGCTGTGTCCCGAAGAAGAAGAGGACGAGGAGGAGGAAGCGCGTGAGACGGCCGAGGGCTCGGGGTCCGGCGAGGCGGGCGAGGCGGGCGAGGAGAGTGCCGACGACGAGGAGCCTGCCGACGAGGAACCCCGCGCGCTACACCCCCCGCCCCCGGCGCCCCCCGCCCCCGCGCCCCCCACCCCGCCCTCCCCACGTGCCTCCAGCTCCACCGCGGGGCCCTCGTGAACACTCAGCCCTGCCCCGCCCCGCGTCTAGTCCGCCGAGCGACTTTCCCTTCTATTTATTTCGCCGCCAGCGCCGTCGCCGTCGCCGGTCCTATGCTTAGCCGTAGTTTTGTTCTGTGATGTTAACGTAACGATATGTGTAAAGTTCGTTTCCGATGGCGTTCGCAATCGTGTATTACGTCGGAGGGTTACGCGACCGCCCCGGTGCTTTGAGTGCGGGGCCTCGCCGGGTGTCGGTCTTTTCTTTATTTATGTAACTTATTGTTCGGCTTTAAAGTACCATAGTATTTATTTTATTCTATTTAAGATTTATTCTTATTACTTTTTCGATTTTAGGACTCATTTAACCTATACGCGTAGTCTATTTAATCGTATCGTAGCGAGGGAATGCTGAATGCTGGCTTCTTTCTATCATATTTAGTTGTTGAACCATCACGGGCGTACAACGCTAAGTACCTACCGAGTTAAGTTATGTTGCTACCCATGTGTATATGCATTTTGGCGAGCCATTCAGTGTGCTAAAATACATACCCACAACTGACGTATATTCTACACTTCGGGTGCTTCACAACAATGATATATTTCAAAATATTAGATGACATCTGGTTTTTATGCACGCCTTTCTATTTTAAGTTTGATCACGCATGACTATATTCACTATTAACTTAATTAATTTAACCTAACCAACATAAATTTTGTTAACAACGTTAGTTTTGTGTTTATGTGATATACCTTATAACTTTTTTATGTTTTGTGTTCATTATAAAATAACAACTAATAGTAGGGGAGGCAATGATGCTAAATTTGTAGTTACTCGAGCGTCTTTGGGACCTACTGGAATTTGAAGATTAGGTGGAATAAAGAAAAAAAGGTTATGTGATATTTTCCCCTTTTCAGGGTTTCAAAAATGTAAAAAAAAATCAGTCACCAAGAAATACTCGAGCGCGTCAGATATTAATAGGGTAGTCGCGCCACGTCTGTCTGATAACGGAAAAATAATAATCTGCCGTTTTGCGTGGTGGGGGTGGCCGTACGAAGGGGTCGAAAATATTTAAAAAAAAAATTGACTCGAGCGCGTCAGACATTGATAAGGGATGTTAAGTGAACCCTCCAGTAGCTCCTATTTTAAAGACTGACGATTTGGACGCGACCGATCAGGGCCGATTTTTGAAAATGCAAAAAAAAATCGTGACCTTGAAATACTCGAGCGCGTCAGATTTTTATATAGACGGTTCTTCTTGATGTTTTTGTTGTACTGACCCATTATCTGATAATTATGTTGAGGAATTTCCTTAATCTGACGGTTTGAAAAAAAAAAATATAAAAAATATCGAAATCTGGAAAATGGTTCAAGATATCGAGAAAATGTATGTACAAAAGTTGTAGAGAATTTAATCTTCTACAATATTTACTATGAATACATATACCAAAAAACCCATAGGAAACGAGATATTTGCAATAAATGATTTTTTGACCTTTGACCTTGAAAATTCAGTAGTCGCGGGCACCCTAAGATAAGTAGCTTTTGAGACAAGTTTTAGGGTGTCAAAATAAAGGTTTATACTAGTTAATAGCTGACTATCTCTCATTCTGAGGTGAAACTCATAATATTCCTGGACTATACACATAATAATGATTTTAGCTACTTCGGCTTGGGCAAATCGGCAGATTATGATATTTCCGTGATTCGTGACTAATTTCCTTCAAAAAAAAAAAAAACTAATCGCGCTCGAGAAAATCCAGGTGACGTTTTTTTTTTTGCAACTTTGCGAGTCTCCGATTTTCTTTCGTCACGCCCAAATTGTCAGATTATTGAAATGTACACTATTTTGCATGTAACTAACTTACCTTAATCTGACGCGCTCGAGTATTTCAAACCATCAATTTTTTTTTTACTAATCTGACGGGCTACCCTAGACGTTCGACACTATATAGAGGGCTCAGATTTGGTGAGAGTACTTCACAAGATGCAAGGTTGCCCCCCTTATGTTAATCTGCCGCGCTCGAGTAAATCCCGAAATCCCCTATTCGCCTCCCCTACCATAACATAAACAATGATATTTTGCTTTATATATAAAAGTGACATGCTTTTAATGTATTTTGGTTTAAAGTATGTATTTCATGGTGACGATACAAGCGACTTGATATTTTATTGATAGTTATTTGGCATGAATTAGGTCAGAATCAGAACAAACATGATTGGCGAAATAATGTAGTTGATATCGCTAGGTGCTACAAGAGCTTCGTGGTTAACACAAGATGTGAGCATGGTTTTCATTGTTCAGATTGTAGCGTGTTTAAAAATTTAAACTCGCCGTTCCACCATTCTTTACAGATATATGAGGTCAATAAAAATTGCAATGTTTCACTGAAATTATGGAATCAATTTCATCAAAATGCTGTAAATCATTAAATGTGTTATCACTTTATACGTCAATTTAGATCTTAACTCGATCACATAATTTTCAATATCCGCAAAAGCGCGTTTAAAAATTTTTGTCATTCTAAAATTTAAAAAATGATAGGTATGTCATGTTTACCATATTTGGCAAACTCGTGCATGATCAGAGAATGTAGGTTTTCTGATTTAAACATAAATTAACATCACACCGTACCCATGTGTAATAAGAATCCATTTCCTGTGTCAAACAATAACCCCGCCAACATGCAACCGCAGGTTATGACGGAAATATTGTTTTAATAAGCGAATGCTAAATACTGAAGAGCTGTGACTCATTGTTACATTTATAACTAGCTGCTGTTTTATTACACCGAGAATTGAATGATGTAGAGCAAAATGTTGATATTAATATTTAGCCAGCGAAGCTTTACGAAAAGAACGACAGTACTTACTTGACTAACGATGATATTTTGTTTATTTAACATTTAGATCGCATCATACATAATATTGTATAAAAACAAGAATTTCGAAAGAAGTGTCCATACTCATATTCCCATTTTACAGATAAACATTGTTTGAATTGTTAACAGATAGTGAAAAGTCTTTGGAATGAAATCTTCTCATAAGTTAACGTAAACAGGAGAGAAAGACAATTAATTATACAATGTTTATATGTAAAGAGATAAGATGTACGTAGTATAGAACGATAAGGCCAGATGATATAGTTTTGGCCTAACTCTTACTATGTATTATACTTCGGTTGAATATTTAGTTTAAAAAGTTTAATGTTTCAGTTTTTATTTGCTAGATGTATTATTATAGGAATTTAGTTTTTAATTCAACACAATGTGTAGATATAGGTATTAACGACTAGTCTAACAGGAAAATGTTGCCACTACGTCTATGTTCTGCTTTGTAATATATGTTATTTATTTTTATATTTCAAGACGGTTGTATCATATTTTCCTTCTTTCTAGTGGTAAAATTACTGTTCCATACAGGCTATCAGGCGCGGCATACAATCATTAAAATATATTTATTTAATCACTTGCTTGGTTACCTAATTTCGCACATTGCACTTCCTTTACAAACTTATTAATACCACCGTGTTATTGAATATTTTTCTTGTTGTAGCATTTTAATTAATAGAGACGATAAAATTAATGAAATTTTGGTCAGATTGACCTCGTGCCTTATTTCATTTTATTTGCTCAATGCTTGCTGGAACCTGATAGCCTGTACAGTGGATATTCATTGACAAGTTTTTACATTTATATAGATTAAAAAATCTACGTTTTGTCATAAACGTTTTCGACCGTTGAACGAAACTTAAACGTTGAGATTTCATGTTATTATTTCGGCTTTAAATTTTTTTGTGCCCATATCACATTTTTTTCAAAATCATATGAATTGATTTTTTAAAGAGTACATAATAGAATTGTGAATAATTAGTAATTTGGTTGGTTAACCTCTGAATGTTGTTAATGTTATTACCAAAGATGGAGTTATAGATAGAGGGGAATTTGGTAGTCCTTTTCTTAATAGCTTTTAACTGAAATGTTTTGTATCTTTTATAAAATGCAAAGTTATGATGTTATGTTGAATGAAAATAAATGTGATTGATCTTAGGTTTAGATAGGTGAAATGGTTTACATGGAAAGCTGCATATTGGACAACTCGAGCATGAACAGTTGACTCCTAATTTACGAGTTTCAAAAGTATTGTAAATATCGATGTTACTGCAAATAAATCACTTGACTTTTATTATAACTACAAGTTAAAATTATTTATTTGAAACTCGTGAATTTTGTTGCATTGACTGGAAACAAACGATAAGCTATGATGAAGGGGTATAGATAGCTTGCAATGCAAAAAAAAACTAAATGTAAATTTATGTAATCGTGATAATTCAACAAACATTTTTTTACATTTACATGTAAAGTCAATACATAATCTGGCACATAAACCTGTTCAATATTTGAAACACAACACAACGCGTGCGAGTAACGTCTGAACAGTGTAAAATGTCGTAACTTATAGAATTATTGTAAGATCAGTTGAGTTTTGTATAACATTTCTATGGCAAATATAATGTAAAATGGCATTTGACATTATTTATGAATGCTCACGAAACAGCATTCTTACAGATATATTATAATATTAAAATCAAGAAATAAATTCGAAAAATTTACTTGTGCGTTTTAATTAGACTAATATGTGGAATTACATCCACCACACAAGTTTCCCGCCCAGGAGATAATTTCTATTTAATGTAGGTATATAACTTGGTAGCATGATATTTTTAGACGATTTATAACAATTATTACAAGCATTTTTATTAGGTAACTACTAATATATAGTCCTAATGACAATTAACACGAATATTATGTTTAAAAAAATAGATTAGTATGTACTTATATGACCTGTGGCCTACACCATCGTAATTATATACTGATAATTTATAAACAACTCTTATCAGCAGCAGCTCGTTCCGTTATTTAAGAAACGACGATCTCTGTCTTGTCTTAGTTTTAAAATGTAACCATGGATAAATACATCAGTGTAACTGAATTGGAAGAAGTGGCGTTAACGGTACTACCAAAGAATGCTAGTGATTACTATAAAAGTGGTGCCACTGAAGAACAAACTCTAGCAGAAAACAAAAAAGCTTTTCAGAGGTAAGTACATTCCGTACAAATATGTACAACATGGTCATTGGTGATTTTAAAAATATTTGAATAACAAGGCAATTGGGAATACAGGTTGCGGATTCGTCCAAAATGTTTAATTGGTGTAAATGGTTGCGACCTCCATACAAAGGTTTTGGGAAACGAAGTATCGATGCCTGTGGGCATATCACCTACAGCAATGCAGAGAATGGCCCACCCTGATGGAGAACTAGCCAGTGTCAAAGGTACATAAATCTGTTTATGTACTTAATATCAAATTATCATCATAGATTTTTCTGCAATACATTTTTGTGTCAGAGATTTTTGTGGATTTTTATCTGAAATGTTGATTATCTCATATTCTTGTTGCTCATACCTACAGCTGCTCAAACCGAAGGCACTATTTACACACTTAGTACCATTGCAACTTGTTCAATTGAAGAAGTTGCCAAAGCTGCCCCTGATGCAATTAAATGGTTCCAACTTTACATTTATAATGATCGGTTCGTATTTTCATATCATAGTTTTGAACTTGTGAGTGTGACCACACAGTCAATGTTTTTATGTAATTTATTTTAGGGAAGTAACAAGAAATTTGGTTCTACGAGCAGAAAGGGCAGGATTTAAGGCAATAGCATTAACAGTGGACACTCCTTTATTTGGTTTGCGGAGAGCAGATGTTCGAAACAAATTTTCGTTACCGTCACATTTAAGGTAATTATTTTACTATTAACGTCTTACTCCAGGCGCATATATGAGGTCTTACGATATTTATTATTGTTGTTGTTTTCTAAATTGGTCATGAGGGAATCGTGATTTCATCCCTTTTTCACCAACTTAAAATAATTCCTCAGGTTTCAATGTATTCCCATACCAGATTTCAACCAAATTGTGCAGCCGTCAAAACTAATTGCCATTTGCTAGCTGTTCTACGTGGTTTCACCCACGGTCCCGTGAGATCTTATCTTTTCCCGGGATAAAAAGTATCCTATATTTTATTCCATATTTATATCTATCTGTGTGCCAAGTTTTATCAAGATCGGAGAAGTAGTTTCGGAAATTAGCCCGGTCAAACATTGTCACACGAGATTTGTATATAATTAAGTATGAATATAAGTAAAACTAACTAACACCATGGGACATTTAGGTATTTACTTCCATGAGCCCCTGGCAAGTTAGAAATCGTTAAGCCCTGGTAATTTATATCTTGGTGTGTTTACAAAATTTAATTGAGGTTCATTTAAATATGAACATAACTATTGTTTATGTGAATGGAGCAGGCTCACAATAATATCTACTTAATAGGTAATAATCAAGTCTCCTTCTAGATTAGCGAATTTCGAAGGCCATCTATCAACAAAAATACATTCATCAGAGACAGGGAGCGGTTTGAACGAATATGTACAAAACTTATTCGATAAATCTTTAACATGGGATGACGTGAAATGGCTAAAGAGGTAAGAAATATAGTATTTAGCTTAATGCTAAATATCTAAATTGTATGGATGGTAAAATTATACTAATACCTAATAGATTTAAGTATACATATATATATTTTCGCTTACAGCATACCTAATAGATTAAAGTATACATATATCTATTTTCGCTTACAGCATAACGAAATTGCCTATAGTGATTAAAGGAGTTCTTCGCGGAGATGATGCTGTGAAAGCTGTGGAGGCTGGATGTGAAGCAATACTAGTTTCAAATCATGGAGCGCGACAACTGGACGGTGTTCCATCAACGGTAATATTATTTCGTTTATAACTAACTGTAGATAGAAGTAGATTTGCTTAAATTATCATCATCATGTCAGCCAGAAGACGTCTACTGCTGAACAAAGTCCTCCCCCAAGGATCTCCACGACGGCCGGTCTTGCTTAAATAGCAAAAAAAAATATCGCGTATCAAATATTTCTATATTTTTAGATCGAAGCCTTGCCAGAGATAGTAGATGCTGTGAAAAATTATGACGTCGAAGTATATTTGGATGGAGGCGTTACCACCGGTACTGATGTTTACAAAGCGTTGGCACTTGGCGCAAGGATGGTAAATATATTCAAAAAGTACTACTTCTACTTTACAAACGTGTTTATTCCTCAGTTTGAAGTCAAAACGACAACATTTTAATTAAATTCTTAACTTGTAGGTTTTCGTTGGACGTCCTGTCCTTTGGGGTTTGGCAGTTGGCGGACAAGCTGGAGTACAGAAGATGCTTAGTATACTCAGAACAGAACTAGAGTACACCTTCCAAATAGCAGGTAAAACATTGTCATTTTTTTATTTACATTAACCTGTTGGTTCTGAAGTGTCGTCTCACTTAAACAATAAGATAACAATTGAATCAAAAATTCCGCGAGCCAACTTATAATAACTATTTGTCTTATAACGGTTGGGTGTGTTTATCGGTTGATTTGAGGCCTGTTGTGCGTATCGTTGAAAATGATTGTTCCTTAATTTCTTTACAGGTACACCAACCGTTGCTGATATTACGAAAGATATGGTGCACCATGAGTCTGCTTATAGTAAGCTATGAAGAAAATCTAAAATACGTAGGTAGTTGTTGGCCTCTTTGGTAAAAGAGTTGTTCCAAGTTATAGAAATAGCTATAGATATAAAACGTTCTGCAATAATGTTTTATTTGATACTCTGCAATATTTAGTAGACAATAAATAACGTTTAAAAAGATTTTTGGTGGTTCTATTTTATACAAGCTACCTACAATCAGATTTTTTCGTAGTAACACTACTCGGTGATGTTAATAAAATTAATAAAATAACGTTACATATTTCTCATCAAAAGGAAATAATTTTACAGCAAAAAAAATTATGTATTACATAAATATTTACTATGGATGTCGAAATTATGACGCTGGTCATTATATATATATATTTAGTGTACTTTTTATTCGACTATGACAGCGCAAAAAAGAAAGGTACACATACCTTCGTAGGTCTACTATCTTAACAATTCTGTGGAGTAATGTAGTTAAGTGATTCATCGCGTTTTTTTTCTCCATAACATAGTTACTCACAGCATGAAATTAACGGATTAGGGATGTGTCCAGTAGTTGACAATAAAACAGTTTAAACTAATTAACTTGTGCTTTATTAAATTATTGAAACACGGATTCAACCAAGCTAACATAACTACTATCTCGTTATGGCGCCATATTAGACAGCTGTCAAAATATGACAACTCTACAGGTGTACTATATATTATATTGATTTATCCATTTATGCCCTCAAAATCCGAGCTCAAAATACAAGTACAAGTGACAATTATATCCTCGAACTCTAACCAAATATCTCGTGTTGTTGATCACTAACCTTCACTGCTCACGGGGAGTCCGTTACTTTATTCTACTATTTTAATGTAGGTAGTTGTATATAAGCCACTCCTTACGTGATAGTTCAGTGTTAGTGACGTCGGATACCGCGGCGAAGGTCGTGGGTTCGAATCCCACAATGAGCTTGAGCTTTTGGTGAAGGAAAACATAGTGAAGAAACCACAGCACGGTGTTAGGGTACTTTGTTGGCTGGCAAGTAGAACACACCAACAGGTGGCCCACAAGTTGAAAATCAACTAGGCACCTGTTGGTGTGTTCCGGCAGTTGCACTTGAGAGCCATTTAGTTGCCTTTAAGGCATTGTTATAAGGCAAACTTACCATCAGGTGACCCGTCTACCTGGTGTCACTTGTTGTATAAAAAAATATTATGATTATTTCAATATGGGAAACAGACTGAAGCAATAAAATACTAAACAAAACCAGTGCTTCTCTAGTATATAGTGTAAAGTGTATTATCTATGCCAGTGCTTATCGATACATTTATTTAATTAATAGTTTTCGGTAAAGATTATAGAGAATTGCTGGTGTCATGTACGCATCTTGTGGCCAAAACGTTTTGGATATTTTCTGAAACATCATTAATTTGTTATGTACCTATTGTTGTATTCAACTGAAATGACTAATCAATTTAATTATACATAGATCACTTACTTTGAAATCGCACCCATACACATTAATGCCTAATTTAAGTTTTTTCACAGTATGTCTCAAATATTTATCATTAACAAATTTATGTTTTAAATTGATAGTATCATTACAGGTCGTGCAAGAGCGAATCTCGGTACTAAAATCGTCACATTCTTTTTCTAAGCCTCCTCTACTTGCATCGTCTAGTATAGCATCTCTTTTACGCATATAATCTGTAAAACTGTAAGTACGAGATTGTACATTCTCGGTGCTTGTGGCGACGCTATGGTTTTTCTTATTCTTAAATATGTTTTTAACCGTTTTCACAAACGTAGTGCAAGATTCATTGATAGCTCCCAGTAGTCTATTACTGAAAGAGCGATGTTTGGTGTCTTTGTCAATGATTGTAGTTTCCTGGCTAGTTTTTGGTTTGTAAACTTTCTTTGCTTTGAAAACAGCACGACTTGAATGTGAAATTCGTGATTTTGCATATGTTTCCTTTTCACGTTTCTTTGGGGTGGACACAAACTTTGGCCTAAATTTAATTAAGCTTATAGTACTCTGATTATGCTCTTCATCAATTTCTACAATACTCTGATGTAACAGACTCGAGTTTTGTTGGATTCGGTACTTGGAAATGGTTGCGTACTTTATTCGGTTGCTTTCATCATATTGGGTGTACGTTGCATCAGTTACATGAGATTTCATGAAACTTTGTTGACTGAACAGTTTAGTCTTCTTTAGTCCTTGCTCTGGGGGTTTATCCAATTCTCGATAATTGTCATTTTCTTTTTGTAAGAAAGAAAACGACAGTTCTTGCTTTTTAATTTTTTGCGTTCTTTTTAAGTCTGCTGATCTCGTTTTATTATGCGTGCTTTGACCTAGTTTAAAAGGCATATTCTCGTCAAAAAGCGTCGCATTATTTAGGCTTTTATTCGATTTTTGTACAAATGCTCGTAACTTTGTATCCATCAGATCATTGCCAAACTTATTTGTCGATTTCCAGTTAAAAACTTCTCTCATAACATTGTTCAGTAAGTCAACAGTGTCGTCAAGATTTGGTATTTGAAAATCATTGTTAATTGCGCTACTAGAGGATACTTCATGAGCTTTATTTATACTTTTAGTTGCGTCACGTTTGCTTTTATCTCTAGGTCCTGTGAAAATATTTGTTATCATTATTCAATACGTATCTAATTTTCAAAAAGTGTAATGTATCTATTTAAAATTATGTTCGTTACCGTTGGCATCTTCTTTTATTTGAGCATCAAGATGATATAATATTATAGACGCCCACTGACCTCTCTGTAAATAAGCTAAACTTATGTAGGTAACATCGAACAAACATTTAAACATAATCAAAATAAAGTACCTACGCATGTTTTTACCTGGGAATTAGGTCCATATAATCGTAGGAAATCTGACAAATGTTGAATTAGATTTGTCTTTGTTAACAACATCGTTGCTTTTATCGAGTTTTGAACTAGTGTGTTTAGTAATTGGATGCACGCATCATACTGTAGCAACTCTCTGTAATCATAACTGTAAACTTGAGAGCGAATTCTTTTCGAGATAAAGTGTATTTTAAATTCACGTTTGGTGTATTCAGTTTCTGCTGATTTTGGGTTCTACCTACTTAGGTAGGTACTTACCTATTGAATACGGCCACTCCATTACTTTGGAGAAACATTTGGATGTTCCGTTCGTGATTTTGAATCAAACTTTGCAGGACCAGAAACACATATTCGTTCCCTTGTATACATCTATGTATGCACTGTAAATTATTTTTATTATTAACGTTTTTGCTTGTGCTATGTTTGGTGTAACTCAGAACTCAGGTACAAAACATAACTAGGTCTAGGTATAAGTGCAGCTGCCGAAAACACCGAATTTAAGAGTGGTAAGGTAGTCAGCCAGGCGGTGGGTAGGTACAAAGCATGTACCCAACGTGCAATGGATTTCACACGATCTTTTTTTTTCTTAAATTGCTCACCCTCGGGTTCTAACGTGTAGGTATGTATTTTCATATTGTTTTCGCTGCATAGCTTTACCTATCATAATAATATAACTTACCTATTGAGCTTTTTTTTTTTTTTGAGGAGGACTTAAAGGTGGCGGTCTGAAGGACCATAGACACCCTTACGCGGACTATTCGGCGAGCGCTTAGGGCTCTCAGCCGTGTTTGTTTGTGACGACTCACCGCTGAGGGCGCCCCAGTTGGGGCCCGAACATCGGCTCAGGGCGTCGTCGGGGGACACAAAAAGTGGGACGGACTTCGCCTAAGCGATTTAGAGGAGTTTTTAGGGGACGGTCGGATTGCTGACTGTGGCGGCTCGGGCCGTTAACGACTGACTAACGGGGGGACGAGACTGAATCTGAGTGGGACGTCGCGACGGGCCTCTCCGGCGAGGGCGGAAACGCGGGCGTTGTTTCTCGAGGGCTGCGCGAGCCTCCCTATCCTGAATTTGAGCTAAAGTTATGGGGTCATCCGGCTCGCTGAGGGCGATTTTCGGCCTACGGATTTTTGAGATCTTTGAAGGAGTATAGTTGGCAGTTTTGACTATTAACGGATTCGCGTGGTTTAGGGCACGATCGTTATAACGGCGAGAAGCGCACTTAATGAATTGCTTAACTGTGGGCAGATTGAGGTCTATGTCTAGGTTACGCATGTACCACGGGGCGCCCGTGGCTTTGCGCATGAAGCGGTTTTGAACCACTTGGAGGCTATGGATCAGCTTGGGGGATGCATGTGCGAACACAGTGCATGCATAGAGCATAATGGGGCGGATGCACGCGGTGTAAAGTCTGACCTTGCTTTTTAGGGCAAGTTTGGACTTTGAGTTTAGCATGAAGTGAAGGCGACTGGACACAAGGTAGGCGCGTGCACGAACCTTCCTTATGTGGTTGGAAAAGGACAAACGATCATCCAGGGTAACACCGAGATATTTAGCTTGCCTCTCCCAAGGAATCGGCTCGCCAAACATGGTGACTGGAGGGGGGAGAGTGGGAATGTATTTCTTGGCGGGACTGAAGAACAGTACCGCCTGACTTTTGGTGGGATTTATTTCAATTCTCCATTTCCGAAACCAGGGACCTAGGGTGTGAGTTGCGGCTTGGAGAACTTTGGCAATTGCCGTGGGGCATCTGCCTGAATAGTATATTGCGGTGTCGTCCGCGAAAAGGGCTAGCTGTGCTTTGCCAGCTTTGGGGATGTCACTCGTGTAGAGTGTGAACAGTAAGGGGGACAGCACAGAGCCTTGGGGGACTCCGGCTAAGACGGGATGGTCTATTGAGCTATCATTCTTAGGTAATAAATACTGATCAAGTGCGATCTGGATTCGAACTCGCATGGAGAGGTTTCCAACTTTCCATTACGAAAACGACGGTCATATTGTACGTTTCACGTACCTACCTAGTGTATGAACCCTGTGATTAGATTTGCACAAGACTCTGATGAAATCGCGAACTCTTTCATTTCACTTGAAAAATATTTTATGAGCCCCAAAATAGTTTTTATTTATATGTCTGTGATTGGGTCATGTAACTTTAAATACCTATGTACCAAATCTCAATTTTCCTTGTGAATGATCTTATAGAAATGGTTCCGTTTTTTTCATTTTGAGGTAAGTAGTCCAAAAACAAAAAATCCTATGTAGATACTGGGAACAGCTGGACCTAACCTACCGTTGGAATGAGATGTGTGCAGTAACTCTGGTTTATCTCGGAGGCACGGCAAGTCTCCGATAGGCACGTACAGAGCGGCTTCCAGGTGTCTTGAGACTAGAAAATTTACAAATATAAAAGTAGGTATGAGTAGGTACTCATATTTCTGGTTTTTTTTAAATAGGTCTTAATTACTACTTCATACTACTAAAGTATCAAAATACATACATAGTAATAGAAAAATGAATTTATAGAGATTTCAATACGATTTCAAACCGAAAAACACTCGATTTTTTAAATATAAACTATGACTAATTTTATTACATTATTTATTTATCGATTTATGGCGATATCGATTTGGAACTTTCGGTGAAGGAAAATATGAGGAAATCATAGCACGGGGTTAGAGACTAGTAATCGCCTGTCGCGCTCAAGTTGATAATTTGTCTAGTTCTTTACGCACTTAAGCATTTTTTTGTACATTGGATAGGCATATGTTTGAGCATTATCTCAAAACCTAGATCCAGTTGACTTCGCAAGCTATAGGTAGGGTTTCGTGCTTGGCGACAGACTTGAGCGAACAGTCTGTACCTCCGTCCTATAATTTCCTCACGATATTTTCCTCCACCGAAAGTTCCAAATCGATATCGATATCGCCATTAATCGATAAATGAATAATGTAATTAATCATAGTTTGTATGAAAAAAATCGAGTGTTTTTCGGTTCATTGTTCTTGTGTTTCATCAGTCACTAGTTCCGCGTTCCCATGGGATCTTATCTTTTCTCTAGCCTAGCTATGTTACTCAGGAATAATGGAGAAAGTTTTTTTTGAATCGGTCGAGTAGTTTTTGAGTTAAATCGTAACAAACATACTTACAAACAAAAAATCAAATCTTTCCTCTTTATAATTTAGATAGATTTAGTTCAGATTAAATACCTAGTTAGATAAATGGATCACTTCTAAACGACTTAACAGCTCTAATTTTCACAGAAATTACCTATCGATGTTTGGTGGCAAAGTTATTCGTGCAATTCGTTTGAAATCCGATTATTAGGTACAAATTTTTAATATCTGACAGGATAAGCATATCACTCCCAAAACATCGTTCGTACCGAACTTGGCCTTTTCTTCACATTAATGTTTGGTGACACTATGATAAGATCCCTAGCATTACCTATATTAAGTGAATGGATCTTATTCTCACCATCATGCCGCGAGTGAAGATATCGGATATGATAACTAAGCACCCGCTCACTCTTATCATGTTCCGAGCGTGCATAGCCAAACTTTTCTTTCTTGTACTATCGTCTTCTTGGTCAACGTAGAGGAGAGCCGATAGAAAATTCAAAACAACAGTAGTTTTTCTGGGCAGACCTCTAGACAATACGCTTTTTATTTTGTCATACATCGGATTGAATGTTACGATAGCATCAGTGTTTTTATCCTATAACATGTAGGAGATTCATTAGGTAGGTACTTATATCTAGTAGGAGATTGAAGTGTATTCCGAACCGGCGATAGTCAATTCTAACGACGTTTATAAGTGATTTTTGGTCAAATCTGCTTGCTGATAGGATTGCTCATAATTTAGGTAGAATAGAATTATCAGTTTTTTACAGCTGGGGTTCCATAAAAACAAAATGTTACAAGAAAATATTAAGTAACCCTCTGTCCCCCGCATTCCCGAGGAATCTTATCTTATCCCGGGATAAAAGTATCTTATGTGCTATTCCAGGATATGATCTACCTGTGTGCCAAGTTTCATCAAAATACGTTCAGCCGTTTTTGCGTGAAAGAGTAATAAACATACATCCATCCAAACTTTCACATTTATAATATTAGTGGGATTGTTTAACAATTTTTCAACAAATATTTACATTTGATACCAAATATGCCGAGAGGATTGAAAATATTTTAACTTGCAAATCTGGGTCATGAGTAGAATTAAGTAATTCCAATAAGCCACATAGATCACTTCGCTGGGCATGATGAATAAGCGCCGGAATGTGCTGAAAAGTATAAATATGATAATTCGTGATGATAAAACAAATCATATAAGCGAGCAATATCTTCCAAGTGAATCTTCGATCAAAGATTTTTTTAATTTGCTCAAATTTCGAGAAATATTCAACATATTAAATTGAACTGTGTTTAGTTTAGTTAGGCTATACAGTAGTTTCTTTATATTGTATGATAGATAAATAATAGGAAGAGTTTATTTTGGACTTACCTAGTCTAGTTTCGTAGCCATGAATAACAACTATCATACAATATAAAGAAATTATTTTGTTGTTTAACCTGTTAGCTCGCGGAAGCAACCTGTCAAACGTGCCCTTGACTCGCGCGAAATGGCGCGCATTCGCGGAGTCAAGCGAAGACGCGCGCCGTCTTTTGTATTTCCGCTTATATCTCGCAAACTACTCATCCATTCAAAAAAAACAAACTACTATTAGAATATCAGATAAATTTCCAATTGAAAAAATACTACTAATTGTAATATTCTAATAAGACTGGACCACAATCTTATTGGAAAAAGCGTTGTTCGCTTAGAATGTATCCTTCTCATGTATATTGAATATGTATTGCTAAATACCTTGCTATTTCGACCTAAAACGAATTGTTTATAGTAATGGAATAAATAATGATTGAAAATGTAATCTTGGTTTTATTTTATCCCATACTAAAATACTAAGAAATTCAATTTTGAAAATGAGGCATCAATAGTTAGACGTCGATAAAAAAAATCTACTTGTTGTACGTAATTTTACCACAAAATTACAGTTTTTGTATGAAACCATTATGTTATTAGACAGTTTAAATATTGATATTTTAGATTTATTACAAAAATGGTTGTGTTTCATTCAGTAACATATAGAAAAACACAAATTAGTACGATTCGGCGACCATAATGGACTACTGACTTTGAGTTCTCATCACATCGAACGTTATGCCTCTTATGTATAATTATTTGCGTAAATAGCTTCTAGATATTCCCAATAATATAATGTATAGAACCAATAAGCACTATTCGTATAAAAATAACAAAAAAAAGGTAATTATATTTGGGTGATAATTCCATACATTTGAAGCATAGCACTAGTAATGGGCGCAACTAGGGGAATTATCGATAGTTTTTTTTTCTGCCTCCGAACATTATAAAAGTTTGCAATTGACTTTATTACCATAAATAAATCATATTGTCTTCGAACTAGCTTGTGCCCCACGGATTCTTTTATCTTTTCATATATTAAATTTATCGATAGTTTTTTTTTCTTACTTCGAACATAATAAATGTTTGCAATTGACTTTATTACCATATTAAGTCCTCATATTGCCTTCGAACTAGCTTGTGCCTCACGCATTCTTTTTCATGTTGAATGTGTTATTTTTTCATATATTATATTATTTATTATCCATACTATACTATAAATGCGAAAGTGTGTCTGTCTGTGTTACCTCTTCACGCGTAAACCGCCGAACCGATTTAGATGAAATTTGGTATAGGGATAGTTTGAGTCCCGGGAAAAAACATAGAATGGTTTTTATCCCAGAAATCACCCTTTAAGGGGGTGAAAAGGGGGGTTGCGGGCAAAAGCTAGTAATTCATATATTATTAGGTTGGGACATGGAGAGAAAATAATAATTCCTATATATCATAGTAAAATTTTATTTATAAATGTGGTAATATTCACACACAATATGTGGTTCAAGGTAACAATCATCAAATGAAAAAATAAAGTCACAATCAAAATACACATATTCACTTTTGTATGAACTGAACAATTAGTAAGTAAGAATCTCGCAAATAACATCAACAATTATAACGCATATTTTAGAGTTTATTGTTTTGTTTACATTTCAAATATTGTAAGCACTCAAAATAAAGTCTATTTACATTTTTTCTGTCTCAGAAAACCAATAGGAATCTAATTATATAGCCTGCTGAACATATGCCTTTTCTAGGACTGCCACCCCATGGACGTCAGGACGTTTTTAAACGCACACCATAAGCAAATCTGTCGAGTCGACAAAGTCCTCGGAAGACCCGGTATATAGCTATCCACCTCCGCCACCCGCTGTATAAAATGCTTGCCGACCAAGCGCCTAGGAGGCAGAACTGACTGCCTTACCGTATGTGTATGGCTTCTAGGCTGCGGCACTTGGGTTAAATGGTGTTCCATAATTTGTTTAACCAAATCCAAGCGGTATGCCAACTGCTTGGTCTGATCAGCTCGTTCATTCGATTTCTCATGCATGATATGACTATTAAAAATAGAAATGTTCAAGAATCTCTTGAACATTTTCTAGTATTATTTACTACAGCTCTTTCGCTCAAGAAGGTATGGCTCCAACATTTGATCTTTTCGATCAACCCCACCCCATGTTGGCATTATAATCGGCAACAACTGTCGGCTTATAATGCGCTGGCTTACCGGGCTTAGCCTCCAAGTGGGTAACCCCAGTGTTATGGTGGGTGGATATCGTATACACAGTTTTTCTGTCCTGATAAACCATAACAGCCACGTCCTCGGAATGCCGTGCCAAAAACGTACCTTCCGGGACTTTGGCAAGCTGGATAATGGGGGGTACATCCAAACGATTTTTACGTAACGTACCAACGCAATCGGTATTGTTACGTTTTAAATATCTGGCTAAGGTCGGCGAGTTGAACCAGTTGTCCATAACTACCTCCACAACCTCCTCCTCTTCTGCTACCCACTCTGGGTAGTAGTAATATTCAACGTCGATCTAAACAGAAATTAAAATAGCAATTAAAATAAAAATAAAAATTACAATATAACAAATTAAAAAAAAGTGAAGTTTACTGCTTCCTGGTCCAAGTCTTCTTGGGCATCATCCCAGTCACTTTCGCTCCCTGACTCCTCGTCGTCCATCAAATCCGCAATGAAATCGTGAATCGACCTGCGAGTGACTGGGATTCCACATCTAAAATGAAAAAAAATATCTGTATATATATATATAAATAATAAAAATAAAATAATCAATTTTTCTAGTGAACATATAAAAAACCATAAAATATCTCATAATTTTTATATTAAAATAAAATATCGATAACGCTCATATTTTTTATATGTTTACATATCCGTAAATTATCTATTTTCGTATCTACATACAATCATAAAATAATATCTTATTATTTTTATACGAAATATAAATGTATTGACAATATCGATAACGTTTATCGACTACAGCCCCAGCAAAGTTACAAAATTGTCTTTCGCGCGCATTTTGCAAATGTCAAAAAAATGGTACCTCACGAATTTAGAAATTACGGAAAGGTTATCTATTATTGCACAATTATTTGGCATAGGATACCGAGACTATAAAATTTAGGAACCAAAATGATTCAGTTTACTTAGTAATTCTTACTTTATAGTGGAAAACAAGATCAAAACTTTTTCAAAATGACTACCAGACGCTATCTCCAGTTTTGATTTCACGTAAATTTACATACATAAAATGCAAAATACCCATATATAATTACTGTATTACATATATAACTTAGTATTCTTCAATAACAACTTACCTTGAATGAACGAAACTAAAAGTTGAGCACAAACACTAAATAATTGTTCCGCGCACGTCCGGACGTCACTGAACGAAAGTCAGAATCAGGGGGGTGACAGCTCTATTTCCAATCTTACAGTTCTGGCGCTGCTGTAGCTTGCTACATATTATTGATCTGTGCTCTGCTTGTAGTGTTCAATTTTGTGTCAATGTGTGTGTACCTACGTCATTGGTAGTTTTACACCTCTGACAGTTTGAAAGGTAAATAATGTAAATCGGCCATTGTTTTTTTCATATCACATCGAATCGAGCAGTTTATCTTGTGTTTTCCTCCGTTTACAATACAATTCCACGCTTTGCTGTACTCCGTACAGTGATCAGTGATATTTATTTCTTTTACTGTGCTCCATACTTTCTCGTCATGGCGTTGTGCATATAAGTGTTGTGTTGGTGATTGTGATTCAACAAGTAAAACTCGCAGACTATTTTGCATACTCATGAACGATAAATTACTTGGTTTGACAAAGAACCTATTGATGACTAAACGTGTTTATGAAAAACATTTTGATCAAACTCAATTTGACCAGTCTGGTGTTCGAACCCGTTATTCCTATCATTGCTTGTTTACGGAACAGGAAATTGCTCATGGCTTACCACTTGCTAAAGGTATGAATGTAAACTTTTAATGTAACCTATACTTTAGCTTGCAACTAACTTTCGCCTAGAGCAACAGTTAGTTGTCATCTTAGGGCTCCTTCAGATACACATCTTGTCCAACTTAATCTGTATCCTTCCACTTTCTGTAGCTTTATGTTTACAATATTCTATAGATTTTTTTAATTCAAAATATTTTTAATATGAAATTATAACAGTAAAGTAATTTAAATTAACTATTCAAGAAATTACTTTAGTTGTTCAACTTACAATTGTATGTCTGCGGGAGCTCTAACGCACAATTATAAATTTTAGTTGATTAAATTATAAAATGCAAATAAGTTATTCAATAGTTGGCCCACTTACAATATTATATGTCTGCGGGTGTCTTAAAGCCCTCTGTCCTACATGTTTGTTGCCCTTCTCACTACACAAAACCTACACAAATCATCTTTAGTTCTATCGAATCTACTTATACTACTAGGCATTAATGCTTTAATGTTTTTAATAATTCCAGGGTATCATATACAACATGAAAATAATTATTGTCAGAGCCGAGAACAAAATTATAACAACTCAACAGGAGAAACAATTACCATCACAGGTATGAATAAATTGATCTTACTTGATAAATTAATTACACAGAGGCTATGACAGAATCAGACAGTAATGTCAACCCTGTAAAGCATAAATTACTAGCTCACTCAACAGACATTGTCCTGTCCAAATTCCATGGAAAGAAACACTATCTGTCTATTCATCCAACTTTCCAATGTTTCCACTATCTATTTGTTCTATCTTATTCTGTTGTAATGTTTATTTAAACAAATTCAATACTTCAGATAAGCGGTTCAACACTCCAATGGAGACAATGGAGACTACAGCAGTAGTGGTGACCATCTATTCGACAGCGTTAATGGATTGCCAGATCAACCAAGGGGCAAACTTAGAGGCACAGTGAAACCAAATTCTCCTCGTCAAGAATTTTGACAAAAATCTATAAAATCCTCAAAACATATTAAATATATTGACACAACCAGTCTAGATGTAATTGAATATTACATAGCACTCATAATCGACTGCAATGCCACAATTGATGCAATATAATAAATAAAATTTTAAGTGGAAAAATAGAATCATGCAATATCTAGGGCTAAGAAAATATAAAACTCATAGGTAAAAGAAAGCAAATAAATGACCACAAAATAGATAATTTGTTTTATTTGATTATCTACCTAAATAAAAGGATAAATACCCTAAACCCTAGTAGATTTTGTCGATATCGGGTACATCACTACACTACACAATTTTTTTTGATAACAGCCATATTGAATAAATAAAATAGATGGACAGCACTATTCGATTTTGTATGTGTGTGTGTCGCGCCATTGTAGATAAAGCGACAACAGCGCCATAACTGCAAATGTAGAAACTAGCCAAATTCGACTGTCACATCTGTAGCTAGCTACATATCAGTAATCTGTGGTCAGAATGAATTTGAATGATTTTGTAATTTTACGTAGACACTACTAAAAATTTCCAAAGCACCGTCCACAGACGTATTATATACCATTGAATGGAGAATTTTACGCCCGCTGCACACATAACCGTATAATTTTAGAAATTGGTAGCTACACAAAGATAATAGGTGTTTTTCAAAGCGGGGATTTTAAACGTCAAATATCCCGATATGGCCATTTGAGAATCAAGTGGTGCGGTCTCTGAAATCCCGATCGGGTCAAGAAAGAACTGACAGGTTAAATTCCGCGCGCGCGCGCACCTTTGTATACTCGCGCTCCTAGGCAAAGAGTATTTAATCTCCTAGGCACGTGCGCGCGTGCCTAGTTTTCCTTAGGGATAACTGCCACTGAGGCACAGAGGACCGAATCTGTGACTGACTGAGGTCCTACCTACTTACCTTAAGCAAATTATTCTGATTATAATGATTATCGTAGCATTGTAGATTTTGTAATAAGTAACTCAATTTTTGGTATTCTGACATTTCTTTCAAGCTAAGAAAGTAAGGATATAAATTTCATTGAAAGAAAGATTTGAAATTGAAACTTTGAAAATTAATTCCCGCCAATTTTTTTTTCGCTCCTTCAGGTCAGGCCATAGTCTATTGAACATACTGCCTAGTGTTACGTATCACGTATCCGTTTAGGTAAACATATTCACGGTAAAGTCTAGTCCTCGTCCGTGCTAGTCCAGACAGGCTGTTCCACTAAAACTTTTAACTGACTTTTTGGGACGGACTTGTACGGAGGACTACGAGACTTTACTTTGAATTTGACAATATAACATGAAAGAAGAATATTAATAATTAAGAAATGGCTTAAAGGTCTAAATACTAAACCAAAAACCAGTGAAGTGAAAAGAAAGCTTATATCGTATCTTTTTAGATTGTCTTAAATCGTCCGTGAAAAGTTTTAGTGGAACGGCCACCAATTAAAACCTGACCGATTTTTTACAGACAAGAACTAACTTTACTGTGAGTGAATAATGATATTTATTTTATCAAACTACAACAATCCAAAAAATGAATTAACATCCTGGCTATAACATAAAATAAATATATTTAAGTGAAATAGTAAAGAAATGGTTTAAAAGTCTAGATACCAAGTCAAAAACCTTTAAAAAAAATGTTTTAATTATACATCATTTAATTAGATTTAATTTATGCAACAGATTTTATGCAAGGATTTGAAAACGAATATCACTTAAATGTGATGAAAAATTGACGATAACAACAAACTGGATTTGACTCTAAATAATTTATAAATTAACGAAAGAAAATTATTTACCAAACTAAACGGAAGAAATGAATACGTAAGACTAGGCAGTATGGTCAATAGACTTTAGCCAGCTCTGAAGGAGCGAACAAAAAAAATGCAATTTGAATGCTGCATTATTACATACTCTTTGATTACATACTCTTTGGCTACATATCAGCAATCTGTGATTTGATTTGATTGAATTGAATTTTTTGATTTCATTACGTTCTTTATCATATGAACATTAAATTTGTTGGTGAAGATTATTGTAGATTTAAAAAATGGATGTTGGCGAACTGCTTTCTTTTAAGGTAAGGAATCGTATTGTGTACCCATTCGATTTATTGTATGTTTACAGGTCTTACCGCTTACTAACACCGATATAACCAAATACATTTAATATTTCCATTCTATCTTTATTTTACTACCTACTTGATATTTCTTGGTATTGACAAAATGTTGGTTTTGTACAGCCTGTGCCAACTCCCAAAAGACCTAATGATGATGACAGTGGTGACTCTGACGAAGAGTCTGCTAGATCTTCAAAACTACGGCGTTTAACTAAGGCTAAACCTGATCATCATGTAATGCAGCAGATTTCTAAAAAATTACCGAAGGAACCCATGATTACTGATAAGGAGAGAGAAGATATTCTCAGATTTGTTGAAACTGAAGTCACCCAGGTTTGTTTTCTGTGTGCTATGTTGCATCTCACTAAAAGTCTTACCTCTGTGTTATAGTTCAACATGAGCTGTAAGATTCTATAATTTTACCCATTCATACTCATATGTACACAAAAGAACATTTGTTATAATACTAATACATTTTCAGGGTGAAATTCTTGATGAAACTGCAGTTAAAAAACTAGTACTAAACTTTGAAAAGAAGGCACTGAAAAATAGAGAGATGAGAATAAAATTTCCAGATCAGCCTGAGAAGTTTATGGACAGTGAAATTGATCTACATGAGGCATTGCAGGTATTATTATGTGATGTATTTCAGTTTTAGTGAGTTGTGGGTAGAGCCAGTTGCCTTTAAGGCATTGTAAAAGGTAGACTACACATTGGCAATCCCTATTTATATCTAAACCATTACTCCATATTGAATCAAATATATATGTCTAATATTAGGTTCTATGTAGCTTTCTTTCTTTAGGGTGATGATAGCTCCGTAGTAAGTGACGTCGAATACCGCGCGAAGGTTGTGGGTTCGAATCCTACAATGAGCTTGAGCTTTCGGTGAAGGAAAACATGGTGAGGAGACCATAGCACGGTGGTAGGGTACTTTGTAGTACCTGACTGGCTGGCTACCACCCTCAAGTTGAAAATATGTCGCCAAAACACCTATCGGTGTGTTCCGACAGCTGCACTTGAGAGCCAGTTCCCATCTAGGCTTTGTGTGCTTACCATCTTCGGCCACATCATAACTTACCATGGTGAGATTGTGGACAAACACAAGCCTATCCAGAATAAAAAAAAAATGCATTAATCATGTTGTTGCAGGAACTTAGTGCAGTGGCAACAGTTCCTGATCAATATGCATTGCTTGTGGAATTAAAATGTATAAACTCTCTACTGGAGTTGTTGTCTCATGACAATACTGACATTTCTACTAAAGTTGTTAATCTCTTACAGGTTTGTACCAAATACTTTATTTATTCTAGTTATTTGGAAATGAAATATTTTATTTCTGACAATGATAGCCCAGTGATAGTTATGTTAAATGTAATTGTAAAGGTCTTGAGTTTGAATCCTAGAATGTGGTTCAGTGAGGGAAAACATACAGGCCGTAAGCTTGTTTGCCACCAAGTGGTATAAAAAAAGACTTGAGAGGATACCATGGCATGGTGCTGACCTTGTAGTACCCATGTGCCTGGCTACTATCCTCTATATGAAAATAATTCTCATTCAATGTTTAATGGCCCCTGGTGCCACCTGAATCTCCATTACTGAAGACATGAGAGAAAATTAATGTAGATTATGTATGTCCTTTTGAAATTATTCTAATAAATATGGTATAGAAATACAGTTAACACACTAATATTACAGTTCATAACATATAATTCAGGAATTCACAGATGTAGATATACTCCATGAGAGTGAGGAAGGTGCTGAGGAGTTGATTACTGCATTAGCAGAAGCTGAGGCAGCTGCATTGTTGCTACACAACCTCGCACGTCTCGATGAACAGGTACCAGATGAGAGAGACGCTGTGCATAATACTTTAGGTAAGAGCTTGTAGCTTGATATTTAACAGATTTTTATGTATCAAATTTGAATGTTAACAGTATTATCAATACAATTATTACAAAATAGATATGTTACTAAAGACCTCTATTATACATTATAATCTTTTGCAGGTATTATTGAAAATATCACTGAATTTAGACCTGAAATGTGTCCAGAGGTTGCAAAACAAGGATTTATGCAATGGTTATTAAAAAGACTGAAGGTACACAATTAATCTTTATACATATATCTAAAGCAATAATTATTTATTTTAGCAAACTAACCATTATTACTTTTTGATTCCAGTTGAAAGTGCCTTTTGATGGCAATAAGTTATATGCAACAGAGATTTTATCCATTCTACTTCAGAATACTCCAGAGAACAGAAAGTTGCTAGGAGAGCTTGATGGTATTGATGTATTATTGCAACAACTTGCAGTATGTATTAATATGTATTTTTTTTAATTATATTTTTTTTAAGTGTAGCTTTGTAAATTATTCAGCATGTAATCTTTTTTTAACTTTGGGTGAGCTTGTGTTTGACCAGAATCTAGAAAGTAATGATGAATTGCCAAAAGTGTTAAGCATTCAAAGCCTAGATGTGAACTGGATCTCACTTACAGATGCGCAAAGACACCGGTAGGTGTTTGGCGGCAGATTTTAATGTAGAGCAAGTACTATTAATTTCTCTACCACTGTGCTATATTTTCCTCATGTTTGATGTCCTTCCAAAAGCTTGAACTTTTTATAGGATTGAACCCACAATCTTTACCACAACAATCGACGTCACTACCAGTTACCACTGAGGTGTCATCGCCGTAAATCTATATTTTTTTTATTATTTTCTAAATAAAGCATCCAACATCCATATTAGCAGAATGGAATTTCTTAATGATTATTGATCTCTTCTCGTTTTTGCATAAATAATTCTGTTCAAATAATATCTAGAGTACATTATAACACAGTTTTACAAACGGCACGACCCAAGTGGCGCCGAAGAGCAAGAGGCGATGGAGAACATGTTCGACTCCCTGTGCTGCGCCCTCATGGAACCTTATAACCGTGATCGATTCCTGCGCGGTGAAGGACTGCAACTCATGAACCTTATGCTCAGGTATTTCATAATAATAGCTGCACGAACAACAAAACAATATAGCGATAACTGATGAGATTGCAATTTTTGTATAAACAAAATTCAACTGTTATTTACGTAATAGTGGTTGTAAGATGTTTGATTTAATTTTAATTGTGTTTCTGATAAGCTTCTGATGTTAAATAAAATGTACCAAATCGTAGTTGACAAGATCTCATATTTTATAATAATCTAAACAACAACTTATAAATTTATCATAATTTCAGGGAAAAGAAAATGTCACGCAATGGATCATTAAAAGTGCTTGATCACGCGCTCGCGGGGCCCGATGGTCGAGATAACTGCAACAAGTTTGTTGATATCTTAGGACTAAGAACAGTTTTCCCATTGTTCATGAAAACACCCAAAAGAAAGAGGCTGTTAACAGTCGATCAACATGAAGGTATCTGATATCGGACCATTTCTTGTTTATACATACTAATTACATATTGTTATTATAATTGAACGCCTTTTTTCAGAACATGTTGTATCCATTATTTCATCAATGCTGCGCAATTGCCAAGGTAGTCAGAGACAGAGATTACTAGCAAAGTTCACAGAGAATGACCTCGAGAAAGTAGACAGACTTTTAGAGTTACACTTTAAATATATGGATAAAGTAGACCGCACAGAAAAAGAGATGGAGGTATCTATATTTTATTCTTATTTTAGGCTCGTACTACATAAAATCGGAATATTCCGTATAAGCCTGGTTTCAATCCGTCGCGCAAGCCATCTGATTCTGATTACCGGAAGCATCCGTATCATGCTCAAGTTTATCCGGACCCAGGCGGAGCCTGTCAATATAAAATAATTGGATGAAGTTGACCACAAAAATACCAAACAAATTCCGTTTCTGGTACTTCCGAAACGCACCAGTGATAAGGATGAACTCGGTAGTTATCCTTTGTATTTTCTTTTTTTAAAGCTTACCTTAAAACCTAAAGTTATGTTTCCATTTAAATAAATAACAATCCGGATTTAAACGGATCGCGGTTAGTCCATAGTATGCTGAACTCGGTTTTTTTCAGTCCAGGGAAATTCTGATTGCATATAGCCAGAGTCATTACGATTAAGGACATTTCTCAGTTTTATATACTCATTTTTATATTTTTTTCAGCAAGGAGAAGAATTAGATGATGATGCGCAGTATATGAAACGACTATCTGGCGGTCTTTTCACATTGCAGCTTATTGACCGTATTATTTTAGAGGTACCCATGGTTATATATATATTGCAGAACTTTATGTAGGTTCTTGTTTATAATTTAGTCACTGTGTCAATTTCAAGGTGTGTACTGCGGGCCCGTCTACAGTAAAACAACGTGTGCAACGAGTGTTGTCGCTACGCGGTGGTTCGTTAAAGATTATTCGCCATGTAATGAGAGGTAATCTTTGCAAAATATATTAATTGCTTGTACACATGTAAACAGAAACGTCTGCTAGAGCTATCCTCCGCGATTCCACTCCCAGAATTAAAAAAAATACCCAAGATATTCCGTTCTACCGCGATACCGTTAAAAGCAATAGTAGGTATAGATAGTGCCATCCACGAAGACGCGTCCCACATTTGTATCCTAATCACTTACAGTGCAAGTGTGCATCCATATGTCGATATGTAGCTCATCACAATTCAATCACAATAAGTGGTAACAAACATACGCACACAAGCTTTCGCATTTAAAATATTATTTTAACCATTTGCTTACCATATTTTTTGTTTTTAATCACAGAATATGCGGGTAACCTCGGCGACGCCGGTAGCGAGGAGTGGCGCCAACAGGAACAGCAACACATATTACAACTCGTTGATAAGTTTTAGTACCCAATAAAATATTTTCGACGCGAAACATTTGTTTTATTTGGACTTAAAAAAAAAAACAATACCGTAAACATTAAATAACTTTATTGAATGCATATTATTTTATAATTGTAATAAAAATTCACCAACAGTGAACAAAATATAATATACACAACAACTTTATACAAACAATATCGGGTGAAAACATAGTCTATTTTTTCCAAATGTAAAACTTATATAAAAATATTCTACAGGTAATTTTGTGCTTTCCATACATCAAATTACTATAGATTGCACAAACAACATTTCAATGTGATCACTGGTACAATAAGGAACATTACGGTTCTAGTAAACTAACCGATACACTGTTTCTATTTAATTACATTAAAGCATGCCATTCTAAAGCTGTGTCAAACAACACCAGTTCAAAACTTGGTATCTAAAGTTAGGATCATAGTTACTGGCATCACGTGAATTTCACAATTATTTTACGACAGCTCATTTCAATATCATTAATTACAATTTGGTTATCCTTAAATTATTTGGAGACATCACAAGTATTTCAGTTGGTAGTACAGAACCTATAAGCATGACCGCTATTATAGCTGTTCCGTTGTGTGTCAGAGTAGCTTTAGGATGGAACTAGAGCAGGAACAATGTTACTTGAGACAAATATTTAAGATAAGAAACAAACATCGAGAAAGAGTGGCACTGCTAGAGCGCTGCGGTAGCAAGCTATAGTACGTAAGATATAATAGATATAAGTTCTTGAGAAGCTAACATTTTTGTAATGGTCATCAATGACCAAATACGAAAGTATTTTTGTTTAATTTATTAATATTCTTTAAACGAAGACCCGTGTAGATATTGGAATCAATATCACATCCGTTAAATATTTCACAATTAATTCACAGCTTTAAACAAAGTCATGGAATAAAATTAATATTAAGCTATCTGCTCATACAATGTGAATTTTGCATACCATACATTTTGTGACTATTATTTGCTAGAACATACATATCAATCAATTACTCGGATATTACAATCACAACCAAACATACGGTTTATTATATATACTATAACAACCTAATATATCTTCAAGGAATTTATTAAGGTAAAACATTATTTTTCTAGAAATCACTTATAAACTTTTGAATATGCATTGGTGTAGCCATCCAAGTAACACACTATTTTATGAATTCTCTCACCATATCAAGTAATACTGATCTAAATGCTAGTAAATTATTATATAACCTATGAAATAACAAATTAAATAGAAGCTCTCAGAGGCGATTCGGATTCACAATTAATATAAATTCAAATTTTTTAAACTAACTCCTCGACAGTATCCCATGAAACTTATAACACATAAAATATTTAATTATTGAATGTTTGCGGGTTCAAGGCTGCTTTTACGTAAATCGCTCGCGGGCGGCTATTTAAGCAAACGCAAGGTAAATAACAAAAGAAAGTAACTAAGTAGTTCAACTAGTCGCACACGAGCGGTCAATTTAAAAATAGATCTATGTTAAATAATAATATAACTTTTTTCAGGTAACTATGTTATTGTATGTAGATTAGACCTAATTATAAGTTAGTGCTAGATGTATATGTAATCACGATTGTCGGCTGTATAAATAGTGTCACCCACGAAGACATGCACCACTATTTTTCCTAATCGCTTACAGTTCAACTTTACATCCCTTTACAGTGTTGTAGTGCTGTCAATATGTATAAATCGATATTTATATGCCGATATATACATATATATTAAGGCGATGATAGCTCAGTGGTAAGCGACGTCGAATACCGCGGCGAAGGTCGTGGGTTCGAATCCTACAATGAGCTTGAGCTTACGGTGAAGGAAAACATCGTGAGGAAATCATAGCACGGTGGTAGGGTACTTTGTAGTACCCGACTGGCTGGCTACCACCCTCAAGTTGAAAATCTGTCGCCAAACACCTGTCGGTGTGTTCCGACAGCTGCACTTGAGAGCCAGTTCCCATCTAGGCTTTGTGTGCTTACTATCTTCGGCCACATCATCACTGAGATAGTGGTATTTTGGTCGAACACAAGCCTATCGAGAATAAAAAAATATATATATATGCAGGACTACAACGGGGGTAGAGGGATGTACACTTGCACTGTAAGGGATTAGGAAAAAGAGTGGGGCGCGTCTTCGTGGATGGCACTATCTACAGTGAGGGTTGAATCCAAGGTCACGTTGAACCATACGAGAGGGCCCATCAACTTTGTCGACATCAAATCATCAACATAACATCAAATGTAAATAAAATAAACATATAACAGCTGCTAAAGAAAATCTTGATCAAATAAAACTTTACAAGGAGGATGATCTATGAATAGTATGTCTAATACCGGTCGGTAGGTTACTTTGACTGAGAAGAGCCGATAGGAATCTTAGGCTACATCTCCCGTCCCATATAACTTCTTTTAAAAAGTAAAAAAAATATCGTCAGAATTATTGTTGACCTTTAAATGTTTCGGAGGACCGTATTTTGGAAAACATACGCAAGTATATTTAACAAGTTTAAAATATATCCATGTGAAGAGAATGTCCCAGGATATTTATATGCGCAATCTTGAATATTATGATCTTAATAATATCGTAATTAAAACATAGAACAAATTCTACTGTGTGTTTGAACAATTACGCTTTTAACTAAGTACCTAGTTACTTTTTGGGGTTTCGATTTCAAACAAAACAATGAACCCTTATAGTTTCGTCATGTCCGACCGTGCGTCTGTATGTCACCACTCATTTACTTGTAAACTATAAAGCAGCACGTCGCTTTTGACAGATATACATATTTATAAGCACTACACAGTTTTGCTAGATAGCTATTATCTAGCCTCATATTAAAAAAACAACTAAAACGATTCGTTATGGTCTGGTCCGTTTGAGGGCTACGAAGTCAAAGACATAGATCGCGACAAATATAACACTACTAGATTTTTCGATTACGCGGGATAAAAAAAAAGGAGCGGTCTGTACTCAGTTATCCATGATTGTGTATGCTACATAGCGTTTAGTGATATAAATAGATATTTGATGATGATTTGATGAATGGACCCGCCTCCTTGGATTCAATTTCATAAGTATTGTCTTTGAATTTAGTAACTATTGTATTATCATATTGGAAACAAACTATAACAAAACATAATATAATGCTGTCTGGTAAAATAAAGACTAACTGTAAATGTGCAATAAAATGCAGAGCATTATCACGGTTCTATTTATCAATTTTGTAAACACATCACGCACGGTTGGTAACCAACTTAAAAGTAAACCTGTATATTTCTAAAAGGCGGCAGATTGATACAAGTTAAAAGTAACATTGCTAACGGAACGGACAAAATGCATGGGCGATAGTTTCCGCTTCTTCGCCACTGCAGTCTTGTGTGGAATCGAACGTGCGAGTATAGTCTATAAAAACCATTTACATCAACAGAGCTATGTTGCACTATTACCCTTACTAATCTTAGTTAATTTTCAGTTAAATTCTCTAAGTTACTAATAGAACGCTATTTTTTAATCATCATGGTTTTTAAATGTCTGAAATATTGTCGACCGCCTTCCCGTCATTATTTATGTGACCATTTAAACACTAATTTCAAAATCATTTTATTTATATCTCGTCAATAAATATACAACGTAAGGCAACGTAATACCCTAAATATATAGGAGATAACAAGTACAGTCTAATGTAGAGACATAAGATTTGCATTTAGGTGAGTGAGCACCAATAGTGTAGTGGGAATGTGTCACAAAGAGGCAAAGCTCACGTTTCGCAGCTAAGACTGTATTGAGGCAGAATCTAGTGCACCTGTAGCATGGAAGGCACTACAATGGTGTGAATCGTGTGTACCAATGTGGCAGTTAGGGGCAATCCTTACCCATCATTTTGGTGAATGCTTTGGGAATGTCTTCATTAGTCTTGGATACAGTGCTGGTCCCGAGCAGGGTGGGCGCTGCAATCGTGCCCGTTTGGATACCGTGGGCCGTTTTGAGCAAATCGTAATTTATCTTCTCTGTGACCACCGAATTTTTGCTGTAAATTAATTATTACAATATTATTTAGTGCTACAGTAAACGGTTATTTTAAATAATCTAGGGCGATGATAGCTCAGTGGTAGTGACGTCTGATACCATGGCGAAAGTCGTGGGTTCGAATCCTACAAAGAGCTTGAGCTTTCAGTGAAGGAAAACATCGTAAGGAAACATAACACAGTGGTAGGATAGGTACTATGTAGTACCCGATTGGCTGGCTACCACCCTAAGTTGAAAACCTATCACCAAGCACCTATCGGTGTGTTCCGACAGCTGCACTTGAGACCCAGTTCCCATGTAGGCTGCTTACCATGGTGAGTTTGCGGTCAAACACAAGCTTATCCAAAAATTAAAATCATCTTACTTGTACTGCGGATGTGTAGTGACGAAGGTCCTCATCCACGTGGCCATAGTAGATATTTCACCTGAAGCTCTTCGCTGGATAAGCTTGAGGTACTGTTGGACCGAACAGTGTGTGTCCGCGTCCACATCCATACCCGACAGATACGACTCGATCAATGGTATCAGCCCGGGGAATATGCCTTCCTATATAATTGATACTAATTTATCAACAATGTATAAATTAAACACTTGATGCAACATTGTTTACAGGCCATGTTAAAAGATAGCTACTCTTTATCTTTGGATTATTTAGATACTCCATATTTTTAGGGGCAATTTATTTTCTAAAAAAAATTAACTACCCTCGGGAATACAGGAGGATCGTAAAGATTCATGCAAATATTGGATAGTAGGTCTGGTCATATATTGCTTTCAAAAGACCGACCTAATTTCGTATCCATCCATTGTAACCGTCGACAGACAGTGAGTGCTCTCTCCGTGAGACCTGGGTAAGATTGGTGTACACCACAAATGTTACTAGTTACCGTTTAGTCGATCAGCGGTGGCGACCGGTGCTGGAGCATCGAAGCTCTCATGAATATGTTATTAGTTGGACATTTTGCCACCGCATATCGGCTATGTTTATTACAATGATAATTTTTTAATGAGCAGATCCTACGCCGGCGAAGTTGAGGGTCTTGTGAATGATAACCTCAGTCTCGTCATGATCATTTTCGGTACGGTAAAGAGTTTGATTTTTCAAGGACTGGGTATTTGTTTTTATACCTTTCCATTGACAATTTGGTCGATGGTCATCTCTGTGTAAAGCTCGGAGGCGTCACTAGTCTGCGGGGCCACCCCGCGCGGTGCTCCCACGTCACGACGCCACCAGAACTTCTCGCTCAAGCACGCGCCGCGCCGCTGAGCGCGTTGCATGTTCTCGTCTACCTATGTTAAAGTACTTATATCATTTATTATGTATTTTATATTTATATAGTACCATCATATAACAAACAAGTTACTTTAGTACAAAAGATATGACGGGTCGATTGGCGTTGTTGGTAAGACCACTACCTATTATTACACCAGATATCCCAACATAAGTATGTATTTTAAAATAAATAGGTACTCTACTATGATTTTAATGTATCTACAAAAGTCAAGAGACTTGACCCATATTTTATTGTTAACACAATCTACTCCGAATAATATCAAGAACCTTATCATTTTAACCAAAAGTTATTTTCATATTAATATTAGTCATAAATTGGTGCTATAATTTTTTTATCTGACTATCAGTAACAAATATGTACGTACTCTTCAAGCATACTACATTGGCATAATATAAGGACACTTACTTTGCTAATAGGCATGACGAAGTTGAGATGGTAGGACAATATGACTCGTGTGAGTAGTACGACGAAGCATACGTAAGCAGCGTTCTCGAAGTCAGTGAGTTGCGCCTCGCAGGGACGGAACTCTACTCTCCACCCAATCGACGAGTTGGGGGGAGGCGGCTTGAACCGCATCGTTTGCCAGTTTGTTGACTGTATGTTCTATACGTAAAACATATTTTATTAATTTCTAGACAATAATCAAACATCCAATACTTTCAAAACTATATATACAGGTTGTTCGGTAAGTGGTACGAGTACGACAAACTTAAGGTTATATGGTGGGTGGGTCACCTACCAAATATACAAAAATGACCTCATTAAAAATGTCACCATTTTCGAAATATTTCGATATTTCAGATTTTTTATATACCTATTGATTATTGAATTTCTGATTTTAAATATCTCGAAAATTGTGAAACTTTTACCAAGGTAATTTTTATATATTAAGTAGGTGATCCACCCACCTATCTCCCCTTAAGTTTATCGTACTATTTACCGGACATACTGTATAATCATATTATATTTTAGTAGCTGCTATAAGTAACTGAATTTGTGGCGCTCTGTAATTATTTTATACACAAAATAACTTTATGGCGATGATAGCTTAGTCAGTAGTGTAAAACATACTTTGCAATACTCATCTTGCTGGCTAACACCCTCAAGTAGTAAATCTATCGCCAAGCATCTACTGGTATGTAAAACATTTGTACTTGAAAGCCAGTTAACCATAGAGGCACTGTAAAGGTCGGCAACAATTTCTATTGATAACAATCACATTAGGGAGATTTATCAATACGGTAGTCCCCTAAATTTCAACACTTATTGCACCACTTATTGCACCAGCCAATATTTGACTGGTGCAATAAGTGATCGTAAGGCAAGTACAATATGGTCTACTTTGCAACACACCTCAAAATGATCGGTATCATTCTCATCGTCCTGGTGCACTCTCTCCGAGAACAGCGACACACTGTCTCTGATGAAGAGATGCGCGACGTGCAGCGCGAGCGGGTGGTCGATGCCGCCCTCGCGCAGCCGCTGGTATATCGCCTTGTCGTGCACTATTGGAATGTCGTTGTATCTGAACAAAACGTTACATATTAAATTAAATTGATGCAGGAATATTAAACAGGAAAAATATAGGCCAATTGCTAAGGTTGGCGACTCGCTCGAGACACCTCTGGTTCTGCATGTTTCCATAGGCTACGGTAACCGCTTAACATCAAGGCCGTAAGCTTGTTTACCAACAGCGAGTGGTATAATATATTTTTTTTAATATCGTGAAGAACCTATAGCATAGTAGTAGGGTACTTTGTAGTAGGGTACTCAACTAGCTAGCTACCACCTTCAAGTTGAAAATCTGGCACCAAGCACCTATCGCTGTTTTCCAGTTGCATTTGGGAGCCATTTGCCCTGAAGGCATTGTAAAAGATCGAAAACATTGGCAATCCTTCTGGTATTGTAAATGTCTATTGGCGGCGGTAGTCACTTGCCATCAGGTGACCCGTTGCCTGCCAGCATGTCAGACTTGTAACAACAGTTTTCCTTTCATTTGTATTGTTGATATGTTTTCGCTTCAGATAACTTTACAACTATACATGGATGTCAGAATAGCAATAATTAGTTGGCGTAAGATAAACTCTGGATTTACTTCTCATGTTCAGGCGAGAGGTATGAATCAATGGAGTCATAGCGCGACTTTTGTATGTGGAACTTGTTGTTCTTGAGTGGTTCCAAGCCGCGTTCTTCGCGAGTGCGGCAGTCTACAGACGCTGATATCACGTTCCAGCGACAGTCTACGTCGGTGAGGAAGCCGCGGTAAACTGGCGATGCGGCTGAGAGGGCCAACTGCATGGGATATTATTATATATTACACCCTTGAACTGATGCTTTACTCAATCTATAGAATGAGGGCTGTTTGTAAAGTTGAGATTTTATTATGATTTAGTAGTAGTGTAGTAGTAGTTGACTCCAGCCAGTGTGATAAGAAAAAGCACCAATACATGCCCAAAAATGTATTCCCCTCAATTAAATTGTTTTTCTCACTATAACTGAGTACTAAAAATATTATTTTTCATACAAATTTTGGCACTTGCGTTTCCGTCCAAAAAAACTAGTAGCTTTTTCTTTTCAAATAGGTAAATATAATTTTAAGCGCTAAAAAGGTGAGTTTCAATTGTATGAAAATCAATATTTTTTGTCAAATGTATTAACACTAAAACACGAAAGCAGACAAAATAGCGGATCGCGGTAGAAACGACAGGGCGGAAAGACCAGATATTATTACATTGCAATTGTAAAATGTTTAAAAAATAATCACATCATAAAAATATATAAAACACATAATCTTACTGACTTTGTGCCAAATTATCTCTAAAACCTGTGGTAGCTTGAGTTTTGATTATGATCTGAATAGATGGCCTTTGAACTTACTTTTTTTAAGTTAAATTCAATAATAATACATATTATACTGTGTCAATAAATCGAAAATTACCATGATGGGACACAAGGGTGCTAACTGATCGTAAAGTGTGCGCGCCTCAATGATGCAGCACGCTTGGAAAGTGAGCTGAAGGCAGCAGCACCCCATGCCGAAGCCCATCGCGTCCATATACACGCACTCGGGGTCCGCCGCACCCGGTTCCAACTCCTTAGCGTTATCTACCGGGATCTTTGTGTTTACATCCCGGAAAACTAATTTAACAGAAAAGAATATGATTTAACTCTGACACTTAGCATAACAAAAATATGTGTCGGTATTGTATATTTATGATGACGCTTCACTATTGTGTTTCCCTACTTCATTATGATATAAGGTATTTCACTGTGGCTTCCCCATTTCCAAGTTACTATAAATCAAAGCACATTAATTTTCCTCATTTGATTCAAGTTATGTTCCATGTGTATAAGGTATGTTTTGTTCATGCTTATTTGTCACCATAGGTAGATAAATTGTAAAGAATAGCACTTTGTAATTTAAATACAATTAAATTAATTTTTACCTGGCAGATTAATCGCGACCTTTTCTCCTCTTCTGAGTCGTATATTTGAACTAAGTGTCTTGAAACGAGGGTGACCAGGGAAAATTGCTTCATCAGGGAAATACTGAGACTTAGTCACACCATCGTTAGGAGTCGGTGGGAATGGTGGACTTGTAAAATTAGGACATCCCAATCTGCAAATGAATGTTTTAACAAAGTTTGTAAAAAAATATGTATATGCAAAATGAAAATTAAAAAATTAGATAAAAAAAAACCTTGGAAAATTTGTGATGCTCATAATAACTTCACCATCTTTCAACAAAGTACTGGCTTCAGCTCTGCGATATTGCATGTTGGCCTCCACAATATTAAAATGTGCTAAAAGTCCCCCATAAGGCTTCCCTGGTGTGCCTTCTACCATGTAGGCACCATACTCCGGCCGCCACAAGGACTTCACATCTGTGAACAATATCATTTAATTATATTTTTATAATTTGAATTGAAGAATACAACATATTAAAATGGACATGAAAAAATTATTGCATTTATGGTGTGTGATTTTATTTTGTGTTAGGCAAGAAATACTATTAGGTATTCATAATTTTTACCAACATAATTGAACAGGATTTAATAGTACTAATTCAAATAATATAAATATTCCTCAACAAAATATTATACAAGTCACACATAATGAATGTACAACATAAGTACCTTGGTTTCTGAATGCAATATTAAATAAGAATCAATGTTGTTCATTCATACTACAATAAGATTACATTCACAATGCATTCATAACTCAATAGTTATGTATGCATTAGCAATAAGTGTGACAATAAATTAACATTACATGAAATGACATTACTATTAATTATTATACAAATTATAGAAGCATAAAATGTTGTAAAATAGTCATATTCTATTTACAACAATTGCTACCATATCTAAGTAACTAGCAAGATATATGTATAAACATTATTCCAACTATACAGTTGGTAAAAAAAGGTAAATAGGTAATGGTCAGTTTATAAAAGAGGAAACATGAGACTTCCTCAATTCATTATGATAGTGCATGTTACACACTATCAACACATTCATGTTACAGTTAGATGATTAAATTATTACATATACAGCTATAATTGCAAATAATGACAATACCTTTTTATGTGACATAAAATTACCAAGAACAGATATAGCTGCTTAAAATATTATCATACAAATCAATAATGAGCAGCAAATTGCAAGCAATTTTTTTTATTATTGAATAATAAATTAGTAATTATTTTTATAGTCAAAAGTGATATTTTTTTAATTAGTACTTGTGTTTAAACCACAACCTCACCTCTTTTAGTATGGATTATTTTATGAGTAGTAAATACTACATTAAATTAACTATTTTAAGTACCTTGTTTGGATCATTACCTGAGTTATTGGTAATTGATCAGTGATATATGTGTAACTAACCTATTAAATGACAAAAAATGACATTAGAGTAGTTTTGAAATTATATATGGTGAATAAAAGTGATGACTAATATGTTTAAGTATCTAAACACTCAAACTATAATGTAGAAACTTCCTGCACTACACAATAATAAATAAAAAAATTACAAGTCATGATTATTGAATGGTTTGTATATACAGTCATAGTCTGAATGCTCAAGGTTAGGAGTTGTGCAATAATGTAATCAATACTGGTTTTACCTATATAGGTACTAAAAATGTGATGAATGATTAGTTTAAGGCTTTACTGATATTTTATGATGTATATTAAGATATATAGTACACTTGTACATGTTAAATAATATTGCTGTGCATATATTTACGTATAATATTCAATATTAATTACTGTTTGGGTCTGCAACTTCTTTTTCCTGCAACTGTGGCAGTAGCTCACCAGCTCTGAGACTAACTGTAGCACGCTGATTCTCATCATCAAATTTTACTATAATGTACTCCACCTGATGAAGGCATAAATTTTATGAATTATCACAATAGTTAATAAATGTTCATATAAAATTGATGTCTTCTCCAAAATTTCAAGACGTATTATTGAACCTCATCGCCCCACTTGAGTACGTCGCCAGTGCGGTCTCGAAGCTTGCTGTATAGGTTAATGAACTGCTCGATGCCGTGCTGCCGCACATGTTCCGCCAGGGCCTTCGTCTCCTCCCAAGACAGGGGACTTCCTTCAGTTAACAAACCCATGTCGAATACTTGAGATCTTCTCGGAACAAAACAATTTCTACACAAACTTTGAACTGATTCAATTCCACAGTAAAATCTTCTTAATTTAAAGATATGGTTCATTCACGAACAGCAACGCAATTCAGACTGAACAATAGTGATGATTTTCACAACAATATTGGATACTCTTTGAACACATAGATCAAAACATAGATGTGAAGTTTCTGTCTTATAAATACAACAAAATTAGTAGATTCGCAGAATTTTACGGAGCATTAGACTAACATAGAGTAAAGTTCTATTTTTTTAAATTTATTTAAAAGTCTTTAGTTACAAGACTATCAGCCTTAGTACTCGATTTAGACTCAGCCAGAAGTATAGTAACGTTATACATACACGGTGTCCCAAAAATAACACGCCAGAGTGACACTGGAGCTAGATTGGCTTCAGGTCTATCAGATAATATCAACATAGTAACCTTAGTAAAAGTTTTCTGGTTTTCGAGATAGACACATATACAGGTATAACACTCACAGTAAGTCAAGTCCAGTCAGATTTTACTGATATTGATGGCCTTTCCACTAAAACTTATCACGGATTATCTTAAAGTCAAAACCATTTATTCAGTTTAGGCCCTAGAAGGGCACTTATGAAGGTCGAATTACAGAAGTTACCACCGGTTCGGAAGTCAGCCTTCAACTGAGAATAACCGGCAAGAAACTCAGCAAGGTTATTTTAGCTTTTTTTTTTCAAATGTTAGATCAACACTAAACAAACCAACACTTTTAGATCCGCAGTATGTTTACGCTTGGGCTTGCCAATTTTCTCGTCACATCGCTGTCAGTGTGGCACTGCTGTCGATCAACTCGGTCAACACGGACTATCTTGCATCAAAAGGCGATGATAGCTCAGTGGTAAGTGAAGTCGAATACCGCGGCGAAGGTCGTGGGTTCGAATCCTACAATGAGCTTGAGCTTTCGGTGAAGGAAAACATCGTGAGGAAACCACAGCACGGTGGTAGGGTACATTGTAGTACCCGATTGGCTGGCTACCACCCTCAAGTTGAAAATCTGTCGCCAAAACACCTATCGGTGTGATCCGACAGCTGCACTTGAGAGCCAGTTCCCATCTAGGCTTTATGTGCTTACCATCTTCGGCCACATCATCACTTACCATGGTGAGATTGTGGTCAAACACAAGCCTATCGAGAATAAAAAAAAAAAAAATGCTTGCCTTAATGATGTCATCCGTCGGGCCCTTACCAGCGCCAACGTAACAGCTATTTTAGAACCAAATTGCTTGTTTCGTGACGATGGTAAGAGACCCGATGGAATGACACTTATACCCTGGAAGATGGGTCGGCCTTTGGTATGGGATGCCACGTGTGTTGATACCTTAGCACCGTCTCATCTTCCAGAGACAGTGAATAGGGCCGGTGGTGCAGCCATGTCAGCAGAGAGCCTCAAGCGGCGAAAATACAGTAACTTATAAATACAAGTTACATATTTGAGCCGTTTGGGGTTGAAACTCTGGGTCCGTGGGGGCCGAGTGCACACCACCTTTTCCGAGAAATGTCAAAACGACTGGTCGACGCATCTCGTGACCAGAATGCTGGCATATACCTCGCTCAACGAATCAGCATTGCCATCCAACGAGGCAATGCTGCCAGCATTCTGGGTACGTTGCCTACTGACAACGACTTTTTTAATTAGATTTATTTATCCTTTGATTGGGTTATGTTATAATAATAATTTAATATATATCCTCGGACATTTTTCACACACGGCTATCTGATCCCAAACTAAGCAGAGCTTGTAATATGGAAACCAGATGACTGATATACTACATATACTACTTTTTTTTTGTAAATACATACTTAAATAGATAATTACATCCAGACTCAGGACAAACAGACATGTTCATGCACACAAATGTTTGTCATGGATGGGAATCGAACCCACGACCTGCGGCGTGATTGGCAATGTGTGAACCAACCACGCCAACCGGTCCGTCTGGGAATCGAACCCACGACCACGACGAATAATGTTATTAAGTTAATATGAGCTTAAACTAATACAAAAATACATAAAAAATTATAACCCGCATTAGTGACCTACATAGTAAACTAAAACAAAAAATACCAAGATAATAAAAGCGTAGGTATTAAAAAAAAATGGTAATTAACAATAAAAAACAATATGTAGGCACTTGTACAGAGTGCAGCTACCTCCAGACATCTTTATCCTCAACTAGCTGTCCCGGCAGACCTTGTTCTGCCCTATTTCTCTAAAACGCGTCTTTGTTTTGTTTCGATTGACGTCAAATGTTTGACAGCTGGGTGTTTGTATGGGAAAAAGAAAAGGGCTATTTTTAGGGTTTTCCCGGCAATAATTCGAATTTTTCTCGCCGTAAAAACCATCCTTGGACATCAACAAACATTTAAAAAAAAGAATTGGCCAAATTGGTCCAGGCGTTGTTGAGTTATGCGCTTACCAACACATTTTGCGATTCATTTTTATATTATAGAAGATATATTGGGCTACCTTGTAATAAGCTTTTTCTTTCAAAACTTTCTTTATGTACGATTTGAATTTAGAATCAGTCATCTTGGTAACAGATGCTGGTAATTTATTATAAAAGCGAACACTGTTCCCAAGAAATGACTTTTTAACTCTAGCTAATCTAAAATACGGAACAACTAATTTATTTTTTTGTCTTGTATTAAAATTATGAATCTTTACATTTGATTTATACAAGTCTACATTTTTTCGTATGAACATTATATTTTCATATACATACAGTGAAGGTAAAGTCATAATGTTTATTTCCTTAAATATTTCCTTTAATGATTCACGTGGGCCCATACTGTAGATTGCACGAATGGCTCTTTTTTGTAATACAAAGATTGTTTCAATATCTGCAGCAGCTCCCCACAGTAAAACGCAATACGATAAAAGACATAAGAGTATTATCAAGTGTTATACCCAAAAGTTAGTTTAGTTTTAGTGGAATCTCGGTACATTGTAAAATTGTAAATCGAGCCCAAAATGCAAACGGTTTATTAAAACAGTTTTTTGTATATACATGCGTGCATATACAAACAGTAGTTCATTACGAATGGAACCAATATTGCCTTTGTAATGTTTCTATTGATTTTGAAGCTGTTTTCAAGATTGAAACTCCTTGAAACAAGTTACATAATAGCCCCACAGATCTGTGGTCTACTTCGTAATCGCCATAGAGAATAATACACTATATAAATCTTAGACGAATAATCCAATTGGATTATTCGTCTAAGATATAAATCACTCTGCATGTCATACTCATGTCATTGACTTTTTGGCGGGAACTTGCAGAGTGACGTAGTGTTTTCGTTTTATTTTCATTAAATTCGTGTATTTTGAGTTTTATTGAATAATTTCGGTGGTGTTTTATCCAATAATGATCAATCTAAGTGCACAAGTGAAGTGAAATGAAATGAAAGCGTGTATCGTGACTTTCCAGGTTGTCCCAAAAAGTCCGTGAATGTTTTAGTGGAACAACCGCCAATTTCACTAAAGCTTGACTGGACATGTATGGACGAGGACTGGACATTACAGTGAGTTTGAGAATGTGACTATAACATAAAAGAAGAAATTAAAACTGAAGAAAATATATGCGATTGAAAGACTTTGTATTGACTACATACTTAAACTTATGTAAAAAAAACATTGTGACAAATAGACCAAGACCATTTCAAATACTTTGACATTGGCAGAAATATCCTAAAAGGATGATTGCCAGCAACAAAAAAAAAATACTCATGTCATAGATAATACACTATATACTTACTGTATGTGTTGTCAGTTTTTATCTCGGAACAATAACTAACATTGTTACGAGGTTTTTATCCTCTTTGTGTGTTGTGTCGTTGTGTATGTGTTTGTTTAGGGCAAAGAGTATATAATCACTACGTTTTAGTTTAGGGCTCGATTTTTTAATTTTACAATGTACCGAGATTAGATTTAATTGATTTATTAATAATGTAAATAAAATTTCTGAATATCAGTTAAAGTAATATTCATCGATTAATCATGGTACCAGTTGCGATAGAAGGATGCACACAGGGCGCCGAGGGCGGTGGAGCCCGAGGTGGCTCTATTTCACTAGCTCTTTTGATAGATTTCATCGTCCAGAGAACATACGATGAACTCACAGTCTTGGCAGAATTGTATGTAATTTTTTGGGGAAAATTAAAAATATTTAAAATATTGTTTTTAATCTTGACATGACTCGTATTTTATTGTTATAGATTGCCTCGCAAGACAGACATGGAGCGTAAAATTGAAATCTACAAATTCAGTGCTCGCACAAGGCAACTATTTGTGCGGCTCTTAGCCCTAGTAAAATGGGCGAGCAGTGCTACCAAAGTAGACCGTTCAGCACATATCATGGCATTTTTAGATAAACAGGCACAAATTTTTGTTGAAACTGCTGATGTATTGGCAAGGGTTGCCCGTGAAACATTGGTACATGCCAGGTGTGTTCCTCTATAGACAGGAGAATAATTTATTGTTATTTAAATATTAATGACTAGACTTGCAATTCCTGGAATTCAATTCTTTTTATGTTATATTTATGTAATATTTTCATGGTAATCTTATTTGAATGTTAACTATTCGAATCACAGATCGACAGACATCTGAAAACTACAGAATATAAAAAATATAATTCCAGGGATCGCGACTCAAGTTGTTAATGCATTACAAGTTTTTCAGAGTATTGCCAAAAAAAATGCACCCTTTAATTTTGTCCTGCTAGTCAGTCTTTCAATCTGTATGTTATAGCCATTTTACTTGGAAGCACTACATTAATTACATTTGGAAGGTAAGTCAAGATAGCCTAGAAAGTGAAATACTGAGAGAGATTTGTGATGCGAGTTTAGTTTGAAGATTACTGGTAAAATCTTAGAATGTATATTTAGTTATCTACCCTAAGCAATAGTAACATTCCAATCCCTTTCCTTTAAAATTTTCATACAAACTGTATGTCCACCTTTTACAGGAAATTCTTTCTTGGCAAATTCCTTGTATCTATAAGAAATGTACCTGCAGGTTTTACCTCTGTATAGCCCATACAGTGGCACAACCTGCATAGGTTGCAGACTGTACCAAAAACTTTTTGTGAGACCTGTCACAATAATGTAAAAGTAACAAAAAGTTACAAACCAGGTGCATGCAACAGATTTTAGAATTTTACATCCACAGTAAAATCGTGGTGTCCTCCTCTGCCACGTAATGTGTGTAGCTTGCGCCTTCGTATACATAACTAGTATGAAGTTCCTGAGACATTGTGAATCATAGTATTAGGCTTTTAAAAAGTAGATTGTTTTCTTTCTGTTTTTATTAGATTACCCACATTCCACATGGCAGCAGCCGTTGAAGTGCTAACCCTGGGCACGTACAGTCGACTGCCCGCTGTAGTTCGTGAGCGGCTGGTTCCACCGCCGGGGTTGACACCTGCAGAGCGACGCACAACTCTACGTGCACTTGCACATGTTGTTAGGCAACGGCTTACAACTGCTTCGTTACCTTGTGATGTTAGGAATTTGAAGGTATTTTAGATGTTATTAAAATAAATAATAATATGGCTAGACTATGACTGAAAATAATGTTGGGCAAAAATGATAATAAGAATGTACTTTTGTGATCATTTTTACTATTATATCACATTATCATTATTATATCAAATGTTTCCTCTATGATAAATATTGATTTTCAAACAAATATCCAACAAACCCAAATTTGTATGATTTATAAAGATGAATAATTTTATAACCAGGTGGAGAATGGTCGAGCTACATTCACAGTTGGTCAAGAGTTCAGTGTATCACTTACAGTGATGGGTGATGCCCCTAATCTTCCCTGGCGTTTGCTAGATATTGCAATACTTATACAAGATAACGAAACTGGAGGTAAATATATTCATAAAGACATAAGTGTAAATAGACATAGCATAAGTTAACCGCTAAAAAGTTTCATTTGCAACTCACATTAAATCATCTTCTTTTTAATTGTTTCTTTATTGAAGCCCTCATAAAATAATACGCTGCATGCAAGGTATGCGTGTGCAAGTGACCGTGAGAGATAAAGGTTGTGAATACAAAAAGTTTACATAATGACATTTTTTTTTTCAGAGGGTAAAGCCCTAGTGCATACTTCACAATTAGCATGGCTTCGCGGCGTAGCGCAAGCAAGGTTAGCGGCCGCTGGTCTCAGTGGCGCCCTCGCGGCATTGCGATACTTCTGTCGTTCTTTATCATTGGAACTTCTTTACACACAAACACTAAGATTATGTCGGGATCGGTTGTCGAAGCATCTACAAGTAGACAGATATATTCCTGGACAAAAATTGCAAGTTTCGTACTGGAGGTAAGATTTATTTATTATTTGCTAGCCTACACTCGCATTTTCAAAATGTAAGTCTATTATAGCATTCAGGGATAATAGATCTTAACATTAGTGAAAGAAATTTCAAAATACTTCATCTAAAATTAGGAACTTCTATCTCTTTATAATATTAGTATTGATTTATTTAATATAATATAACCATAACTGTTTTTCGCAATGATTTGCTTTGTTTGTGAATTAAATGGTTTTTACACAATTTCTTTAAAAATATTGTTCTCTAATTCAAGATGCACAAAGAAACATTGTTCCAATATGATCAATCATTTTATGAATATCATATTACGATACAAAGATCAGTCCGAATGGCTTCACAAAATTGCAATCCTCTAAGAAACAGGGGTGGGAGATAAGATTTGTAATTACAATTTTAATATAATAGAGAGATTGAGATATATATATTTATTAATTGTAGGGAGCTAGGGTGCGAACTCGGCTACCGGCTGATAATCGTTGCGGAAGGCGAGTCCCTGTGCGTATGGCACGTGCCGGCGCTGGCGGGCGGCGAGCGCGTGGCGGCCGCGCTCACGCCGCACGCGCCCTCCATGGAGCGGCTGCTCGCGCACACCGTGCACGTGCGCTCGCGGCAACGACTTAATGACCTCAAAGTGCTGCTCAATGACCTGGGGGTGAGTGATATTATTCATGCAACCCTCGCGATCTATGTATTACCACCAACCTTATATACAGCGCCATCTTGACGCAGAAATACTATACAATTATCATACTAAGTTAAAACTAGTTTCGAAAGCACCGTAGCGACGACGAATAAATGAGCCGTAGACAGCGCTAGAGCTACGAAGCCCTTTATAAAATTAATTCTACACGACATAACGCTTTTTCTCTTACGTGACGATTTCTGCCAGTTCACTCTACTGTAGCCGCGTAAAAGAACTTCGATCTAAAAATACCTGTATTATTTTTCTTCGGTGCTGGATATTTCCCTATAAGACAGTTCTGCGGTTTTGCCAATGTTAACTTAGATTATTCTTCCTCTTCCGCAAGGTGGAATGCAGCGTCGGTGGGTGGCCATGCGTTCTGGCATGTTCGGTAGTACACCCGTGTTTGCGTGCTGAGCAACTGCTAGTGTCGGTGGGTGCACACGGCGGCAGACTGCGGTCGCGCGTGCCCGCCTACCCCGCCACGCCACGGATGCCAGACCTCGCCAACGCGCTCGCCACTACCAACCTCACCATGATAAAGGCTCTACTCACACAATTGAGGTTAGTCAACGACACTTGCTCGTGAGGCTAGGTTATACATACTCGGTGGTGTGGTAAAACTTTAAATTGGAGTCAGTTTATAACGTTTGGTTTAAGTTCAAGGCGATGATAGCTCAATAGTAGTGACGTTGGTTACCGCGGCGAAGGTCATGGTTTCGACATCCTACAATAAGCTTAAGCTTTCGGTGAAGGAAAACGTCGTGAGAAAACCATAGTACGGTGTTAGGGTACTTTGTAGTACTCCACTGGCTGGCTACCACCCTCAAGTTGAAGATCTGTTGGTATGTGCCGACAGTTGCACTTGAGAGCCAGTTACCTTTAAGCCATTGTTATAAGGTGTATTGGCAATCTCACTGGCATTGCTAATGTCTTTAGGTGACGGTATTCACTTACCATCAGGTGACCCATCTGCCTGGTTGTAGAATAATAAAAAAAAACTATATACTTAATGCGAAGGATAAAATATGTTGGTGTGCAGGTTTTGGCTGGTGGCGCGCCGCTGCGAGAAGACCCTGCAGCATCTGCCGGCGAGCGTGTGCGAACACCTGCCCTTCCTGCACGGGCCCGACCACCCGCTCAGTAAACTGTCGCCGGACCGATTGTACGTCACCCTGCATCGCCACACCGACCATATATTAGTGAGTCCTTTATTGTTACCTTCTTCACACACTATTTTTGTATAATCAATTATTTTTCTAAAATGAGAATATTTAAGTATAATTCTGAGATTTCCGTTTTGACTTTTATAGTTTTAAACTAAAATTTTGTATCATTCTAGAAGAAAAATGCCATCAAAAACATTAATTAAAAAAATTTACTTTACCACACTCCTAAAATGAAGAGAAATAAGTGAATCTAGATGTAACTTTTCCTTTAAAGATCACGTACGTAATAGAGAAGCTTACCTAAATAACATGTGTTTGTAAACTCAAATTCAAAATATCTTCATTAAATGAACTCATTCCAAGTCTTTTCATGTATTTATGCAAAATCTAAACTCTAACGCACGGTTCTGAAGGTTGCTTTTGCTGAGAATAACAATAAACTCAGCAATTACTCTTTTAAAAATAAAACAACCTAGACCTATTACATTTAATAATTATTTATCTAGTCTCACTGATAATATTTGCGTGACATGTCGGCAAAAAAATAGACTAAATAAATACCTAGAATTTGTTATGATTGATTTAGTAAACAACAAAGTCAAGCAGACATGTACTCGTATTCCTATAATATGTATTTGATGTGATATATAATACGTAGATAGTGGAGATGAAGGAGGTAGCGGCGGGCAGTACGGCGACGACAAGCAACTGCTCTAACAGCGGCAGCGCGTGCTCCGTGGCGCTATCGTTCCACTTGGCTGGCGCACGGAGATGTACTCCGGACGAATGCGAGGACGAGGTAATCATATATATTTAAAAAAAAACATATATTCGATACAATATGCATTGTACTGCGTAAATAAAACGCCCAAAGACCTTCAGTGTTTACAAATGTTTTCAGGCCTTCTCGTTTTATATTTGATTTTAAAAATAAATTGTTATTCTTTATCGTAGGGCTCTAGCAGCAACGCAGCGACGCCGGCAGCCGCGTCTCGCGCCTTCTTCAAACTGCACTCGCTCGTGGAATTAGACACTTTCACACTCACACATGGACCCTTTACACCACTCGACACGCCCGGTAAGTTATTGACGGGCCGGTTGGTAAGGTACACTACATGTCACTAAAGCAGGTCGTTGGTTCGATTCCCACTCTGACAAACATTTGTGTGCATGAACATGTCTGTTTGTCACGAGTCTGAGTATTATCTATCTATATAATAAAAACCATCCTATGTTTTTTTCCAGGATCTACCTGTATGCCAAGTTTTATAAAAATCCGTTCAGTTGTTTTTTGCGTAATCGAACAACAAACATACAAACTTTCACATTCATAACATTAGTAGGATTTACCATTCAATATATATTGCCTATTTACACAGGTATGCAGCCTGGTAAGCGCAAGATGTCAGCGGCGAACGTGCGCGCAGTCCGAGGCCGACAACCAGCTTACTTCCTACCAGAACTAGCACACGTAGTCGCCGCCGCCGATGAACGAGTGCCCTTCGTTAATCTAGCTCAAGAGGTATTCGCTCAAATAAAAAATTGTTTAGCCTTGTTTTTATTTCCCATACTAAATTAAATTGTAATACATCCTCCTAGCACTTACTACATAACACTTAAGCATCAAAAATCCATCGGTATGGGGTGTTTTCGTCGAGTATTTTCGTGTCTGCGCGATCGAACGATGATTGCCGACACGACTTTATTTTTGTGACGTACTTTACTAAAAGGAAGTCAAAATCTTCCAACTCCATTTGATGACAATGTCAATACATTTTTTTTGTGTATAGTTGGCAGCCCGTGGTGTAACCCATGGCGGAGTTCAACCCGAATGGAGTGGATCAGCGCTCGGCATGCGAGTTGTGTCTCTACCGCCGGCAGAGGGCGCACCGGCGCATGCGTCCGCGGCGCTGCGGTCACGGCTCCTTGCCGCAACTATACGACTTACTACTAAGAACCAAGCTCGAGTGTGGACTGCTGAGATAGTTTTCCACGGCTCACCTGTCCGTACTCCTAACCCTAAGGAACAAGGTAATGTAGCATTATTGCTTGAAATATTTCTCTAGGTGTCAAGTTTTTACCATCAGGGGCCTAATTGTTTGATGTGACGGACGAGATATGACCAAGGCGAAGGGGAGGTCTAAGTCATTTCCCTACTAAAAAGCCTGTAAATAAGCATCTGGATAGTCATGGTGGGTTAGCTTTTATGACGCAATATTTGTTAGGGGGTCGCTGAAATTGTGACTTAGCATGACGACGTTGAAATTCCTAGTGACGTATTTTATGGACATCTCCTAACTTAAACATTTTCATAACAATACATAATAGGAACAAAGTTAATAATTGTTTTTTTTTATTTAATTAGTCCAAACATATTTGAATATTTATTGCGGTGTCAGGTGAAAGACGCTGTGTGTATCTACAATACGAGCTGGGCACAGACGCGGGCCGCACGGCGGATGCGTTCCTCGCCGACTGGGCCGCCATTGTTCACCTGCACACACTTCTACATGACTTCATGTTGAGACCGGCTCAAGGTACGATTTTCATTTTAATCTTGGTCAATGTATTTTTGTCCAACTGTGTTTATTGATTTTGAATCTTAAATTCTAATTCTGTATTTCAGACATTGTTCATATTTAAAAAGATACGAACTATTAGAATCCAAATACATGAAACAAATTAAACGATTAGATTTTGAATGATAAATAAATTATCATGATTTTATGCCTCCAGTCGTGAACATTGTGTGGTGTTATTTCAAAGTAATACACAACTTTATACACTTTATACACTGTGAGCGCCTCGACGCCGACGTTTATAAAACTGTATATTGATAAGAAAAAGTTAGAATATTCTTCAACAGACAGCTCCTACGAGTGAGAGGGGACAATAACGTGTATGTTGGTATGATATGAGTAGAGCGCGAGACGGTCTGGCAAGGCGTCTGCATCAGATCGTACACGTACCGCTCGCTGGTGGTGGGGTTCGGTGCGGGGCAGCGCGCGACCGCCGTGCTGCAGTGGAGCGCGCCCGCGCAGCGCTACACGCTCGCCACGCCCGCGCACCAACCCGCAGCTAATGCACACCATCTACTGCATCATCACCTCGACCACTACATCAACTGGTGAGTACACCTCGTATTATGTTGCGGTACAGTACTCCTCCGACTCTAAAAGACCTTACGCACCATCCTTGCAGCCTTGGCGGGACGTACAGCAAGATGGATGGTGCGTAAAGGTCTTTAATAGAGCGTGTGTGTATGTAGCTGTCTCATGAGAGCTGTTTGTCTCACCTTAAGAAGCAACCCTATTGGAGAGCGGCAAATGTAGACACGGTTTAATTTTGTTATGTACCTCTGAAATAATTTCGATTGGGGTCTTGTGCAAAGGTTACATTGTGTATTTTCGCATTATCTTTACGGTGTTTTTTCCATTGAGATACGTATTGAGATAGCGATCGTGTTTTGTGGTAACTTCTGTAGCCCGACCTTCATAAGTGCCCTCCAAAGGAATAAATGAGGTTAGAGTTTGAAATGGTCCCTTTTTTAAATGCACATTATGGAGGCGAATCGAACTGCATTCTATCGTAAAATAAAAATCCATTTTGATAATTATAGTACATTTTTCTGGAATAACTCGCATACTATAGGAATATAACGTATACGCCTCACCACGCTACGTCAGTAATCTCTTTAACATTTACAATCTTTGGTATTGAGATTAACTATTATAATTGTTGTCACAGCCACAAAGATCTTATGTCGCTGGGCGTGATCCTACGCGAGACGTACGCGCCGCTCCTAGCCCTCAGCCGGTTGCCTACGTTGCCCCAGTTGGGGCTGCACCATGTCCGCACGCAGATGCCCACACCTACATTCACGCTACTCGCACATTCTTGGAGAAAGGTGAGCTGATATGTGGTGCCTTGTTTTAACCGCGTTATTTTCCAACTACAACACCGTTAACAACAATATGGACGTTACTTACAGATCCGCATCATATACGCGGGTGCATATTCGTTAGAAGTGGGTATCCGCGGCGGTGGCGTGGTTACCGTACGTGACGGCGCTTATTCCAAGTTTGATCGCGCTTCCGTTGTTGATGAATTCGCACCCGCTCAAGGACTAAAGGTAATTCTTATACACCAAATTTGTATATTTTTACAAGGAGCTTAATAAACATTTGCAATTTTTAAAACTGACTTTATATAATAGGTATACATAACTATAAAAGTGCAAGTCCATGTCAGACTGCAGACCGCAAACTGCAAGCGGCACTACTTTATATGAAAGCGCGGCGACATTGGAACGCTCCGAATCAATTTCATAAAGAGGCTGTAGTCAGCGGTTTGCGGTCCGTCTCGGACTTACACCTAAAATTACCATTTGTGCATAGACGTTGTACCACATTCTGTCTAATAGCATGGCACTTTTTTTATGATTCGTTGATCACCAGACATTCCTGTCGCGATACGTGGAAGACAGTATAAACGCAAGACTCCTGGCTGAAGAAGATAACCCGCCATCGCCTATGTCTCCCATGCCACCTGGTAAGAAATATTAAGTGTATACTTGTATACTTTGACATATTATGATATTTTTTATTATATTTTATTTTTCAAATTATAAATTTAAACGCGTTATTGCAGGTGGTCTTCGTTTCCCCGCTCCACTCACCCCGCCCCAGCCGCACACGCCGCACTCGGCGCCGGTCACACCGCACCCCGCCTCACCCGCACAACATCAGGTTAGTATTTCTGAACATTTACAAATTACATGAGCCATATTTTATTTGTATGCATGACTTTGCTTTGGATCAATAATAAATTCATATTATCATTCAGCTCGGGATAAATCCATACCTAACATAACGCGAAAGTATATCTGTCTGTCTGTCTGTTACCTCTTCACCCTTAAACCGCTGAACCAATTTAGATGAAATTTGATATAGAGATAGATGAAACCTTGATAAAGGACATAGGATACTTTTTATCCCGGAAAAAGATAAGATCCCTCGGGAACGCGGGTGAAACCGCGGGGTGAAAATTAGTACTAAATACATTGTAAAGTTTAGAGAACTAATTAAATTTAATTATGTAGACAGTTACGATTACCTATTGAATGCATATAAAAATACTGTCGGGGATACCTACTTGAAATTTTGCACACGAGTTCCTTCTATTAGGTAGGCGACCGGTAAGGGTTTTTTAAATTTGGGGTAAATAAAATAGGGAAATTGCACTACAAAGAGAATCTTGATTATAATAATATGTACATATAGTAGCTAGTTACGAAAAGCTGACAAATAAAAAGTACTCGAGTTGGTAAAATCGTATTATATATAACAGACCACACGATGTGGGTTGTCATCAGCACAGGCGTCTCGATAGGTACGTGCGCATACATAAATCAAATAATAAGGTTTGTGTCAGATGAGTGGTGGTTCATTCAACCTGACGTCCCCCCCTGGTGCGGCGGGTGGCGCGGGTGTCGCGGGCGGCGCGGCGGGCGGGTTGTCGGCCTCCCCCGCCTCCCCCATGGCGCCGTCCCCGCACGCGGCGCCGGCCGCCTCGCCACACCCGCCCCCCACTTCACCCTTCACCACGTGGCCCGCGTCCCCCTCGCTGCCGCGCCCCTCGCCCGGACACCATCCCTCGCCCAGACACCATGTAGAACATAAAGGTACGTACACTCACGTCTATCGTTCATCAACTAAACATAATGCTTAGAAAGTACTTTGTACAATTTTGAGTGTTTTAATAAAAATGATTGGACATAAACAAATTTTATCATAACTCAATATTGTAGACTTAAAATGGTGCTTACGTTGTGACGGATACAACTGTACTTTCTGCAGATTTGCTCAAAATAGGTTAAATTTTTACCCCCAACACCGAAATCTATAGTTAGAAAATCGGAATAAAATGTACAGTACTTGATTAAAAACTGAAGTTACAAGAAAATCTATCACGTCCAAAGTAAGTCTTATAGTTAACTTGATATTTCCTTCAACTTTCCGAAAACTTATTTTCGAAATAATTAAAACGACTATGAAACCCTATATGGTATGCATTATCCTACATGAATTCGACCGGTTCTTTATATCAAGCTGCCGATTATTTATAGTACAAACGTTTATATTATAAAAATGTATCGCTTGTCAGGACCTCAAGCCAGCTCATCAACATGCGGTCGTGGTGGCGGCAGCGGTCGGTCATGGGCGGGTGCTCCGGCGATGCCTCTATCTACTTGCAAATTGGAGACTTTATGCACACCATGTGAACCACCGCCCGACGCTCCGCCCGGTCCGCCGCTTGCACCGCTACAGCGCTTCCTCGCTTGCGTCTATATGAAGCGGACGCTGCAGCGCTTTGTGCAGCAGGAGGAATATGTATGTAGTACCTACTTGAGCAGATTACATCATGGAAACTGGAGACGCTATGACGTCGAATAAAAGCGGAAAATATTCAAATCAGATAACTGTTTCATTACTTGATACTTTTTTTATAAAAAAAAAATTGTAAAGTGCCTTTTTGTAGGTCCATCAATATTGTTTTGTTAACTTGGTGGATTTATACATTAGAGTTAGTATGTATTGTTTGTTGCGTGCAGTTGACGCTCGTGTCTGCGGAGGCGATGAGCGTCACGTTCCGGTGCGAGGGCGCGGGGCTGGCGGCGCGGGTGGCGCTGCATCCACAACACATGCAGTCACTACACCTGCAGCTCACGCCGCTGCCCGACCACAAGGACACCTGGTCCACTGATGACCTGCAGGTATGTGAGCTGCTGCGGCTGTATCACCAGCGTCACCAACTATTACACTACTGCAAGCTGCACGACGTTATTTCATTTCAAAGTCAAAGCCAATATGTTTACGGCCTATGATACCACTTATGAAGGTCAAATCTACAGAATTTATCATCGGTTCGGAAGTTAACCATTTTTCAACTGAATAGAATGGTGACTGCAGTGCTCTTCCAAATGATTATTATATGTAAATTATTGCAAATAATTGTAACCAGCACCCTAAACAGGATATCATCAAATCATTGTCACCAATACTATATACACAGACGATCAACATTTATATGGGATGGGATTAACATAAAGAGTGAACAAAATCAAATGTGAACCACATCCAATGTACACTGTACACTGTACAGGTGATGGAGAAGTTCTTCGAGCAGCGTGTGTCGATAGCGCCGTACCGCGCGACCGCGCTGCACGGGTGGGGCAGGTCGTGGGGCGCGCCGGCGGCGGCGCTGCCCTCGCTGGTGGCACTGATGCGGTGCGAGCTGTCCGGGGGCGCCGCGCCCGCCGCGCTGTGGCACCTCTCGTGGGCGCTGCGCATCCCGCCCGCCGCGCCGCCCATCGTGCCCGCCGGACAGCCCGCCGTGCTGCTCGCCAAACACAAGATACTCTTCTTTGTTAGTATAACATACACAACATACATTCCCCTCGCTTTGAACGATCAATGGAGCCCTTGAAGTAGCATGTGCCTTCGTGCTAGTTATTGCTTCGCTTATTGCGACGTCTGTCTTTCGGTATGTTCTTTGCCTTATTTATAAAATACTAGCTGTCCCCCGCCAGTACACTAAAGGGATAAAAATATCCTATGTTTTATTCCAGGATATGATCTACCTGTGTGCCACGTTTCATCAAAATCTGTTCAGCCATTTTTGCGTATTTGAGTACCAAACATTCACATTTCTAATATTAGTGGGATCAGCTAGGTATATTATTAGAATCCAAGTCATTATAGAAATTTTAAAACACCTAATCGATGCACCTCAGGTGTCTGTTCGTCTTTGGTAATTACCGATCGTAAGGATTTGTCTGATTTCTGATTGATGTGCTTATTCAAACATTTCTCATGCAGATTTGCCTAACGCGCGGCGACACGCAACTAGTATTGCCGCTAGTGTATGACATGCAGGCGAATGCGACGCAGCTCGCCGACAAACAGAACGCGCAACCTCATCTTATCGCTGTCAGCTTACATCTCAAACGGTAAGATGTGATTCAAAACACTCCTGGTCGATTTCTTCCAGTTAACTCCACCGTAAGCCGCGTAAAAGAACTTCGTTCCAATAATTGCACGGGCGGTGCAGCCAAAACACACCTGCTTGCCATAGAACGTGCACAGCGTGCTGTTCTTAAGGTCCTACTTTACCTCCCACATAGGCATCCTACATCTGATGTTTACCTTAGTTCCGGTGTACTGAGCGTAAGAAAGCTCTATATGTATCAAACCTTGAGTAGGTACCATCGTGTTACTGTTCCATACATACCGAAGAGCACTAAAAGGAAATATATCCAGTACCTACCTTGAGAAGTACGTTTGCCCGCAGACTTTATGATTACAGTGCCCCACGATTGTAGGTCAGAGACTTCAGCCTAATTGTGTTTTTTATGTGGTCAAATAAAGATTTTTATTTTTTTATTTATTTTTATAATTGCAATGGAGAATGTTAATAGGTATGCCAAATCGGTTGTTACAGTAAAGCTTGTATGTATACAAATACATTAGTTTTTGTTGTAGTCAAAAATACATATTAGTTTTGATTTTACAGGCATTTTTAAACTTACGATAAAATCGAGTCCCGCTAACTGTGACGTGACGGCATGTGACGTCAATTTGCAACGCTCCGCTATGAGCGAGTGTTGCAAGATGACGTCACACGAGTACGTCAAATCGAGTACGAGTCCGCATCGCACGTTTACTTCTATAAATAGGAAACTAATTGAAGTATCGGAGTCATTCTTTCACTTGTATTTGTTATTTTTGACAGAGAATATGGAGAGCTAATATTCAAAATTAGTTAACATTCTTCATTGTATTCCAGTTTCAACGACTTCAACCAGTCCCATGCGGAATGCACGCTATGGCCGGCGGTGCGCGACTTGCTGACTAACTTCACGTTGCCGCAGGAGGCACCGCAGGCCGCCGCGCCACCTGCCCCCTAGCTCGCGGCGTTACACTCTACTATCACGGATTGAGTTGAGTACACACGACAGCTGTTATGTGTCAATCATACTACCGGGCCACCACCCAGATGGTACGTCGGCTATCTACAACAAATCTCAATATTTAAGCTTTTATTTAATTTCATATTTGAGTTTATGGTTATGGTAGGGGAGGCAATGATGCTAAATTTGTAGTTACACGAGCGTCTTTGGGACCTACTGGAATTTGAAGATTAGGTGGAATAAAGAAAAAAAGGTTATGTGATATTTTCCCCTTCAGCGGTGGGGGGAGCGTCTACAGGATTTCAAAAATGTAAAAAAAAACTGTCATCAAGAAATACTCGAGCGCGTCAGATATTAATAGGGTAGTCGCGCCACGTCTGTCTGATAACGGAAAAATAATAATCTGCCGTTTGGCGTGGTGGGGTTGGCCGTACGAAGGGGTCGAAAATATTAAAAAAAAAGATTTACTCGAGCGCGTCAGACATTGATAAGGGATGTTAAGTGAACCCTCCAGTAGCTCCTATTTTAAAGACTGACGATTTGGACGCGACCATCAGTCAGGGCCGATTTTTGAAAATGCAAAAAAAAATCGTGACCTTGATTTACTCGAGCGCGTCAGATTTTTATACAGGCGGTTCTTCTTGATGGCCTTGTTGTACTGACCCATAATCTGACAATTATGTTGAGGGATTTCCTTAATCTGACGGTTTGAAAAAAAAAATATATAAAAAATATCGAAATCGCGAAAATGGTTCAAGATATCGAAAAAATATCTGCACAAAAGTTGTAGAGAATTTAATGTTCTACAATATTTATTAAGAATACATATACCAAAAAACCCATAGGAAACGAGATATTTGCAATAAATGATTTTTTTACCTTTGACCTTGAAAAATCAGTAGTCGCGGGCACCCTATGATAAGTAGCTTTTGAGACAAGTTTTAGGGTGTCAAAATAAAGGTTTATACAAGTTAATAGGTAACTATCTCTCATTCTGAGGTGAAACTCATAATATTCCTGGACTATACACTTAATAATGATTTTAGCTACTTCGGCTTGTGCAGATCGGCAGATTAAGATATTTCCGTGATTCGTGACTAATTTCCTTCAAAATAAAAAAAAAACTAATCGCGCTCGAGAAAATCCAGGTGACGTTTTTTTTTTGCAACTTTGCGAGTCTCCAATTTTCTTTCGTCACGCCCAAATTGTCAGATTATTGAAATGTACACTATTTTGCATGTAACTAACTTACCTTACCTTAATCTGACGCGCTCGAGTATTTCAAACCATCGATTTTTTTTTACTAATCTGACGGGCTACCCTAGACGTTCGACACTACATAGAGGGCTCAGATTTGGTGAGAGTACTTCACAAGGTGCAAGGTTGCCCCCCTTATGTTAATCTGCCGCGCTCGAGTAAATCCCGAAATCCCCTATTCGCCTCCCCTACCATTACAGCAAAATTGCTATCAGTTTTTCCTATGTAAACAATTATATTTAAATTAATTTCTTCTATAACTGTTCGTGAGATAGTTTCTAAATTATTATATTTGTACATAGCAATAGTACGTAAGCTTGAAATGTTAATTTTTATAATTTTAAACTGTAATAAACAACATAAAATGATATTGTAACAAGCTTTTTTTTTTTTTGATGGGCTGTTTGTCTTAATGTTATGAGTTGGTAATTACTTAAAATTCAATGGATAAACTATCATGTGGTTTGATTAGACGAACGTTTTTCGAATTCTTCTTACATGATTAAACAACACCAAAATTCTACATAGTTTTTTTTTTCACACACGGCTATCTGATCCCAAACTAAGCAGAGCTTGTAATATGGAAACCAGATGACTGATATACCACATATAATCCTTCTTTTTTGTAAATACATACTTAAATAGATAATTACACCCAGACTCGAGACAAATAGACATGTTCATGCACACAAATGTCTGTCCTGGATGGGAATCGAACCCACGACCTGCGGCGTGATGGTAGTGTGTTAACCAACCACGCCAAACGGCCTGTCACACTTGACATATTAAACGATAGTGAAAACTATTAAAATGGTCACGCTTTTATATTTATAGATTTCTATTAAAGGTACTTGTTTGTTTGGTGTGCGAACCAAATTATAAACAAGGTTTTTTTATAAGTCTTGAATTGTGTCATAAAAAAAACCATGATTACAAACCATTTATAATATTCTCATAATGTCCCCTTTACCTATGCATTCGCGTCTTCAGAACAGAACCTTTGCATTATCACAATGACAATATAACTATTTTGTGGATAACGTTATTATAAACTATTAGAAGCTAATCGTTGTTTTCTCTAACCATGACAGTGTTTATATTCTCTTTGGACAGGACGTCATTGTTGACACGATGGACCCATAAACAAATTGGAATTTTAATAACATTGAAATACACATAAATTATACAAAATTGTGAACTTATGTAAATTTATCAAGTTTTATTTATCATAAATATTTTCATCTAAATTACGTGTAACAATGGCGAGCTCTGGTCGAGGTCCTAAATCATTCGAAACAATCCTAACGTTAAATAACGCAGATAATGTTAGTACTTTGATATAATTAATGGTTTAATCATTATCATAATTTCCATTCTCGACCTGAAGCTGACAATCTGTCGAAATAATTCTGGAGGCTAATTTCTATCACATATCTGGCTGCAGTGGCCGGTGTGCCAACCAACATTTTGACTTCCTGTTCTTGGGCATTTATTTCTCGTTCGTTGATAAATGCTAGTGATCCAAATCCTGACTCTAAAACGAATACTTTCACACTCCACGATCCGCAATTACTCCTCTCTATTATTAATATGAATATTATTTTAATTTGAAAAAATCGCGGCGGGACAGGTGTAAACGATTGTACCTATAGCGCGGGAGGTCACCCCATGTAGGTATAAATAATTAGTAACATGCAACATTTCTGAGCCAGCAAAGTGAATGGTCGGTGATGTGGTCGACGACGGACATTCCCACCATGGGCACTGCGACTGGTGGGTCACGGCGCCGACTGGTCGGGAGGCGCAGACTACGAATTGGCTCGCTCACTCTCGGTGCTATGCTCTCTATGCATTGCCGGGTTACTGCGTCTGCGTTGACGGAGGGATTCTGTTAGTCACTCCTCCTTCACATATATATATTGTTAAGATGTTACTGTCGATAATACCACCTACGTTTTTTTAATATAGGTAGAGATACCTCTCGGACTTTATCATTGCTATTTAACTATATTATTGCTATCTCTACGGACGAGAGAATCGCGGCGATAGTCTTGCCGTGCCACCAAATTCGATACGAACTCTAGGGCCAATCTCCACAAATTGATATGAGTGAGTTTGTATGGCATTTGGTGGCAAGACTATCGCTGCTATTCTCTCGTCCGTGGAAATTACCTCTTACTTAGCCTTTGTTAAATATTCTAGTTATGTTCATAACGTTTCTCGTCATCTCGGTGGCGATACTAGCAAATCCCCTGCGACACTTCGAAGTTTACCTTGGACAATGGAGTATCAGTGGACCTGGGAGGGCTTTTCGCATAGTACCAATGCTAGACGGTGAGAAGATAATTTTAATAGAGTATCGTCTTTGTTTTCCTGTCTGGGGGACATTGCTGAGAGGTGTCATATTTTCTGTCCTGATCACATTGTGGCAATGATTGTTAATGACGTCAGATGTCGTAGCGAAGGTTAAGGGTTCGAATCCTACAATGTTTCGTAGCTTTTGGTGAATGAAAACGTCGTGAGGAAACCATAGCAGCATAGGGGTAGGTAGAGTGCCTACTTTGTATACCGGGCAGGTTAGCACCACTATCAAGGTAAAAATCTGTCACCTGCCTATCCTCTCTTATCATCTCTACGATATTCCCAAAAAAGCCTATTAAAAGTTTCAAGTAGACTTAGGTACAAGTCTAATCAGTAATCACAATCTAAGTAAAGCTTTTTCGTGGAAATCCAGTTACTATAATTTAACAACTTTGAGGAGACCGTGGTAGTTTGGCACAAATGAGAGCATGCTTATTATATCTGCCATTGCCCATTTATACCATGTACCTAACCTAAGTGGTTCAATATTAATATTTTTATTTTATAGGTATCGGTATAGCAATATGTATAAATGCGATAGTGCGTGCAATATGTTATTGCACTCTAGCCGCTATAGCAGCAGTGTATGTCTTTCATTCTGTATCTGATCAGAAGCTGCCTTTTACTTATTGTAGGTGAGTAAACATGCAGGTTTTTTTATAAATCCATAGTGAAACAAGAATAGTATTTGTGCTTTGAACATGTAGGTGACATCGTGGGAAACAGCTATATGTTAACTATATCTAGTTAAATATAATTTAGTAAAATCATTTTTTCAGGAATTTAAAACTGGTTCCGTATGAACCTATACTTACTGATGTTAAAGATATGCTACGACAGGTACATAGGTACAAAGATTTATATGGATTTAGATTTTTATTCGAACTACATAATGTTGAAATAAGTATTATTAAATTGATTCCAGTCTAATTATTTGAAGGCACGTGAATTAGAAGACAACAATTTAACAAGTAGCGATGCTGAAGTATCTAATGACGCGTGGACAAATGCAACATATATTTGGTAACTAAATAAAAATTGAGTTGTTACTACTTGTTTTTTTAATGGGCAATTTTAATGTTCATTAAAATAAGGATATATACAATGTGTTTAAATATTTTAGGGATATGAAAAAGCATGGACCATTATATACGACGCGTAAAATATACATGTGCAACGAGACCTACTCTGAGTATCCTCCACTATACAGAACGCCTGCCTTTAACTTTTTTTAGTAAGTGGTTTTAAATGAGTTTATCCCACTAATATTATAAATGTGAATGTTTGGATGGATGTTTGTTACTCTTTCACGCAAAAACGGCTGAACGGATTTTGATGAAACTTGGCACACAGGTAGATCATATCCTGGAATAACACATAAGATACTTTTTATCCCGGGAAAGGATAAGATCCCTTTTATCCTTTTCCGGAACGCGGGTGAAACCGCGAGGTGGAAAACTAGTTTTGATAATAAGCGAAACATTTTTATTGCGTATAAAATAACATTCAAAATTTTGCACCTTCTCTCTCCTGTGTTCCGGTAGCTACACTTAAGAGCCAGTTTCTTCTAGGTCCTGTGTACGCATGACAAAGGAGATTCAAATATCAATACCACTATTTCATGATCAGTGCATCTCCAAATCGCAAAATAATTATGTACATTGTCAAATATTATCATTTCAGTGTAGAGGTAGTCAAGTACCGTTCAGAACAAAGTTTAGGGGAGGTCAATATGTTGCTTGCATCATGGATTATCTTAGCTTGGGCTGTAATATGGGTGATCATGGTACTGGAACGTTTATTACACGGTAGGGTGAGTATTTATTCAAATATATTTTGAGCAGAACTTCGAGTGAAAAATCGTCGCCTACAAGAACATTTTTGTTTTCTGTTTTGCGACTTTTGATTTCATTATTTATTTATCTTTTCAGATGGTTTGGAACAACATGTACTCTTGGCTCATCATAGTACCATGGGTTTGGGCTGCAGTGTTAGCTGTGTCGGCTGCTGTTGCATTTGTTAACACGAATACACGACTACGTAAACTCTTCCGACTAAGCAGCAAGGAATTGTTCTCGGTACGTGAAACATTTTTCGTGTCTCATATTTAACGCATAATGTGACAAATACCTACACTATAATTAAACATATCTTTAGGGGTTCGCGGATGCTTTAGAAGTGGCAATATATATTCACGCTGCCAGTGTCGGCACAGAAATTATTCATGGAAAAGGATTGAACCACTATGGTAATATATTATGTATTTTATTAATGACAAAATTAATATGACTATTTTTACATACCCATTTGATCCCGAACTAAGCAGAGCTATTTAAAACAAGATACCTAACATACATAGCCGGGCACCGTTAATCAAATAGTTAACATCGTTAATCCGCTACAAAAAAGTTCTTAAAGCTTCGTTAAAGCGTTAAATTTCGCAAGTTACGTTAATCGTTAATCCGTTATTATCCGCTGGAAACCGATCCGATTCCATGTCTTTTTTTTTTTTTTTAATTCTGGATAGGCTTGTGTTTGACCACAATCTCACCATGGTAAGTGATGATGTGGCCGAAGATAGTAAGCACACAAAGCCTAGATGGGAACTGGCTCTCAAGTGCAGCTGTCGGATCACACCGATAGGTGTTTTGGCGACAGATTTTCAACTTGAGGGTGGTAGCCAGCCAGTCGGGTACTACAATGTACCCTACCACCGTGCTGTGGTTTCCTCACGATGTTTTCCTTCACCGAAAGCTCAAGCTCATTGTAGGATTCGAACCCACGACCTTCGCCGCGGTATTCGACGTCACTTACCACTGACTGAGCTATCATCGCCTACCAACATCCATCATATGGTTTTATTTTAATTACTACACAGTACACTTTTTCTATCTAACTAAATTACACTGCACTCTTCTTTATCAATTATCAACACGCATATGATCACTGACAGTAATTTATAACAACAAACAAACAAAACACTCGTCACTCTAAGCACCGGCGCTAAGTAATGAAATGATCAAACAAAACAAATTTCTTCGCAGTTTTCTGTCTCATTCGCACGCGCCGGCAAAATATATCTAGTTTTGTTTTTGTTTCACTCGCTGCCACGCGCCGCCCGGCACTTTTCAATGTTGTCAGTGCCGTGCGGTACCTATTAGGCATTGGATTAACGATTAACGGACTTCTGCATATTAACGGAAGTTAACGTGTCCGTTAACATTTTTAAAAGTTAACTTAAAAGTTAATCCGTTCATCAAAATGTTAACTTCGTTAATTAACGATCAACGGATTAACGAGTTAATGCCCAGCTATGCTAACAGATATACTTACTATATATACAACTTTTTTTAAATACATACTTAAATAGATAATTACACCCAGAGAGACCCAGAGACACCCAGACTCAGGACAAACTGACATGTTCATGCATACAGATGTCTATCTTATTATATGTGTATATGTTGCAGCGTCGGGACATATTGACCCGATTTTAAACGGTGAGAACGTGTTGCACTCGGGCTATTTACTGTTGTTAACCGCTCTGCACACCAGCGGCGCCATGTTATGCATGATGGTTGATATCATATATTCGGATTTACAAACATTATATCAAACGAAGGAAGGTATGTATTTAACTAATCTTAACTTAGTCACAATATTCATGTGCAGTTTTTAGTAGGGGAGGCAATAATGCTAAATTTGTAGTTACTCGAGCGTCTTTGGGACCTACTGGAATTTGAAGATTAGGTGGAATAAAGAAAAAAAGGTTATGTGATATTTTCCCCTTCAGCGGTGGGGGGAGCGTCTACAGGGTTTCAAAAATGTAAAAAAAAACAGTCACCAAGATATACTCGAGCGCGTCAGATATTAATAGGGTTGTCGCGCCACGTCTGTCTGATAACGGAAAAATAATAATCTGCCGTTTTGCGTGGTGGGGTGGCCGTACGAAGGGGTCGAAAATATTTGAAAAAATAATTTACTCGAGCGCGTCAGACATTGATAAGGGATGTTAAGTGAACCCTCCAGTAGCTCCTATTTTAAAGACTGACGATTTGGACGCGACCATCAGTCAAGGCCGATTTTTGAAAATGCAAAAAAAAAAAACGTGACCTTGATTTACTCGAGCGCGTCAGATTATAATCTGAAGGTTTGAAAAAAAAAATATATAAAAAATACCGAAATCTCGAAAATGGTTCAAGATATCGAAAAAATGTTTGGACAAAAGTTGTAGAGAATTTAATCTTCTACAATATTTATTATGGATACTTATACCAAAAAACCCATAGTATCAGTAGTCGCGGGCACCCTATGATAAGTAGCTTTTGAGACAAGTTTTAGGGTGTCAAAATAAAGGTTTATACAAGTTAATAGCTGACTATCTCTCATTCTGAGGTGAAACTCATAATATTCCTGGACTATACACTTAATAATGATTTTAGCTACTTCGGCTTGTGCAAATCGGCAGATTAAGATATTTCCGTGATTCGTGACTAATTTCCTTCAAAATAAAAAATAAACTAATCGCGCTCGAGAAAATCAGGTGACGTTTTTTTTTTGCAACTTTGCGAGTCTCCAATTTCCTTTCGTCACGCCCAAATTGTCAGATTATTGAAATGTACACTATTTTGCATGTAACTAACTTACCTTACCTTAATCTGACGCGATCGAGTATTTCAAACCATCGATTTTTTTTACTAATCTGACGGGCTACCCTAGACGTTCGACACTATATAGAGGGCTCAGATTTGGTGAGAGTACTTCACAAGGTGCAAGGTTGCCCCCCTTACGTTAATCTGCCGCGCTCGAGTAAATCCCGAAATCCCCCATTCGCCTCCCCTACCATTACGAACAACAAAATAAGGTACAAACATTTATTTTTAAGGTGTTCTTTGGGTTATACCTATGTATTCGATGTGCACATCACACGGACAACATTCTCATTTCGTGTAAGTATTATTGCGGAAATAGTAAAACTAAACTACGAATACTATAATGATTTGAATTGTCCTTTAGCTCTACAATTATATTTAGCGGTCTAGTATTTTCTTACATGACTGTTGCATTTGTGTTGCTCAAGACAGCGCTGCACACAATCTTCGAATACAGGGTAAAATTGGTGTACGTATATTTTGTATCAACGTTTCTTATTTCATGCTCTGATTTCCTAAATCTGAAGAAGTATTTATTTTTATATTTTAGGTTTGTGGAACAATATGTGGTGGGAGGTTTGATGTTAACCTGCATGGGACTGAGTTTATTCTTTGCAACGAATGTTAGTACTGTTCATATTTATTAAAAATAAAACTTTTTGGATAAAGAGGTATGTAGACATAAAATAATAATAATAATCATTCAATGCAATTCCAGGGTGGAATTGCACTGCTAGACAGCATAGATGCGATAATGAACGGCATGGCGCTACCGTTCATATGTCTCATGGAGTTGATTTGCTTATTGCAAGTCTCCCGGAGCCACGATTTTATTTCTGATGTAAATATTGCTACGGAAGAAAACACTTGTGGAACACGTATTAGCACGCAGTGGCAAATAATACCGTTTATTATTGCGGTAAGGTGACACCGTTTTTTTTCTTCTTGTAACTTAATGCATATCGTAAATCTCAACTATATTACCGAACTGTTGTATGGTTTTCCGTCTGATTCTGGGTATCTAACCAGGAGACAATTTGAAAAATATAAAACAAGAGACAAAAAAAATAATATACTGAAATTATCCTAGTCAATTGATGCATGATGAAAGGTTTAAATTAACTGTTTATTTTTTAGTTTTGAGTTTCATTTACTTGTTCTGTTAAATTGATGCCATTTTTGTAAATATGAAACTGCAACCTTTTTAATATAAATACGACGGGCTATGGCCGTTTTTCCATTAGCCGGCACGGCACCGGCTTCGGCACCCGCGCTGGTGGGAATATATGACGCCGGGCACCGGTGAGTGGAAAAACGAACCATATACATATCAATACAGTTATGCTTCCCCGTGCCGGCTAATGGAAAAACGCCCATTAGAACTACACATTTAGATGTTCTCTCTTTCTGCTCACTGTATATTAATTTTTAAATAGCTGTACAATTATTTAACAGGTATTACTTCTCATAAAGACAGTAGTGCTTGTGAATGCAAGTATACCAAAATGGTTCATGTATGTTGCACTAACTCCATTGGTCGCAGTGATTGTTGTGATTCCATTGCGCGCGGTCCATAACGCCTACGTGTTCCTAAAACCCTCGCCGCGGCGTGGTACATGAACATTTATCTACCATTTAAATTATTGTAAAAAAATTATCATTTTATGTTTAATGTTAACATAATATTTTGTTGAAACACGTTTGTTTAATTGAGTAGACTAACAAATACAACAAAAAATACCTCTGATGGAAAATAAATGTTTATTTTATCAATCATTTAAAATATTCATAAATATAGATCTTTGTACAATGCATTAAACATGCGTACACATGATTGTTGATACATTAGCCTTAGTGAGACTCGCACTTACAGACGCAACTTAACAATTTAGAAAGATACATTACATACGTGGGTTTGGGCGTTCAGTTTAGTTGTGCAGAGCTGCACTGCACAGGTTTGATGTACGCTATTTACACTACACTACATCCATGTATTATTTAGTTCTCAATGGTCGAAATAGGCATTCGACTAATATCAATGCTATGACCACTGGAAGCGAAGAGGCTAATTACGATAGTTTCGAATCAGCAGCATCAACAAATAATGGGTATCAAATACATCATTACTACAATCTACAATGCCTATTTCACATTTATATTAAAATATCACAATATGTACACATTATTTTCAATAATATCAATAAAATTCCTGTGACACGGACGTAGAATATCTTACATTATCAAGATATTCCACTTTTTTACCAAAACTGACAAAAATGGTCAACAAAACCGCACAACAATTTATGAAGTTTTGATAAAAATCCACTTCATAAAACTACAAGACTTTATTAACGGCCGATTGAACTGCACCGTCTTTTTAATTAATGTCAGACAGATAGTTAGCGAGAAAGTTACCTTATGAAAGCATTGGCTCTACTATCAACCTTATTCTATGTAATATGGATCTTGAGGTAATATATTTTATTTTGTTTTTGGTATAACTTTTTTTTTAGTTATATTTTGTGCGCAACAAGTTCATTGAAATAATTTAGGATAAAGTATAAGAATATTTATAATCAATCGGCCGCTGGGGCATATCATACAATAAAACTAGACTAGGTCAATATTCTTACTACTACGAGTATAGCACATGTAAAGTCTCGCGGCTTTATGAAGCGTATACATTTCGATAACGACAACATCTAATTACAAACTTCTATTTATTACGTACCATCATATTCGATATCCATAGGCCGTCGATCGTAACGTAATAATAATACTATCAAATAATTTACTAAACCGACGCAATCAATTCTATCCCTGCTCACGGTAGCATTCGAAGGCACTCCTAGCACTCATCACTTGCGAGCCGAGTCGGACTCGCCTAGCACAATTCGATTAACGTTACCATATAACGTTCGATTGCCACATCCCAGCCGGTCATCATCGTTCTACTGTCCACAAACGACAACCGGGGTGTAAAGCTACTTTAGCTGCACTTTGTATCACCACATCCGATGATAATCACCGTTAACTTGAGTGGACACTTGTTACGTCACAAGGGAGTGTGAAGTGGTGTCTAGAGGCGCGGTCAGGCGCACGCGGTGCGTGGGGTGCGTCGTCAGAAGCGTCGGAGCGCGGCGGCGGCGGCGGCCGGGGCTGCCTTGCGCGTGGGCTGCACCGACAGCGGCGCCACCAGCACCGTGCCCGACCCCTCGCCCATCTCCTGCAACGTGCGCCAACCACCCATAAGCTAGTGTCATGGAATTAACCCAACCATTAGGCTAAGTGTATGCTGACACGAAGGTTGGGAAGGACAGCACAGCACAGTATAGATTTTGCAAGGCAGGGCAGACGACACGGACATAGCTTGCGAGCGTATGCTGCGACACGCCTTTTTTTTGACACTGACACATACGTGCTGGTCGACAACTCAACTTCATTACACGGCACTACAACGAGGCACAGCGGCATAGGGCAGCTACATGTCTGTGTCGCACGTACGGTCGGCCAAGAAAGTGGTGTACCAGTTTTGATTTAGTTCCCTAGTCATCGAAAATTACAACAAGGTTCAAACTAAAAAGATATCACTGAAAGAGATGCATAATAATGACGTTGTCATAAGTTTGAGATTGATCTGCAAGCGAAACTAATCTTTATCACCTATGAATCTGCAAGCGGCATTCAACCTTAGGGGTGGTACACCACTTTCTTGGCCGACCGTACCTACACTGCAGCGTACGCAGCTCTCAGTACTTTCATGCATTACAAAATCTACTCTGCCTTGTGCGTCGCCAATGTCGCTTGCGCTGTCAGCATACGCTTAGACTTATCGTCGGCATACGCTAATGCGATACAGATGATGCAATAAGTTATATGCACCTATTGACGTGCCATCTGATTTTTAAGGCGATGATAGCTCAGTGGTAAGTCACGTCGAATACCGCGACGAAGGTCGTGGGTTCGAATCCTACAATGAGCTTGAGCTTTCGGTGAAGGAAAACATCGTGAGGAAACCATAGCACGGTGGTAGGGTACTTTGTAGTACCCGACTGGCTGGCTACCACCCTCAAGTTGAAAATCTGTCGCCAAGCACCTATCGGTGTGTTCCGACAGCTGCACTTGAGAGCCAGTTCCCATTTAGGCTTTGTGTGCTTACCACCTTCGGCCACATCATCACTTACCATGGTGAGATTGTGGCCAAACACAAGCTTATACAGTATAAAAAAAAAAAAACTTCAAAACATCTTTTATAGGAATTTTATAAAAGTCTAAATGGTGACAAATAAAAGGGTGTGCATTGACGTGATGAAGGTTCTATATCAGATTAGAATATATTTACAACATTACAATTCCTCATCAGAATGCTGTAGATCACAAGTAAATGTTTTAAACGGATCATAAACAAAACAGGTCATGTAGCACAAAAAAAGGAATTCTTACGTTGATATTATTACAACTGGCGAGTCTCATCTGCGCGAGCTGCGAGGCGGGCGTCAGGTTGGAGGTGGAGCCGAAGGGAGAGATCATCGACGACATGGCGCGCTTCAGCTTCGACGGCGTCTTGTTGAACGACAACGCGCGACCCACCTGTACACATCGTACGCAACATTATCACATTGTCTAATTGTTACTAGAACGTTATTTGAGGCTTACTACTGTATTGTGTACTGTAAACAATAATCCAAATGGCAAATTCAATCAGTAAAATAAAATTACATGCTGATTTAATAAAGATCAAGTAAAATATTTACAGAAAATCGATTGTTCAATGAGCAAATATTGATTTGGTTACCTTTAACAGTCTCATTACATCCACTAATGGGATAAAATTTGTTAGTATTTAAAATACATAATAGATACAAATATAACCAAGTACCAATGTCACGTCCAAAATGACAGTAAAAAGGAGCCACAAACCAAAAACATTAAGGTAGGGTAGGGTAGGGTTTAGTTAATGAAATAATGACATGATCAGACAACCTCAGGTATGGCACGCTCACGTACACCGTTAATCACAAATGAATACAAGCGAAGCGTTAATTTTATACATTCACTCCTTTGAACCTCGCGCTATCAAGAACATTCGAAAGACGTTAAGGTCCAATTAAATAGAAGCGTTAATCGTTTCAGAGAAAACTACAATAACGGTTAGATAGTGAAAGATTATAAAAGCAATGATCGAATAATTCAGCTATAAAAACGATGAATGAACGAACACTATCGACGATTGTCAGTGACAGCCGAAGTAGACTCGAGGCAACGCGAAGGACCAAAGCGCTCACGGTTCCTCCGCGTACAAGAAGCGGCGAATGATTTTGGCACTGATAAGTCGAGGCGACGTCGCTTTTCCTAAAGAAAACCTAGATGCGGTTTATGCGCTCGGGTCTCGCTCGACTCAGCCTCGACTTACCAGTGAGCGACGCGCCTTAACATTACTAGGTGCGGGGTTGTTCTGGATTGTTTGTGGCAGAGCCGCGTGAGCGTCAGACCTGTGCGAGTAAGTGAGCGCGCAATACCCATGTGTCTAGCAGCCCCGCGCCCGGGACCGGGGCCGAGGCCGGGTCCGTCCGCAGCCAGCTGCCCAGTCCGCCCAGTCCACCCAACCCGGCTAGCGCCTCCAGCTACAACACACACAATCAGCCCCCACGCTACACTACCACTTGGCTACTAATCCTCTACATAATATACACACTATGTACACTACACTACACTACACACCCTATCTAACGCTAGTCTAGCACCATTGTTAACTTCTACAAACACTTCGGACTATTTGTTTTCCATACCTTAATAAGGCCTGAGTTTGAAGGAGCCTATGCTATGTGATAATTTATGTTTTTTAATTTATTCTTTTTTAAGCCCTTACACGCTACTTACAATCGGAACATTCGCAAAGTAGGTATGTAACTCTGCAATAAATCGCAATGTATTCGGAGACCTAATAAGATGGGACTCCTAATATTTTTTTCCGATTTCTGATCAAAATGAATGTGGGGTATTTTGATGTCTGACAGATTATTGTATTAAAACATGTTGAAATAATTGATTGCAAGACATTGACGTGTACAACTTCATGCCTTAGTTACATACATGATAAGATGTGACAGTGCCGAATATTTCAGGTAGTTTGCTGGAGATACTTTTATCAAAACTTTCCAATACATAAACGGTTATTCATTTGTTATTACTATAAACTGAAGCTAAAGCTAATGTATCTACATCTCATAGTAATCTATATCATGCTGTATTAAATGTATCTATATCATTTACAATATAAAGACACGGATCATTTTAGGAATGCATCCCATTTTGCTCATACATATAGAGATATAAAGGTTAAAATCATTTCATCATAGACTGAGCTTTAAAATAGACTTACATTGAAGAAAAATTATACAATTAACCGAGAAAAACCATATTATGTACATTTATTTCTTTCATACAAACGCATGAGCAAAACTATTCCACATTCCTAAAACGGGAATTCCAATAATAGAACAGTAAACGATAGACATGTATGTATGCATTACATTGAGATGGTGTGAGCTCACCTTGATCCTGGTGCGTGCAGCGAACTTGGACACTTTGGAGAGCGTGCTGAGAGCCAGGTCGCTCGTGTCGATGTCAAGTTGGTGCGATTCGAGGCAAGCGAGGAATTTATCCTGTTGTACATAGTATAATTTGGACCAAAATATATGACAAATCCTGCACTATCGTTTTCTCATCGACCTTAAATCCTTTTGATAGTTTTCGTTATATAACTAAGCTATTGAGGCGCAACAACATATCTAAGTAAAGTAACACTTTTTGAAAACAAGATTTAATTTACAGTCGATTAGAATTGAAAAAAAACATTCTAGACTATGAATAACAAGTGTTGATGCTAATTCTCTTAATCTAAGCTAGTAACAACACAAACTATAGCTAAACAAAAAAAAATTATCTAGTAACTTATAAGTATAATCACTTACAGCATCAGCCTTACAGACAGTGTTGGCCATCTGCCTACAAAGCTGTCGTAGGAAGTGTGTTTTGTCGACCGTCTCGTCGGTGATCATGAACGAGTACAGCTTTTCTTTGAGCTCTTGATTGCTGCGGCACATAAGTGCGAATACATTGTGACAATCTGAAAAATATGGAAATAACACGTCCATAAGATTATCTAAATTCTTGTCACTAAAATTGGGGAGCTGCTATTGGATTGCGTTTCTACCAGTGACGCGTATCGAGGAATGTGTATCGGCCAATAAGATCGCTTCATTTCCGCAGCTTAACAGGTTATAGCTCTAATGAAGCACTGAATTAGTACCTTTATTATATAAAATGTGCATACGTTACAGCCAAAGGCAGTAAGCCAGATGACTTTCGGGCACTTTAGTAATCCCGTTTTTGACACCATTTGGTCCTTTTCCAGAAATGCGTAGCGAGGGAAATGTATTACGCAACGCTTTAATGAAACTATTTAGTACTAGTTGTATTTTGGTAGTGGAAATATAAACGAGTGGATGTTGGTTTAAGTGTAGTAGACATATAATAATGTAAGTACATAAGTTGACAAACCTTCAGCTTCCCTAATATCGACGACGCGCTTCACTGTGCTGAGCGGCATGAGCGATATATGCCTGTAAGGTTTACTGGAGCCTATACGCATCGTTCCCGTACCGTTTGTTGGACTTTTACTGTTAAAAGCCTGAAACAAAATCTCCATATAATTACATAAAAGAAGAAACTGACTGACTGCAGCCCAAACGACTTAGTCTGTACAAAATTTCAATAGGAACGTGAAATTTGTGCAGATTCCTTTTATAATATAATCAAGCACTAAGGAACTATATGTGTTATATTTCTAAATTAAACCTTTAAGGGGTTGAAAGGGTTTTTAAATATGAAAATCAGTTTATTTTTTATGATGAACTCAAGATGGGAGAAAGGGACTGACAAAGTTTATGAGGGAAATAATTTCTTTCCGATCTATTAATAAATACGTATAGTAAACGTTGGCAATAATAATTTTATTTCTTTACACAAATATCAACCATAATTTAAAGATATTAATGATGAGTTTCAATTATCAAAGGCTACAACCCGTCATTATAGTTGAATTTAAGTATATATAAACTTACTTTGGACCTCTTCTTGCAGACCTCCATGGTGTCGGTAAAAAGAAATAACACGAGATGGTCTCCCCTCCCAGAGAGCTCCTTCGATAGTTCTACAACTTCGCACCGCGACACGAACGATCGATGTGAAGACACGAGATGCGCCTGTGTTACAAACATTAATAACATTAGTTATGTAACTTTTTATTTCAATTCTTTAAAGCTGATCTGATTGAAAATCCGCAGTGGTATCGCTAAAATAACATTTACAACTGACGCATTCGTTAGCGGCAACTGAAAATACAACGCAGCGGAAATGAATGGATTTTTATTGAACTCTCGTGTATCGGATTTTATTGAAATTTGCGGAAGCAGATGGGTAACTTTGAAGTCGACCTGTGCCTGGCCATGCCCTGGCGCGCATTATCGTCCTACTTATGGTTATCCATACTGCTAACTGATCATTCTCAATATCAAGACTATTTTTCAAACATTGTGTTCTTTGAAATTGTTATCATCGAGAGTCAGATTTAAAGCGGACAGAGGCAGCACTAATTAAAATGAACTCTGAATGTCTCAAGTGCAGAGCATGTGCGTAATATAAATACAAATATATTACCTTGTTCGCCTTGAATAAGCTCATAATACTGAATTGACGGACGGTTAGACGCAGGCAACACGAATGGACAGTCTAACTAGTTGGATGTGTCTATTTAAAATTTGAAGGGCTTTAATATAACACATGACCATGCTTTTAAAAAAATCACAATGGAATTTCACCATAGAATACATTAGACTTTTATATATTGAAGTAAAGCTATTGTCATCAGCAGTAATTGCTACATATGCCAAGGAAAATAGTGTATAAAAACTGTTAAAGCTCAGATTCATTTGAAGTTTAGTAAAAATAGTAACAAAACAGATATAACACAAGAAACAAACCCAAGCAATTTAGTAGGCAGTCTGGTGAGCACACACGTACTAAGTTTTAAGATAACTGCGCTAATACCTACATAGACTTTCTACGAAAAAAATAGAATACAAACTGGATAGCTTCGTGTCATTTATATATCGGAAAGCTAAAAATCAGGTAGGTATTTGTAAATATGTTACCGGGCACTGGTCTATGTCATTATATATGTCAAACATCTGTAGCTGCCCCTCCGTCTTGCGCTTGTCCTCGTTGATGTGCGACATCACCTCGCGCAGCCCCGCCAGCGCCGACACCAGTGCGCCGTGGTCCGGGTTGTTCTTGTGTGTGTGCTTCAATATATCTACGACAATATCTCATAATACTAAGAGTTTCTCATATAACGGAACATTCTTAGGCCCGATTTACAACATTCATTATAGTAACGAGGAGTTAAGTTCATTGGTTATGAGTGAATTAGAAATACTCAAGGTTGTTTTTTTTGGCCATAGCAAGATCGCGTGCTTTCGTGCGTTTGTTGGCGAAAACTCGTATGTATGTTCCTCCGCTTTAGAGCAAATTATGTCTATGGAAATCCAGGTGAGATGAACTAGATAATTTTGCGACGATACTTTTGCAAATGTCCCTCGAAAATTCCAGAAATATAAAATTTTATAATATATATAACTGTAATTTTAATGACTACTTACTACTAGTATTGATACTAAAAGTTATAAAACTCACCATCAAGTAATAAACTTATACTAGGTAACCGCTGCACTGGTCGTATTAGAAGTTCCTGTAGACTCTGTCTGCCACATTCTGGTTTTGTCTGGCAGATTTTCAGGAATGCATGAAATCTAAAACCATACGTAAATTATCTTACAAATCGACAAAAATATTTCGGTCAAGCTATATTTCAGTAAAGGGTAGTTTGGTAGGTACCTTGGGTTTTCATGGTCACACTGTTGCAGCATTTCTTTAGTGTTTTCGAAGAAGTTAACAAATGGCGGGTAAGCTTTCACCATGTCTGGAGTGAACTGCCTCACCACACGACCGATACTCATCTCTTCACTCCAGTGCGCTTGCATGTAGCGTAACTCCTCTAACATTCTCCTACAAATTATACATATTCGTTTTTAAGTATAGTACCGGTAGTAGACTCTAATATCTATCGAGATCGTTTGATTGAACAGTACCTATATAATATGCCTTATGTCAAGTAGTTAAAGTCGACTTTAGGTCTTCACTGTATTCAAATGACATAAGTCACGCAACGTCAACCCAAATCTTTGGAATAAGAACTACCAAATAACTAGGTACTCATTATTTATTTATCCATTGTTCGTTTTAAGTCATTTCTTTTGCTATATGACGATAGAAACTGACGGATATAAAATAGGTTGAGAGCGAGTTTAGCACTCGCCTAATAGTCCACGTAAAGGTGCAACGGAGATGTTGGCCAACACCTAGTCCTTCATAAAATATAAAATGAGACTGGTAATGCTTCTTCACTGCACAATAAGTCAATCAAAACGAATTACAGCTATAAACATACTTGCATTTGGATAGTTCAAATTAATAATCGGGAAAAGACTTCAGTTACTTACTGATGTAATTCATAAATAGGCGGTAAATTTCCAAATATAATTTTAAGTTCTGTATTATTGAGCAAAGTTTGATTCTTGCCACTATTCGTATCCTCCTCGGCCATTTCTTCTAAAGGTTGTTTGAACATCTACAAAGTGAATAAGCATTTAATCATCAAAATAATATCACGCAAAAATGTGAATTGATCAAATGGTGATATTGATCAAACTTACAGTTACTATTGTATGTAATATTCCAACATAATTCGATTCCGTTTGTAAGAGCTCCATGAATACTTGTTGCCTCGGGGACATCAGCTTCCGGACCACATTATCGGGAACCTCCGATTCTACAAACACGTATCAAATGTTTATATTTTTGCACAATAAACCCATAAATTGTAAACAAACTCAACTCACCCTCAAGTAGCTGCTTGCCATCAGGGGAGGGCGTGCAATCGAGAAGGTTCCCGGAGAGGCTGAGTAACACGGCGTCGCCAACCGACGAGCGCCGTTTGTGGAGGGCGGACTCTCCGCCGCGTAGTTTCCGCTTCCGTAGTCTCTGTAGCTGTGAGGGCGTGCCGCCGGACGCTCCTGCGGACTGACCGCAACCCGCCTCGTCCACACCAGCGCCACCCGCCGCCGCCGCCGCAGCCGCGTTCGCACCGCCCACGGATGACCGCCTCGATACCTCCTCCAGGTACTATCAAATTATTATTAATATGACATTGACATGACATGACGGAAAAGCATTCCAAAGGTAAAAGTTAAAATGTGTGTTCTTACGTCTTTGAACAGGTACTCCCTCTCGTCCTGCGCTTCTTCATTTTGTACTGACGCCCAGAACCACTCAGCTTTAACGACGTGCACCCGCTGGGAGCAATCCGGCGCTACTATTGTATTGTGTTCGTCGACGACCTGCAGGTAGGACTACGGTTAAAATAGAAACAAAACGAAGTCACGCACAAACTTGAGTATGTTTTAGTGTTAAACCTCCACCGAAACAGGCACAGTTTTCATTGATGCCTTCTTTGAGTATGTTTTATAGATATAATATACTGCATTCCCTCATGTGCACGCCCTAGGAAGCACCTAAATATTCATGAGAGGTGTAGTTATTTGATCCGAAGAGGCATGCATATAGGCGAGGAGCAATTCGAAGACCTCACGTCGATATAAAGTCGCAACCTACCATAGACGTGGACGTTACAATGGCATGACAAGCTAGACTAATTTTTAGTAGTACTGAATAAAATGGTGTTAGTACCGGCAGCGATATTCCATGGCTTTGCGAAATGGCACGAGCTTCGCGGGTGGGGGGCGTCGAGACGAGTGGATGCTGGTCGCGGCCGGGCCGGGGCGAGGGGAGCGAGGGGATGGCGGGGTGGGGGCGCCGGGGCGACGACAGCGGCTGCGTTGTGCTGCTCCGTATATCAGCGCCACCGCATATAGAATGACGATGAGCTCGCAGCCACACACTTTGAGGTGTCTTGAATAAAGTAGACTCATCTAATTCGTCGACGTCCCTCACCGGGGTAGTAAAATTCGTGCTGTCTACTGTGTCCACTTGAACGGGTGATATATCGAAGTTCATTTCATCGAGCTCAGTCTTTGGGGTTGATACATTTTTGAGATCCGAGGGCAGATGACTCGCGTCTACCTCGACGGTATTTCGTTCCGCTCTCTTTTCATATTTCTTTTTCCTTTCGCTTCTGAATGAGGCAGTGAATGATTTCATGCTTCTTCGTAATTTGGATTTTACAGTTTTGGAACTTCTTATAGAGGCGAATGAGATATCGAAGAAGCCCGACTGTTTGCTTGTATTCATTGAGCAAATAGACGCGTTGTCATCCTCCCTGATAGGGGATGATGTAGACGCTACGAATTCTCCGGCTGGGTCAGTTGGTTTGACGCTGTCCGGACTAACGGGCTCCACTACTATTTCTCCGGCGGTCTTAGATCCGGACTCCTTTTTCGTCCTCTTAAATATGGTGGGTCTATTTTTAAATTTAAAAGAATCTTTAATTTTGAGTCTTTTGATAGATTTCCAATTACTATCTTCACATTTATCAGGGGAAAGATTAGGATCGATGGAGCTGATTTGAAAATTTGAATCCGTCGAATTGCGACTTCTTTTCTTACCAGAAGATATAGTGGTATTTGACAGTCGCAGCTCTTTATTTAACGTCGAATGGGGCAACAAAAATCCTGGCTCATCTTTGGAGTCAAGTTCGCATAAACTTTTCGTAAGAGATGAATGTAGCGACCCTGCTTCCGTGAGGCAATCTACCAAATTGAATACATTCATGGACTTATTTCGAAATACCTCTCTCTTATCTTTCACATTAATTCTAACAGAACCGTGCATAAGCTGTGATACATCTTTATTTTCTTTATTACACATTTTATATTTTCGCAGCTCTACATGATCAACAAGCGTGCAACTTTTGTTGCTTTCATTAGAACACAAATCATCAGTAAACGATTTACCTAGGTAACTAATACTGAGTTCATCTCGGATTTCCTTGCTAATAGAGCGTTTTTCTCTAATATTATTTCTTGCTTGTTGCAAGCGACTCTTTCTGTCGTCGTGAGATTGTTCGTCAGTAACATTGCCCTGTTTCGCGGGACTAGAGCGGCAGCCCGAGAGGCGCGCTGACAGTCTACGGTAAAGGGAGCTCTTGGGTGTGGACTGCGAGCGATTGGGAGTGGCGCGGGAGGGTTTAGTGGATGAACTGGGAGTACTCGGATGGGGTGAGAGGATAAGCGAACGACCGAAAGTCTCCCCATTGGCCATTACCTGAAACATGTGTGAAACACACCACGCAATGATGTAGTGAAGCCATTCCAGTACATACATGCACAACGATAATAATAAATCATTATCGTTATAGAGGCAGTTAGACACAAAGCAGCTGCCTAGCAAAGATTGTATTTCGTTGAATTTACTTATTTACTAAAAGGATAGTCAGCACTAATGGTTGAGTGTATGCAACTTTGAAAATAATGTTATGAAAATTTATGATATGTGTTGAAGTACTTGAGCTTGTGACAATTAGTACGACTACGACAATAGATGGTAATGTTTTGAAAAGTGCACTAGAGTAGGAATATTTACAAAGCGAATGAAAGACACCTAAACATACAACACATTTGAAATGGTGGATATAAACATTACTAGAATGATGTTGTCAAGGTGCACAGTTACGCGTCACATAAGCAAATGAAGTAAGACCGCATCTTTATGAAAATAGAATCGAGATGTTGAACGGAAATTGTAAAAGCTGTGACATCACATGTGATACAAAGATAATGAAACGGACAATGGGTCGACTTCGCGCCGTGCGGTAAGGGATGTGCCGGGCTGAGAATATAGGCTTAGGTGACCTTTATCGGGCAAAATAAATCATATAATCGTAGTGAGGGCTTTGCATGCACAATTGGGGTAACTTTGTTGGATGTACTATATATAGAACGAAAATATAATAATACTACTAGACGCGTGTTTCATACACTCGAGGACATTAACTGAACTCGCGAGGAATTTCATGCTTTTTGCTTTAAACGCTCAATGCTGACATTGAATCGGAGCACAAATGATAATCATTGTTTGAACAGGTAAAACGTTAAACAAACGTGGCTGACATTGAATGTATCTCTAAATACAATGCATTTGTACAACGGGACAAATCGTAAGGTGTAGTATGAAGAGATGTGTCATTATAACTAGCAAAATACTACTATCTAATTTATAATGTCTACAATGTATCTAACTAGGAGTGATTTGTGTTCCCAAGGGTAACTACGTGCATGCTGACTTCATAATGCTAAAATTAGTAACTAATAATATGTATAATGTGGCATCAAGTATATAAATAAACAGGTATGTGCGGTATTCAAAGGTAAACGTTCTGTGATAAAGATTTATTGGGCATAAGATGGCTAAATGCATTTACAAATTCCTTAATGCATATTGGGTATTATAAGTTTTATTGAATTATTACGCGCGTCGTTTACGTGTGTCGAGTGGAGTTATTGCTCGTTCCACTTGTACATGGCTATACATCTACAGTATAAATTATAGTTTTTATTAGATGAGCAAAAATTTACAGACGGTTATTGTAAGTGCATGTGCCATAGTCATATTACAAAACAAATGACAGTAGGCAGCACGTAACAGGGGCTTATTTTCATAGTAATTTTAGTGTGTATCAAAAATATCTTATGAGTAGTATAGATTAGGAGGTGGTTCTAATATAAAGATTTACTTACAACATGCGTGCAATCGGGATCGTCGAGCGGGCAGGTGGCCCCGCCATTGCTGGCGAGAACCTCGGCCATGTGTAGCGTCTCATCGTCGGGGAAACCCAGGAAGCAGACTCGAGCGCCCGCAAATACTCTCAATTTGTGCTCTTTCTGCAACATGCATTGTAACAGAGTAAAATTATTGTTTGTACATTTTCTATTAAAAATTTGTTTGTAGAAGACCTTGATCTTATGAGATCTCATCTCAGCCAGAACAACAATACAGTCATATTGTGTAATGAAACAGTGTGAGTACAATATCTGTTTGTAAATAATGATTTAGCTAGTCAACCATGCAAGACTAAAATTTTATAAGAGCATCAGAGCTGGTGCCGAAGTAAATGTCAGTAATATTGAGGAGTACTGCCACCACTATACATATGTGTGTGTATAATAAATAATAGTGTACTAACAATGACGGTGTCATCTGTAGCGAGGCAGGCGGGGTCGTCGCGGCGGTCCCAGCACGCGTCGACCCAGGAGCGTGCGAGCACGGGCAGCCCGAACCCCGACGCATACCGGTACTTGTCGCCCGTCGCCGCCGCCGCGATCAGGTGGGTCACCTTGCTCGACATATCCTTGCGGATCGACCCACCCATGTAGTGGATCAGCGTTATCAGGTACGTCTGCCCGTTCAAACGGTACATGTAGCCAAGGTTATATGCATATGTATTATTCGCTTTTGTTATTGTAGATGTAACGATGCCGGACGATTTAGTTTGCGTTTTATTGCAATTGAATAATTAAAGGTATCAGGCCCAAAGAGAAAAGGGTTATTTTTGGGTCATGACATTGTCATTAAATGATGTCATGCACTCAGGAAAAAGATCTAAAAAATACTTGTCCCCTAGGTCAGTTTAAGCCAATAAATTGTAAGGAAAATTTATATTATTTAAGTGCTGCGTCTATGTTAAAAACACTACTTGGTAACGTTTCCAAAGTACACATAAACATTAGCGATAGGAGAATGTTAAGGGTATTTTCCGAGGCTTGACACTTATCTGTGCGTAATTAATCTAGTGTCACATGGCCAATGTATCGACGTAATTTAATTGATGTACAATAAACGTTACTGTAACGCCGATATGGAATATATCTGTACAAGTATATATATACTCATTTAACAATTAAGGGACTCGATATGCACTACAGGAGGTCAAGTACGAGTTGGAGGTCTCGCTACAAGCTACAAGTTTTAAGTTATATTAGTGTGTCAGTGAGTCCGGTCAGTAAAGTCGTTCGTATAAATTAAATCATAGATAACTCACAAGTTCATCTTTCTTCCGGAACCCCGAGAAGCATATGACGGCGCCTCGCATCGCCAGCGAGTACAGGGGACGCGCGTTAGCCGGCGGCGGCTCATCGCGCTCTGCCAGCTGCAGCACCGCCGTCGGTCCTAGCACTCTGCAATACAAAATACATCCAATAAGGCTTTAATTTGTTAGGTACCTTAGCGAATAAATACACTGGATAAAATATAGGTGAAATATTTATAGTTTCAACAACATTAATGCTTATAGTATCGATTTTAACTATTTTTTTTGGGGAGTTCAGAAAGGTGGATGTCTGAGGGACCATAGACACCCTTACGCGGACTATTCGGCGAGCGCTTAGGGCTCATAACCGAGACAGCATGCTTTGATCTAAAAATACTGATAGACGTAGAACATTAAAACGCGTATTTTTATTTGTGTATGATTAAGAATATGATCCGATGATTGATGATAGAACATGTAGAATTGCATAAACTAATTATAAACAACAATTTATTTTAATAGTGGACACAGTTTCGTAGCTACATAATGATACTCCTTGCATCATACACAGTTCAACTAAACACTTGTTAATCAATGCAGTTTTTCTTAATCCTGGTTATCATTTATGCATCAAATAAATATAATTATCTATTAAAATTTCTAACTTCTCCATAGCGCCAGTATCTTGATGGATGCCATGTATTCTAATCTTAATATATAAAAATTTCGTGTCACATTGTTTGTCCGCGATAAACTCCTAAACTCATGAACCGATTTTGAATGAAATTCGTGCAGTTTTTTTCCAACTTAAGTGATAGGATACTTTTTAACTTGGGAAAAGAAACGCGGGTGAAGCCGGACATCAAGTTATATTATAAGATGAAGAATTTTGAATATCAATCATTAATTTGTGGAATACGACCCAATGCGGAGCAGTTAATCATTAAACGTTTCTTGTTGGTGAAACTGCGAAGGTATGCAAGCAAGTAGTATATGTACTTTGAATTCTTATGAATATAATAATGAATAGACTCATTCACAGGAAGGCCGATAGTTGCCAATAAAAATTAATAACACGGCCATCGGTTTAAAATTTATTGCTGATTCTAATAATGCATCAACAGTAATATAATGCTGGGTAACATAGTTTTTATATCTAGCGTGTAAATATTTAGTCTAATAATTACTATATTATAGACCAGCCATGAAGAATTCGTGAGAATATCTTGAAAAAAAGTAATAATAATGCGAAGCCGCAAATAATCCTGATCGAAGCATAAGATACATACTTTATTTAAGATAAAACGGTCTATTTGCATTCATAATTTGGGCCCTAGAGCACAAATCTAAAAATATTGACTCGAACAACTACTTTGTTTTACGTTGGAGGCCACATCGTATCGTAGGTACTTACTTACACTTCGCAGTCTTTTTTATTATTATTTTAAAAAAAATCTTTTTTTTTGCTGTTTTATTATACAGGGTGGTGACGACGTAACGACATTAATTTAAACCACATATTGGGTACCGCGTTAGTAGTTCGTACACCAAGTTTCATCAAATTACATTGAACGGTATAGCCACAGGAAATTATTTTCACTTTAATCATTTTAACACATGCTGTGAATTCATAACGATTACGAAACGATGTCATTCACCTAGCTAGAGTAGCTAGACGGAACAAAATTCAGATTTACCTACATGCTTAAAACACAACCAAATAAAATGTGCGGCTCAGAAATCGTCGGTTGATGAAATTTAGACCTTATAACCATAGCGTTAAAATCCTTATTAGTGCGCTGCGCGGGCGTCGATACCTACTTGCATGAATGAAACAATACACCTGAACCACTGAACGGATTGCGCTGAAATTCAGGATGCAGATAGTTATTATGACGTAGATTTCCGCTAAGAAAGGATTTTCCAAAATTCACCCCCTAAAGGGATGAAACGGGGATCAAAAGTTTGTAAGAAAATCTGTAATTTTTTATTCGAAATGAATGAAATTTGGTATTTAGCCTCTAAATATAAAATAATGAAACACGTTTTGTAGATTTTTTGAATTTCATCCCTTAACGGGGTAAAAAGGGGTGTTAAAATTTGTTAGATTTTTTTTATCAAAACAACTTGAAATTTAGTATCAGCTCTAGCTCTTCAGTTAAATTAAAGAAACATGTATTTAAGGTTTTTTTCAATTTCACCCCGTAAAGAGGTAAAAAGGGGTGTTAAAGTTTGAATGAAAAATTAATTGTAAAAACAAAATTAGTAGAAGCTCTTCAATGAAATTGAAAAACAACGTATTTAAGGATTTTTAATTTCACCCCTTAATGGGATCGACAGGGGTGTTAAAGTTTGTTTGAAAAATAAATTGTTTATTATCAATATTACTTGAAAATTAGTATTTATGCTGAAAGTCCAATACTCTAGCTATTAAAACACGAAAACAGTTCATGTTATGCTCATTTTATATAAATTTCAATTAAGTTACGTACATACATGTACGTACCTTTATGTACTTTTATGATTCGATAAAATAATAAAGTTGAGCAAATTTTGTGTTCTACGCGATAAAAGGCGCGGGCGAAAGCTATGTTTGGATAATTTGAAATAACTAGCCAGAACTGTAAAAACGAATCAGCCAAAGTCGAGTAGTACACGCGGGTGAAGCTGCGGGTGGAAAGCTAGTTTAAAAATAAAATTTAAATAGGTATCTCATGGCGTTGGTTATCCTTGATAGTTTAAAAAACGGAAAACAGTTTAATATTAACACACAACTTGTAGATCTTTGTTTTTTTTTGTAGGTCACAAACTTATCATTATTGTATAAACTTTTACAAGTTTTGGCGGGAGTGTACGCGAGCCGCGGTTGAACCGTGCCGCGTTTTAACCCCAAAAATGACGAAAAAGTTGATAATTTCTTGCAGCCGCCATCTTGGATTTACATTTTGACAGCACTATCGGCTTCAACACCCTCGAAAATCATGAAAACGACACCCATGACGAAAAAGTTGATAATTTCTTGCAGCCGCCATCTTGGATTTATATTTTGACAGCACTATCGGCTTCAACACCCTCAAAAACCATAAAAACGACACCCATCTCGAGAAAGTTGATAATCTATTGCAGCCGCCATCTTGGATTTATGTTATGTTTTACGAATTTATTATGATTGATCACACAGACGATTACAATTTTAAAACAATAAATTATTCCTTTCAAAATCAGCAGGAAGTTTAAAAAAAACGGCAATAAAATCGCGTTTGTTGTATGGAAGCCCCCATTAAATATTTATTTTATTTTAATTTTATTATTTATTATTAAAGAAAAAATACAACTCAGTACTTTGTGAATATTTCAAGTGCCTACTGTTGCCATTATTGATATCGAGCAAAAAAGCGCCAAAAAAATCGCGTTTGTTGTATGGGAGCCCCCTTTAAATATTTATTTTATTTTGTTTTTAGTATTTGTTGTTATAGCGGCAACAGAAATACATAATTTGTGAAAATTTCAACTGTCTAGCTATCGCGGTTCTTGAGATACAGCCTGGTGACAGACAGCGAAGTCTTAGTAATAGGGTCCCGTTTTTACCCTTTGGGTACGGAACCCTAACAACAATAACTCCGGTTTTGTTGAAGCAGAGTTCAAACAGCCGTATACTACGCAATACGCTCGTGGCATTTTTAAAAATATCGCGGAAATAAACTTGTACGTGACCACTCGCCTTGACGCGGCACTCGCTACTGACAGCACCGCGAAACCCCCTTAGAGGTCTCGTAGATGCGTATGTTTGTATGAGTGAGCCGTTTCGAACGTTTGTAGGGAGTTTCCATACTGTATATCTTTATACTGTGCTAAAACTGTGCCAGTAGTGCCTACAGGTCATTTGAGGTCAATAGGTAATATTAATAGAGTGTTGTGTTTCGTTTAGATTATTTTCGGAATTAGTTTGTTTGAAAATTTCGCTTTTTGTCTGTTGATGTAATACCAGATTTAATTATCACAAAGTATTTTGATTGACTAGTAGTGACCGTGTTTTAATTTAATGTCGCTACGTCGTCACCACTCAGTATATTTACAATTACAGAATACAGAGGAATTCCGTGTGGTGGTCACCGACATCCGATAGGATAGGGCACCCCCAATAAGAAGAATTATATATTTAGTAAGTAGGTAATAAACAGAATAGAAGTAATTACTAAGAAAATTATAACAATAATCTCGAATAAAAGGAATCGATAAGAAGTTGTCTATTTAATCTAATTTCCTATCGTTCGCGCGTTCGTCATCCGCAATAAGTAGTAAGAGCACGAGTATGTTTAGGATTCATGTGTGATGAGTGATGTGACTAAGCGGACATGATGCCAAAAGTTTTAGTTGATTCGTCGATTAATCAAATATTGACCTTTGCGTACCTATCAATGAAAAACTAAAAGTAAATAAGTAGGTACCTACTTACATTTTGATACATTCTCGATTAAATATTTCGATAAGATTCAAATTATTAGTAAACTGTTTATATGTTTAAGTAACTCCATCTGTAAAAACATTAAATGAGTCAAGATCGAGACGCAAACACGTGATCGCGCCATTCACGAAAGTGCATAGAAATAATATGAGAGATATCACTTTCTTGTTTACAAAGATAAGATCAGGCAGAAAAGTTTCATTTAATATAATAAACATATATTTAGCCCTTGCCTAGCAATAAAATCTAAGGGAAATACATGGTTCATCACATTCCATGGAGCTGAATAACTAAACGAATGGACCTTTGTCAAATAGAAACATTAAAGAAATGGGTCCATTAATAAACTCATCGTCGCCGCCGAGGATATTCGTAGCAAATTCTTATTAATAGGGCACGCAATTTGTTCTCGGGGACATGAATTAAAGTATTGTGAATGTAGTGGGCGGGCGGGCGGACGGCGTGACGCGCGCTACTGTGTACGACGCGACGCTGCCGCGCTGTTACGTCACAGGGGCTCAAATGTTCTTAGTTAGTGGTCACACCCAGGATACCTACATACAGCATAATACAATGTAGATAAATATATGTCGTTCATTGTACAAATAGTTGATGCATTTGAATTCCACGGATGTGAAAACAATCGTAGTGATTCAACTTTGTCATAATGTTATTTTGAAATTTTCAAGAAATTCGTACCATATTAACTATGAAATAAGCGTTCGATGTTCATGGATGCAACATCCAACGCATCGTAGTTGCACTCGTTTGTTTCATCGCGCTAATCTCAGGAACTACTGGTTCAAATTGAAAAATACACTAAATATATTAGTGAAACCACGGAGGGCGATTAAGAGACTTTATAAGAACATGTTTTTTTTTTTTCGCTTCATGAATATGTAAATTCAAGTTTACCACGCTGTAAGTAGTAGGTTAGTAAATTAACTAATATTTACATGATTAGTTGTTTTATATGTAATCGACATTAGATACATTACTTATTATTATCCCTACTTTTATATTTACATTTATGTATATAATTTTTACAAATTATGTATAAACATTTTGATCAGGACTAACACAAAACTAACAACTTCCTTGCATGTCACATTGTAATAACATTCACAACATTCTTACATATCACATTGTAATGAAATAGCTCCCGTCTTAAGGTCGGAGCGCGCGACGAGCTCTCGAGGAGATTCCTCCTTCTCAGGTGTAGGTGGTAACCGCGTGGGACCCATCGCAACCACTCACACTGACAATCAGGCACTAGTCCGACGTGCTCTCGACACAATCGCTCTGCACCGGATCCACTCACTGACACTTTGAAACATCATTACTCCTGCAAACTCTACCGATAACACCCCGATCTCTTTACTCGGAATTTCATTTCGATATTTCGCGGAATATTATCATTGTAAACAATTAATACCGTGCTCGTTCGAGGAAAGTAAACGGCTTATAAGTAATCGTTTAATTTGCCGCGAAAACCAAAGGCACGAGCGTCATGCACGTTATGCGTTTCACGTTAGATTGAAAAACAGTCGCGAGGAATGTGAATCTGAAAATAGCGAGGAGCGTCGCGCGGCCACAAGGGCGACCCTCGCGGCATGCGGCATCGCGGCATGGTGAGCCTGCCGCCCGCCGTACACACACACACACCTTTATTTACATCCATCTTTCCATGAAATATACTCGCCCAACTCACCATTTTACATGTGAAAGGTCCCATAAATATAAACAACATGATTTATTAAACACCCTCAAGCTAATGCTCCAGACAACGCCGCGTTGAATAATACCTACGTGTATTGACATTATTAATGTATGTTATAAAAGCACAAGTAAAATAGCTGAAATAAAATAACGTATTATTGTTTTCGCATTCATGCAGACGGTTTCGTCATCCATCAAAGAAAGTAAATCTCGTACACACAATTACGTAGAAATAACTTCATTCATAACCCTAGTTATTCCATTATTTCAGCTCAGCAGGATATTGCCATTTAAAAAAACATACACTATGTTTTGGTCATTTTTTTCGCCTGTTTTGGCTATAAATAACTTCTAACTTATAGTTTTTTTTCCTAGTTGGTTGAGACAATCAAGTAATCATTTCATTTGAAACTAGTACGCTATGCTCAAAAAATAACTAAGTTGTTTCATTTTAAGTCAATGCGTAAACTTTAACTAAAGTTTGACTAATTACTGTGAAAAAAAATTGTACTGGACTCAATCAGCAAAATGATCTTAAAAACTAGCCAATTTAATGTTTTTTCGAAAATGGTATAACATTCATACTTTTTTTGCCAAAATTTTAAAAAACAGTTAATAATAATACTTAATAAATGGTGCAGGCGGCTTTTGTCGCCAAATTACTCATGGAGATTTTTTTTAAAGTGGCAATATCTCGAATACCAGAAAACTTTTACTAAGGTCATGTTGAGTTATCTGATTGACCTGAAGCCAATCTAGCTCCAGTGTCACTCTGGCGTGTTATTTATGGGACACCCTGTATATAAATATGACAGGCAATAGTCTTATGACGTCAAATTAATGTTTACTGCTCTTGTCAATGATCTCGATGTATCGTAAAATTAATGAACTGTTTTATTCTTTTCACCTTCCTAATGTACCAATGAATCAGCGTTCCCCAGAAGAGTAATAAGTAGCTTTGCCAAAGATTAATTTTCGCAACACAAATAAGCAGCAGGCATGGGAGGCGTGAAACAATAAACAATTAAATCTCATCATTGCGCTTCAAACAATAAAACGGACAAAATGCACCACTCCAAACGGAATGCAATCCAACGCATACCACTTTCGGACAGACCATCACTACGAGAAATATTCCAGTAGCCAGCCGCTCGTAAGATGTATGTACATAATAAACAGCATATACATTATCATATTTAATGAACGCAAATGAACACCGTCGACGATAAGGGGCAGCCAAATTGCCGCACATAAATCAAACGTGAGAGATCGTAGTATCGTATGAACGAATTACAAACACAAAGGAAACCTGAAAATCGAGGGTTGCTGAACTTTAAATTAATATAGAATAAATAGATTAATTCTGACCTATCATTCAACACACAGCCTAAACCGCGATGAAGTTAGAATTTTCCAAACCTAGGAACTAGGTAGGCAGTAGATACTGAAGGAACGGATACTTTTTCAAAATTCGAAAAGATCGCGAGTGTAACCGCGGTGCGAGTTAATAATGTACTATATGAGCCTAAAGCACTGTGGTGCGTACGGAGACGAGGGCGTCGTTTAGAGATCTCATAAATGGACGGTAAGCAGGCATTACCCACAGCACAAATACATCAACCATCTACCTACTCCACTCCTCGCCCGGAAGCTAATTTACAAAGGCTATATACCATTAGAGTCACGAGTCAGACTCTAATAGATTAGCTTTTGTTTATGCATATTACTCGACAAAACCTAATCTATCTCAGCAAAAAATTGACTCAAATGGATTAGCTTTATGCCTTGATATTTTCAAAGAAATGCACGGACAAAACCTAGTCGAGTAGAGGCTCACCCCAACTAAACATGAAAAGAAGAAATCCGTAAGACCTCACTTCACAATATAATTATCAGAGTATTAAGGCTTGTCCTGGGCAAAACACTGTAAAATGAGGTATCTTTGCAATCGGTTTTTACGTAACCCGTAGTGTTAATTAATCAGAAAAAAATAAGCAATAATCTACTAGATATGTGATATTATGTGGTTTTCTTTGAATTCTATTTTAACTTATAGAACTGAAGAAAAAAAATACTAAAGTTACCCCAATTTTTTCTAGTTGAAACGATATTACTGCTGCAATTTTTATAGAAACTGTATAAAAATTTATACACTTATTTAAAAAACAATATTACATTATGTGGTTAACTTACTTTTTTTTTTAAATAAGTATGTATTAATTTAAATAAATAAACAAAGCATTTCAGTCGAGCAAATTTTGCACCGCACCCCGCTCTCGTCCATAAAGTCAGTGCGGGGCGAGTCGTGTTGCTAGACGGACCTGTGCTGCGTTGTGGAAGGAGCTTATCAGTTTGCCGAAATAATTCTTAGTCTTTTGCGTGTATTTAGAGTAAACAGATACAGAGGCGTCATAACATTTCATGAACATAATTATATTTTAGATTGGTATTATAAGTGTTTATTATTACGAGTAGTGTAGTCATTCGAGGCGAGGACGTAGCATTATTTTAGATTCAATAATAGTTAATTTAATATTTTTAGTTTCCTGTAGTTTCAGTGTTTTCATAGACAGACATTTATAGGCTACAGCCTAGGGTCGATAATTTTTGAAACAAAAAAATAATAATAGTAGGATGATAGTTTTACTACACAAAAATATACCTAGGTAGTGCCTACTTTTTTGGATTGCTATTTTTGAGTAACAATAGAGTAATAATCATTTTAGGAGAAACTTATTGTGATGATATATTGTAAAACAAGTTAGAGTTATAGCAATAGTGATCTCTCTGTAACTTGACTATTCTATGACAGCAGCGTGTGTTATTGCTACGCTTGTTCATGATGTAGCGAGCGCATCGTGCGCGATGTTTAGGTGAGGGTGGAGCGGGCTGCGGTACAGAGCTCCGACCATACGCTCAAGGTTGTTGGCGCTGGTGCGAGCCTTAAGGCACTACCTAGGTATATTTTTGTGTAGTAAAACTATAATATTATAGTACATAGGTACTGTACTAGTAATATTGTATTATGTTATTTTTGTGAAACAATAGAAATAAAATCATTTTAGGCAAAACTTATTGTGATGTACCTACCTAAAAATGTTTGAGATACTTAGATTAGGTTTTTTTTTTGTTATATACGAAAGCACTCTTGGAATTAAATATGCCAAATATTGAATATAATGTGAGCTGCAAAATTGTTACTCGAATAGAAATTTAATTATTATAATTACTGAAATCAGTGTTTTTGACACCCTTCGTTTGAATATATACCTATTCGATCGTTTAAATACTATCCTTAAAATAATAATAATTTCCATCCACGTATTATTAAAGCTAACGATCGGTAAATATCGGTATCAAATGGACTAGCATTGTTGCTGCAATGTTAGAATGAATTTATCTTACAAAGTCTACGCGATTTCGGTCAATTTCTGTACTAGAATAGATTAGGGTTTCGTCAAGTTTTTGTCAAACAAAAGCTAATCTATTAGAGTCTGACTCGTGAATCTAACGGTATAGCCTTTGTAAATTCGCCGCCCGGAACGACTGAGTCACGCTTAGTGAACGCATCTCAAAAATTAAAACCTTGCTTAATTTAATAATTTGCCTTCCAAAAGAAAGATAATAATGTACAATCACCTTTCTTTATGTTAACATCAATGTATATAGCCATGTTTCTGGCAATTAAATAAATATACATAAGCCAACACTATGTATTTACTAGATATTTTAAATTTGAAACATTATGGGTAAAACAGCGTATTAATATTGGTCGGTAGAAAAAAGACGTAAATCATAATAGTTATGTGTAACAGCGTAGGTGAACGTAAGACAAAAAGGCGTCAATATAGACGTGCAACAACACATCCGTAGAGCTCGTTAGAACTCTAGCAAGCGGTCTCGCTGCCAAAATAAATGTCAATAACGTCTCGTTAACATAACAAACGCGTAATGTACACGTCCACACACTTTTCATCTGGGAAGCCTGATGCTTCGATTGTTCTCATAATAAGACATTTCAAATAGATAAAATATTGTGTTAAATGTTAAGAATCATTTAAAAAATGTAGCGGCACGATAAATCGGCACTTATTTGTAATCGGTAAAAGTCATACAAAACAGTCCATTTCGGTTACAAAAATGTGCATTATCGCCAAATACATACATATATGTACTGATGATATACGTGACGCTACTCGCATTTAAGAGGGCGCATCAAATTTTTCTGCAATGGTCTTCAAAAAAAGCATTTCAACTTGAGAGTTGTAGCCAGCCACGCGAATAAAGCAAAGTACCAACCGTGATATGGTTTCCTCAAAAACAATATTTTCCTTCCCCGAAAGCTCAAGCTTATGGTGGGATTGAAACCTATTACAGGTGCACACGAAACCCAGTTTACTTCTAGGCTTTTTAAAAGTCAGTAACACCTTGGCTATATATCCCTGGTATTGCTAAATAATGGCCATTTACCATTTTATGGCTTAACAACAAATCCTACCAAGTTACGGGGATATTGTCCCTCCTCTGTTATAGGTATTTGTTGTACTGACTGACCTGTATTTAGCTCTGTGTGCGGTGTCGAATAGTTCGCCTTCGAAGGGCGTGGTGATGAGGTAGGCGGGCGGCGCGGGAGGTTGATGCGGCGGCGTGAGCGCGTCGGGCGCCGGCGCCGCCGCCACAGCGCCCAGCCGCTCGCATGCCGCACGCACCCTCTCGCACTCCAGGCACAATTCGTTCACGAACACTATCGGACTCGACGAGCCTGATGATTAATAACAAATTATATAACATTTATAGTAAAACCTGTTGACCCCTATTGACTGCCCGATGTTTCCTGTAAATAATCACGCTCAAATAGATTAACAGGTATAGGAGGATTGTCTGATAAGTAACCAAATTTCGAAATGGGTGATGAAAAGAATACTTAGCAAGATGAAAAAAGACAGGTGGAGTAGCGATGCTATTAGTTGAAAGCGCATTCCAGCGTCGAACATTTTATATAGCCACATTTTAGTCCCGCTAATGTTAGGAGATGCATAAAACTCGTATTTAATTTATATTTCTGACACAAACACTTACATCACGATAACAAGATTTAAATCATCATTGTTGTTACCACTTTCCGGTATGTCTAAGATAATAATTATAATGTGTGCAAGTCTAAATATAGTAAATTTAGATACTAAGGTAGATCAAGTATTTTTTGAAAAATTCAATATGTAATGAAATTTTCAGTTAAAAAGACTTGAAAGATAAACAAGAGTTTATTGATTATGACAAATTTAACTGATTATGCGGTTGCTTTGAAGCCTTTCAGTTATTTTAGACGATAATAGTCCAGGGTTCACGTCTCCATACATGCACGCACTGTGACCATTTGCATTGTATTGTACACCTATTGGTAGGGGAGGCGAATAGGGGATTTCGGGATTTACTCGAGCGCGTCAGATTAACATAAGGGGGGCAACCTTGCACCTTGTGAAGTACTCTCACCAAATCTGAGCCCTCTATGTAGTGTCGAACGTCTAGGGTAGCCCGTCAGATTAGTAAAAAAAAATCGATGGTTTGAAATACTCGAGCGCGTCAGATTAAGGTAAGGTAAGTTAGTTACATGCAAAATAGTGTACATTTCAATAATCTGACAAATTGGGCGTGACGAAAGAAAATTGGAGACTCGCAAAGTTGCAAAAAAAAAAAACGTCACCTGGATTTTCTCGAGCGCGATTGGTTTTTTTTTATTTTGAAGGAAATTAGTCACGAATCACGGAAATATCTTAATCTGCCGATTTGCACAAGCCGAAGTGGCTAAAATCATTATTAAGTGTATAGTCCAGGAATATTATGAGTTTCACCTCAGAATGAGAAATAGTCAGCTATTAACTTGTATAAACCTTTATTTTGACACCCTAAAACTTGTCTCAAAAGCTACTTATCTTAGGGTGCCCGCGACTACTGATTTTTCAAGGTCAAAGGTCAAAAAATCATTTATTGCAAATATCTCGTTTCCTATGGGTTTTTTGGTATATGTATTCATAATAAATATTGTAGAAGGTTAAATTCTCTACAACTTTTGTACAAACATTTTTTCAATATCTTGAACCATTTTCGAGATTTCGATATTTTTTACATATTTTTTTTTTCAAACCGTCAGATTAAGGAAATCCCTCAACATAATTGTCAGATTATGGGTCAGTACAACAAGGCCATCAAGAAGAACCGCCTGTATAAAAATCTGACGCGCTCGAGTAAATCAAGGTCACGATTTTTTTTTGCATTTTCAAAAATCGGCCCTGACTGATGGTCGCGTCCAAATCGTCAGTCTTTAAAATAGGAGCTACTGGAGGGTTCACTTAACATCCCTTATCAATGTCTGACGCGTTCGAGTAAATTATTTTTTTAAATATTTTCGACCCCTTCGTACGGCCACCCCCACCACGCAAAACGGCAGATTATTATTTTTCCGTTATCAGACAGACGTGGCGCGACTACCCTATTAATATCTGACGCGCTCGAGTATTTCTTGGTGACTGTTTTTTTTACATTTTTGAAACCCTGTAGACGCTCCCCCCACCGCTGAAGGGGAAAATATCACATAACCTTTTTTTCTTTATTCCACCTAATCTTCAAATTCCAGTAGGTCCCAAAGACGCTCGAGTAACTACAAATTTAGCATCAATGCCTCCCCTACCATATCTAGCGATCGCGCATAATGATGGTTGTGACCTCTTAAGAAATTGGAAAATTTAAATTAGAATCGTAAACAAATAATTATGCATCTGACAAAAATAGTTACAATATTTTTTTTATTGTTCGTAAAAATTGTCCGAATAAGGCTTTTAAAGAAAAAAATATGAAAATTTGGGAAATGTTTACTGCTATTTACAACAATATGATACAACTAAGTAAGAATATCATAAAGAAGAAGGTACGTATATGATTTATTGTAAAAAAATCCTATGATTTCCTGGTGAGCACAGCTTGTTTATTTAGTTTTTCCGTTTAGAAAATATAATGAAAATGGTGGCTGTGGCAGCTTGCTGAGGCCCGCTACGAGTATAATAATGATGTGTATTCAGATCAAATTACTTTCTTGAAATTTTAAGATTATACTTAGTTTTCGAGTAAAACCTCTTTGAGTGATCTTTTAAGGGTTCCGTTTTTTTTTAGGGAAGGGATCCCTAAAAATTCATAGCTATTACCTACCAAGTAACTACGTAGGTAATCTACAACTATTATTATGAGGAATGATTTGATTTTTTGTTTGTTTGTTACGATTTAACTCAAAAACTACTCGACCGATTAAAAAAAATCTTTCACAATTAGAAAGCTACATTATCCCTGAGTAACATAGGCTATATTTTAATCCTGGATAAAGATAAGATCCCACGGGAAAGCGGGTAAAACCGCGGGGTACAGCTAGTCTACGTATAATTTTAAGAAGTACAGAGACATTTCCTTTATTGGGGCACGCCCTCACTTGAATTGCTATGTATTCATAGTCGGTGAAAACATTTGAACAAACATACACATGTATCTATATATGACTAGAAGTAGTGTGACCTTTCGGGACGCGTGCTCCCACGTTAATGGTTCAGGGTCGCTGAGTCACGCTTGCGACATAGGGAACACCCGGCTCTCTTGGCATGCGCCCCACCACATACGAAACAAGCGAACTGCTGCTGTCAGTATACGAATCTAATGCGCATTCAGACAAATCACTCGAAAAACCTGGTATTAGCCTAAAACCTTATTCACCTTATTTATACTAGCTAGTATAAGGTGAATGAAAAACAAGAGCATGAGGTCAATTTTTAGATTATTTCAAATAGTCAAACTGTGATAGGATGTGTTTTGTGTCACATTCTGTTATTATTGTAGGTTACGGGCGTTTTCTGGAGTGCAGTGCAGTTCAGTTTGCGGAGTGCGTTCCGACGTGTTGAGAAAAGTTTACGGGATTCGCACCTGATTCTTATATAATTTTGAAAGTAAAACCCATGCATGATTCATATTATCACAAATACAAATAAACTAGTTTTTCGCCCCGCGTTCCCGAGAGATCTTTTCCCAGGATAAAAAGTATCCTATGTTTTATTCCAGGATTTGAACTACCTGTGTCCAAGTATCATCATTATCCAAAGTAGTTTTTGCGAGAAAGAATAACAAAACATCTTCACACAGATCCAAACATACTATCACGTTCATAATATTAAGTAGGATAGGATATACTATATCTGTGGTATATCGTCATTTACTAGCACGATCGCCATTATAATTTTCATAATAAGGATTAAGTACTCACATGTAATATTAAATCTTTACGACGAATGATCAAAGTGAATGTGGTCAGCCTAATATTATCATTACATTACGTAACCGTTAGATAAAATAGCGCATAATATTTACTCTATTGTTTATTATCTATATGCATGACACCTTGTTTTTTTATTTTTTGAGAATGTAAAATTACGTTTTGGTATCAAATTGTACAAAAATAAAATTACCTGAGTTCACAATTGAAAACACTAGACTTACTTATAAAGCAATGTTTATGCAAAAACTATATTCTTTCCATTTTGCATATTTACAATACACCTTGCCCCTAGCAATATACCTAAGTTCTAGTTCTTACATCAAACTCCTCTACTCCGATAAGAACACATCTTCAAGCCAAATACCACACTACAATGTGGCTAGTAAAATTGTTAAGCATTAGATTTTGCTATGGCATTTCAGTATGATTTAAATATTAATTTCAATTCAATAGCATTTAGGAGACTAACTAAACTTGATCCTACACATCATTTTCAAAACTTTATGTGTATAAGAATATGGTTTATCTTTTGAACTATGTATTTCCACTAAGTATGCACTGAGTGAAGGTGGTGAATAAATGTTATTTATTTAGAATAATTATTACATTTTAAAACCTTAAGGCACAACATGGATATTATTCAGTAGTAACATTATGAGAGTCACACGTACAAAAAATTAAACTCAAATCAACACCCTTTTATACACTTCTATTCTACGAATTAAAAAAGAAACTAAATCACTTCGTAGACATTTTATGATACATTTATATGAGGGTCATATAAATCACGCCATGCCACAAATGCATGCGCACTCACATCCTCCACTGAGGTATGACCGTAGATGTTCTACCAACGCTAGCATGGTTGGCGTGCGTGCCGCAAACCACGCTTTACGCCATCTGCAAAAGCAGCGCTCTTCAACAATGCCTCTCTTGTATCGCTTCTAATTTAAATTTGCTTTAGGTTCTTCTTAGAATACAGCTGCTAATGTCATTAAATAAATTTATTAAAATATATAAATTTATACATGCTGTTAAGAAATATAGTAAAATTGGTTTCTACTATTGAATTATTTCCGATTGATTAATTGGTAATTAATGGTAGAAAACAGATTCAACACAAGCTAGGTAATTCCATAAATTCATGCATATATATTGCTATAACCTATGTTTATGTGGCAGTTTTAATACTTAATAATAGGGTTTTACACTCATTTTTGAAGTGTCTCAAATAGATTCTATAGTAGGTAAGTACTGAAACCCGACAGGTTAAATATTACATTTTCAAATTTCGCGCGTAATTTAACGAAAACTCTGGACCCAGCAGACATGATGTCAGTTGGCTGGGTAAACAAACAGAAATCTGGACAAACTGTAGATTTTACAATGCAAACATTTCACTTGTGCACTTGATTTATCTTAATTGGACAAAACACCACCAAAATTATTCAATAAAACTCAAAATACACGAATTTAATAAAATTAAAACGAAAACGCAACTTCACTTCGCAAGTTCCCGCCATAAAGTCCGCAGGTACTATTTCATAGTGTTAAAAACATATAAAAACAACTGAAAACTTTTTATTGAATTTAAAATTCCTTTTTGTAATTTTATAAACTAAATCTAACATTTCCCGACTGCTTTTTGCCTATTGATATATATCTTTTAACATGCATATCATATTATACAAAGTGTAGCAGGGAAGGTGAAACAATACTTTCAGGGCATATAGGGTAGCTTATGAATTCATTCACGCCCACCATAAGAGCCAGGATCCAGTAAAAGATTTAGAGAAACAATTTAGTTTTTTATTTAATTTTCATGTTTGCCCATTAGTAAGGATACCATCTTAGACACATTCACATATGACTGACATCTCACTTTACGTGAGATCAATGTAATAACAGATCTACTCATAGTTCAAAACTTTTAATAAAATAAGGCTGATTTGATAATGTCAGTTAGCATCTAGTAGTTGGATTATATAGCAAGTTATAACCCTCATTTTGCAAGATTTTATTTATAGGCAAGAGTAACCACCTATCATCAGACGGATAGTATGCTTGTTTGCATCCTCATATTACAAAAAAAATGTATTTGAACTGTTAACTCAAACATAAACCAAGTTCAGTTTCCGAAAATAGCCCAATTATTTAAGGGGAAAAAGGGGGTGGCAAAGTTTGGATGGAAAATAATGTATTTCTGGTCAAATATACTCAGGGGAACAGATTTTAATTACCAAGATACAATTAAATTTAGAAAAACTATTTTAAATGCCGCCCTCAGATTTAAGGGCCAATTATGTAATTTTTGACAGTTCAGTGTTAAGCATTAAGCATTATAATCCCAAGTGCTACTCAATATGTATGTGAGTGTGTACACCTGGTAGCATATATCCTGTATATACCTCAATCAACACATAATTAAAAGAAGGTCACTCAATGTTGCAAACATTCAGTTCTAAATACAAGAATAAGCAGCATAAGCCGTAAAATTTATAAAGCATTGTCAAATAAACGGAGTCCGGTAAGTAGTAGACAAACTTCAGACAAAAAACTGCTAAAATCAAATTAAGTTAATTAAGACGGAAATTAACATTTTATGACTAACTTAATATTATAATTCAAAAACAATCAATGATATTATCTTGAATTTTATCTACATTCAAAGACAAAGTCAAAACCATTTATTCAGTTTAGGCCCTAGAAGGGCACTTATGAAGGTCGAATTACAGAAGTTACCACCGGTTCGGAAGTCAGCCTTCAACTGAGAAGAACCGGCAAGAAACTCAGCAAGGTTACATTTTTTTAATATTTTTGGACCATCTGACTATATTGGCTTTTTTTTTTTAAATGTTTAACATTTTTATTCTTAAAGTAATACAAAAATACATAAAAAATTATAACCCGCATTGGTTACCTACATAGTAAACTAAATCAAAAAATACCAAGCTAATAACAGCGTATTAAAAAAAAATGGTAATTAACATTATAAAAAAAAAACAATGTGTAAGTACTTGTACAGAGTGCAGCTACTTCCAGACATCTTTATCCTCAATATATTGGGCTACCTTGTAATAAGCTTATTCTTTCAAAACTTTTTTATGTAGATTTGAATCTAGAATCAGTCATCTTGGTAACAGATGCTGGTAATTTATTATAAAAGCGAACACTATTCCCAAGAAATGACTTTTTAACTCTAGCTAATCTAAAATACGGAACAACAAATTTATCTTTTTGTCTTGTATTGAAATTATGAATTATACTCTACATTTGATTTATACAAGTCTACATTGTTTCGTATGAACATTATATATTCATATATATACAGTGAAGGTAAAGTCATTACGTTTATTTCCTTTAATGATTCACGTGGACCCATTGTGTAGATTGCAGGAATGGCTCTTTTTTGTAATACAAAAATTGTTTCAATATCTGCAGCAGCTCCCCACAGTAAAACTCAATATGATAAAAGACTATGGAAATATGCAAAATAAACTAATCTAGCCGTCTCAACATTCGTCAATTGTCTAATTTTTTTAACAGCAAATACAGCAGAACTCAATTTACTAGCTAAAGATTGTACATGAGAACCCCACTGTAGTTTATTATCAAGTGTTATACCCAAAAATACAGTTTAATCAACTAGTCCCAGGCTGCTGTCATCTATTAATACCCTACTGTCTACTTGCGGTACGTTTGGAAGAGCGAATCTTAACCATTTTGTTTTCTTAGAGTTTAATAAAAGATTATTTACAGCAAACCATATAGAAACTATTGACAAAGTATCATTTACTCTAGTAAGTTCTTTGTCTTTTCTATCTACTTTAAAAATGAATGAGGTATCGTCAGCAAACAAGACTACATCTGAGAGACCATTTACGACCGACGGTAAGTCATTAATATATACTAGAAATAGAAATGGCCCAAGTATGGAACCTTGAGGTACCCCCATTTTGACTACAGAACCATTGGACGTTGTACCTTCAACTCATACCTTTTGTTGGCGATTAGTTAAATAAGATAAAACAAGTTCATGAGCAGTTCCACGAATACCATAATAATTAAGTTTTAGGAGCAGAGTACGGTGGTCGACGCAGTCAAACGCCTTTGATAGATCACAAAAAATGCCTATGGTTGTAATGAAAAAACATGAATTATATTAGATATGGTAGTTTATAAGTTAAGAACAATTATACAATATATTTTTTGCATAAAAATAATTTGTAAATATTTTATTTTTGAAAAATAAACTTGAGTTTTTTTATCTGTGAATTACAAGAACCGAAACACGGGCGGCCATGATTATTTAAAATTTGACGTCACATTACACCAAATAAACAAAACGTCGTGTTTTTTTCGTTTGCGGTAATTTATCAGGATATTTAATTAGGCACGGCACACGTCTTGTAGCTTGTCATTTTCAAAAATCAAGTGAAAAAACTAAACTTTCCACTCAAAATATGCTGAAGAGTTAGAGCGATCGTCGTTACTTTTGTTTATTTATTGGGGTATGACTTCACAGTACCATATGTCACGTGACCAGCTGTTTTCGTGCGAGTTTCAAATTAATAAATAAAAATTCTATTTTTTATCCAATAAATAATGGTTTTTTGAGAAGAAAATGAATGTATTAGGTTTAAAATAAGCCTACGCATTTTTTAAAATACTTTTCCGAAAACTGTCAAGTAGCCAATTTTGCTGCCGCATCTGATGTAGATCTCCCCTTCGTGAAACCGAACTGATGACCATACAGTATCTCACAACTATTGAAATGACCTAACATTTGATTAAGCAACAGTTTTTCAAAGATTTTACTAAGTGCAGGAAGCACAGATACCGGTCTATCTTTACAGCCTGATTTAAATATTGGCACTATTTTACTATACTTCATTAGGTCAGGAAAAGAACCCTGATCAATACATTCATTGAAAATATCCCATAAAATAGGTGCAATTACTGTTATTATTGATTTTAAAATCGTTACTGACAATCCCCATAAGTCTTCTGTATTTTTTAAATTAAGGCTATTAAATAATTTTAAAATATCACTAGAAGTGTCGTGACAAAATTTAAAACTGGGAAAAGATTTTTGAAGTTGTTTGTTGCCTAAGAAGTGCTTCAGCCACTTTGGGACACGAGTTAAGGCTTTTAGTGGTTTCCTCTGGTATACTTGTGAAGAAATCTTCAAAAGTAGTGGCTACTTCCAACTTATCTGACACAATTTTATCATTAATTTTTAACGCTGCTCGTGAGCTGCTCGTTTTTCAAACATTGCTAGTTAGTCAAACATAATATATGAAAATTTATGTGTATGGTCTCCATTTGAAATTTTTATTGACAATTTATTGTTGTTATTTTTAAAGGATTCATTACTTAGTACCTATGAGTCGTCAGATGGTAGTCACTTGCCATCAGGTGACCCACCTGCCAGCTTGTAAGACTTCGAATAAAAAAAAACAATCACATTTATATTTATATTATTTTGTGATAAGAAAAATGTGTGAATGATCCTAATATTTTATATGCGTTAGTCTGTTGCCTCTTAACACTTAAACTGCTGAACCGATTTAGATGAAATGGGTCATTGGAAATGGACATAGGATACTTTTATGCTGGGAAAATCAAGAATCCTCAGGAACGCTGGTGAAACCAAGGGCTAACTATATTTTGGTTTCATTTCATTATTTATTTATAAGGAACCAACTTATGGTTTTTAATAGTAGGTTCTAAAAAGATAAATAGTACATCAACTTACACCTCATGCACTAATCACAAAACAATGTTTTAAACAAATAAAATACAATAGATATCCTTGAAAAAAATGGGGATCATACACTTAATTGATTCAACTGACTGGACTTTTTATATCTCAGAGAAACATGATTCAGGGAAGTAAAGTATAAATGTTCGTAGGCGAAATACTACGAAAACTTACCAATGAAAGTATAGAAATAAGTTTCAATCTATTACAAACGAACATAGGTTTATGTATTACATCAGTCAGATGTTGTAGGTAATGTACAAAACAAATAAAAATTTGCTTATTTATAATAATCGATGTTTACATGATAAAGAAGGGAAATATTCAACATAAGGGACAAACCCATAAAAAAGGTCTCAAAAATTAGAATATTTAAAATTACCATCACTTTCTTGAATTTTGTCAGTTGTAGCGGTGCTTCCTGTTTGTGTCATGCCCTTATACAATTCGTCCATCTTGCCGTACACTGGATCGTTACATCAATCATCAAAATCACAACACGAATTGCAATAACCTAAATACACACATGTTAAATTACTATTCACATTTAATAAAACTTAGTCTATTTCGAATATAACTAATTTTATCCACTTCAAACACATCTCCGAGAATTCCAGCAACGATACCTACGATCGAAATTGCACAGATTACTGATATGTTTTTTTTTTTTAAGAAGATTTTTGGCCTAGTATCGAGACCTTTAAGCCATTTCTTTATTTTAAATATTCATCTTTTATGTTTAGTCACGTTTTATTGTCACTTTCACTGTAAAGTCTAGTCCTCGTCCGTACAAGTCCGGTCTAATTTTAGTGAAATTGGTGGCTATTCCACTAAAACATTTCATGGACTTTTTGGGACAACCTGGAAAGTCACGATACACGCTCATTTCATCATTTCATTTCACTTCACTTGTGCACTTAGATTGATCTTTATTGGACAAAACACCACCGAAATTATTCAATAAAACTCAAAATACACGAATTTAATGAAAATAAAACGAAAACACAACGTCACTTCGCAAGTTCCCGCCAAAAAGTCCACTGATATGTAGCTTGGAATGAATCACAGACTACTAAGAGATACTAGAATGAATAATATTCTCTTTGGCACAGCCTAATGCTACGGCCAGATTATCGGTTGAAGTTTTTTGTAGATCCTTCTCCCCCAAACGTACGAGCGTGGAAGGCACAGTAGGGCTATTATGTAACTCTTATTGCAATCAAATTATCATTGAAACCACTCATTAAATTATCATTGACGTATCTCCATTTTGACAGCAGTGATTGAATTACAAACACTATTGCAACATAACATTTTAGGTATAACGATATCTATCGATAAACGTAAATTGCGATTATGTATCTCGACTCGGAACAATAACTAACATGGAAGCCGGGCTAAAATAAGAAATGAAATGCATATACTTTACCTTTTTTTACATTCGACGTTAATAATGCGTGGGAAAGAGACATATTCCGTTTCTGTTTCGTTATTATGCAGGTTGTCACAAGCTATTTTTTGGCTAGTGATGGGCTTATCATCGACGTTGTCGTGTCGATATAAGTCATCAAAGCAAACAAGTAAATATAGTTAGTACTAGCTGTGCCCGCGACTTCGTCCGCGTGGAATAGTGACTTTGGGCATATCTTTTGGTTTATTTTGGATTAACAAATGTTCGACGTGATTCTTTGTTTCTGTGATTCTGTGGTTTATTAACGGATTTACCACGACGGAACTTCGGCGTCGGAATATCAGTCAAGTGTGGTAGGAAAGAGACGATAAGAATTTGACACAAGTATAAATGAAACTACAATTATTAATTTAATGTCTTTATTAATCATTAAAATCCATACTAATACTAATTTACTAATTAATATTATAATTATAAAATATTGTAAATGCGAAAGTGTGTCTGTCTGTCTGTCTGTCTGTTACCTCTTCACGCTTAAACCGCCGAACCGATTTAGATGAAATTCGGAAGGGATTGTTGGAGTCCCGGGAAAAAGCATAGGATAGTTTTTATCCTAGAAATCACCCTTTAAGGGGGTGAAAAGGGGGTGGAAGTTTGTATGAGAAAAACCTATTGATGCACTGACTCCATTTCATTTTCATTTCACCATCATTAGGAAATCTGCAACAGTATTGAAATGATTATCGATAACAATTTTTACATCACTTTATTTGTTAGCATTATAAGAGGACCAAAGAGGACCATTTGACATTTTTCTTGTGACACGTTCAAAAATAATAAAAACAAACAGCCATGTTTTGTTTCATTCCCACATTACGATATGCTAATTGACATAAATGAATAAACTGTATAGTACTCGGTTTTTATTTTAGCCCGGCTTCCATGCTAGTTATTGTTCCGAGTATCTCGACTTCAATCTAAATGACAGAGATACAAATGAATGAATGAAGTCAGTCAGTTAGTGCCGCTGTCTATTGGAAAGATTGGATTATTTATTTGTTTGTTACGATCTGAATCATCAGCATTAGCAATAGAATTATTTGATGCAATTTTGAAAGTTAAACGAAATTTGTTTTAAAATATTTTTGACTATCCTATTAGATATACGTATATAATGTTTATTTTGTTATGTTGATTTATATTTAAAGTCAATTCAGACTTATTTTATTATTTTAAGGTACTGGGCAATTACTGTGCTGTGATGTTGATAATAATTGTAAGCTGTGGGCAATAACTGTGCTTTAAGAGGTTTTTTTATTTTATTCCATTTTTCTAAGTTACAGTAAAGTTTTGACTAAACTGTCGATACTCTAAAGGAGAGATTATTAGGTAATAAGAAAATGGTAATAAAGTTTTGGTAGCTATATAATTATAATATTTTTTTCGATCCTAATGGCTATGATATCCTTAAGTGGGCAATAGCTACCCGGTATACCCTACATTAATTAATTCGTGTTTAAGTTTTATTGAATAATATCAGCGCTGTTTTGTCCAATAAAGATCACTCTTAGTGCACAAGTGAAAGGAAATGAAATAAAAGCGTGTGTCGTAACTTTTCAGGTTGTCTCAAAAAGTACGTGAAAAGTTTTAGTGGCCACCAATTTCACTAAAACCTAACAGCACTTGTACGGATGAGGACTAAACTTTACAGTTTATGTGACAACTAGCGACCCGCCCGCGGCTTCGCCCGCGTGGACTACACGTAATATCGCGCAAGTGGGGGTGGTGGAGGGGGGATAAAAGATAGCCTATGTTCTCTCCCAAGGTCTACTCTATATCTGTGCCAAATTTAATCTAAATCGGTTGAGAGGTTTAAGCGGGAAAGCGTAACAGACAGACAGACCGACAGAGTTACTTTCGCATTTAAAATATTAGTTAGGATTAGCCCGGCCGGCCGCCGCGGGTCGGTACCGCCGCGGCGCCGCAACAACTACGTCCCTGCATTTTAAATTTGTAATATCTTCGGAAATATTCACTTAAATAACATGCTGTGAAAAGCATATTGATCTATAATAAATGTACAATTTATTAGAGGTGCTTAATTGGATACGGATTAATATTGTATTGTTTAAAATCACTTCGTAAATAATCACTTTTTAGTAAAGTATAAAAAATGGTTATGGTGGGTTATCCCTAAGAGATAGACATATACCATCGCGGACTTTTTTGTTGAACTTTTTAAGGTGGACAATACTGTAGTACATTATTTTGGTCTATCTCGTAGGGTTCAGCCAGCGTTTGCAATATAAGCGCAAAAAAATGCTTAATTACGACATCACATTAGAAACCTCTAAATTTATCAGTGTTTCGCTACTATATTATGCATAGTACTTTTAAAACTTTCGCTAACTAAATTCATTATAGTAGATTATACCGGGTCTATTCGCGCACATAATAATCAAAATATAATTTCGACTAACCTCGACGTTTCGATCAAGTTACATTGACCGTTGTCACGAGTGGACTGAACTGGCGGGTATCAGCGTCTTGAGGGGCGAGAGTTATCTTATAGTTATATTACATACTCTTTGCTACCCGCAATTGGTCTTGTGACACGAAACGATCACGATCTCGGCACACCGTACTAATACTCTCGAACTCGAACTTAATTCACGGCGGTGCGAACACTTTATTATCACTGGATTCCACGCAGCAGATAACTTGAAACCATCTTCCCGATTGAAATTACGATGTTTTTTGATTTCAATCGCTTCTCGAACAATTCTGGGATAGAAATGTCGATCAGTGGAAAGGATTTTTGGGTCATGAAGCTCAATCCAGTGGTTTGGTCCCGATTCTAATAAGTGTTCGGCGATCGCTGATTTATTTGCCAGGCGGTTCTTTACGGCAGCCATATGTTCTTTGACCCTTTCAGCAATAGTTCTCTTCGTCTGTCCGATGTAAGAACTACCACAGCTACAGTCAATCTTATATACTCCAGGTGTTTGGAATGGTATTACATCCTTCGCCGGCCGGATTTTTTGTGATATTTTTGATAACGGAGTGTATACAGTCTTAATGGAGTACTTTCTCAGTGCTGTTCCAATTTTGTCCGTTATACCTTTCACATACGGCATAAACACTGGCTGCCGGCCGACATCAAAATCAGTCCTTCTACACTTCCGCCTAGGACACCTCTTATGCATTTTATAGCCGTTGCGTTTTAGCACCTCCTGAATATGCGACAACTCAGATTCTAAATATTCAGGGTCACAAAGATCATAGGCTCTGTTCATCAAAGACGCAACGACAGACTGTAAGTGACGAGGATGGTGATGAGAAGATGCATCTAGATACTTGTCAGTATGTGTTGGTTTTCTGTACACTGTATGTGTCAGGGACCCATCCGGTCTCGCCATTACCTTGACATCCAGAAAGGCCAAAGCTCTGTCTACTTCGATTTCAAAAGAAAATCTTATCTTAGGATAAAAAGACTCTAGATGATTTTTGAATTTTTCTACTTCTTGCATACTACCTTTCATAATACAAAAAAATATGTGCGCGAATAGACCCGGTATAATCTACTATAATATATTATGCATGTATTATACATATAAACCTTCCTTAAGAATCACTCTATCTATTAAAAAAAACCGCATCAAAATCCGTTGCGTACTTTTAAATATTTAAGCATACATAGGGACAGACAGCGCAAGCGACTATATTATGTAGTGATATAGCGTGACTTTAACATAAAAGAAGAACATTAAAAATGGTTTAGGCTTAATAGTCTAGTAACAAAAGCCTTTGAATAAACAAATAATAATTTAAAAATAAATAGTTTATTTTTACGATTGCGAGTGCTGTTTGTTTGTCCAAAGATTCAAATTTTTTGATTGGTGAAGAGACTAATATTTAATTTGATAAGATAAACTGGTACCAACCTTATTAGCATAATGATAATACATAAAACAATGTCACTAAACACAAGTAAATAGATATATTGTGGTATTTTCAACGTAGGTTTAGCTCCAATAAACTTACAGCATGGAACATTTTGGGCTCTCCCATGTATTATACGAGCCTGATAAGTATAATCCAGATACTTTGGACTTGTTGGCCGATGAAGAGGCTAGAGAGTATTGGCTCAATACGTGTGAAAAACTTGTTGAAAAATATGTTAATTACGCACTTACCAATAAAGACGACCCGACTGTGGAAATAAGAGCCCTCAAGTTTAAAACTTGCTATGTGGAAGCTTTAAAAGAGCTGAAAGTAAATCCCCTGTAAGCTCGTAAAGATAACTTTTTCATTTTCTTATTCGTAGTTTTGGGTTTCAGCATTTAGATAAATAATTTGTTAAATAATGTTGCTAACATATTTATTTATAATTTTAGTGCTCATGGGCAGTTGACTGTTCGATTGCTTCTTGACATCAACGAAACATGCCTTCGTTCTCAGGGATTCTTTGATTTGTGGAAACAGCAGAAGAAATTCGAAAATGAAGGTGCCCTGGCAACACTTGGCACCAGACTAGCAGAAATAGATGCATTGCCAAATGATCGTCAAAGATGGATTGAGCTATGCAGAGGATTTTTAGCTGGTAAATATTAAACATATATTTTTATATATCATAGAAATACATTAATTATTAGAAGAAATATTAATTGAGCTTGTATTTTACAGGTAACATGTTTGACTGGGGTGCTCAGGCTGTTACAGATATATTAGATTGTGGTCTTTATGAAGCGCTAGAGAAAATTCAGCAGCGGCCGTGGCTGTTTGATGGTTTAGATAAATGGCTTGATAAACTACAGGTAAAAGCTATTGTTATTTGAACATTTCATAATATTTTTTTACAGCTGAATGATAATAATTGATAATCTATAGCATCAATATCCTACTATAATTTTAAATGTGAAAGTTTGTATGTTTGTTACTCAGTCACACAAAAATGTCTGAACAGATTTTGCTGTAACTTGGCATACAGGCATATAATATCTGGGATACTTTTTATCCTGGGAAAATATCATTGAAAAAGCAGGAAACTACAAAACCACAGGTATACATGATAAGACTATTAAGTTTCTCTGCTACTTGGTATTCATTTCTGATTTCATGTTATTACAGAAAACAGTTCACCATTGTGCTGCAATATTTGTGGACAACAGTGGAGTGGACATAGTACTTGGTGTATTGCCTTTTGTAAGGGCATTATTACTCCGAGGCACTTCAATTATATTGTGTGCCAATGAGTGGCCTGCCCTCAATGATGTTACTAATGTAGAATTAGAAGAGGTCTTGCAACGTGCTTCCCATATTTGTCCAATATTATCAGCAGCCGTATCTACAGGAGAATTAGTAGTCAGATCAAGTGGCCAAAGAGGTCCATGTCTTGATCTTAGGACCATTAGTGTAGGTGAGAATTAATATGATGCACTAATTTTATTTCAATCTTATAAAATACCCTTACTAGTATTATGTTTTTATTTTTCATTGGCAGGTCTTTGTACGGAGATGAAAGTGCGAGGAGTTGACCTTATTATATTAGAAGGAATGGGCAGGGCCCTTCATACTAATTTAAATGCTCGTCTTGCTGTAGATTCATTGAAATTAGCAGTAGTAAAGAATGCATGGCTTGCACAGCGACTTGGTGGCCCACTTTTCTCAGTTCTTTTCCTTTGTGAAGATAAACCAATTCAATCATAACTATATTATGCTGTTAAATTACTTAGTTATGAAATATTAATGTGACTTGTGTCTCAGTATTCATTTAGGATTTATAAGCCATCAATCTAGGTATATTATGTTGTTACTATATTCAATTAGGATATCTAAGATCTTTAGATGACACTCCTACTTGATGTCTCTCATAATGTGCAATCTTTTTTTTAAATGTTCAAACCTGCATTAATTTGCAAATAATGATTTCTGGAATATATTGAGTGTTATGCCGATCAGCTTGTTTTATTTAGATTTTAGAAGGTTAGCCACCCTGGCTGCCAGACTCTATTTATTGGCACTTACTAAAACAAACATGTCTGTGTATATCTATCTACATATGTATATTCGCAAAAGTATTTTTAGAAATATAGTTTTTGTACATTAACTTTAACAGGTTGGAATAAGAGGTCAAAAAAAGAGAGATCTTATTGCTGAAGTGCCCATATTCATTTTGCTTCCCGAATGGACAATTCTGTAATATTTTGATCACAAATGCCAGCATGCATAGCACCTCTTAGATTATAAATTTACAATGATTGTATAGCTATTTACATTTATTGTATATCATAGAGGTGTATTTAATATTGATGAATAAATATGGCAATATAAATATGGCATGGGGTTTCTAATCATATACACAAATTGAAGTCTATCTCATTTATTTCAATAAAAAATGACCCTTTTGCATACATCACCTATATACACTAAAGGAAGGGTCATTATTAACAATTCATTACTCTCAACAATACATTAAAAGTAGATGAACATGGGGAAAAATTGTTGTACACCAAAAAGTGGAAATTCACTGTACAAATAGTTGGAGAAAGTACATTTATGTATAAAAAAATGTTACCTATATGCTAAGAAACAAATAATTGAAAAACTATAACACTTCCACCTTTACTACGATCGGACGTGACATTTCTACATAATTAATTCCATGTATGGATTGGGCGCAATCCAGTAAATTTCAAGAGAACAACAATATATACTATACTTCATCTTACATTTTAATGTTGTTTGCAATAATTAAGATCTGTTGAGCCATGCAATCACTTTGAACAGCAAGTAAGCCATGCCAATAGCGTACGCTATTTTCTCCTTCTGCTGTCGCTGTAATTGCTCAGCCTCTATTGACATGACGCGTCGATTCAGTTTGACGATTTGACGCCGTAAGTGCACCAATTCTTCAGCAGTCGAAAGACCTTCACCGCTGCTCATAGGCGGGGTTGGGTCTCTGTAACGTACCAATGTAGGTATGTATTCAAGTTTCTGATTGCACTTAGAGGTCAAAGAAAAGCAATTACTTAAAACCCTCTAAAGAACAAGTAAGACTCTAGTGATAATTATTTAAGTTTCAAAGAAATCAAGTGTCATGAAAGGACACAATACAACTACTCTTAACATGATTTTCTGATGCATTTTTATATGTGCATCATTATTACAAGGCCTTTTGCCGGTTAGTTAAGAACTTTATAGCTCTGTAACGAGTTGATCTAATTGATAGATAGATATTTAGAGCAACATACACTTCCCCAGAAACAAGATGGTTATTAAATACACAAACGGTATGTATGGTGCAGAGCCTGGAGCTTACTTCAAGTTGCAGTCAACTTGCTCGTGCCTGATGGACGGAAATGTCAAACTGGGTTTAATTTTGATGGTTTTGTTCTCCTAGACATCAACAAAGCTATCGACATCCATCTCGCCTTACCAAGAACGGAATAGGGATGCATTAATTTTCATTTATTACAGAGATCTTGTGGCCATATATTAACAGACGCGATATAATACGAATTATTACTACGCGACTAGCTGTCCTCGCGGTTTCACCCGCGTTTCCACTTTTAATCAGGGTGTTTTGAGAAAATTAATTTTCTTTTTAGGGTTCCGTACCTAAAGGGTAAAAACGGGACCCTATTACTAAGACTTCGCTGTCTGTCACCAGGCTGTATCTCAAGAACCGCGATAGCTACAGTTGAAATTTTCACAAATTATGTATTTCTGTTGCCGCTATAACAACAAATACTAAAAACAATATAAAATAAATATTTAAGGGGAGCTCCCATACAACAAACGCGATTTTTTTGCCGTTTTTACGGAACCCGACTTTGTTTTATATAAATAAGATTGTATATACAACTCTACATATAGTACATACCTCAATACTAAACGTGATTCTGTCATTGTTGATTCATTATAAAGATCTGTGCGCGGAGTGGTAGAGCGTGCTCCGTCACCTTGTGATCTATAGGTCTTCACATTCCTTGGGGGAGAATTAGGGACTCCTCGAGGAAAGTCATCAGCGGATGGGAAGTAATGTTGATCAAGAGTGATTACACGTGGAGGAGTGCTCACACGAATCATGCCAGGATCAGTAGGCAGAACTGCATTATCTAACTGAATTTCTCTGGGTGGTGCTTTTGTACCTGTTTGTTAAAATTAGATGAAAAGTGATTAAATTACTAATACTGTTATTTGTGTTCTTCGTTTGGTTACAGGATTATTACATATTATGTATTTAATTTTTCTAGCCATGTAAATATGTATGGTTTTTTACATAAATTAGCAATAAAAAGTTTTCAATATTTCATAAAAAAGAATGCCACTTACCGCCACCTTAGAATATGTGTCAGCATATAAAAATATCACAAGGTTTTTAAAAATATTAACAAGGTAGGTACTGATAATGAGGTATTACATATATGAATATACTATAGCTCATGAAAAGAAAAAGAACAAAAATAATATTAGTATGGAAAAGGAGTTTCAGAATAAAAGGGCTATTGGTTGTATAAGGTATTTTGTTTCATAAATAACCAGATTTTTTCATAATCCATTAGCCTTAAAAGTTGTATAAATGACTTGCTTGCGCCCCATGGCTTCACCCACTTTCCCAAGAGAATTAACATAAAATATCCACGCCCACTTGAAATATTCACATGTATAGTAATAATGAAGCTTTCTATTGGTGGTTCCAAAGATTACTCCTACAAATAAACCATACCTCTTTATAATAATTTTGGATAATGATGGGACAAGGAAAATTTAAATTTCAAGTAATGATTAATTGTAATATTATTACTAAAGTGAAGTTTTAAAAATAGCAATCATATTAAAGTAAATGAATAGTAGGGTCTCACCAACATGCTGGTCTTGTCCAACAACAAGTATCCTCTCTGGCACCTTCATGTCAAACTTCTCATTGGCATAATCCCAGCCAGTCAACATACCATTGGGTGCATCATCATCCACTATATCACCAGTAGCCTAATAAATGAACATGTTTGCACTACTCTGCCTCAAAATTACTATTGCTTCACCTTACCTAACCTCATAGTAAATATTTTGAATTTTTCAAGTGGGTGTGGATGGCCAAATCATAAAGGGTAATAGTGAAAAATGCTGAAAGGAGCCTCAAGGCCAATTTTGATGAAAACTAAAATTACATGATTAGATTTTTGGAAAAATCATTTCTAATTAAGAATTTGGCCATCCACACCCACTTGAAAAATTCATACTGTATACCTATTGTAATGTTATTAATGATTACAGCTAATTTAAAAAAATGATTATTTCTAACAGTAGTAAATGATAATTGATTACACAATTTAATTAATATGTGCAGTATTTATTCATAGATAATCAAATAACAAGGGCATTATCATATGATATGATATATAGAAAAAGAACATTTTAGACTAAAGTGGCACTGCTTACAAATACTTCTTTATGAGTGTGTTGAATCTACCAACAGAATTTAAACCAGTTCCACCCAACTGATATGGTCAGAGCAGAGAGTAAGTAGTCTACATGATCTAGAATTATCATAGAATAGATTGGATTTTTAATGTGAGTACCTACCAACTACTGGTGGGTGGTTTTATTATTAGTTGCTGACAAAAATTCAGTAAATGTGATCTTCATTAATGTTATCCTAGTACTTTACTGAATAATTAATGTAACATTTACCTTGATCCTTTGCGGAACAGTCATATTGTGGCTGATGAGGCGAGCGTAAGCTTCGTCTGATGTGTACTGCATTGTGGCACTTGAGATCACATACACCCTGAAAATATGAAAACATTTACTCTCAAACAGTGATTTTACCGTAGCAAGATAGGATAGCAACCACGGGACAATTTCGAAATATACAGTTAGGGGAAAATTAGAGATAGACGATATCATTATTTTTACATCAATAAACCAAGTAATTTCTTACTTTAAACGACACTGAATATGCATTTGAATTATATTCCAACCAATTTGCTACTTACTTCGAAAGAAGCTAAGTTCTTCAAAACAGTTTATTTCATTACATTTGTTATTCATGTGTAGGTAAGAACCGAAAAATTGTTTAAGAATTTATCACAGAATCGCAGCAGTAAGCCCGTAAGTGACAGATAGACACAGTGTGACCAGCCAGCGAGAATCTTTCTATTAGCTCATAATGTGTCGCCAGCCTTAAATTGAAGATCTTGCCACATTACAGTACATTATTATATCTGAGAAGATCTTGCCAAGGATATTATTGGCTGGCATAATGCTCTAAGATATTATTATTAGAGATCTTGCTAGATGCTTTGCTGAAGGAAGTGTGTAGATCTGTGTTGGCTTTGGCTAGCGATGAGTGAAAATGCTAAAATTTTTCTAAAAACTTACAAAATGTCATGTTAATATAGTTTAGTTTTCCTCTCGCTAGAGTATAGTGTTCTATGGTTTTCCTATAATAAACTTGATTCGGACTTAATTGACACTTTTTGCAAAGATTTGTTCATGGTTCTTTGCAAATAAAATTAGAACTATCTTTGAAACTTTAAAAAATTTAATTCTTATTAAAACTAGCTGACCGCGTGATCGAGTAACAAACATCTATCCATCCAAACTAGCAAATGAAACTAGCAAGCACATTTATAATATTAATTAAAAAAGATACTCACCTAGCGGAATATATTTACAGTATACCAAGCAGGGAACATACCTATGTAATGTAGTGTAGGCTATTGAAAAAAAAAAGTCAATAAGTAAATAAGTAAAAACTCCGTGTTATACCAAAGAGTATGTGTTATACTGTCATTGGTGGTTGGTTAACTTCGTTCATTCGGATTATATTTTAGGAGTAATTTTTCGTAAAATTTCAATAGGACAGGTATAATTTATATAAAAGTATGAGCTTTTCGTTATAGTGTTGTGTTATGATGATTTTTTAGTTTATTGTTTTGGGATTCAATAAACACAATGAAAGTCACCGGCTTCAGAACTTTTGTAGTCACAATAGCTTACGTTGGCGTTATTTCGGCAAATCATTTTGATCACCAAAAAAGAGATGAACGAAAAACCAAATCTGTGACCACGTTCGTTAGTGCCAAATGGGAAGCTACTCCCATTGTTCTGGAGTTAGCGGAGTACCTTGCTGACGAAAGTACCGACTTATTCTGGTCATTTGTGGACGGGATAAATTCGCTGAAATCTAGTCTTGATAGTTTAGGTAAGTTTCATCAAAATACTGTACTTTGACTTCCTATTCCATCTAAATAACTCAAGTACCTACACAGGACCTACTGATAGAGATTCATACCTCATTCCAAATGAGTTTAAAATTATTTTTAATTAGGTATTTACTTGTTTGGCACAATCACCAAACAACCTTGTCAATGAGTTAAAAGTTTTAGAAATTCCATTAGACTTTAGTATAAATACATAATTCAAAAGATGTATAATTTCAGAGACGGACAAACAAGTATATGATGCCTGCATTGGTGTTGCAAGCACACTGCTAGCTCCAGCACAGCTACGGATGGCTAAGCTGGCCCTCTCCATGCACACTACTTCTCCAACAGTCCGCATGTTTGATCAAATAGCCACACAAAATGGAGCCAAAGATGTTGGTTGTGATACATTTGTATCAATTGCTTCTAGACAAATTTGTGATAATGATATTCTAAGGGATTTACTTAAAACTTATGATGATTATAGTCCTGTAAGTATTTACTTGTAATATATATAACTTAGTAGATACTCATTTCTTATTCAAAGAGATCTCCCATCACCTTATTGAGGCCTCTCGTGACAAGAAGGCTGGCATGTACTTTGCCCAAAGAATTGGTATTGCCATTCAGCGCGGCAATGCTGCCAGTCTTCTTGGCACGCTTCCATCGGGCTGCGATTTGGGGCAAATTTTTTATTTGTAATTAGTTTAGCTTTTTAGTTTTAATGTTAATTTAAATGCCTGGCTCTGTAATGGAAATCAACATTGGGCTTATTGCAATGTAATCTTTGTTTATACAGTTAATTAAGCATCCACTTGTATGTATGCCTTAAACAAGATTATAACCACTAATTAAATTTCTTTGTTTTAGTACATTTATAAGTAATAATGTAAATGTTACATTATTGCTTCTAACTCCTTACGTCTTGCTTCCAAAAAGAAATCTCAATTAAAAACAATGTCTTATTTTTATAAAGATATAATTTTATAAGAAATTTATTAACCTAGCTGTCTCCCAAAGTTTTAGGGATCTGGCAGGGATAGTGTAACTTTATAATGGTGAAAGAATTTTTCAAATCGGTCCAGTAGTTTCAGAGCCTATTCAATGCAAACTAACAGTCAAATCTTTCCTCTCTATAATATTAGTACAGATAAACCTTAACTTTCCTACTTAACTAACCCATTATTTTAGGAGAAGTTCAAACAGGGGACCTATTTGTTAGATCACTCATACCCAAGCAGTGATAACAAGAGTCTTACAGCCATTTTGTATGGAGAGTTGGGCATGAAGGAGTTCTCAACTAAGCACAAGATACTATCTGCATATGCTGACAAAGGTGCTATCAACTATGTTGTCAGATGGAATGTTAAGGTAAGATGACATCATTTTTAAATGGTACAAAGGTCCAAAAATTTGACAACATATACCTAACATACCTTATTCTGGAACTGAAAAGGTGCATCAAGGTTTCTTCACAGTGTTTTCCTTCAGTGAAAGTCATTTAAACTCACTGTAAAATTTGTACTCGCAACTGTTGTCACAATATCTGATGTCACTACTGGGCAGGCAATCATCAACATCCTGTAGTCAGGTTTTATGTTTTTGCTTATTTTTCATAAATTAACTAGCTATCCCCCGCGGTCTTACCCGCGTTCCCGAGGGATCTAAATAAATACAAAAAGTATCCTGTTTTATTTAAGGGTATGATCTACCTGTGTTCTAAGTTTCATCAAAATCCGTTGAGTCATTCTAGAGTTATAAATGATGTAACTTACCTGACCTTGTTAAGTATACAATCTGTATAGAAAAAGAATAGAAATGCATGTAAAGTTGTGTGTTACTTTCAATCATTTCCAATGATTATTGTGCTGTGACAGTAAAGTGTTATCTATCTAGCTATCTCCATAAGCTTTTGTTTTTATTGAACAGCCAAGAGGGAAACCAAAGCTTCGCTTATCAGGGTATGGAGTTGAATTACAACTCAAGAGTACAGAGTACAAAAGTCAGGATGACTCCACTCCTAAAGAGGCGGAAAGTGATGATAATGCTACACCTTCTGAGGAAGAGGATGAAAATGATCCACAGAATCAAATTGATGGATTTAATTTTGGAAGACTCAAGTGAGAACTTTTTTTTACTAAATATAAAAATAAGTAGCCAATCAAGTTTTGGTATCTTGGTCAAGTAATCTAAATCCTAGTTATTTCTGGCCAATATTGGGCTTAGTACATACTAACTAAAATAACTGTTGTTATTCACCAGTTTTTTCATTACTTTGATCACAGTGAAAACTTAAGTGCTTTTTTTTAATGGAAATACTGGTTTATTTTGCAAAGATGCATATGATATTTTAGTTTATATTATAAGCTTGCATCAGATTTAGCTTGTTCTTCGCATTGTTAACTTTAAATGTCCTAATAACTAACCTTTTTTAAATTAAGACAGTTCCAGAGTTTTCAGTATATGTGATCCAAACTTCTTTTCGTACAGAAACTTATTCCCTGCCCTACGGACACCTCTAGAGCGATTCCGGCAACACTTATCAGAGTCTAGCGAAGAGCTGGCTCCACTCAAAGTGTGGCAGATGCAAGCACTGAGTATGCAAGCCGCTGCTGCTGTGATCGATGCCAACGACGCGGGCGGCGATGAGGCGCTCAAAGTGCTCACTTCTATCGCTCAGAACTTTCCTATGCAGGTGTGTACTTAGTATATTCTTGATATATTGCTATTAATCAATCACTGGGTTCAGGATATTAACACAGTATAGTATTTAAGGTTTATGAAAGTATATGGTAGGTTTGTCATTAATTAAGTATTTCAAGGAGATAAAGTACCAACCTGGGCGACTACCCCATCAATGACGGCATTTTCGTCTTATTCGAGTACTAAATTCGCTATCTTACCCCATCACTACATTGTGCATTTCAATTGGAGAAAACAAGCAGACAGATTCTATAAAATCCTAGAACTCGATTAAAGTATTAGAAACCTCCCTGGTTATGTTACTTAGGTATGCATCCTTTTTTGTTATTTTTTCTTGTTTGTTAACTTTTTTTATCTTTCAGACAAAATCCCTCATCCATGTGAACGTGCCCCGTGCTTTCCGCGACGAAGTACTATACAATCAAGACGTGTGGTCGTCGTCCTTGGGTCTGCGTCCTGCGGAGCCGCTGCTCCTAGTATCGGGAGCGCAGTATGACGCCGAAGATGTCGATGTAATGGCTCTACTCGCCGCTTTGAAGGAAGATATTGGACCTATGAATACTTTACATGCACTTGGTATGTTTTTTTTTTCATTGGGATGTTTAATTCATTGTCAAATTAGTAGCTAGCCGCTCACTCAACTGCGATAAATGGGTATATAACATTAATTTTGATACCAAAGAACTGTTTCACTAGCTGAAAAGTACCTTATATCTTATTCCAGGACCCAAATTAACTAAATACCAAAGTTATGATTATCTACTCCAGTCGTCGTTAATAAATATACACAGATAAATAATATACATAATAGATTTTACATCTACTCTATATTAATACTGTAATTCTTAAATACTGGTAGCTATAATCTGAAAGTGTACCAAATTATACTAAATAAATAACAAAAACTGGCCATGTGCGATTCGGACTCGCGCACGAAGGGTTCCGTAAAAACGGCAAAATATCACGTTTGTTGTATGGGAGCCCCCCTTAAATATTTATTTTATTTTGTTTTTACTATTTGTTGTTATAGTGGTAACAGAAATACATAATTTGTGAAAATTTCAACTGTCTAGCTATCGCAGTTCTTGAGATACAGCCTGGTGACAGACAGACGGACAGACAGCGAAGTCTTAGTAATAGGGTCCCGTTTTTACCCTTTTGGTACGGAACCCTAAAATGTACCGAAAATATTTTCTCCATCAATTCGCTATAATGCCGTACCATTATGTTATGTTCGTTGGAGGAAAGGAATTATCTTATTGTTGTCTATTTATAAAGGTCTCTCTAAGAACCTGATCAACACGCTAATGTCCCTGGAACTTGGTGAGTCATACACCTGGGAGGAGTACGGGCTGGACATCCGCGATACTTCCATCACTTGGTTGAATGACCTGGAGGCTGATGAGAGATACCGACGATGGCCCTCGTCTTATACAGAGCTGTTGAGGCCCACGTACCCTGGCATGCTGAGGAATTTGAGGAGGAATATTTACAATTACGTATGTTATCTTTGTGAAAAAAAAACTGTCCATAGCCTTGGTTTTCATGTCTTAATGACTGTACACATTTTGATGAAATTTATTGACATAGATTTTTTATATCCCCTCCCCGACTAAGTGAAAACAGGGTAAAAGAGCATCATAAACGAATTCCACCCAGCCTAGTATATGATAAAGCTAGTAATGTTAATAATAATAATTCTGAACAGTCTTTTAGAACTAGAGTTTCAGGGATAAATTGTGTTTATTCAGTTATAACCACAAGCACAACAAGCACTCACACTACTAAACTATCCGGCTAGAAGGACCAATCTTTAAATGCAAAATAGAACAGGAATAAGTTTATTTCCAAGAAAATATTTCTCATATATCTTTGTTCTAATAATAATAAAGTAGCTGACATATTTCACTATAAAAGCGTGTTTAATTTATAAATAACATTATCTTGTATAATATTTTAGGTGATTGTAATAGACCCGACATCAACAGCATCCGGACCGCCTCTCAAACTGGGTGAGACGTTATTGAAGCACGCGACACCAGTGCGTGTGGGATTAGTACTGGCACCAACTAGCAAGGATAGTGGGCTGGAAGCAGCGGTCAGGTCGGCCTTCAACTATGTCGCTCAGGAAAAAAATTCCAATAAGGAGGCGTATTACTTTTTGTGTCAGGTGAGATTTTATTTTATGTCTTTGTTTGTGATATGGTTTAAAATGTTCCACCGCAGGGAGTGCTCTCAGTTTAGAGCTTTTTTAGGCACATCTTCAAATTTAATATAACACTCAAATCCATTTATATTTATTTCAGCTACTAAATCCACCTCAAGATGAACAATTAGATATAGAATATGTTAAAAAGCAACTAAAGAAGTACGCTAGCTCCAGCGCCAATCTCGATGAAATAATATCTGATGATTCCGAACACAATTTTGGCAGACAGCTTGCTGAAGAATTTGTGTCTAAAATTGGCACGGACAAGTATCCCTTGGTAAGACAATTTTTAAAATCTGTTTAAAAATTTAATAGAAGACGTCCACTGCTGATTTTCCTCCCTCCAGGATCTCAAGGTCGACCACATACGATGTTATAATTACCTAAACTGAAATGTCGCTGTTTACTCTTTCTCTCTCTCTCTCTTACTCTTCTCTTTTTTTACCACTGAGCCAGCTATCATCGCTTAAATTATGAAGCATACTTTTGACTTTTTTGGTTCCATGTTATCATGGTACATAGGTAAGGATATTTTAATTTGTCGGGTTATACTGAAACTTTTCCATTAGGTTCTTATTAACGGCGTGCCATTATGGGACGAGGGTTCAACAGCAACGACTTCGTCGGTGGAATTATTGGAAGAGGCGTTAGTGACGGCGCTCTCGCGTCACACGGGCCGCTTGCAGCGAGATGTGTTTAGGGGCGAACTGTCCGATGGTGATGACGCTCTCGACTATCTCATGAAGCAGCCGCATGTTATGCCTAGGTTAGTGCCTATTAATATTATAGCTAGTTATGTATTTACGTTTGTGTCGGATTTACAGGGTGTACGGTAAGTAGTACGACAAACTTAAGGGAAGATACATATCTTCCCGGGCGGGTTACCTACCAAATATACAAAAATTACCTCTGTAAAAGTGTCAACACTTTTCGAGATATTTCGATATTTCTGATTTTAAAAACCACCTACCTCCCCCTATGTTGTATAAAGTATAATAACCAGCTGAATAAATGATAATGACTATACTGCAAGCATATTCTCTTGATAGTGTTACATTTGTTTTATTTTTGTTATTGAAAATAAATGATTTATTATTATTAACAGATTAAACCGACGTGTTCTCGGTGCAGAATCGTCACAGTACTTAGATCTCTCCGGCGTACCGTCGTCCAGTGAATTATTCTCAGAAGATAAAATACATCGCCTGCTGCATTTAACCGGTAAAATATATCATTTAACGTAATGTTATTTGTATCATGTTTAATTTTAAATTATAAACTGTATGTTGATAATGTTAGGTCGCGATGCGCTGGCGACATCATTGCCGCTACTCAGGTATTTCACTAAACCAGGAAAGCCAGAAAAGATATCTCAAACAATTTGGATTGCCGGCGATCTAAACAACAAGGAATCTCGAGAGTTGTTAAAGAACGCGCTAACGTTTATGGTAAGTAGAATTATGTTAACAGATTATCCCAAAAGGTGATTCCAATGTTTGGTTTTGGATATTAATTGAAATTACAGTTTTGCAATCGTTGTGTCTTAATATTTTGTCGACAATTTTGTAAAGCATTAAAAACCTGATAATGTTCGCGCTGTTGCATGTGTCCATAGACTATAGTAACCGCTTGCCATCAGGTGGGCCCTATGTTTGTTTTCGACGATGGTAGTGAAAATTGCCTGTTATTTTGAATCTTTGAGCTTTTGTACTTCAAATCAAACTCGTCTTCAGGCCAAATAGACATAAATTATTCTATCCGAAGATAATTCTCCTTTATAGTATTTACCATATTTTTTTCATACAGAGATATTCAGGTGGTGTAAGGGTTGCCTTCCTTCCCAATGTGGACGGTACTTTGAGCGGAGATCAGTCCCTCAACAAAGTAGTAGTAGCAGCGTTAACAGCGCTTGAACCAGCGCAAGCGACTAAATATGTCGCACAATTGCTTGACGACGAGGGGTGCCACGAGAGAGAGAACTGCGATATTCTGGTATGTATATACGTTAGAATATGTATTCAACGGAGTGGGATACGTGTCTAGTGCTTTAGGGTAAAACCGCTCACCCAACCCTAATCCAAGAGCTCGCGCCTTCGCTAGCGAAGAGTGGGGGATAGGCGCGTAGACCAACATGAAGTCCAACTAAGGTAAGGTAGAGTTGAGATGCTGTTTAGGGTTCCGTAACAATCCGTTCGAAAAAATGGAATCCTTATAGGATCACTTTGTTGTCCATCCATCTGTCAAGATCCTTTTTTTCAGGAATCGAATAATCAAATAGGAGCAGTGAAAAAATCATACTTCTAAATCATCGCATTCAAAAGATACGACTTTTGACTCTCAAAAAAGTACTATAGCACCTCCCTGTTGACCTAGAACCATGAAATTTGGCAAGAAGTAATATCATGTAGCACAAGTAAAGGAATCAATCTAAAAACCGTAAATTTGTAGGGACATCAGAAAAAAAACGGAATAAAAACTTCGAAACTAGATTCCCTAACATTGTCACTTGACCGGTTTTTTTTAATCCAGGTCTATTTATCTAGTTAAATAATCTAATATTTATAAATCTTTCTTTAGCCGGAACTGGTCCCAGCTCTGAATAAGTACGATTGGGTACTGAAGGCGTCTCGTGTGTTATGCGCGCGCAGTTTGAAGCTTCGCGCCAGCGCCCGCGCTATTGTATACAACGCTCGCCTTATCGGTCCACTCAATAACGATGAGCGGTTCTCACTTGACGATTTTGTACTGCTTGAAAGGTAAATTTAGATATTATCATCACATATTTTCTTTTACTATGGATACTCGCCTGGCTGGCTACCACTCTCATGTTGAAAATCTGGTACCGGTGTCCCAATAGCTGCACTTTAGAGCCAGTTTACTTTTAGGCTCTGTGGTGCTTACCATCATCACTTACCATGGTCAGATTGTGGTCAAACAAGCCATTTACAATAAACAAAACTCAATTATTTTTTCCAGGTTCAGCAATCAAGTCTATGCTGATAAATTATCTGAAGTTTTGGATAAGAAAAAGTCATTGAAGAATACAGATGATGATGTTGGTGAGTTAAGTAAAATAATGGAATATATTTAAATAAATGTTTTGAAGGTCGAGAGATATATACGAATTTAACTCTGTAATGTGTTACGTTGACGTCAAACCTTTGGACCGATTGCGGTGCTAGCAGCAAAGCTAGTATTATACCTAGATCGATATGACATGTGTTTTTAAAGTTGAACCTTAACCTTCCTATTAATAAGCAAAAATAATCAATACACCGAAGAACCATGATGACTTAAGCAGCATTTATGGCCATTCCAAAATTTCCTATACCGCGTAGCTTCCTGGTATTTCAGATGACGAAACAACAGATCTGTCCAGCACAGACCGTCTCAAGATAGTGTCAGTGTTGGCGAGTCGCAAGTCTCGTTCTCGCACGAACCTGCCCGCTGGCTTGCGTACTGAACACTCGCTCGTCGATATGCCACCGATTATGAAGAACGAAGCTGCTATTGAGGTAATATATTGTAATACTAGCTGTCCCCCGAGGTTTCACCCGCGTTCCCGTGGGATCTTATTCTTTCCCGGAATAAAAATTATCCTATGTGTTATTGCAGGATATGATCTACCTGTGTGCCAAGTTTCATCAAAATCCGTTCAGGCCTTTTTTGCGTGAAAGAGTAACAAACATCCATCCAAACTTTCACATTTATAATATTAATGGGATTACTTAATTTTCTACTCATAACAATGTTAGCTCATTAGTCATTTCCAAGTTAACTGATTCATTGGTGCTTTTTCTGTTGTTCACCAAAAAATAAAACTAGTAAATTTCGCTATATTTCTTTTTAACGAACAATGCAGGACATAAATGATACGATAATAGCTCAGTGGTAATGACGTCGGATACCGCGGCGAATGTACTGTGTTCAAATCCCAGCTTTCGGTGAAGGAAAACATCGTGAGAAAACCATAGCTTAGTGGTAGGGTACTTTGTAGTTCTCGACTGGCTGGCTACCACCCTCAAGTTGAAAATCTGTCGCCAAGCACCTGTTAGTGTGTTCCGGCAGTTACACTTGAGAACCTCTTGCCTTTATGGCATTGATATAAGGTGACATTGGCAATTCCCCTGGTATTGCTAAACTTATCATCAGGTGACCCGCCTGCCTGGTCATCACTGTGGTATATAAAAAAAAATATCCTGTTAAATATTCAACAATAGTCGCCATCAAAAATGGTCACGAATATTTTCCCATTTGACAGCTTTCAACAATTTCAGTCCTATTTCAAAAATGCTATCTAGATGATCTTTTTCCCAAATGATCTATTGATACAGTCTGTAGCTGTACTAAAGACCCCATTTTTCCTGTAAACCCTTTAACTTTGTTATAATAAAGAATATGTTTCACAGATCGTAGCCGTTTTGGATCCAGCGTCGAATGCAGCGCAACGACTTGCCCCTCTCTTGTTGGTGTTGCGGCGCGTCATAAACTGTCGCATCAAGCTGTTCGTCAACCCTCTTGATAAAAACTCTGACATGCCACTGAAAAGGTAAGCCATTTATAGTTAAGGATTTATTGTTATCAAAGTTTAAGGCGATGATAGCTCAGTGGTAAGTGACGTCGAATACCGCGACGAAGGTCGTGGGTTCGAATCCTACAATGGGCTTGAGCTTTCGGTGAAGGAAAACATCGTGATGAAACCATAGCACGGTGGTAGGGTACTTTGTAGTACCCGACTGGCTGGCTACCACCCTCAAGTTGAAAATCTGTCGCCAAGCATCTATCGGTGTGTTCCGACAACTGCACTTGGGAGCCAGTTCCCATCTAGGCTTTGTGTGCTTACCACCTTCGGCCACATCATCACTTACCATGGTGGGATTGTGGTCAAACACAAGCTTATCCAGAATAAAAAATAAAAATAAAAAAATTGCCCAGAAAAGTTTAATTTGGTGTTCCGAGTGTTGGAGCACCAAACAAAGCCAAAAGTGTTTCTTCAACCTTATCCATTAAATTTTAAAGACTATTTTATAATTGGAGATTGCCCCTTATGAATCAGATTCAATAGTAATGAACCTATAATTCTCCACGCTTTAGTTTCTTCCGCTACGTGTTGGAACCAGAGCTACAGTTCAGCTCGTCAGGAATGCTAACTGGCGGTCCCTTAGCTCGGTTCTCCCGACTACCGCACGCGCCTCTGTTATCTATGGAAATGCGCACTCCACCGAACTGGCTCGTCGAATGCGTTAAGTCTGTCTATGATCTGGATAATATACGCCTGGCTGATGTCGATACTTTGGTTCACAGGTAAGTTTGTGTTGCCCTTTTTAGTTGTCGTATTTATATAAATGAGATGTCTACTTTTTTTTTAATAATCTTGTTGTGGAATCTTAATTTATATTAAACATAATTAAATTTATCCATTTGCATCCGCTATTTATCTGCTTTCCTGGAGGATCTAATTATTTATCGGAATTAAAAGTATTGTATTCTAGGATATGCAAATAATCTATTTAAGCCATGTAGGATTGTTGTCCTGAAAAGTCCGTGAAAAACATATTGTCCTTTGAAATGCTATGAAATCAAATGATAAATGAACCAAACTTTTCTCAGTGAATTCGAGCTAGAGTACCTTCTTTTGGAAGGTCACGCGTGGGACTCAACACTGGGCACCCCGCCACGTGGGCTCCAACTGATCCTCGGCACGCGGGAGACGCCGGAACGCATGGACACCATAGTGATGGCCAACCTCGGATACTTCCAGTTGAAGGCTAACCCTGGTGCTTGGATACTACGTCTGAGGCCTGGACGCTCGGAGGAAATTTATGAGATTATCGGGTATGCGATTTTAATATTCTGTGATATTTGGAGAGATCTTTGATTAGATGATAATAATAATTAGGTTATTTGGACAAATCATAAATAAAATACTCACTATCTGCTAAGGATAGCACATTATGCTGTACAATTTATTTTCTTCTGTTCAATTCATCTGTCAAAATGAGTATTGTATCTGTATTTATACATGAGTCATGTATTTATCTCAATGTCAAGTGATTCTCATTTAAAAGTTTATTGGGGACAGACCAGGAGCCATATTTATGTCCGTTGTTTAGCAAATGTTAAATGGAGATTTACGCATTGGTAAAATATAAAATAAAGAAGTGACAAAATAGGCAAATTTCTTTGAAAAAAAATCTTTCTGGTATAACTGTACAAGATTAGATTCGTGAGTTATGTCAGATTATTAATTTCAGGCACGAAAACACAGACACACCCGCTGGAAGCGAAGATATTCAGGTACTGATGAGCTCATTCCAGAGTCACGTGATCAAGTTGCGTGTTAGCAAGAAACCTGACAAAGCACACCTCGATCTGCTCGTTGAGAACAATGACAGTAACTCTGGTGGCATTTGGAACTCTATTGCTAGGTGAGATTGGGTATAATTTACATCGATGAAAGTTATGATAGGAGTGACGTCTGGTACTTGCTTGAGCATATATGAAGCGTCATGAGTCTCCCTAAAGCCTTCAAGTAACTAGAGGCGGTGGTGTCCACCCGGTCGTCGTCGATGTCCCTTGATTTTTAGGGTTCCGTACGCAAAGGGTAAAAACGGAAACCATATCACTAAGACTCTGCTGTCTGTCTGGCTGTCACCAGGCTGTATCTCATGAACTGTGATAGCTACATAGTTGAAATTTGCAGCTATAACAACTTATTAAAAAATAAAACTAAAAAAATTGTACGGAGCCCTCGGTGCGCGAGTCTGCCTCGCACTGGAGCGGTTTTTTATTAACTTATCCATAGTCATTTGACTATTAGGTACAATAAATCGCCATCACAGGCGGCTCCTGTTTGATGTCTTAAGCAATTTATTTATGAGTCATAAATATAATATTGTAGCTCGTTTGGTGGCGGTGAAGAGACTGAAGCACAAGATGAGACCATCAATGTGTTTTCCGTTGCGTCTGGACATCTGTACGAGCGGTTCTTGCGTATCATGATGTTGTCGGTGCTCAAGAACACTAAGTCTCCGGTCAAATTCTGGTTCCTCAAGAATTACCTCAGTCCTTCACTTAAGGTTTGTTCACTTCCTATGTTACGTATTACGTATCGAGGTGCACCTTATAATGATACGAATTAAACTAAATAAGATGAGGAAATAAAGACAATCACTGTGTAAATAATAGTTTAAACTGTTAATAAATAATTGAATCAGCCAACATTTGTCCCTAGAACTCATAGAGTTTCCTTGACTAATTAATGGATAGATTATTTTTTTGCCGGCTCTTCTTAACAAAACCAACCTTCCGAACCGTGCATTAGAGTCAGACATTTCATAGTTAGTAGTGTTAAAACTGTTAGTACCTAATTGAATCAGCCAACATTTGACCCCAGAACTCATGGAGTTTCCTTGAATAATTAATGGGTAGATTATTTTATAGCTAGCTCTTCTCATCAAAATCAACCATCCAAACCGTGCGTTAGAGTCTGACAATTCATAAATGCCTGTCAAGGCCTGTTTGGGTGAATAGACATTTCATTTCTTTCCGTCTTCTACGTTATTTTATAGCAAAACCTCAATAATTGAGATTTTAAATATGTCGCTGACAATAAGGTGTAACATATAAACTATTTTAATCAGGATAGCCTACCGTACATGGCGCAAGAGTACGGGTTCCAATACGAGCTAGTTCAGTACCAGTGGCCGAGGTGGCTGCAGAGACAGCGCGACCGACAGCGCACCATCTGGGGATACAAAATACTGTTCCTTGATGTATTGTTCCCATTGCAAGTGAAGAAGATTATATTCGTCGATGCTGATCAGGTAAACAACGCTACTCCATGTTGACATATTACAAATGATAGAGTGATTCATGAGGAAGGTTTTGGTGTATAATTCATTACGGTTTTGTGTATATTGGCTGAAATATGACGATGATTGTTGAAGACGTCGGAGCAAATCATGCCGAATAGGAGCTTTACTGGCGTCCACCGTGTAAACCAATAGTTGTATATTTTTATACGACACTACGATAGAAAAAAAATTAGGCGTAGGTATATGTCGTCGTTTATGATAGCATTTTTGATTAAAATCAGATTGTTTAAAACTCTACACGTGTGTGTACATTGTTATATAAATCTGTATTATATTTGTAGATCGTTCGAGCAGATTTGAAAGAGCTAGTAGACTTAGATCTGGGTGGAGCGCCGTACGGTTACACTCCGTTCTGTGAGAGCCGAAAGGAAATGGAAGGATTCAGGTGAGTCTCATTTATTTTGAGGATTATATGTGTGTACTTAGTTCTTAAAAGATTATGATCAACGTGTATCAAATCCATACTAATATTATAAATGCGAAAGTATGCATGTCTGTCTGTCTCTCTGTTACCTCTTCGCGCTTAAACCGCTTTAGATGAAATTTGGTATAGAGATAGATGGAACCTTGGAGAAGAATATAGGATACTTTTTATCCCGGGAAAAGATCCCTCGGGAACGCAGGTGAAACCGCGGGGCGGAAAACTAGTAATTCAATATATCTCAATTATCTCGTTTTACTTGTACCATAAATGTTGTTTATTGATTGAAAATGACTAGAGATAAAATTCAGGAAAATTTAGTAAGTGTCAACAGATGCGAATATTTCGTGTATATCAATATAGGTTCTGGAAGCAAGGATATTGGCGTAACCACTTACAAGGACGCAGTTACCACATCAGCGCGTTATACGTAGTGGATTTGAAGCGATTCCGCCGCATCGCCGCCGGAGACCGACTGCGTGGGCAGTACCAGGCGCTCAGCCAAGATCCTAACAGCTTGTCTAATTTGGGTAAGTATCATAATTGACTTACTCTAGTTACAAGTGTATTTGTTTTTGCTTTTGTGGCATTGGATTTGTTTCTAATGATGTTATGGACAGTATCTTTACAATATTTTTGTTTCAGACCAAGACTTGCCCAACAATATGATACATCAAGTGGCTATAAAATCTTTACCGCAAGAATGGCTTTGGTGCGAGACGTGGTGCGATAATAGCTCTAAGCAATACGCTAAAACTATCGACTTGGTAAGCATTTTTACCTTAGAATAAATATTTTGATAATAATACATCATAGGCTTTAATAATCTTTTCCACGTAGTTAAAAATACCAACCAAATATAGGTAATTCATAGAGTTTCATAGACCCAGAATTAAATGGAGGAATCAAAAATGATAATTTTGGTAGAAAAAAACAGGTGTTTATATGTAATCATTATAAACTTCCTAAAAACAGTGCAACAACCCCATGACGAAAGAAGCGAAATTATCGGCGGCGATGCGAATAGTACCGGAATGGACCGAGTACGATGAAGAGATCAAAGCGCTGCAAGCGCGCGTGAGAAGAGGCCTTTACCAGGCGGCGGATCATGACCAGGTTAGTTTTACATTCATTCGTAAATTCTTTAGTTTGACCTCAATCTCACACCTTGGTATTGTGGCCGAAGGTGGTAAGTGTTGTGGTCGTCGAGCTGCAATACTATCTAAATAAAAATTTTGCGATGCCTTTTATGCTCGCCAAACAGTCCGCGTAAGGCTATAACAGCCGTCTAGGTATACAACAAAAAACATCAAAATACTTAAAAAAAAAACAATCTTTCTACTAAAGAGGAAAGATTTGTATGTATATGTGTATGTAACGAATAAACTCAAACTACTGGGCCGATTTCAAAAATTCTTTCACTATTTGAATGCTACATTATTCCAGATTAACGTAGGCTATATTTTTATCCCGGGATAAGATCCCACGGAAATGCGAGTGAAACTGCAAAGGACAGCTAGTATAAAAATAACCAGGTATCGGAAATATAGTATCCGCTATCCTAAATCCTTTCAACATAAATGTATAAATAATTCTTATATTATAGGAAGTAGAGAGCCATCATGAAGAAACTGAGGCAGCGCAGAGTCAAAAGTCAGGTGAGTGTTTTAAATATGTTCTATATCTATGGATTTATTCAATTTTGAGCCCTAAGCAAGTTAGTATAAATATCGTTTTATTTCCTTTCAGAAAAAGAACACGCTGCACATTCTGAGTTATGATGAACTAAAGTGATGATATTATTAGTATATTGTAATTATTCCGATTCTTGTTGAGTGATTTTAGGTGAATTCAGGCAATTTCACTTCATTTATATCAATATTGTAAACTTCATTTCAATGTCAGTTGTGAAATTTTTTTTTTTTTGTTTTGGGGTCATTATCACACTGTTTATTATATTAAGAAACAATTAGGTGTTTATGTTAAAAATATGTTTTGTCTACGTGATGTCGCTGGGTCGAGCAATTCCCTACATTTAAGTAATGATGAGACTCGAAGAGAACGCCTCTCTTTCGGTTCTTATTATCATTCATATTATTAGAAAGTTGATATAATTCGCGTTGATTTGGTCTTACGCTGTGATTGAACCGACCGAAAGAAACACGATTTATTAATATGTTTGACATCAAAGTCGTTGTTATTATTCCTTTTTTTTGTACCACCAATATGATTTAAGATAACGTGATGTGATGTTTAGTTAATAAGTGAAGAACCCAGCGTTTTTTTACTTAAGGTTCAGGGCATACTGTGTTAATAAGGTTTTTTACGTATCACCACGCAATGTCTCGATAGCTTGAATCATGCATGTTTGATTGTAAGTGTGAGGTATGAGAAATATCTGAGATGTCAGCAAGACGTATGTTAGTGAAACTATTGTATTGAGTCCAATGTGGATATTGATTACTTGTAAAATGGATTAATTTGTAGTTTCACAGAATATGCAATGCTAAGCTGTAAATAAATTCCTTACGTCAACATGAATGCTTTCGTTTTTCTTTATAAAACAATTTATTATTAACATTTTTTCCCTCAAGATAACGTGTTTTTTTCCCTCAAAATAACATTATTTAATTCACTAATTCCAAAGTACTTTTAAATCGTTGATTTGCACCTTAGTCGTATAAAAATATCGTAGGTACTCAATAAAACAACATATATCTAAGTACCACTTTTATTTACAATATTATTATTTAATGTTTATAAATGCAATATAACTGCTACGTAAAACTTGATTTGTGAGTTTATGTTACACTACCTAATTAATAGAGGAGGAATAACATTAAAAAGTGCCTTATATACAATACTTTTATGACTATACCTACGTTAATTTTATGCGAAGTTCAGGGCGCTATAAATATATAAATACACATATAGCGCTCTGATTTCAGAAACTACAGTACATTTAAAATATGTTATTGTCAAGATATCAAATGTACTTACTTAATCTATATTCCGACCGAAACATTAATTTTCTAAGTACTCATTCATTTATTTTGATGGTACGGTATACATACATATAGTTACTATGTCTATTACTACTTCTACGTTAAGTTCTAGTTTATTTGAGAGATTTTTACACCACAACAATAATAACGGTAAAGTGACTAGTCATATTTGTTTGTTCTCTTACATTAAACGTATATCTTTGGTAACAGAATGAGGCAATATAAATATAAATAGGAAACTGCAATTCGAAATCGTTATAATTTATAGGATTCGTATGAAAATAAAAAAGGAAGGGGAGTGACTGACTGAGAACTTGGCTTAGGACAGATTTCTATGGGTATATATAAAATCGATGTTCCACATCGCAATCGTTGAAAGAGAATAGTCAAAAGTGCGATCAGTTGCAATAGTGTTCCTCGGTGGTGAGCCGGCACAGCTGGCAGTCGACGCGGCAGCACCAGTGGTACCGACAGTGGCAGCGCTCCAGCCGCGACGAGCGCACCGCGCGCCGCCCGCGACCGCAACACAGTCGCCCGCACCCGCCCGCACCGCTGCCCATACTTGCGTTGCATTTCCTTTTATAAGTAACTAATATGTAATACATTTTAGACATTGTAGAAGTTAAAGTTATTAATTTGTTTAATTATGTACCTAATTGTTAATATTAGAAAAAAAAACCGAATTGTTTCCAGTTTTTTTTGTTGATAAATCGGTTGACACCTTAGACGTTGACACACATAAGAAAAGGGGGTACGGAGATTTTTCTTAAAATTTTAATATAATTATTTTTTGCTTGCTATACCAGGTAGTAGTTTTTTTTATAATATCCATTACTTTATTTACTCGCGTGTTGTTCTGTTCATACCTGCCATGAGTCCCAAGCGAGCCAGCAGCCGGATCCGGGTCGCAGTAATCCGGACTGGGCGTGACGTATCTGAGGCGCGGTGAGGCTCGGACCGGGGCTCGACGTCGGGGCCTCAATGGACCGGCCCGCGCCGCCTCGCCCGCTAATGCCCCAGCCACACGAGCCAGCGGCGGTAACGCGCGCCAACATGTACGCACTGAACAAGAGCCGGAGACGCCGTGGCAGGTGCATTTCGTGCGCATACCGGTCGCTACCGCCTGATCACGTAGCGTAGAAGACAGGTGAGTGAGTTTCTGATTATGCTTTTATTTACAAGTGTAAAGCCGCAGTCTACTTTGGAGAACTATTATTTTGTACTAATGAAGCTAGTGGGACCAGTGAAAAGGAGACACGTCGATTTGAGTCTCAAGTATTATGTATGCGGGGTCATAGTAAATCTTGTTATATTTTACCTTCCGACCAAAACGTCCGTTTATTAGATTTGCGGATGCAATAAGCGGGCGCAGACGTTCAAGTCGCGTGCGCAAGTCCACTTGCGGGTCGAAGCGCGGATCGTCGGCCGCCATTCGGTACTCGATGTTGCGATAGCGAGAGCCTCTGTCTTCGTACTCGTATCTGATAAAATGTGGGTTAAGTTGTTATGCGTTTAAATCATGACCTACAGACTCTACACTTAGGTACTTAAAATACCTTTGATATCTAATAACTAAAGATACACAATCAGCGATAAAAAATGGCCTTACCGAATGTCTACCCACTCGAACATTTGGGTGGTATTTTAATCTAGTAGCATTCGAACGCTCCAACGGTAAACATGCCTCAGTGCTCGTTTAAGATATATTTTGGCTAGCAGGTATGAGTCGTAAAATTTTATTGCCTTTGTACATAGCTGTGTGAATAAAACTTAAAAAAAATAACTAGTATTATACTTAGTAGTATAACCCAACACAATTTGAGACCGTTTTGAGAGAACTTTTGCTTGGGATTGTTTATCTTAGTTGATGATTGTATGATAGTTATTAGATATCAATGTTAAAAACAGAACTAATTACCAAACAGTATGCCATCTTGGAAAGTCATGAAACCATTGAAGACAGAAAGTCGGATATCGGTTCCTGTGGTTCCTCTAAAAAATAGAATCGAGTCAACACGCAATTCTAACCTGGATCGTGATCTGAACCGTTTCCTTGTAGGCCTCCCACGTCGCGGAGACCTCGGCAACCGCTTCCGACCCCTCCGACCCTTCCTCCCTCTCTTCGGTGGTACACTTGTATTCGCCGGTGCTGGTTGATCGTCCACCAGAATCACAACCGGTGGCACTGTCGTTGGTTCTAAAGTAACGGTGGTTGTTGGTATTTCTGTTGTGGTAGTGTCCATTTCGAAAAAATCCTCAATTCGACCATCCCGTACGTCTATCTCATGTGCATCCAAGAATTGTTTTGCGAATCTGAAATAATTCGTATCTATATTAATGTACTTACACGTAGGTATAATAGGTATCTATCACTCCAAATAAAATCGGCTCCAAAATGGATTTGCGCTAAGCACTAAACACACAAAATTACGATGTAGGAACTCTGATATTGACTGTATAATTAGGTATTGTTTGTTTATTCATCCAAATAGGCCTTCACAGACACTTAAGAATAGTCAGACTCTAAATGCTCGGTTCGGAAGGTCAGCAATTACTCTTTTCAAAAACAACTTACACCTATTACATTCAATAATTATTATTTATCTAGTCTCACTGACAATATTTGCGTGTTATGGCGGCAAAAATAGTAATCTATAGAATTTAATTATGACTGACTTAATAAACAACAAACTCAAGCAGACCAGCCCCCACTAGCAGCACCTGTTCACAAGTATGACGCGTGTGGCAGCCATCGCCCTCCTCGCACATTTTATAGGGAAGTGAGCGACCCGCCACACACACGACGCCCGATCAGTCAGGGCCGATTTTTGAAAAAGCAAAAAAAAATCGTGACCTTGATTTACTCGAGCGCGTCAGATTTTTATACAGGCGGTTCCTTCTTGATGGCCTTGTTGTACTGACCCATAATCTGACAATTATGTTGAGGAATTTCCTTAATCTGACGGTTTGAAAAAAAAATATCGAAATCTCGGAAATGGTTCAAGATATCGAAAAAATGTTTGCACAAAAGTTGTAGAGAATTTAATTTTCTACAATATTTATAATGAATACATATGCCAAAAAACCCACAGGAAACGAGATATTTGCAATAAATCATTTTTTGACCTTTGACCTTGAAAATCAGTACTCTCAAAAGCTACTTATGGTAGGGGAGGCATTGATGCTAAATTTGTAGTTACTCGAGCGTCTTTGGGACCTACTGGAATTTGAAGATTAGGTGGAATAAAGAAAAAAAGGTTATGTGATATTTTCCCCTTCAGCGGTGGGGGGAGCGTCTACAGGGTTTCAAAAATGTAAAAAGAAACAGTCACCAAGAAATACTCGAGCGCGTCAGATATTAATAGGGTAGTCGCGCCACGTCTGTCTGATAACGGAAATATAATAATCTGCCGTTTTGCGTGGTGGGGGTGGCCGTACGAAGGGGTCGAAAATATTTAAAAAAAAAAATTACTCTAGCGCGTCAGACATTGATAAGGGATGTTAAGTGAACCCTCCAGTAGCTCCTATTTTAAAGACTGACGATTTGGACGCGACCATCAGTCAGGGCCGATTTTTGAAAATGCAAAAAAAAATCGTGACCTTGATTTACTCGAGCGCGTCAGATTTTTATACAGGCGGTTCTTCTTGATGGCCTTGTTGTACTGACCCATAATCTGACAATTATGTTGAGGGATTTCCTTAATCTGACGGTTTGAAAAAAAAAAATATGTAAAAAATATCGAAATCTCGAAAATGGTTCAAGATATCGAAAAAATGTTTGTACAAAAGTTGTAGAGAATTTAACCTTCTACAATATTTATTATGAATACATATACCAAAAAACCCATAGGAAACGAGATATTTGCAATAAATCATTTTTTGCCTTTGACCTTGAAAAATCAGTAGTCGCGGGCACCCTAAGATAAGTAGCTTTTGAGACAAGTTTTAGGGTGTCAAAATAAAGGTTTATACAAGTTAATAGCTGACTATTTCTCATTCTGAGGTGAAACTCCCTGGACTATACACTTAATAATGATTTGAGCTACTTCGGCTTGTGCAAATCGGCAGATTAAGATATTTCCGTGATTCGTGACTAATTTCCTTCAAAATAAAAAAAAAACTAATCGCGCTCGAGAAAATCCAGGTGACGTTTTTTTTGCAACTTTGCGAGTCTCCATAATTTTCTTTCGTCACGCCCAAATTGTATGATTATTGAAATGTACACTATTTTGCATGTAACTAACTTACCTTACCTTAATCTGACGCGCTCGAGTATTTCAAACCACGATTTTTTTTTTACTAATCTGACGGGCTACCCTAGACGTTCGACACTATATAGAGGACTCAGATTTGGTGAGAGTACTTCACAAGGTGCAAGGTTGCCCCCCTTATGTTAATCTGCCGCGCTCGAGTAAATCCCGAAATCCCCTATTCGCCTCCCCTACCATAAGGGTTTGTGCAAGGTACATTTTAAACTAATTAAATTATTTACAATATAAAAACAAAAAAAAGTAAAATTTAGATTGAAATTGTGAAATTTATTCATGACAAACATTACACATCATAAACCTATCCAAACTGAAAAACCCAGAAGGTGCGTCATAGCATTTATTTTGCCTCGCAGTTAGCTGGCTTAATACTCAAAGCTAGCAGGTGACACGTGGGTTATCACTTTGTTTAGCTTCCAATTTGAGTGCTAATATTTTTTTAGTAGATGTTGATGAATTAGTATTTCTTTACGTCTGGTCGAATTCTCGAAACACGCAATATTGGGTGAATATTGCGTGTTATATAATTATGATGGAAATTTAATAGAAAAAAAAAGTTTCTAATTACTAGCACAAATTTCAACTTTTTCATTTATCTTTCTAATATTATAAAGAGGAAAGATTTGTATCTATGCGTGTATGTATGTAACGAATAAACTCAAAAACTACTGGGCCAAAAATTCTTTCACCATTTGAATGCTACACTATTCCAGATGAACATAGGCTATATTTTTTTCCCGGGATAAGATAAGATCCCACGGGAACGTGCCGAACGCGGTTGAGACTGCGGAGGACAGCTAGTACATTATAAATAAGTAGAACTAATCTTTACAAATCCTACTAAAACGTGAATGTAGTTTTCAAACCCGCTTAACATTAAGTAAGTACCTACATGGTTAGATAGATCTCATAATAATGAAGGAAGCCTCTAACATGGTAGTTCTCTTACCTTTCCGCCCATTGATAGTTATCTCCGCAGCCGCCCCACTTAAACCGCGCATGAGGTTCAGCCGGAGTGAGTTGCGCTTGTCTCGGTGGCCGCGGCGGGGCGCGCGGGGGCGCCGCACACGAGCACGCGGGCAGCGAGCCCGCCGCACAAGCCCGGGCTAGGGACCATGCGAGCGCTGCCGCTGACATCGCGTATACGTATGCTTGCTCGCGGGTACCTGATCATATAATTTCGTACTTTTATATTCTTTTGGCGGTTTTTTAAACCACAAGTGACAACCAGGCAGGCGGGCCACCTGATGGTAAGTGAATACCGTCGCCTACAGACATTAGCAATACCAGAGGGATTGGCAATGTGTTGTCGATGTGTTTTTACCCTTAAAGGCAACTGCCGAAACACACCAACAGGTGCTTGGCGACAGATTTTCATCTTGAGGGTGGTAGCCAGCCAGTCGAGTACTACAAAGAAACCATAGTATTGATGATTGATGAAGATGATTTTTTTTCGCAATTTGTTGCTAAACTCATTACATGATATACCTACTTGCGATTTGTTAATGTTTACGTTTTACCACCGTGCTATGGTTTCCTCACGATGTTTTCTTTCACCGAAAACTCGTCACTACCACTGAGCTATCATCGCCTTAATCGCCGTATAAATGATGTCCCTATTATGACGCTCTTAAAGTTAACATTTTTGATTCAGATATTTTTAAAACGTAATATCTTGGCTTTGTGATCGTTCAAAGAAATTTGCTTTTTTGGTAAGACAAGTCCAAAAGTGCACTCCAGAGCATAAACATATTTTTTAATGGCTCTATTATGTAGATATTTCAAGCTCGTGTCTATTGCTGAAATTCCTACTACTGAGGAAGGTACCAAACTTTGAAAATTAGAATGGGACAAATACCTTTTACTCGTAGTAAAATCTTATTATTTTGCCAGTTTAAGTATAATACAGGGAATTATATATTGTTTTTTTTTTAAATAGACCAAGTCACATCTAGATAGAGCCCGCACGCGCGGTCTTAGCTCAGCTAAACAATGGGATCCGACGAGTTTATCGCTCAAAATATCGGTGCGGATCGCGCGTGAGTGCACTGCTCATGGTTATCGCTGAGCGACCCCCCGCGCCCCGTACCCGGTATCACCCCCTGCACCCTACACGCTTGATTCATGCGTGTAATTAAATCTATTGTCCGTCTCGCTTTAGCTCGACCCTCAGACCCTCACCGCAGATCACATTGTAAGCCGAGCCTCCGATAGCCTTTCTAATTTAATAGATTAAAGATAACTTTGATAGTTTTCAGAATAAAAGATTTACCTCATCAATAAGGATTTCAAGAATGATTTATTGGTCGTACATTTTATGTTCTTAAGTATTTTCTGCGATATAGTTCCTTGGCTGTTAGTGAAAATATATGTTTTAGGTATATTTATTAGATACGTCTTTTTGTTGGGCATTTAAACCATAATTTTGTGAATATTAGGTGTATAGCAATAGAATTTTTATGTATTCATTTTGTATTCGAAACGTTAATTTTATTTAAAACGCAAAAAATATTCGTTAAACTCAAACTCAAAACTCAATTCAGTCTAACTAGGCAATGGTAAGGAACGTTAAAATTGACTCTACCGGTTTGGTGGTAGAGTCAATTAATACAGTAATTTAATAGTTACAAATCATAATGCAATTCTTTTTCTGTCTCATTTAAAACTAATTAGGATGACTTCTTTATAAATGTACCTACTTATTTAAACGGTAGGTAGATTTGACATCAGGAAGCCACCACCTAATCTATTATTACTTAATCTATGCTCCAGGTCCAGGTTCATAATGAAACGTTATACGTTATAGTTGGTTTACCGAGCAGCGAGAGACTTTATTCGCTTCGTAAAACTTTTAATTAAAATGTATCTAGTCGGGAGCACTCCGAGATTCTTAACGGTTTGTTTGTAGCCGACAACGTTCCGTGTCAATTAATTTCCTGAAGTGGGTGGACGGACGAAATGGTGACCAAAAACAATGCTCCGTATTTTGTAGTCGACCGTCCGCCCGCGCCGGCATCGCGGCATCCGGCCGACACTCGCTGCCAACAGTGCCAACTACACAATGTCGCCGACCATGCTAAAACTAGAAAAACTTCCCCATTGTTTGTATTATTTTCTATTCCTAACTTTTAGATAGTTGTTTTTCAGTCTCTCGTGTAGCTCTGTTTGTTAGACTAATGTGAAAAAGATGTAAAGAAAACTCTACTAGAAATACGTTATTAGGGTAGGTAACTAACCTATCTACTGTCTTCTTCAATGAAATAAATATAGTACTTGGGAAACCTGAATAGCTGATTATTTTTCATAAAATATCTACTTAATTTATTCCTGAATTCCACCACGTTCCAAAAATTTACACAACATAAGAAATATATTAAAGTCCCCCACCGCGCTAAGTTTGTGTTTGTTCGGGCTAATCTCAGAAACTACTGTAAGGATTTTTAATGGCTATTTTTGCGAAAATAACCTACCGGATTATATTTGTGAATTAGGTCTGAAGAATTCCCATCTAGGCGTAAATAGTTAGATATATAATAAGTACACGAAAATAATGTAGAAGGAATCCTCTGAAAAATTAAAGATTGACTCACAAAAACTATTTTTATAGTTTTCAAAAAGAGACCCACTTTACACGTCTTGCCGAGCGTCTTATTTTCATTTTAGTAAAATACATGCAAGTTCATGAATATTAAGTAGATTATTTAATTATCAGTTTTCTCACGAAGAAAAGGATAACCTAAGTATCTACTATCAAATCAGCAAAAAACGAACTAACGAAGAAGGTTAGGTTAACCTACTTACTTTCCATGCACCAGCTATAGATAATTAGATCTACTCGTGCGAAGCCGGGCCGTTCGCTAGTTAAATAATTAATGATCTTAAGAAAACAAAACACGTAAAACGATCAATAAGTCATATTTTAGTCATTCGAACGAAATAAACAAAATACCTATTTTAGATACATGTATCGCCATGGAAAATGATGTCTACGGAAATCCTCAAACATGTAAGTAAAGTTACATAGCATTTTTTTTCTAAAGATCAATATAGTCATGGCACGACACATTTTCTACAGACAGCGCTCGAAGAACAAGTTTCGTGCTGGCATAGAATTATGAAGACATCGCGTGACGCTTCGGTTATTTAATAAGGTTCATGCTTTGGCATATGATATCGGCATCGATACCAACATTCTTTTTGCCATAATTCAGCTAGCTATAATTTATCTAAGTAAATAAACAATGGGAATTTAAATGCACCATTACGAAGTAGCTAGACAATGGTAATTTATAAATTAATTACCCGCAAGCGATAAATACATGAACGTGTCACGTAAATAAAAGAACGCTCAGTGCGGAACGAGCAATGAGCGAGCAGCGTGCACTGTCGTCGTTGAAAGAAAGGGCGCTGTCGTTACGCCAGCCGCGCCCGCACAATGCCCAGCTCTACTCTGATTTAAAAGACTACAAACTTGCCTTCCCTTATCTTTCATTACTGTCGGAAGTACCAGCCGTACTAGACGAAACGAAATCCGTTCACTGTCTGTATTTTCATTAAATAGATGGCTAGACATGCTTTGTGATTTGTTTATTAAGTTGAACGAAACTTAATTATATATATATATATGTATAGTTCTAAATAAATATATGCAACAATGAGAGTCTTTACCTGTAAGTAAATCTGGAGTAAACTTGGGTGCGAGCTCAATGGAGGAGCAGTTCCACCGATCTCCGTCGTGAGCCGCGAGACAGGCGGCGCGGGCGAGCCGCGCGGCCGCTGCTACGTGCGGCATGGCCGCTGGCTGCCGGCGACAAGCGCGCACCTGCCCGCCCCATAGCACTCCGCTACGACGCGCTTCTATGCACTCACTCTCTGTCCAATTACCTTCACTCTCGTGCAAAGCTCTGTATTCAACCACATCAAGAGTAATATCAATTATAGATACATAATATTACATTACTTTTATTGTAATTAACTATACTTCAACAAATTATAAGTTATAACACACTATTATATACCTACTACCTACTTATATTTATTGTAATATTCCAAAATATTATATTAAGTAGTTTCTACATATACCATAAAGTAGTAATAAAACACTATTTGCTATCACGCTTTATTAATAAATCCAGTCTAGAACATCTATTCAAATGAGGCAGTGTAACAATTTAATAATGAACCTACTCCAAAATGTTTAAGTGCCAATCCAAAGTTTACTGTTTATTTTTAGTTCTTGAGTCCGTATATTGTGAATTGGAGGTTCCGTCCTGTCGCCGTGCTGACTCTGGTCTTTGGCCACGTTGAAAAGCTTCGCACATTTCGTATAAATAATTAGGGAGGAAATCGACTGCCTCGCCTTCCCTACGACGTAGCACGCGGTAGGCGTCACGCAATGTAGGCTTCGGGGCGAGTCGTAGCTCCAGCTCTACGGCCGTTGGAAAATGTGCTGCAAGAGAGTACACTATTTCTAAATCTGAAGGAGGGGGCTCTAAATGCCGGTAGTTTGAAACCTTGTGCAAGAAGTATTCTGACATACACATCCTTGAATTTCCTTCGTCATACTTTCCCAATTTGAGATCATACAAGACTGCCTTCTGTCTATCTGGTCCCCAGAACTCTTGTACGAAGGCATTGAAGAAACTTTCAACGTCTGTAAATTCATGTCTGAAGCAGCGAGCCCACATCAACGGAACGCCTTCCAAGCAAGATATTAGGAATGGAAGTTGTTTTTCTTGAGCCATACATAGCTCTGAGATGTAATATTTTATGTTTTCTATAAAATCCATTGGATGCGTATCTCCGCTATCATCAAAATGCGGTCGTTTGTTAATTGAAGCGACTATCCAATCGCTTAGATTATCCGTTGATAAATTTATAATTGGTTTGCGACTATTCTCGTCATCTACCTCTACGATTTTTGATTTGTCTCTATAGCGCGATGTCGAAGGTTTATCAAATACATTATCTGCCTTACCCAAATTAGGGAGTGACATGTGACTTCGAAGTCTGGACGAAGGCATATCATGATACACATCCTCTTGACTGGAGAAACGGACACCGAATCCCAAAGTTGTTGGCTTGTACATTGTGCTACTGTAAAGCATGGAGTCGTCTTTTTTTGGACGATCGTCACTAATAGTATCCTTCTTAACAGAGGTAGATATTTTATCTACCATCTCCGAGAGATTGGTTACTGATGATTTGATTTGACGCAAATCAACGAACAAACTCATATTTGATACCAGTATGTTTAATTATTACGAAGTAAGATACATTTTCGTTTTCCAAAAATGTTCTATCTTGCGAGGCTGCAACAAAATAACAACATTAACTCAAGTACTTAACGTATAATACAATTTAAACAAGCAAAAGCACAGATTTGTTGTAGCAATCGTTGGACTTGGTACCTTGTACGGCAATGAGATTTAATTATGAATGAATAATAATAGTATTTCGTAAAAAAATTGGAAGGGGACCAAATTCAAATTAAAACAGTGTTTAGTAAAGTCAAGAAAGAATATACCTAGTAGTTATAACGGAACGGAACGGTACTATTTGTGTAATATTGTGCAAAGAAGGGAAATAATAAGTGCGTGCGTAGCAAGTTCGTAGCAAGGAACCTTACGTGCGACGGCGGCGGCAGGCAATCGGTACTACCGGGGATGCCGTGCTCGTACTTACAGCCATGGCTTACAGCTTATTATATACAGCTTACGTTACAATAACTGGGTTATCGTAGACTCTATATTAAATTTCATTGACGTTTCGTCGTGCCTGCCAAGGACACGCGTTACTGATGCCACCGTTTTCAATATTATGAGGGGAGCCACAATATAACAGCAATCTACACGCATACGATATTTGTAACTAAGCAATTTATTACATTATGAAACTGCAGTTCATTTGATAGTTCGAAATGTATCAATGATGGAGTGAATGAAAGAAATGGTAGAAAAATTTGTGAAATACATAGGTAGGTCGTACTAATCTCCGAAACAAGCTGAACTAACTAATATTGACGAGACTTTAATTAGCAGTTTGGAAGACTAGGGTCTACATCGAAACTCATAATATTACCTCTCCACAAGTAAATACATAATATAAATGAGTAACACTGATTATAAACGAAAGTACAAAGGATTTTTGAAAATTCATATATGATCGGTTACAGTATTAAAACAAAATGGGATACTAAGTAGAAGGACCAAAACCGAGTTGAATATAGGCCGTAAATTGTAGGTATTGTTTCGCTCGGAAAACGGATATCCATGTAATACCTTTGGTAGTTTGATGCACGGCACGGCACGCGACGTCACGCTCGCGATGTCATGACCGCGACAAGCGGCGAACGGGAGCTCGACAGCCCGGGGCCGCCCACCACTCACCTGCATCGCATCGCATGCCGTCATCGTCGGTCGACGAGACTGGAAATGGCAACCACGGTAGATCCGCAAAACAGCGCAATAGCAGTCGACTCCTAAATCCGGACATTCACGAGTCACGGTGTTACGAGCACAAAGCTTCCGTAGCGGTGCTATTATGGTTAATTCATGTGGAATGTAATTGTTCCGTTGTTGGACCCGGTGCTGGGGACATTATCGCATTCGTCACACCGCGCACGTGTACATCGGATCTAATAAAATAATTCCCGTATCAAATTTTACGCGCCTATCTCGATCTCATAGACAAAGAACCGTAGCGAGGGGCAAAGGGATTCGCTTTGTCATAACTGGTCGTGGACACAAAAGACCACCCAACATTTTGTACAATTTCTTTGTAATACTGTGTGTAGATAATTTCAATATGGGCCGTCAAGTATTGTATAAAAAGCAAAAAGTAACCATTATAACTTTTAAAAGGGTCAAATAACAAATAGAAAAGTTCTACGCCTAGAATGCAATTGATAATGATGCTGGATACCGAAATAACGAGCCATATAAAAGCACATCTTTACGCATCAGCTTGGCCATCCAAAGAGGAAACGCTGCCAGCCTTCTGGGAACCTTGCCGATCGGCAGCAGCGGCAGCCTCGAAGATGTTTTTTATGTATTGTAATTGTACATTTGCATGTATATCTTAACAAAATATGATATAATATATTCCATTATGAAAACAAAAACGTTGTGACACTAAACAACACATTACAAAACCGCGACTGCAAAATTCGTATTTAAAATCTGAAGCAAAAACCGCAGGGATATTATACAGCTGACGCGGCTGCAACGGTGCGTCGCTGATTTGGCTTTAATGATGATTAAATGCTGTATGATTGTTGTGGCCACGGTGCGTGCTCCGCCCCCCTGGCCAGACCACGTCCGCACTCAGCAGCACCACTCACGAAAACAGGGGTGGGCTTTAAGAAACCCGTAGGATACCTACTTACGTTTAAATCGCCACGTTTTATTTGTTATTTTTAGTCTAATTAGAAGAATTACAGGACTCGTAGCTAGGTATAATATGAAGACCCCGAAGACACCATTGCATTTTATACCTACTGTGTAATGATATTATGAAAAAATGTCTAGTTAACTAGTTCAAAAGTATCTTTTCTTTTCGAATTGAGAAATTCAAGACTCATTTCCTATCCCACATTGTTTAATCGTGCAATCTCCTGTAGAAAATGACGAAGCAATTAGATATATTACCGAAAGAAATTTCAATTTGTTACAATCGAAGGCAAGGGGCAGACTTCCGTCGCGCCACTGCATGCTATCGCGCTTCATTAAACACGAGACAATGATACTCTAATTATGAACCATTTGACACACGCTCGCTCGCATATCTACACTACACTACACAGTCAGTACCACGGTACAGTACCGATGTAATGACTATCAATAATCAAGATCGATGATTTCAATTTACCAAATTGCCCCCAACCAATCTACCATGAGTTATCTAAATTCACATGCACAACGAAGAAATAAATGATTAAGTAGATAATATATACACGTCTGTCCCAGAATAATTTTAACAAGAGATACAACCCCTTTGTAAAATGGCACTGGTACGTGATTATTGGTATAATTACTTGCGTATATAATTTTCAATATGTATGCCGAACACGCTTCGGTAAAACCCATTCCCGATTTAAATGTAGGTAAACGGTCATAAAGTCGGAAACCGGAATAATTGAAATAAATGCAGGGATTACTCAACAAATTGTTCAATACAAGGGCGATTTATCTAAGTCGCCTCGCTGAAAGGAACAATTGTAACATTTTATTAGAACAAATTTCATATTGAAAAGATGAATGTTGGTCGACGCACCGTGCACACGGATTTTGAGTTTAACAATGATAAGTTAAATTGGTGTAATGGGTAAGACATATTTTTTATTTTAGAGCTACTATGGGATGAAGAAAGGATAAATTCATAATTTACAGTAGGTATCTAATTAACACACAAATACTTAAATGCACTAAATTCAGTAGGTACCAAAGTCTATTTGTCAAGAGTCGTAGCAGCTGGTCTAGACTTTAATTAGATTTAGCAATATTCCCCTTATAAATATTAATTATGAAAATAATTTGTTAAATAAATATTTTAATAAAGACGGCAAGTTCAGTTAATTAAGAACGTTTATTAATTTTAATAAAGTGGCCTTATTTATTGCCGACTTCTTATTAATATGCAAATAATCTCTTCGGAGCTTACATCAGACGAAATCTTATACTCATTTAAAAATAATTTGTGCCATCAATTTACAAACTACATCGCTCCTTTATAGCTACGTTATTTTAGACGGTGGAAATGACGATTTTGTCCGCGCAAAGAACACGTTTCAATAAATCTTGTCAACTTAATCCATCGTAAAAGAAGAGAAGTGACGCAGAATTTCAGTTTAAAAGTCTTCCGTTATTTTTTGCAAGTTGTACGGAGTGTTGTAGTGCTTTGGCGTCGTGCCTTATCTACGTCTAATGATTACTTGTACCAGTGGAGGACATCTTGACTTTATTCAGTGTGTAAAATAACTAATAATCTTTATGAAGAATCACATCTGTGTGAAGAATACAGCTCTGATTCGATGAAAAATATATAAAATACATCATTAGTTTTTTGTTTTGTTTTTGTTTGTGTGAACACTACAAGATAGTTCTGTTGATCTCAGCACTCGGGGGGTACCTATATCATATTTACCAAATTTCAAGTAGTTTCACAGGTTTCCGATAAGTTAATGTTAGCTAATCTGATGGATATGAGTTGAAGCAGTCTCTTTTGAAATTAACTCTTTAGGGATCGGTTACCTACAGATTTGACAGAGAAAAATGCACATTTTTATTGATTGAACAATACAATATCGAATACCAAATTTTTTTGTTTGCTGAATATAGTTTGAGAATGGCGGATTATACCTAAGCTGTCAGATAGCTGGGCGCATGGGCGGGCGGGAAGTCAGCGCGTGAGTCAATGCTCGCGCGTTCCAGACTGCATGCCGCCCCGCCCCGCCCGCGCACGCTCACCCGTATCACGCACTATTATACTCTCCTTGCTGCTTAGACTGGCTCATTGTCTGCATAATACCATTGATAAGATTATCTATATTAATTTATAGGTGTAAAAAAAGCGATATAGGTAAACCTAAAATACAAAAAGATTTTTGTTGGGTATGTTTGTGTGGTGTACACATCAAGAAATAGAGATTGACAGTGAACCAATGGGCAGTATCATTAATATTCATCTCTACCAGATGTACTTTCGATGCACACGGAGAGGACGTTTACAGGCTATAAAATAGCGGTGCATTTTTTTCTACATTTATTACACATTTATTACTAATCAATAAACTAAAACCACTTTTACTTTTACTCTGATTCATACAGATATTCATTCATATATCAGATTCATCCATGCGCTTGCTCTTGCTTTGCTAGCTCTTTGAGGACATATTTTAATATTTAGTATGATATAGGTCATGTGATACGAGAAAGTATCAGTAGTAGGAACTTTATGAGTTTGTAGGAATTGGGATGTTGCCTATATTCATTAAAAATTATGTAACACAAAAAAATGTACAAAACACCCACCTAAGAATACTCGAAAATAGCAAAGACAGTATATATAGTATCACTCCTAGTCATACCAAGTTCTCCTAACATGACTGTTGAAAATCTATAATCATAATATAAATACTTAACCAAATAAACTCAATATAATTACGAGTAAGTAGTGATAGTTCAATTGGAAACAAATGTATTTGTTGTTATTATAAAAAGATAAGGCGCAGTTAATTTTGAGCGAGTCGACACGATCGTCCACGAGACAAAGTTGATTAACGAGCCATACATCAAAGAGGTTGTCCGTCGATACGGCTGAACAAGAAAACGGTGACAAAAATAAAAGACGAACTAATGTGTTGCGGCGAGGATGTCGGTAATTTATGAATTTGTCAGGACAAACTGAACATCGTCTTCGGCGTAAATAAAGAGCACCGCAGCGCGGATAAATTTGTGTCAGATCAAATGAATCGCGTACACAAAGATTTGTTGCACTTATTGTCCGTGCTTGTCCGTCGTACACAGAATAAAAACAGTCCGTGGAGATGTTGAACAATGAAGTCGTTTGTTCTTCGGCAAGATAAATTACTTATTCTCCGATAAGTTGATTAGTTCGACAACAGAGTGGCAAGACAAAGACTGCTTCTAGTCACCTATCGAACGAAGAACTGAAAATAATTTTCCGATTTACAATTTTGGTGTTTTAGATAAAACGCAGTACAATAATGTTCACTGTAAATCCTACCCAACACATGCTAGACAAGTACACGTTGTAAATTCAAGTAAGTAGGTATCTACCATCACCACAAAGTTATAGCCCTGAGAACCAAGTGAGAACCCCTTCACAGTTTCAACTGTAACCTACTTCGTTGCCGCACCTTTTATAAGATTTCAAGAGTTTCAAGGAAGTTAGTCAGTTACCTATAGTTTGTATTATTACAAAATAATTAGTAGAGTCGACCTAAGCATGCATACCATTAATGCCAAAATAACTCAGGTCTGTCTGCTTGGTTAGAACAGATGATGAAAGGTAGGCTATGGGGATACCTCGAAGTCTGGGGAGACAAAGTACATTTTATTTTCTTAATCAAACCCTAAGTTGGTGAATGAGGGGAGAAAAGGCACTATGTATTCGGCGACGCAAATTAACGCAGACATATCTACCGCAGGTACCTACCTACCAGCTCGCATTTAAAAATAAAATGAAACGTGTGTCCAACAGCGCAATAAAATAAATTTTGTACAAAGTAGCTCGTATTTCACCTTCACCAGCAGCCATATCTCGGGCACCTAACTTAGCGCTGAAGGGGGATTCAATAAAAATCACAATCGTAAAAACTAAAACGGCAACCATATAAAAATACCTAAGAAAGCATTAAGAGCCGTCCCCAAATAATAAGTCCCGCCAGATGCACGGGACGGTTGCCTGGAAAAGTCACAATGGGAACTCGAGCGAGGGAAATTATTTTTTTCGGTCTGCCACACACGGCCCTTGCTAACTCAGCGAAAACTGAGCTCCTCTCACGGGAATTACTTACCTACACAAAAACATTTTACTGAAGGCCAGATACGCCAGAAGTCTTGTGACTGGATGAGTGTACAAAATAATATACTTTACCAACCTGAAATATGGAAATTGTGGACTTACATATAATTAAACTTCTTATCATATTTTACATCCTGGATTTTTTACCAGTAGCCTGTGTTTAGCGTGCGTAGTTACAATATTAATGCAAATGTTTTTGTTTTCTTACGGAATAAATTAAAGCTTTTTTATCAAATGCTAGGTACCTATGTATATTATAAAATTATTATCTTCACTTACGAATGTTGACCAGTGTGGATCTACGAAGCTACGAGCTACGGCTACGAAATCTAAAAGAACTATTGGTACCTAAACAAGTTTGACGTGATATAAACCATTGATTACGAGTCGTCAATTTAACCCTCGAGATGAGAGAGGAGGATTATTTCCTAAATACGGGAGAGCCTGCCTATGCCTATAGGGTTTCTTGGTGTTTGAATAATTTAAGGATATATTTTCCAGAAATTAAATTCTAAATCTTACATTAATACTACGAGGACACGATGTGCAGATGCCATTTTCTCACGGTGTATCTAACTACAGATATTCTTTACCTCAATCCACTCTGCTATTATTTTTACAATTATTATAATCTACTTTTATTAAAGTTTATGATGTTGGCGTGCATTCTTGGTTTAAGTAATATAACTATAAAAAAAAGTATGTAGGTACCTACATAGTTAAATGAACTACAAATCATATTCAAAAAGATATCTATTAATATTATCTACAAAGCCGGAGCAGCAGTTATTAAATGTAGATAGGTACATATACGTAATTTAGATATTAATCTGCCCATTTACAAGCCTGAACACTCCAAAGTATCATTTAAATTAACTTGAATAAAGGTAAAATAGCATCATCAAATTAATTACGTAACGTTCGTTTACTGCCGTTATCCGATCCGGTGCGGACGTAACATCGCAATAATTAGTAGGTACTCGAGGCGTTTGGCGAAAATCGGGTTCCACAAGCATAGCTCGCATTTCCCGGGATATTACTGGGTGTAATCTCGGGGCGAATAATTGCCAGTTGCAACCGAAGTTAACCGAACAACGCCGCTCATTAGTGCAATGTTCAATTAGGGAGATCCGATGGACGAGCGGGCGCGCCGCGTGCCGCTTGAGCCGTGTTACACCATTCAATCCTATACTACCTACTCAGACATATACATATTTACCGACTGTAATCCACGTTTCAATGAGTGAATAACATTGTTACTTTTGTTGTGTTGTGATACCTTTCCTGCCTATACTTACTTACATTTAGATTTTGCAGTATCTACATAGTTCAATGATGCATTGAGTAACTAACTAGTAAATATGACTCATATTGACATGCTAAGGTGCATTTTGTTGTTTTTTAATGTACGTATGTAATGTAAAAACCAGGTTACAATGTAGTGTAGGTTAGTTGTGCCCCCGGCTAATGCATTCGATGAAAATTCCATTTATTGTAGGTTTATAGGTATAGGTACTTACTTACTTTTACACTATCTGCAGGAAAGTCTGGCTTCATTCTATCTAAAGGCTTCCTGAGGGGTTCTGAAGTCACAGGTATCTACTGTAGCTTTGTCGCGTCAGTTTTTCTTTTTAGGGTTCCGTAACCCGAAAGGCAAAAACGGAACCCTTATAGGATCACTTTGTCGTCCGTCCGTCCGTCTGTCCCCTTTTCTCAGGAACGTGTGGAGGTATCAAGCTGAAATTCATATCAAATACTCAGGGCTACTGTCCCTTGGAGCTGTTAAAAATCAAACTTCTAAGCCAACGCAATCAAAAGATACAGCCGTTTATGCCGCAAATTTTCGAAACTCGCAAGGGAATCAATACCTACAGGGTACTTCCCGTAAACTCAGAATCTTGAAATTTGGTACGAAACAACGTCTTATAGCACAGATAAAGGAAAAATTCTAAAAAATAAATAAAGTTGATTTAGAGGTCTAGCTTAATTGGCGTTAACCTCAAATAAGGTACGATCAAAAACGTAACCGAAAAAAATTAAAAAAATCCTCGAGACTCCAATACCGTGATGAACGAACTACCTATTTACAAGTTTGTACGGAACCCTCGGTGCGCGAGTCCGACTCGCACTTGACCGGTTTTTTTAATCTATTTATTGAAAAATTATTTTTAAAAATAAAAAACAAAAACCGACTTCAAAACTGTATCCTATACCTATGTACAAACATAAACTAAAAAGTAAAGAATAATATTTTAATTTCAAAGCAAGAGCCTTAAAGGACAATCAACAAAATTATTGATATTTATATATCTATTTAATATTTATAAACAGTTCTTTTTGGAGTCGGTGCCAGTCAAGAAGAAGGACAGTTTTGAACTGGACACGAAGTGTTCATACGAGAAAACGTCTTACGACACCTCTCCTTACGGTAATGTTCCTTAGGTCTGCGCCGCCGCTCCCCTACTTTTCGAAAGTTTGTTACAAAGGCAGAATTAAACTGTCCTTCTTGGCTGGCACCGACTCCAAAAAGAACTGTTTATAAATATTAAATAGATATATAAATATCAATAATTTTGTTGATTGTCCTTTAAGGCTCTTGCTTTGAAATTAAAATATTATTCTTTACTTTTTAGTTTATGTTTGTACATAGGTATAGGATACAGTTTTGAAGTCGGTTTTTGTTTTTTATTTTTAAAAATAATTTTATTTTTTAATTTTTAAAGTTTATTCCTTATTATATGTTATCCTAGGCAAAACTAGTTTGTCCTGAAATCGGGTCTGGCCGGTAAAATATAATATATAACTAGCGGGCCCGGCAGACGTCGTCCTGCCCTGAAATTAAAACAAATCTTAGAACTCGATTCCAGCGCCACCTACCGGGTCCAATTGTATTTTAAAACCATCGAAGAACCCATTGAAGTATACACACGAAATTTCATCCAAATCCAAAAAGTCACGCTCAACGACTCAGTTTGATTCACTAAGGTTTATCAAACGAGATAGATTTTTTTTCGTTTTTGTTGATTTTCTCAAAAAGTGCTTAATCAATTTCGACAAAATTTAAATGGGACCACCTCTGAAGTACGATCTACCAAACAAAAAAAGAATCATCAAAATCTATTCATAATTGGCAGAGAAATCGAGTAACAAACATACAAAAAAAAAAAAAAAAAAAAAAAACATACAGACGAATTGAGAACCTCCTCCTTTTTTTTGAAGTCGGTTAAAAAAAAAAAAAAAAAAAACATACAGACGAATTGAGAACCTCCTCCTTTTTTTTGAAGTCGGTTAAAAATATCAAATATTGCATTTGAGTGTATAGAGGTAATGTGTGTGACGTACAAAACAAAAATCAAAACTCATTTATCATTAACCTGAATTTAATATAAGACATTCCAGTTACCTCATTTGGGATCCTAGTGTAGAAACGAACACAATTTATTGACTTTAGCTAGCCTGAACATCGAGCATACCTACTCGTCTCTGAAAGATGTTAGATACGAATAACATCATACCTACTGTATTTTAGCCCTTATAATTTTAGCGATAATAAGGTTAATAAATTACCAACAATGTAGAAAAAAAAATTCTCAAATTAACATAACATAACAATAACTGAAAATTTCGAAGGAATTCTCTTCTTGGTCTTTGTTTGTCGGCTTACGATTAGGGTAACAATTCTACTCATTCCCAGCGACCTATCATGAATCAGGCGCTCTACAAGCCATCTCTCCAATGGTATAAGGATCGATGTTTTAAAAGGCAATGCGCTATGTATCATTTTCCCTTCAGTCCTTGTAGCTATGTACCACATCTCACTGAAATGTATGTTCCCACACTGCGCGTATCCGACTTGCTCTTGTTCTTCCTACTAATATCATAAATGTGAATGTTTGTATGTTTGTGGCTGAACGGATTTTGATGAAACTTGGCACACAAGTACCTAGATCATATCCTAGAATACTTTTTATCCCTAGAAAAGATAAGATCCCTCGGAAACGCGGATGAGATAGCGGGATGGAAAGCTAATAGGTATGTTAGGTATATTATCTTTGTTTGCCCACGCTCAATCACTTTACTTACATTAAAGTTATGTTTAGATTTATATTAATCGCTTATTTTTTGCTTTTTAGGACCCTATTACTAAGACTTCGCTATCCGTCCGTCTGTCTGTCACCAGCCTGTATCTCAAGAACCGCGATAGCTAGACAGTTGAAAATCACAAATTATGTATTTCTGTTGCCGCTATAACAACAAATACTAAAAACAAAATAAAATAAATATTTAAGGGGGGCTCCCATACAAAATACGCTATTTTTGCCGACGGTATTTAATAGTCAGATTGACTATTAAATACCGTCCGTGCCTACATTACATTTAAGTACTTTCCACGTTTCCAATAAGCATAAGCCTGGACCATCATATAGGTAGGTATCATATTAATTTACCCAGATTTAATGAATAGCATCTCTAACCATAAAGAAATTCGACGTAACGGGACTAATTCCGCTGCTAAGTACTCTAACTAATCTAACAATGTGCTAGTTACAGAAATGGGCTCTTACAATAGTGTAACGGAAACGGACTTCGAAACAACCATGTCGCTATCGCCGATGTTGATGGGCTAAAGAGACACCAGAATCTTACGATTTGGCTTTATTTTATAGATATAGGTAAGTACAAAAATTATATGAATTTGAAATTTGTAATGTTTATGTTATTTTTAAACACGCAAGAACGGCTGAACTGCTTTTTTTATGAAACTTGGCACCTGGAATAAAACATAGGATACTTTTTATCCCGGGAAAAGATAAGATCCCTAGGAAACGCGGGTGGGAACTTTATTTTACAAGTGTACCAAATGATTTATTATTATGTTAATTCAACAGTTTTTTTTAAAGCTATACTTAATTATCTTAAAAAGAAAAACTTAATTAAAAATGATGTCATGTAAGTATGTAGGTATTGTTTCTGTGTGACAATCTGTAGAAAAATAAAAAAGCAATATAAATAATTGCATCGTTCTGAAAATACTAGATAATCTTGTAAACCGAAGAAGTGTAAAAACTGAGATAAAAACCCAATATAAAAAGATTATAACCTATTTCAAAAGCGATGTAAAAATTCCAAAGAACTTTTACCTAATACCAAAAATAGTTTCCGATCGTAATGTTGATCGAACATAGCTCCTGAATTGGACATAATTGATCGAGGACTGAAGATTTACTGAAATTAGTACTGATCACAGGAAATAATCCAACTAAGATGGCTTATTTCCTGATCATTTTATTTCTGGTTAGGGGCAACCGAGACATTCTTAAAAAATCCTACATACGGAACCCTAAAAATGTGCTTCAAATGAATTAGGTAATATTATCCGTATCACATCATTCACCATTTTTCGCCAATCATTTACCGGTGGATAACGGCTGTTGCACTTGAGAGCTGCATCTAAGGCATCATAAAACGTCGCCAACATATTATTATTGAACAAACAAAAGAACAACATTTCAGATAAATAAAATAAAATAATTAACATTTTAACCAAAAAAATTAAATTTAAATTTTATTTTATTGATTTTATATAGTGTTCCTTTATAATGTAGATATTAGTTAATTTAATAAATAATACACATTTTAACCTGGCTCGCGGATGGGAGGACTCGATTTAAGTAATTAAAGCTACTTACTTAGCTTACATCTGCATTTGAATTTAGTAAGTGTGTTGAAGATTTACTGAATCAAAATTTTATAATAAAGAGATCTTACCAAAATTATATAGTTTTTAGACATTTCATTGAAAAAGGGTTACCAATATTCTCAAAAAAATCGATGATCGGCCCTTAAATTATAAAACCCAGTCGTTTAAATGTTTTCGTAGCCGTAGTACACGTAGCTAAAACATTTCTTGGAATAGTTTCCCATTGTTATAAACCGCGTTAATTAAATACATATTTAATAGTGTTACCGTTTGATTAGTAAGACGTAGGTAAGTTTTAACTTTTACACATAGTAAATCTATGATATTTTACTTCATAATAATATTACTTATAAACTATTTAAATGAGACAAATCAATTAAGAAACTTTAAAAGCTGAAAGAAAAGCGTGTAAAGATACTCACAGCCATCGAATTGCTTCCGACGATTTCGGTAAAAACACAAAAAACAAAATCGAAAGCACAAAAAAACAACGCATCACAAATAAAAATTCAAACACGTATTATCTACATGTGCTTGTCCACTAAACAAAAAGGGCGCGAAATAACTTAAGCGGGGAAAACGAGAGTTCCGCGAAAACCATCAGCAAACGGTGCGAACGACCGCGAGTCGCGTTGATGAGTGCGCCCTAGCTGCGTCTGCGACAGAATGCACGCCTGAGACCACCTCTGGCCATCGGCCAGTGGTCAGGCAGACGGGAACGCGCCGCCGCTGCCGCCACCACGATTCGTCATAGATTAAAGATTGTTCAGATAGTCTTCATTAATCTCAAAATAATTTTCAAGCAATTGGCATACACCAACTATAATACCTACATCAAATGTATGTTTACGAGTCATGATAAAGGCGCTTATCTATGGCTAAGAACATTACTGTTTTCTAATTCTAATAGTTACACGTTACTAACGATTATGATAAACATAGTTCAATTGCGTTGTTTGTGTAACGCATAATAGGTTAAATAGAGCAGGAAAAATATTTACTATGTAATGATGCGAACAGAACGAATGTTCCACATAATTAAATTGAACACAATATATTCCAATTTGATTTAGGTACATAGCCTCGGTGAAGCTTTGATGTCGTAGGTATTTATTGTGCCGACAGGGAGAGCACCTTAAGGCGGGCGGGCGGGCGGACACGCGCTCCCCACGCAAGCGGTACAACCCACTTATCAATTCAGTCGAGTGGGCATTCATTCATTGTGAAGCATTGTGGCTATTAAGCGTGGATTCGGTGCTTATTTACCCGTTCACATGCCACTAGACACAAGACCGGTAAGCGTAATCGAACTCCTGACAATTGTTTCTTTAATTTTTGTAATCCAACAATGAGGTCATTATGAAACGCTCATATATACCACAGTATTCTATACCTACTTAAGCGATTCCACTCAAAAAAAATCAAAGTCCTTTTAGTTTCATTGGATTTAAAAAATCATGATGTCCTTATGTCGCAGCCTTACTTGGTTGGGACTACAAGAGTTTTTGAATTTTGCGCAATTTTCTAAGACTGCTATTTTGTGTTTGATGAAAAACTTATGTAATTATCTGTAATATATTTTTGAGTACAGTTCAGAATTCCAATAGAAGTAAACATAACTACTCATCACCCCAGATCACTATTATCAACTTTCACTATAGGAACAATTATGAAATAGCGAAAAAAAGCAGATCGTTTTTACCGTTACCCAAGTTCAACTTATCTACTCAACCGAAATGTGTGCAGCTAACCCGAAAAAGCAGCTGACTTTTTTTCCACGATTTAATTTGTTCCCATAGTGAAAGTTGTTGATATCGATGATTATTTCCACCCCTGCAATGCAAGTGATACCGACGACTTCAGAATCAGCCTGTAGTTATAAACTTAAATAACTAACGCACACAGACATCCGTGTGTGGTCTGTTCCGACCGGTGATGGAAGGTGTATTGTAGTTTCAGCACTGCAGTAGGCACCGTGGATGACCGTGAGGCTTAGTAGTTGTAGGGATATCCACAGATGTACCTATTTCGTAACAATTACAAATCTCTTTTGTAGAGCATAATAGTAGGTAGGTATATCAAAATCTCTTTTATTTAGTTTAGGCCCTGGTAAGGCACTTTACAATTGACTCTACCACTGTATACAGTGATCACGTGATCTCCTTAACGTGAAATTCGCATATGAAGTTACGGGTGACTACTCGACACTTTACTTGAGGGTGGTGAAATAGGCCCTTAAGGAGATCAAGTGAGTGCTCTGCCACAAAGATATTTTTTACTGCAAATAACCCCAACTATCGCCCTGTTTTGTTTGATCCACGATTTTTTACCCACCTGTATACAGTGGTAGTCAATTGTAAAGTGCCTTACCAGGGCCTAAACTGAATAAAAGAGATTTTGATATACCTACCTACTATGCTTGTCGACGTATTGCAATATGCTAACGAACTGACCAGGATTAGATTCAAGACCCACATCAACCCAGTAGGTATTTAGGTATTTACATGAAAACGGAATTTTATCAAATGAAAAATATATAAGTAAATTGTTACCTACTTAGATGTAAATTGTAAATATTTGACTAACCTCTTGCAACCCTAGCATTCAATAGTAGGAAACAGATTTAATTACCTACACTAGGATTAAAACCGATCGAAAGAGACAAAGTTATAGATAGAGAAACAATATTGTCAACACAAAAGGAGACGTTGGTACAGAAGAATCTGACATTCTAATTAAGATTGAAGGTATGGTGAAAAGGAATGGACAGAGATATTGAATACTGGAATGATACATGCGAAGGTTGTAGATTAGTGGGACAAAACTTTCAGCCAGAACCCATAATGCCTACAATAGGTACGGTTGGCCAAGAAAGTGGTGTACCACCCTAAGGTTGAATGTCGCTTGCAGATTCATAGGTGATAAAGATTAGTTTCGCTTGCAGATCAATCTGACAACTTATGACAACTCATGTCATTATTATACATCTCTTTCAAGTGATATCTTTTTAGTTTGAACCTTGTTGTAATTTTCGATGACTAGGAAACTAAATCAAAACTGGCACACCACTTTCTTGGCCGACCGTACCTACCTACTTTTTAACAAAAAATAGTGCTTAATCACCAAGTAGAACTACTACCTATATCATAGCTACTATTAGGCTGCGGACGATGTACCTATAATGCTCCAAAATTATTCACTGTTCTGTTACACGTCGTTTCATAATACCTCACACACAAACTACGTAGATTCTCAGACCTATCCATGCATGAGCTGCATTGACAGTGTTTCCGTAATTCATTGATTCATGCCCAAAGCTTCCAGGTCAACAGGCTTTATTTACCATACAATGGAAACACAGCCCAAATAAGTTCAATAGTTTGGACTGTAACCGGAAAATGCTCCTAATTAGTAGATTTTCTCACTGGTTTATTATGATTTACAGCTTTGCAGTGGATGGCACAAAATTGTATGTAGCGTGGTATCTTTTCTCAATCCTTAATTGAATGTTTTTTCCAAAAGACATGTAGGTAGTACCACACTTATAATAGTTATTTATTATACAAGAGTGTAAAGTTGTTTATTAACCGCGTCCTCAATTTATTAAAAAATTAGAATCCTGAGCGTAAGCGAGGGAATCAAAAGGGCCCGAGGTGAAAAATCTTTGCACTCGAGTGCAACACGTAATTTTTCATCCCACCTCAGCGAGGAAATGACTAAATGCAAAAAAAAAACAAATGGCGAGCGCAAATCAAATTAAAAAAAAGTACACCAAGAGGGTTCCGAGTCTGAGTTTCTGACAAATTAAAAAATCATTCTTTAATTTCATTTTTTAATTTATCATAATTATAATTTTTTATGTATTAGTTTAAGAATAAAATTGTTAAACATTTCAAAAAAAAAGTCAATATAGTCGGTCCAAAAATATTTAAAAAATGTAACCTTGCTGCGTTTCTTGCCGGTTCTTCTCAGTTGAAGGCTGACTTCTGAACCGGTGGTAACTTCTGTAATTCTTCATAAGTGCCCTTCTAGTGCCTAAACTGAATAAATGGTTTTGACTTTGGCTTTGACTTTAGCTTTGTCTTTGATGTATGATAAATTCGGCACCATGGAGGGAGAAGTAAATAGATTTAATGATGATTTGAATTCATAAACATAGTACTATACTATACTATACTACGTTACACTAGCACTTCACTAAACTACTATACTACGTTACACTAGCACTTCACTAAACTACTATACTACGTTACACTAGCACTTCACTAAACTACTATACTACGTTACACTAGCACTTCACTAAACTACTATACTACGTTACATAGCACTTCACTAAACTACTATACTACGTTACACTAGCACTTCACTAAACTACTATACTACGTTACATAGCACTTCACTAAACTACTATACTACGTTACACTAGCACTTCACTAAACTACTATACTACGTTACACTAGCACTTCACTAAACTACTATACTACGTTACACTAGCACTTCACTAAACTACTATACTACGTTACATAGCACTTCACTAAACTACTATACTACGTTACATAGCACTTCACTAAACTACTATACTACGTTACACTAGCACTTCACTAAACTACTATACTACGTTACATAGCACTTCACTAAACTACTATACTACGTTACACTAGTACTTCACTAAACTACTATACTACGTTACATAGCACTTCACTAAACTACTATACTACGTTACACTAGCACTTCACTAAACTACTATACTACGTTACATAGCACTTCACTAAACTACTATACTACGTTACACTAGCACTTCACTAAACTACTATACTACGTTACATAGCACTTCACTAAACTACTATACTACGTTACACTAGCACTTCACTAAACTACTATACTACGTTACACTAGCACTTCACTAAACTACTATACTACGTTACATAGCACTTCACTAAACTACTATACTACGTTACACTAGCACTTCACTAAACTACTATACTACGTTACATAGCACTTCACTAAACTACTATACTACGTTACACTAGCACTTCACTAAACTACTATACTACGTTACACTAGCACTTCACTAAACTACTATACTACGTTACATAGCACTTCACTAAACTACTATACTACGTTACACTAGCACTTCACTAAACTACTATACTACGTTACACTAGCACTTCACTAAACTACTATACTACGTTACATAGCACTTCACTAAACTACTATACTACGTTACACTAGCACTTCACTAAACTACTATACTACGTTACATAGCACTTCACTAAACTACTATACTACGTTACACTAGCACTTCACTAAACTACTATACTACGTTACATAGCACTTCACTAAACTACTATACTACGTTACACTAGCACTTCACTAAACTACTATACTACGTTACACTAGCACTTCACTAAACTACTATACTACGTTACATAGCACTTCACTAAACTACTATACTACGTTACACTAGCACTTCACTAAACTACTATACTACGTTACACTAGCACTTCACTAACCGTAGTATAGTGCTACCCGTAGAGAACACGTGCGTGATGCGCTTTATATTAAGTAACATAGTGCACACGATGGAGCACCATGTTTTTCCTCTAGAGGATAATTACGGCTTTTACACTCAGATATCGAAGAGCAAAAATACTCTTTCCGAGATGGGGGGATGAAAAAACTATTTATTCTTAATTTTCAATGCCATATGTTAGTTTTCTATCCTAGCAGATTCATTTTCAGACTCTCAAACAAAAATACCATTTTAGATAATTAATTAAAAATTATATACTACTATTTTATAGATGCCGATTTTTTCAGTAAATCGTCGTTCATTTCATAATCATTTTCATTTTCGTACAGTTTCAACGACACCGGCCTTATAGTTTACAAGATATTCTTGGATATACAGACGCACGGACGGACATAACGAAACTATAAGGGATCCTTGTTCTTAAAAAAATATCTTAAGTAAATATTAAAATGTATCTTGATTGATGATATTGTGAATGTAGGAATGGAATGGTAAGGGCGTGAGAACCTCAAAAATCTGGCTCTAAATATATGTTTTTCAATATCCTTAAAATATACCAAAAGATTCCTAATCACTGACTTCCCCTTTTGGAGTCCCCATTAGTTGTAATCACAAATAATTTTAACATTTACAAGTACCTAGTCTTATATCCATGTAAGGTTTTTTTATTCATAATTATTGTTTAACTACATTTATTTGGGTTGTGGTATTTAATCAACACTGTAAAAAACTAAAATGGAAATGGGTTGGCCATGTTGCATGTATGAACAATGATAGATGGACAAAAAAGGTAACCACTTGGGCCATCAGGAAAGAGAAAAAGAGGTAGACCAACGGAGAGGTGGCTCGACGAAATATTGAAAACAGTGGGAAACGACTGGATAGATATAGCAATAGATAAGTGGAGAAAAATGGAGGAGGCCTTTACTCGGTAGAGAGGTCCTTAGTAATAGTTTCAATTGCATGTAATAATGTTTTTATTTTATGGTATTTTATTGATTTTAATTCGTGTTGTTTATTATTATTGTAATTTAAAATTTAATTCAATTGAAATTCCCGAATTGTTTATATAATGATGTAATTTATTTATTAAAGAATAAACAAGGCTTTATTATTATTATTATTTATTTAATCAAAATATTTTTATTATATAAATTGATAGCGACATTTATTTCCTTAAATGTAAAAATCGATACATAATAATAATTTGATTTATCTATAGATACATAATTGCAACATAACGATTATTTATATAGCCAACTACCTCATCTTTCAAGAACATTTCTTGATGATAGTAAAGCTAATGGTGCGTTGCCGTCAGGCAAGATGTGAGAGATCATCCAACTCTGGTGGTGGCTGCGGGCCGCTTCCACTGCGCGCGAAGATGGGCTTCGCAACCACTGATACTGGAGCCTGCAAACAATATCACCATTAATAACAATGAACATAACAATTATAACCTAACAACGTAGGGCTTTAGTATAGCATAGAACCGATACACCCTAGTAACATTTTAAATTGATGTGTGAGGTGACGTTGCGTTTTCGTTTTATTTTCTTTAAAATTGTGTATTTTGTGTTTTATTGAATAATATCGTTGGTATTTTGTCCAATAAAGATCGTACGATTGTATATGTGTCTGACCTGGCTGGATGGTCCGGAGACAAGAGAGGAGGCAGCGGAGGAGGCAGCGGCGGGAGGATTGACGCCCACCACAACTACCTTCTGGGGCGGCGCCGCGCCACCCGCCGGCCCGCTCGTCACCACCACCGACTGAACAAACCACATGCACAACATTACAACACTACTTACTATATCTGTCCCCACTATTCAATACGGATGTTGCCTATATTGAACTAAAATTACCCAATATGTAATCAAAAACATCGAACATGTTATAAAATTCATCTTTCTAATGATTTTAATTTCCACAAAGTTTGATCTTTGGACGGTGAGAATGTCAGTCAAAATCTCTATTGTATTATGCACACAAATCCCGCTGAAATCCATTCCAGTGCTATAGGCATGACTCATAAAATACATTCTATTTTTTGCAACCCCAAAAGAGTACGCATACGACCGTTACACAATAATATTCTGAACTTTACATGCCACTTGCTTTTGTCCCGCGGTGTTACACGCGTTGCCGAGGGATTGTATGATTTACTGAATAAAAAACATCCTTTGTATAAATCGATTCCAGGGTATGATTCAAGATTTGTGACCATGTTTCATCCAAATCAGTTCAGCCGTTATGGAGCTACGTGGTAACAACCTAAATAAAATACTACTACTTATCTAAAATATTAGTAGGGTAGGTAACTTATGTGTGACAGTGGGATTGTATGCGCAGACACAAACAAATCACAGATAAGCATAATTTCATTTTTTCGATTTTTCTTTTAGTTTCGTATCTGACATTTACTTTTCCCAAACAATTTTGCAATGTATTAATTCAATTGTTATCTTATTGTTAAAGTGGGACAGCAGTCCCATCTGATACCCAACAGGTTAAAGTCAATAAGTTATGAACAACTAAAATCTAAAGTGAGCAATAAATAAAATAATTGACCAATCTATGTTACGTATGTAATAAGTACGGATAACATAACAATAGTAAATGAGCTCTCAATATTAACACATGCAGAGCCTTATAATCAATCCTCTTATTATCACTCATGTAACTTACGTATTATGGCCATGCCACTACTCCATGCGATGTTTCCTCAAAGAAAACTGTCACAGAATCTTAGAAACTAAAATCACACATAGTTCAAAGATGCATGTAAGTAAGACAAAAAGTAGCGCTCACATCTTTAAACATTCAAATTTCGTAACACACATTTAGTTGCATAAATTATAATACTTAATCAGTCCTTCTCTTTCCATTGTGAACTATAAACACATACATGCTCTCCATTAATTTTCACATGCATATAACACAAGTACAGCCTCACATATTTTTCATTCAAGGTCACACATCTATCTAATGTGATAATGCTAACTATTTCTACTTAATATGAAAGGCACCTGTACATTTTGACTGCGGACGATAGTCGGCTGCGAACTGTGAACCACGATGTGGCCAGCGCCACTCACCGGCTGCACCTGTAGTGGTTATCATCATTTATAATGTCAAAGGAAAATATACCTTAAGTCTTAATTATAAGGTTTATATGTCTAATGGTAGGGGAGGCGAATAGGGGATTTCGGGATTTACTCGAGCGCGGCAGATAAACATAAGGGGGCAACCTTGCACCTTGTGAAGTACTCTCACCAAATCTGAGCCCTCTATGTAGTGTCGAACGCCTAGGGTAGCCCGTCAGATTAGTAAAAAAAAATCGATGGTTTGAAATACTCGAACGCGTCAGATTAAGGTAAGGTAAGTTAGTTACATGCAAAATAGTGTACATTTCAATAATCTGACAAATTGGGCGTGACGAAAGAAAATTGGAGACTCGCAAAGTTGCAAAAAAAAAACGTCACCTGGATTTTCTCGAGCGCGATTAGTTTTTTTTTTATTTTGAAGGAAATTAGTCATGATTCACGGAAATATCTTAATCTGCCGATTTGCACAAGCCGAAGTAGCTAAAATCATTATTAAGTGTATAGTCCAGGAATATTACCTATGAGTTTCACCTCAGAATGAGAGATAGTCACCTATTAACTTGTATAGACCTTTATTTTGATACCCTAAAACTTAACTCAAAAGCTACTTATCATAGGGTGCCCGCGACTACTGATTTTTCAAGGTCAAAGGCAAAAAATGATTTATTGCAAATATCTCGTTTCCTATGGGTTTTTTGGTATATGTATTCATAATAAATATTGTAGAAAATTAAATTCTCTACAACTTTTGTACAAACATTTTTTCGATATCTTGAACCATTTTCGAGATTTCGATATTTTTTATATATTTTTTTATATATATTATATTATTATATATCAAACCGTCAGATTAAGGAAATCCCTCAACATAATTGTCAGATTATGGGTCAGTACAACAAGGCCATCAAGAAGAACCGCCTGTATAAAAATCTGACGCGCTCGAGTAAATCAAGGTCACGATTTTTTTTTGCATTTTCAAAAATCGGCCCTGACTGATGGTCGCGTCCAAATCGTCAGTCTTTAAAATAGGAGCTACTGGAGGGTTCACTTAACATCCCTTATCAATGTCTGACGCGCTCGAGTAAATTTTTTTTTAAATATTTTCGACCCCTTCGTACGGCCACCCCCACCACGCAAAACGGCAGATTATTATAATTCCATTATCAGACAGACGTGGCGCGACTACCCTATTAATATCTGACGCGCTCGAGTATTTCTTGGTGACTGTTTTTTTTTACATTTTTGAAACCCTGTAGACGCTTCCCCCACCGCTGAAGGGGAAAATATCACATAACCTTTTTTTCTTTATTCCACCTAATCTTCAAATTCCAGTAGGTCCCAAAGACGCTCGAGTAACTACAAATTTAGCATCATTGCCTCCCCTACCATAAATCTATATATTCATTCTGTGATGAACGATGCACTTTATATAGTAAAGCGATCCAAATTATATAACTACCTATTTTAACTATTAAAATCAACCCCTATGGTGGTAATTTGTGGAAATTCTGTATGTATGAATATTTAGATGCGTTTTTATTGAAGTAGTAAATTGTTGAACTTAGTTTCTTCTTCACTGAACCCATCAAATTAAAATCTCCGTTACAAAACTACGTCACTATAAGGACTTACTTAGATCCCGGCTGTTTTTATTTCACTGCGAGATGTATGTATGCTTACCTGTGGTGTTTTTTGTTGAGAAACAATAACGAATTTCTGGGGCGGCGGAGTCAGCGGCGCCGGGGAGCGAGGCGTGGGCGATGCTGTGATCACTACGTTACGGGACGCCACTGTGTCTGCCAGATTAATAAATAATTAATACTCATTCATCTTGCCCGTTCACTCTACTGTGAGCCGCGTAAAAGGACTTCATTCCAACAAGACCGATTAAACACTCTCGTAACCCTTTCGTGGTTGGCCTTCTTTTCGATCCAAGTGTAATTGGATACAAAAAGAAATATCAATTTCAATAAAATAAAATGAAATGTTTATTCATCCAAATAGGCCTTCACAGGCGCTTATGAATTGTCAGATTCTAATGACTCTAGTGCACGGTTCGGAAGGTTGCTTTTGCTGAGAAGAGCCGGCAATAAACTCAGCAATTACTCTTTTCAAAACAATCTTAGAATTATTACATAAATGTATGTCCTGCAAGAGCGAGCGCTACACCCAAGCATTGTCGTCATTTAAATATTCGTTAATATGGTAGTACGCCTTCTGTATTAAAACATCCTTAACACGTTCCTTAAATTTATGTATAGGCAAATTTTACAGTGTAGGTGGTATCTTATTATAGGAGCGTGCACCCAGTCCTAAAAATGTGTCCTGCACTTTATGGAGTCTATAAGCTGAGGTCACAAGTTTGTGCTTATTTTTAGTATTCATTGAGTACATGTCACATTTCTTTACAAAATTACTAATATTTTGATGTACAAATAATATGTTTGCATAAATATACTGTGAAGCCACTGTGAGGATACTAATTTGTTTAAACTTATCTCTGAGAGAAGCTCGAGAGCTGAAATTATAAATAGCTCGCACTGCTTGTTTTTGATGAATAAAGATTTAATCACTTGACATATAATCTTACCGACAGTTTTAGGAGGCTGTATAATGTGCGAGTGAGATGGCGACGGCGAAGGCGCTGAGGGCACTAAAGGTGGCGTACACGTAACCACGGCAACCGCACCACCAGTACCGCTGCCCGACGGAGACGAACGAAGCTTGCTCACAGCTTGTTGGAGGCTCGGGCCCAGGTAACCATAGTCTCGCCTGTGTTGGCATCACATTCATATAACCAACATGCACATTGATTAAAACCGATAAATAGATTCATTTTGATGTTTTCGTTTGGAATTTATAAACACATAGGTATAATCCATTTAAGATAATGTTTATTTTAAGAATGCGTTAATGATGTTTGACTATTTCATAGAACATCGAACATTATTGCTATTTTAAATATAATATCAAAAATAGCTGGTGATTATAAACTGTAAGCCGCCGGTATTATATAAGTAACAAAAAGATAAACACGCAACGACCTAATTGAATAAAGGTTGCGTGATCTACCGCTACGCTATCCGTCGCTGTCGGCTAAAAAGTATTTTCGGTCACCCAATAAAAGTTGAATCAATATTTACGTTAATAAGATATTCAAAAAATCTTTAGAAGGGACGACAGGTTACGAAGCAAGGTTTCTTCTGGGCAAGCGTGCTCTATCATAGGATTTGTCATCTTCCTTAATGGGCGGGTCAATGGCCCAAAACGAGTCCATTTAATATAAGAAGTCGGTTAAAAAAACCGGCCTAGTGCGAGTCGGACTCGCACACTAAGGGTTCCGTAAAAATGGCAAAAAAATCACGTTTGTTGTATGGGAGCCCCCCTTAAATATTTATTTTATTTTGTTTTTAGTATTTATTGTTATAGCGGCAACAAAAATACGTAATTTGTGAAAATTTCAACTGTCTAGCTATCGCGGTTCTTGAGATACAGCCTGGTAACAGACAGACGGACGGACAGACGGACAGACAGCGAAGTCTTAGTAATAGGGTCTCGTTTTTACCCTTTGGGTACGGAACCCTAAAAAGAGGTAAAATATCGTTTCGCAGGTAAAACCGCGTGATAAGTTTGGCTGGTGTGAATCTAATTACAATCGCTCCCAATTTTCAAGTCAGTCAACCAACACTAGGAAACTCAAAATGGAACTCCTCGCCCTTCTTGACACACAGTTATGAAAATCTTTACGGACATCTACCGTTCTCCAAAAATATTTTTAACTCAAATTATTAATTTAAATTATATTTTTAAACACATATAGAATCCAAGATAGATGAAAATATAACGTGAAAAATATATCTATATAAAAGAAAGTCGTGTTAGTTACACTATTTATAACTCGAGAACGGCTGGACCGATTTTCATGGTTTTTGATTTGTTAGATTCGTCTCCGCCCGGAATAGCAGAATAACTATTAAAAAATAAGAAAAATGCATAAAAAAAATAAAAGAATAATGAAGACAATTATTTTTGTCATACATTTTGTATAGAACGACTTTTTGACATGTCTCGAGATCGGGCTGACAGATGGTTTAGATTCACAAATTGGACACGGTAGGTGTCACTGGAATCGGATTCTATGGTTTGTTTTAATTTCAGGGCAGGACAACGTCTGCTGGACCCACTATATACTACTATATATACTACTAGTATATAAATAATTGTTAATAGTAGTATGGTAGGTAGGTAGATTTTTTTTTTTTTTATCCTGGATAGGCTTGTGTTTAACTACAATCTCACTATGGTAAGTGATGATGTGGCCGAAGGTGGTAAGCACACAAAGCCTAGATGGGAACTGGCTCTCAAGTGCAACTGTCGGAACACACCGATAGGTGCTTGGCGACAGATTTTCAACTTGAGGGTGGTCGCCAGCCAGTCGGGTAGTCCAAAGTACCCTACCACCGTGCTATGGTTTCCTCACGATGTTTTCCTTCAAAGCTCAAGCTCATTGTAGGATTCGAACCCACGACCTTCGCCGCGGTATCCGACGTCACTTACCACTGAGCTATCATCGCCTTAAAAGATAGTGTTTGTTTGTTAGTTACTTGTATTCGTCGGGCAGGTCGGGCGGCAGGCGCATGTGTCGCATGACGGGCGCGAGCACCTTGAGTAGCTGGTGCTTCAAGTTGCCGGCCGCCAGCCGGTCCGCGCCGCCCAGTCCGCTCAGCGCGCCCTCCACACGCTCGCCCAGCCACCGCACGCGCGGCACTATCAACACCTGCACAACACAACACAATACAATACAACCTATCATATCACCAACTAATCGGCAAAATGCCAAACTGCCCTTACCGATTACCGATATTCAACCGCCCCGTGCGGAAACAGCCCCGTCAAAACAAACAAACAATGTCCGCCCACGCTTACCACAGTAGGCACAAGTAATCTTCTATATATATAAAAGGATAAGTCCTGACTGATCTATCAACGCCCAGCCCAAACCCTTAGACCTAGAAAGCAGATTTTTTTCCCAGGTGTTGTTTTCAAAACTTGACCGAGGAATAAGAACGGATTTTTCGAAATTCAACCTTTAAGGGCTAGAATCATGAAACTTTGTTTTTAGACTATCAATTAAAATATAGAAACACGTGTATCAGCGTTATTGAAATTTATACCCCTGAGGGGGTGAAACGGGGGTTGAAAGTTTGTATGGAAGTCCGCGATTTTTTTAAGCTAGAACCATGAAACTTTGTTTTTAAGCTAACAATTAAAAATAAAGAAACACGTATTTTAGCGTTTTCTAAAATTCAACTCTTAAGGGGGTGAAAAAGGGGTTGAAAGTTTGTGGGGAAGTCGCATAATTTTTGAAGCTAGAACCATGAAACTTTGTTTTTAGACTAAAAATTAAAAATAAAGAAGCACGTGTATTAGCGTTTTTTAAATTTCTACCCCTGACGGGGTGAAACGGAGGTTGAAAGTTTGTATGGAAGTCCGCCATTTATTGAAGCTAGAACCATGAAACTTTGTTTTTAGGCTAACAATTAAAAATAAGTTTTAGCGTTTTTTTAAATTCCACCCCTGAGAGGATGAAACGGGGTTTGAAAGTTTGTATGGAAGTCCGCCATTTTTGAAGCTAGAAGCATGAACATTTGTTTTTAGGCTAACAATTAAAAATAGAGAAATACATGATTTTGCGTTTTCTAAAATTCAACCCTAAAGGGGGTGAAACGGGGTTGAATGTTTGTATGGAAGTCCAGCATTTTTGAAGCTAGAAGCATAAAGCTAATAATCAAAAATAAAGTAACACGTGTTTTAACGTTTTCTAAAACTCCACCCCTGAAGGAGTAAAACGGGTGTTCAAAGTTTGTATGAAAAATGAGAAGGCCTGACTCACTGACTACACTCTTGGACCTAGAAAGCAGTTTTTTTTCACAGGTATTGTTTTTAAGATGTAGACGAAGAATAAGATAGAATTTTTGAAAAAAAGTGGATACGTGGGTGAAACCGCGGGGCGGAAAGCTAGTAACTTATAAGGTTAAAATAATAATCACCGATATAGGGGCAAACTATCCTATTGGCGATTGTCGCGTTGTTGTAGCTGGCCCACACTCGTGGTAGCATTTGGTGCGCGCGCACCTCCACGAACATGCTTGAGACGCTGTAAAAGCGAAGCATTCCCAACAACGCTTCGAATGCGTTGTTAAACTGGACACGGCGGTCAGCTAATTCTACAGTAAAAGTGATTATCTTACTTTGACAACTTCTGATCCCAGCTCAGCTAAGCCTTGCACGGCTCCATACAATGAAGCTAGCGGGGTTTTTTCAGATTCTTTCATGGTGGTTACCATGGAAGGACCATTTCCTGTCTCATTATTCGTCTGCGACGGACATTGTAGGGCTTTGGCGAACAACCTGGGACACAAGAAGTGATTAAACATTCAGCTAGGAATGAAACGTCGTCGTGAACAAGACTATTTTATCTTCTTTCGATTGTCTCGTTATACCAGACGTGCTTTCATGATTCCTGACTTCCAGTCTGAGTCTTATGACGTAGACGTTTTTTATTCCGCAAATATTGATGGTTGTACATGTACAATACCAAGTTGAAAAGCATATAATTTTTGGATGTTGATATTCCTTCCGTTACATCAACACGTGTAGGGAAAACTTTAAACTAACAAAAGCCAAAGTAAACTGAGAGATATATGAATCAAAGCTTTCAATCAGATAGTAGCTATTATCTCACCTGGTAACTCTCGTCTGTAGATTGTTAGTTGAAGTGTTGAAAGTCTTGCATATCTGCGCCATGAGCCGCGCTGCGAAGTCGCGCAGTGCCCAGTGGTTGTCCATCTCGGGACGCAGGCACAGTTGTCGCGACACGATACACGTCGACACAGATGGTATGAGCTCGTGTAGCTGTATGCAAAATTATTGTCTAATCTTTTAGTGATAAGTCATCAAAAATGAAATCTTTAAGCCGCTGGATGCGGGTAGCGCAAGAAAGGCCATCGAGATCTTTGGGGGATGTCTTTGTCCAGCAGTGGACGTCTTTCGGATGAATAAATGAATATGAATCAATGAATATCAATAAAAGGGTTTCGTAAATTATCTTTTGCGTATTGATTTATATGTTACCGGCAATCTCAATGATCCGGTATTGTATAGAATAAATACTTAACGGTCAATGTGTGAAATATCATTTATTTTTAAACGACTTCAAAAAAGGAGGAGGTTATATGTTCGACTGTATGTATTTTTTTTTATATATTTCATAGGCGGTAATTGTATTACATACATTCGGTAATTGTAGGCCTAGGCCTAGGCCTACAATTACCGAATGCACGTCAGATAATGTAATCCTTACTATTCAGTTAGAAGTGGATTGATTAGGGTGTTCTGTGTTTTTTTTTTTTTTATACCACAAGTGACAACGAAGCTGACGGGTCACCTGGTGGTAAGTGCCTACCGTCACCTATAGACATTAGCAATACCAAGGGGACTGCCAATGTGTTGTACACCTTATTACAATGCCTTAAAGGCAACTGGCTCTCAAGTGCAACTGCCGGAACACACCAACAGGTGCTTGGCGACAGATTTTCAACTTGAGGGTGGTAGCCAGCCAGTCGAGTACTACAAAGTACCCTACCACCGTGCTATGGTTTCCTCACGATGTTTTCCTTCACCGAAAGCTCAAGCCGAGTGTCCGACGTCACTACCACTGAGCTATCATCGCTTTATCAAAGCTTTGGATGATGATGATCATAAAACACTCGATACATCAACTAAATCAATATGGAGTTAATAGGCGCAGCATTCGATCTCATGAAGTCGTACTTGGGGAATGAATTCAGCATTTTGATGTAAATAGAGTCAAATCAAGCTACAAAAAATCTTTCTTAGAAGCTTGTCCAAATGTCATAATGAAATTTTTTATGGCAATGATTACATATTTTTTATCAAATACTATATAGGACCAAACTGAGGTTGAAGTACTACTATCAGAAATCGCTAAACATCTTTTCTATAAACAGTAGGAAAGGAGACTCAATATTTATACAATCTTTTTTATTCTGGCCGCTATAAAAAAGAACTCGTAAAATAAGCAATAGATGAAGTACTACATGCCACACTTTGGTATGCATGGTACGGTCAGCCAAGAAAGTGGTGTGCCAGTTTTGATTCAGTTTCCTAGTCATCGAAAATTACAAAAAGGTTCAAACTAAAAATATATCACTGAAAGAGATGCATAATAATGACGTTGTCATAAGTTGTCAGATTGATCTGCAAGCGAAACTAATCTTTATCACCTATGAATCTGCAAGCGACATTCAACCTTAGGGTGGTACACCACCTTCTTGGCCGACCGTACTACCAGTGGGGGAAAACTAGTGTTCAAACTATTTAATCGATAAAAAAAGATACGTAAGGAAAACTATCAAAATTTTATGAATACTTACATACTTCTCCAAATAAAGTGATTGATTGTCAAGCAAAGCTTTAACCATTCTCATAAGATATATGAGTAATGCAAGATTATTCTGGACCACGTTGACCTTCACTCCCTCTGATATAAAGGTACACATTCGAGGCAACATCTCATGTAGGCCAGGATCGCATGCAAGTGATTGTAATGCTTCCTAAAAAATGAATACCGAGTTATGTTGAAGAACGAGTATTTAAAAAAAATATACATAATAGCTTTTATTTTAGCTTTAGATGATGTTTAGGTTTAACTTTAATGTCTCCGATTGGGGTCGACAAAATTTTGTTTATTTCAACCCTACTAAAACATGAGTATGCACGTACACTGCAAAAAGATCAAGCAGGAAGTTCATCCTCACACATTGGAACCAAATTGGTCTTGCACTATGCGATTTCAAAAGGGCCTACCGCAGACGCTCAGGAGCTGCCCGCCGTGTTCTTGGAGTTGAGCAATGGTAAAAACCTTACCTTAATGGTAAAATAAGTTATAAGAGCTTCCTTTTGATCATATTACAATAGAATATTTTTAAAGACAATTATTTGGCTCGCGGTATTTACGAAAGATTTGATCTCATCCATCCAAAAAAAAAATGATTTTGAGAGGAACTTGAAGATCCGCAACTCACCCGTTCAAAGAGCCGCACGGTTTGCCGACCCCTGGGCTAGGAGGTTAAAATACCTTTTTCAGGTTAAAGCTAAAAATTACGTTTACAAATACGTTACCGCGCGTCGCCCCTCATCGCTACCGACACAGGCCTCAGTTATTTCCTTGTAATACAACTGTTGTTCAACACTCAGTTCGTGAGTGGCTAACTGCTTCACATGCACAGACTCCGATGCCTTCAAGCGAGCTGCTTTACCACACATTGGTTTTCCTGACAATCAAATCAAAATGATTTGTTCACTCCCACATAAAATTATAAATTTTAACTAAGTACATACATTTTACTGTGGGAGACAGGAGCTCAAACTAGGTGTCTGTGTGTTATGAGACTCCTGGCTCCCCCTCTTGGACGTATCTAGTTACATTGTAAATTGTATGTGAAGACAAAGAAATAAATCAAATTAGGGGTTTAAAAATGCTATAAAAAACATCATGTGATTAATGGACTATCATCTTTGGCAGCATCATCACTTACTATGGTCAAACACAAGCCAGTCAATCATAAAAAATAAACTAAAGCATTAACTGTTGATTAAAACAAAACAAATAATATACCTGCAGCATCTTTGTTAGTTGGTTTACTCAGTTTACTGATTGGATCAACAGACTCAAGCTTCTGTGCCTCTTTGGACAGTGGCGGTGGATTCTCTGGAACAGTGGGCTGAACTCCATCCACACTTAGCCAGTGGGCTCGTACAGATACATCTAATGGTATTTTTGGTGGTGGTGCTGACAATATCTCTGTCAAGTCTATCTCTTTCTCTTCAATGAAATGAAGTTCCCTACCACCTCCTGAGGCAAATCTAAATGGTAATGAATCAGGTTGTATAAAACCATACTGAGGCTGCAATAAGACAATAATAATAATGAATTCCACTAATATCATTAATAATAGAAATGCACAATTTTTAAGAATATTTATTATTAATCTATGTTCAAAATCATACAAACAGTCAGGTGCATCAATTGAAGATAAGTGACTTCTGTACCTGTTTTTGGACAAAAGCAATACCAGGGGGATATTTCTGTGAAAAATTGGCAATCCTCCTGGCATTGCTAATATCTATAGGCAATGGTAGTCACTTACCATCATGTCACATGAAGACCTTTAATAATGCGTAGAGGCACAGACTGAACTGATTTAGGTAACAATTGAGACATATGTACATAAAAGGAGAAAATAACTGACATAATCAGCCACAGCCCACTTGGAACTAGAACTATGAAATACACAAAGCTTTAGAAATGAAGGCAAGCAGTAATAAGAGGTTTTTGGAAATACAACCTTTTGGGAGGTCAATTTAGGGGGAGGTAAGGAAAATCTATAATTTTTGATGATACATACAAAACATTGTAGTTCAGAAATTATGGAACATTTCCTTTTCTGTTCAAATGTATGTAATATTGAACTTGGTATTAGTATTCTTCAACACTTAAAACAAGGATTGAAGTGTTTTACAAAATTCACGTTCAGTTGTTATTCTACTAATTCTGTACCTACAATAAGTTGTTAATTTTGTAAGCAAATATGCAATTAGGTAGTGACAGTAAATATCAACTTCATTGGTGCCTTTTCAACTCATCGAGTTAAAGTTCTTTTACCATACTTTAGCAAAAACACACCTCAATGTTCTTAATTTTCAATGCATGGTCAATGTCCGTGATAGATAGTTTTTGCCTTTTAGAATGGTGCATAAACTTCATGGCATCTTGAACAATCACTTTAAGTCGGTATGTCACATCATCGGCCAATTCTTTTGCTGCGTCGTCTCCGAGAGTTGCAATCCCCACACTCTCCGCTATAACTTTCATGGAATCTATTGACAACGATGAGCCATAGGCGAATTCGGAATCACCCATTGCTCTCGTACAATTTAATCACTGCTAAAGTGAAAATATTTTTAATCACTGTGCTATGCTTCTATCTAAAAAATAAATAATTTCTTCAGTAAACATTAAACATAGTCCGTAGTCTTTCTCCAAAGAGAATATAATATAAATAAACCAAAGATATATTTGATATAAACACACAAACTACTTGTATTTATATTCTCTTTGCAAACCAGGGGGGTGACAGCTCTATTTCCAATCTTACAGTTCTGGCGCTGCTGTAGCTTTCTACATATTATTAATCTGTGCTCTGCTTATAGTGTCCAATTTTGTGTTAATGTGTGTGTACCTACGTCATTGGTAGTTTGACACCTTTGTTTGACTGACAGTTTGAAAGGTAAATAATGTAAGTCGGCCATTGTTTTTTTCATATAACATCGAGTCGAGCAGTTTATCTTGTGTTTTCCTCTGTTTACAATACAATTCCACGCTTTGCTGTACTCCGTACAGTGATCAGTGATATTTATTTCTTTTACATACTTTCTCGTTATGGCGTTGTGCATATAAGTGTTGTGTTGGTGGTTGTGATTCAACAAGTAAAGCTCGCAGACTATTTTGCATACCCATGAACTATAAATTACTTGGTTTGACAAAGAACCTATTGATGACTAAACGTGTTTGTGAAAAACATTTTGATCAAACTCAATTTGACCAGGCTGGTGTTCGAATCCGTTATTCCTATCCTTGCTTGTTTACGGAACAGGAAATTGCTCATGGCTTACCACTTGCTAAAGGTATGAATGTAAACTTTTAATGTAACCTATACTTTAGCTTGCAACTAACTTTCGCCTAGAGCAATAGTTAGTTGTCATCTTAGGGCTCCTTCAGACACACATCTTGTCCAACTTAATCTGTATCCTTCCACTTTCTGTAGCTTTATGTTTACAATATTCTATAGATTTTTTTAATACAAAATATTTTTTATACAAAATTATAATAGTTATGTAAGTAATTTAAATTAACTATTTAAGAAATTACTTTAGTTGGTCAACTTACAATTGTATGTCTGCGGGAGCTCTTACACACAATTATAAACTTTAGTTGATTAAATTATAAAATGCAATTAAATTGTTCAAAGGTTGGCCCACTTACAATATTATATGTCTGCGGGTACTCTTAAAGCCCTCTGTCCTGCGCATATTTTTCCTTCTCACTACACAAAACAATTATTTAGTTGAAATACCTACACAAATCATCTCCAGTTCTTTTTAATCTACTTATAGTACTAGGCATTAATGTTTTTAATGATTCCAGGGTATCATATACTGCATGAAAACAATTATTGTCAGAGCCGAGAACAAAATTATAACAACTCAACAGGAGAAACAATTACCATCACAGGTATGAATAAATTGATCTTACCTTGATAAATTAATTACACAGAGGCTATGACAGAATCAGACAGTATGTCAACCCTGTAAAGCTTAAATTACTAGCTCACTCAACAGATGTTGTCCTGTCCAAATTCCATGGAATGAAACACTATCTGTCTATTCATCCAACTTTCCGATGTTTCCACTATCTATTTGTTCTATCTTATTCTGTCGTAATGTTTATTTAAACAAATTCAATATTTCAGATAAGCGGCTCAACACTCCTATGGAGACAATGGAGACTACAGCAGTAGTGGTGACCATCTATTCGACAGCGTCAATGGATCGCCAGATCAACCAAGGGGCAAACTTAGAGGCACAGTGAAACCAAATTCTCCTCATCAAGAATTTTGGCAAAATTCCTTAAAACATATTAAATATATTGACACAACCAGTCTAGATGTAATGGAATATTACATAGCACTCATAATTCGCCTGCAATGCCACAATTGATGCAATATAATAAATAAAATTTTAAGTGGAAAAATAGAAGAAAAGTACGTCTTGAAAATGCAATCATGCAACATCTAGCGCTAAGAAAATATAAAACTTATAGGTAAAAGAAAGCAAATAAATGACCACAAAATAGATAATTTGTTTTATTTGATTATCTACCTAAAAAAAAAGGATAAATACCCTAAACCCTAGTAGATTTTGTCGATATCGGGTACATCACTACACTACACAAAAAAAATTCGATAACAGCCATATTGAATAAATAATACATTGACAGCACTATTCAATTTTGTATGTGTGTGTGTCGCGCCATTATAGATAAAGCGACAACAGCGCCATAACTGCTAATGTAGAAACTAGGAAAATTCGACTGTCATATCTGTAGCTAGCTACATATCAGTAATCTGTGTTGCAAACTACCAAAGAGTAGTTTGCAAGTTTAAGTTTTTTTGTTACTGGCAATCATCCTTTTAGGATATTTCTGCCAATGTCAAAGTATTTGAAATGGTCTTGGTCTATTTGCTCGGTACAATAACTAGCATGGAAGCCGGGCTAAAATAAAAACCGAGTACTATACAGTTCCTTCATTTATGTCAATTAGCATATCGTAATGTGGGAATGAAACTATTTGTCACTCCATTGATATTTTTTTTTAAATAAATTTTAGTCAATACATAGTCTTTCAGTCGCATAAATTTTCTTGAGTTTTAATTTCTTCTTTTATGTTATAGTCACATTCTCAAATTCACTGTAATGTCTAGTCCTCGTCCATACATGTCCAGTCAGGCTTTAGTGAAATTGGCGGTTGTTCCACTAAAACATTCACGGACTTTTTGGGACAACCTGGAAAGTCACGATACACGCTTTCATTTCATTTCACTTCACTTGTGCACTTAGATTGATCATTATTGGACAAAACACCGCCGATATTATTCAATAAAACTCAAAATACACGAATTTAATGAAAATAAAACGAAAACGCAACGTCACTCTGCAAGTTCCCGCCAAAAAGTACTTTAGAAGAAGAAGAAATTCGGATAGAGATTGTTGGAGTCCCGGGAAAAAACATAGGATAGTTTTTATCCTAGACCTAGAACCTCCACCCCCTTTTCACTCCCTTAAAGGGTGATTCCCTTTAAGGGAGTGAAAAGGGGGTGGAAGTTTGTATGAGAAAAACCTATTGATGCACTGACTCCATTTCATTTTCATTTCACCATCATTAGGAAATCTGCAACAGTATTGAAATTGTGAAGAATATGTAGTGATTTATATAGAACCTCTTCAATATTTATCTATGGTTAGATTTGAATTTGGTTCCTTAGTGTATTTGATTGATTTATTATTGTGTGTCACTGTCTGTACGTCTTAACGAAATAAATATGTTTTATCTTCAATTTGCTATTTAAATATCCTCTGATAGGATCCACGCATATTAACATGGTAGCAGAGCGTGGTTGTTAATAAATTTGGTGAATAATAAATAGATTTCGTAGTTGAACATTTTCGTGATAATGAAATAAAAAATTACGTGACCACGAAAAACAATTGATGATATATGATGAGCTTTGGAAAAGCCATGGAAGAAAAAGGAGAGATAAGGCTTCAGATTTTTGATGGAACTTGTTATGAAAAATGGAAATTTCGACTTAAATTATTTCTGGAACTGAAAAATTGTATTCAAAGTATAGAAACAAATGAAAAATTGGAAGAACTGTCAGAGAGTGACTGGAGAAAAATGGATCTCAAGGCGAAAAATTATATAGTGAATTCCGTGAGCAATAGCCAATTAGATATAATTATAAATGAGAAAACTGCGTTTAATATGATCAAGAAGTTGGACGAAACATATATCACGAAAGGATGTGCTAACAAATTATTATTGAAGAGGAAAATATTAGAAACAAAATTGAAAGAAGGAGAGAATCCAACAGAATTTCTTCAAATATTTGAAAAACAGATAAATGAGTTAAAGAATGCTGGTGACGTAATTTCAGAAGAAGATAGATTGAATTATTTACTTTTAGCGCTACCCGAGAGTTGTTCGCATATTGTTAATGTAATAGATGCAATGCCGAAAGTTGATCAAACAGTGGAGTACGTTAAGTCAAAGTTATTATTGGATCACAAGAAAAAGGAAAGGGAACAACCGCTTTCATTTGCAAGCACAAGCAATCGGTATCAGCAGGGTAATGAAAGTTATAGAACGAAAACTATAACAGACACAGAGAACAATAGATGTTACGAGTGTGGTCACTTAGGACACTATAAAAGAGATTGTCCAAAAGTGACAAACCATCGTCGAGGAGAGTATCATCGAGGCAGAGGACGTGGTTTTCGTGGTAGACGTAGAGGAACGTACAGAAGAGGAGGCAGCAATGGATACAGTAACTCAACATGCGGTTTTAATGTAGAAGTCGAAGCTGCGATGACGGTTGGGGCAGAAAAAGAAACATTTGTCACATGGCTCTTAGATAGCGGATGCAGTGACCATATTATAAATGACGACAAATATTTTAGTGAGTATGAGAAGCTGCATGTTCCTGTAAACATCAAGGTTGGTGACGGTTTTAGTCTAAAATCCGAGGTAAAAGGCAAAATAAAGATGTCATGTAAAGTAGGTGATAAATTAAAGTATATAGATGTTGATAATGTATATTATGTACCAAATATGAAACGAAATTTGTTAAGCGTTTCATCTATTGTAAATAAACATAAAATGATTAAGTTTCATAATGAAGTTGCTGAAATATTTACTGCTCAACACAGGTTAGTAGCAGTAGCTAGGAAAAGAAATAAATTGTACGAATTAGTAGGGAAAATAAAAATATTAGATAACAAAAATGTTAATACATACGCAACTGATAGTTCAATGTCAAATAAAGAGAAGTGGCATAGAATATTTGGCCATGCTAGTTTTTCAAAACTGAAAGAAATGTGTAAATACAAGATATTAGATGGGTTACCTGAAAGTTTAGACGAAAGTTATATTCAGTGTGAAATCTGTCTAATGAATAAGATGACTAACTTACCGTTTGAAAACAATAGACGAAGAGCGACAGAAGTACTAGAAATTGTTCACACCGATGTGAACGGGCCCATAACGCCAGTAGGATATAATGGTCAAAGATACTTCGTATCATTTATTGATGATTATAGTCGACATGCCCAGGTATGTATTATTAAAAATAAGAGCGACGTTTTCGACTGTTTCAGGTCTTATATTAATATGATGCAAACACAGACAGGCAAAAGGTTGAAAGAAGTAAGGTGTGATAACGGGCGTGAATATTTAAACCGAGATTTTTACGATTTAGCGAAACAAGAAGGTTTTTATCTTAAGCCTGGTCCTGCTTATACGCATCAGTTAAACGGAGTAGCTGAAAGGTTTAACAGAACTGTGATGGATCGAGCAAGATGTTTGATGTCAGAAGCCAAGATAAGTAAATCTTATTGGCCAGAATTTGTCATGACAGCAACTTACTTAGGTAATAGATTACTGACTAACACTTTAGAGAAGAAATCACCGTTCGAAATAATGTTTGGTAGAAGACCTAATATAAGTAATTTGAAGATGTATGGTTGTCCATGTTTTGTTCGAATCCCCGAAGAAACAAGGACAAAGTTAGATCAAAAAGGTGTTAAAGGTATACTTGTAGGATACACAGATACTGGTTATAGAGTCTTAGTTAACGAGAAGATAGTAATATCTCGTCACGTAACATTTATTAATAAAGAAGAAGCTCAAGTTATTAAGTTCAGAGATGAAGATGATAATTCAACAAATAATGAAGCAACAGAAGATGAAGAATTTCATGACAGTATAGAATATGAAGAAAAAAAGGAAGAGAGAAGAAAGATAGCTAAGATTGAGGAGTTGAGTGTACAGAATCGACCTACAAGAGAAAGAAGATTACCTAAAAAGTTTAAGGATCATGTTGTTTATGTAAATATTTGTGATGCCTTAACACCAGATAATTATGAAGAAGCAATTAATTCTCCAGAGGCAAAGAAATGGAAAAAGGCAATGGAAGATGAAATTAACAGCTTAGAGCTAAATAATACGTGGGAACTTGTGGTAGAACCAATGAATAAGAAAATAATAGATGTGAAATGGATTTATACGATTAAATCAAATGGAAAATATAAAGCACGTGTCGTAGCTAGGGGTTTTCAACAGATGTACGAAGAAAATGAAGAAATTTACTCGCCTGTTGCAAGAATGACTACAATGAAGGCTTTATTGTCTACAGCATCTGTTAATGGGTGGAATATAGAACAGATGGACGTTGAAACCGCATTCTTAAATGGTAATATTAAATCGGAAGTTTATATATACCCACCTGATGGTTACGATGTCAAACCTAACACAGTGTGTAAGCTAAAGAAAGCACTTTATGGGTTAAGAGAGAGTCCACGTGATTGGTACGAATGTTTTAATGAATTTATGATAAGTATAAACTTTAAGAGATCAGACTATGATTATTGTCTATATACAGGATGTGTGAAAAACGTTAATATATACTTATGTTTATATGTGGATGATATTTTAATTTGTGGTGAGAGTTATGAATCTATAAAAACAGTCAAAGATTTTTTAAGTAATCGCTTTCGTATGAAAGATTTGGGAAATGTGAAGCAGTACCTAGGAATTGATATAAAATACGAACCTAAAGAAAAGAAAATGACACTAAGTCAAGAAAAATATATTGAAAGTTTGGCAGAGAAGTATAGTGTGAAAGATTCAAAGAAGTTTGAAACACCGATGGAATTAAATTTGTCACTAAATCCTGGCGAATTAAATGGAAACCTGAAATATAGAAATTTAATAGGTGCTCTTTTATATATTGCAAGTGGAACACGACCGGATGTATCATACAGTGTGAATTATTTAAGTCGCTTTCAGAATTGTTACAGCGATATCCACTATAAATATGCGTTACGTATTTTGAAATATTTATATGGGACCAAACATATTAAACTAAATTATAATGAAGTGTTTGATACAAGCTTTGATGCATTTGTGGATGCCGACTGGGCTGCAGATAAAAATGACAGGAAGTCTACAACAGGAATTGTTATAAGATTATTTAATAATCCTATTATGTGGAAGTCGCAGAAGCAAAAAATTGTCTCAAGAGCTTCTACTCATGCAGAATATTATGCATTGGCTAATTGTGTCGAAGAAGTCCTACCGATTTTAGGAGTACTTGGTGATTTAGGTGTAGAGATCAGAAAGCCAATAAACATCTATGAAGATAACAGTGGTGCAATTGGTCTTTCTAAAAATGGAAAATTTTGCAAAAATTCAAAGCACATTGACATCAGCTATCATTTTGTGTATGATTATGAAAGGAAAGGTATTATTAATGTAACAAAGATAGATACTGAAAACCAGGTAGCTGACATTTTAACTAAGTCGTTAGGTAAAACAAAATTTCAAAAATTTAGAACTATGTTAAATGTTGTATAGTTAAGTATGATGGTGTTTTGTTTGTTATGCACGTGGTTTTATTTTGTTTGTTGTTTTTTAATTGAATGTGATTGATATGTTATAATATTAGCAAGCACGATTATGTTCGTTAATATTTTTCTATAAAATCAAGGAGGTGTGTGAAGAATATGTAGTGATTTATATAGAACCTCTTCAATATTTATCTATGGTTAGATTTGAATTTGGTTCCTTAGTGTATTTGATTGATTTATTATTGTGTGTCACTGTCTGTACGTCTTAACGAAATAAATATGTTTTATCTTCAATTTGCTATTTAAATATCCTCTGATAGGATCCACGCATATTAACAGAAATGATTATCGATAACCATTTTTACATCACTAGTAACCTATACTTGCGACAGTTTTATTTTTCAGAAAAATCATAAAATAAAGCAAATACGTGAATTCTTTTGAGTAGATAGGCATAAAGTACTATTTTTATGTATCGTCTATCACTTTTTTTATTTCAAATATTGAAAAATATATCTCTAAACTCACCGATGAAATGTTAACGTTTCGTTCTCATTTTTTTTTCTCGAACTATGGGCTTTACACCCTTCAACAACACAAGACATCTTGTCCAGGGCACTGTACACCTCTCGTATATACTTTCTGGCCACGTTCTCAAACAGAAATTAATAATTAACTCGCTTTTTTCACTTATTAAATTCGTCTAACTCCCGACTCGTATCAACAAAACATATAACTACAAAATTAAGTTGATAGCCAACGTAAGTATTTTGACGTCTTGGATAGAACTTTTGTATTTGTTAGCATTATAAGAGGGCCGAAGAGGACCATTTGACATTTTGCTTGTGACACGTTCAAAAATAATAAAAACAAACATCCATGTTTTGTTTCATTCCCACATTACGATATGCTAATTGACATAAATGAATAAACTGTACTCGGTTTTTATTTTAGTCCGGCTTCCATGCTAGTTATTGTTCCGAGTTCCGAGTGGTACCCAAAGAGATTTCTCGACGAGTTATTTTTGTATTTTTTAGTCATGACCATAGATACAAAACCTTTCAGTCGCATACATTTTCATCAGTTTTAATTTCTTCTTTTATGTTATAGCCTCATTCTCACGTTTACTGTATTGTCTAGTCCTTGTCCGTACATTTCCAGTCAGGTTTTAGTAAAATTGGCGGCTGTTCCACTAACTAAAACATTCACGGACTTTTTGGGACAACTTGAAAAGTCACGATACACGCTTTCACTTCACTTGTGCATTTAGATCGATCTTTATTGAACAAAAACCACCAACATTATTCAATAAAACTCAATTTACACCAATTAAATGAAAATAAAACGAAAACGCAACGTCATTTCACAAGTTTCCGCCAAAAAGATTTTGATTATATTGACCTTCGCACAGTTTTCAAAATTTCAAAATTCGCGCCCAATTTTCAAGTAACTGTCATCGTCTCGATTGTCCCATTTGAGAATCAAGTGGTTCGGACTTTGAAACCCCGATTGTCCCAAGAAAGAACTGACAGGTTAATGTAGGTATAAATATTAGGAAGGTATTTATAGTGATTAGTTAGGTGGATAGATAACTCTAAATACCTACTTGAAGCAAATACCTATCAATTGCGAAAGAGAGAAAGATAACAACTACGTTGGGACAATCTTTCTTTCTAACCCTACTTACCAAAGAAATATTTTTGCTTTTATTCAAAGAAAAGCAAAAATATGAGTATCGTATTTTTTTAACCTACAATAGTTTCATATAAAAAGATAAAATAAGCATTTGTCGGGAGCTCGCTTACCTGTAACACCCTGTAATCTGGATGTGAGAGTTCGATTCTTGACAAAATTATTCAAATGTTTCGTTTATTTCCTTGGTTTCAATAGATAAGAAATTTCTCTGTACGATTAAATTAAATTAATAAATGCCGGCTGAAGAAAAAGTACTTAACTTCTCAAGGCATAATCTCAAGATAATTTAAATTTTTGCGCCTTTGCATGTAACGCCATCTATTCGTGATCAAAGGCGAAAAAATGATAAATGAATTTTGAGTTGCGCATTTATATCTAGTATATAATTATATAGTCATCTATGCCTCAACTAACCGCCACTATTACTTTGAATTATTTGGCAGTTAAAAAATATTTCAAAGATTAAACGAAGTTTTTTAACTCATTAATTTAACTCAAATGAATTTTACTGTTTCTGAAATTCTATCATTCTGATAATATAGGTGAGTGTTTTATGAACTTCACACACTTCTTTGAAACTTTAATTCATATTTTTAACCATAAATATTTTATCGTAAATTCATATTTTTGAGCTTACAGCACAATACTTACTAAGAGATGAGCAAAAAACTAATTGTATCCAAGTAATAATTATAATATCATTGTTTGTATCGATACGGTGTATGTATCGGCACGTCACTGGTATAAAGCTGTATTTTATGAGCTATAGTACTAATGAAACAAACTTATGATGAATACGTTAAAATAGGATGAATTATACTCCTTGCCAAACACTATACACTAATACAAAAGTTCAACTGCTTGGCACAAGTCTATTTACATTAGCACGCTACAAAGTAGATAACGATACTCATGAAAAAAAAAATTTTAACGCATCGATTCTAAGAATACGAAACGTATTGCTGTGTATCATAAGCCCGTACTTACACTTGTAAGTTTTACTAACGTAAGTAGGCTTACGTAATTAACTTACGATAAATTTGCAAATTTAAACATGCTTTGTACCGTAATTTCTTAATACTTTTAATTGCTTTCGTAAGTTTTATATAAGTTACTTACATAAAACTTACGAAAGCAACTTACAAGTGTAAGTCCGGCCTAAGGAAGTGTTTCGATACAAAATATCGATGTATGCATAGCTTGTATGTAGCAATACACGAAAATATCGATTTATAGGTATCGCCCATCTCTATATACTAAAATGACGAAGAGCTAGCCAAAGCGGATAAAAACACTACGTTTTTACTAAGATGTAATGCGTCTAAATCAAATAGACTTTAAGATACCTACTACCCAAAGGAATCGGTAGGTACTTGTTTTAATTTAGTAGGATTATTTTTATATTACAATGTTGGTACAAAGTACGTTCATAATTCAGCTTGTAAGGCAGTGTCGATGGACAGGAGCTAGCTACATATCCGTAAATTCAGTAATCTGTGGACGAATATCAAATGCCGACTCGCCCGTTTTTGCCCCACGCGATTTTTTTTCCATGTAATTTCATGTATTATAACGAACGCTGTCTCAAAATATAATTGACTTGGTTATTGCTTGTGAAAATGTATAGAACTAAAAAGGACGTTGATAGACACGTGGAAAATTTGATATCGAAGTTGTCGGTTAAAGAGGTACGTAGCATGAACACGAATTCAAGGATTTTGGTACATGACGTATATTTTACGATTCTTTTGATTTTCAGTTTAAAACCCGGGCTTATTCTGTCGCTCGTTTGTATTATGAGGTGGGTGATTACCCAAATTGCCAAAAATATGTCGAGCAATACCTCACTCAAAAAGACAACAATGCGGCGGCGTACAAACTTCTCGGACAAGCTTTGCAGAAGTTGGGACAAAAAGACAAGGCCCTCGAGCAATACAAGACTTCTCTTGATATAGACCCTTCGCAAACTAGCACCATTCTAGACAGTAAGTTGAATTTGGATTATCTATCTTTTCCAAAATGACGCTAAATTCTAATGTATAGAGGTTATTCTCTTACGTACTATTTGTGATATTTTAAATAATTGGGTAGACTAAATTATACTTTCACATAAATGTTTAAAACCTATGTATTATTGTTTATGATATGTACTGCTGTGCTTTGAGCTGTCAATGAATGAAAACATAGCATGGTGGTATGGTACATTGCAAAATAAAAAATCTACAAAATAATCGTGTGAGCAACTGTTCTCGATGATGAACTTCATCAAAAGTACACTACGAACAAGAGTCCAGATTAAAACTAAAGACTACTACATACTTGCCTAACATTCATAAAGTTTTGAACAATATGCTAGGTCATTCCCATCAATTTACTTAGTTTTTTGTCCTATTAAAATTTGATTTACAATGAAAAACCTGAAACAGAAAACTGTGGCAGAAAACAATATTTTTCTGGCATCTGGCTTCTTGTCCAAAAAGTTTGCTGACCCCTGTACTATACCCATTGATCAAGACATAAGGATTAACTAGCTAAGCCTGGCTGGTAGTGGTAGGTTCTGGGTCACTAAGGTGTGACAGGGATGAAAATTTGGTGAATTTCAAAGTAGGTGTTTTATCAATGCTGCCATTTTAATATTTCATTATGTACCTCTACTGTAATTGGGAAATAACAATTGCAGCCACTTTTGAATATTCCAAAAAATAAAAGTATTTTGAAAGACAAATCTGGAATTTATATATTAAGTGCTAAATTATTTAGGTAACACTTTACATGGATGGATATGTTTAATCAATTATTAGGTATGTATTTATAGATTGATGTTTTTATTGAATAGGGTATTTTCCTGTAAAAACTTGCTTTACACACTTTTTCACAGTTATGTCGTCAGTCCATTCTGAAACCAGGTTGTATGCCTGCAATAGGTACAATTGATGACAATTGAAATTGTTTTCTTTCAAATACCCTTTTACAAGTGCCAACAGGTGTACTTGAGAGCCAGTTCCCATCTAAGGCTTTGTATGCTAACCACCATTGGTCACATCATCACTCAGCATGTTGAGATAATGGTCAAACACATAACTAAAAGTAAAAAAAAAATAATGCTTGTGAATAGTCTCACTTTCACTCATGGTTCAGAAGGTTGTTTTGAGCCAGCAATAAACAAGACAATTACTCTTTTCAAAAGAAACTTAGACCTATCCATACTAATATTATAAATGTGAATGTGTCTGTTCACGCTTAAACCACTGAAACAATTTAGATGAAATTTAGTATACCTTGGAGGATATAGTATACTTTTTATCCCGGGAAAAGATAAGATCCCTTGGGAACGCGGGTGAAACTGCAGGGCGGAAAATTTATTATGCATATTAAAGTCTTCTGTTAACTAACTAATATTATAAATGCGAAAGTGTGTGTCTATTCTGTCTGTCTGTTACCTCTTCACACTTAAACCGCTGAACTGATTTAGATGAAATTTGGACACACTTTTGCATTTATAATATTAGTATAGTATGATATGGATACATTGTGCTTGTGTGATATCTTGAGACTGACATCTCCCAGTGGTCTAAACCTTTTAAGCTGATAACACTTGTTTCACATTTATTACTGCTATAAAACAGTATACATTTGGAAATAGACTTTCAACTTGACAGTCCACCATCCTTTGGTTAGCATTCCATAGTTTCTTTTAGTGTTGGATAACCCATTTATCAAGGTAGTCAATATATCATCATGCTATGTTGCGAAACCATGGGGGACAGCTAAGTGGTATAATATTGATGACGAGTTTACAATTTCTTACAAAAGTTCATATCCTGCCATATCAATTTGTATATACATATATCCATATTACTATTTATAATTTATTTATCAATAAAATGTGAGTTTATTTGTTTGTTATTGTTACCTCTTGACGCCTCAACAGCACAACAAATTGTGATGAATTGATATTGATACAAATGTTATTAAGCTGAAGAGTTTGTTTGTTTGAACGCGCTAATCTTAGGAACTACAGGGTCAAATTAAAAAATCTTTTAGTGTTGGATACCCCATTTATCGAGGAAGACTATATAACATAGAATAGAATGGTTTTTTATTTGACAGTATCATAATAAAATTCTAAAACTATTACATGTTCATACTAAAATTATTTATATACTGCAAACAAAAGGCAACCGCTCAGCAATATAGTTGCGGAATAAACTGACAATGCTGATTTTCAGCGGCAACCTTAGTTGACGTTTGGACGCCCCTGCGTCAATATGGATACACCTCAAACTGCATAAAATATAATTAAATTGGTGTTTTATAATTAGGAAAATATTAAGAATAATTTTGACCACTTATAAATAATTGAAAAGCTTTTGAGTTTTGTGCTAAAATTCGATTCAATACACCGCCACTACAAATTCTGATTTAAAGCTTAACCTGTCAGTTCTTTCTTGGGACAATCGGGGTTTCAGAGTCCGCACCACTTGGTTCTCAAATGGGACAATCGGGACGATGACATTTACTTGAAAATTGGGCGCGAATTTAGATTTTTTTAAAACTGTGCGCGAGTTGACGAGTTGTTTGACAGGTTAATCTCGCGAGTCAACAGATTAACATATCACGCTATGTTACGAAAATCCCCCGGGAACGTGGATGACACCGCGGTGGACAGCTAGTATATGATATGCATATAGATAGATCGTATCCTGGAATAATGATGGGATGCTTTTTTTTAAAACATACGATCCGGGAATGCAGTTACTAAATTGTGGAAGCTAGTAAACTATAAATAAAAAAGTTGCCAATTGAACATCTCAGTCAACATCACTATCGTCATTATCAAACAAACAACAACATTAGTTTTACAATTATTTGGTCACAGTTTTGTAAATTATATGTGACAAAACATGGTGGTTTCAGTTTAAAAATACAAAATCAATTCAAATCAAGAACAACTTGATTAATATCTCATATATATATGTACTACAAACTTCAGTGAAATCACATCAAATCAGGCACAGCCCCTATTGTACACAGTATATTTCTATCTTTCTAAATAAAATGTTTTTTGGCTTTTTTGTAGTTTGTGAGCTTCTTGCTGATGATGAGCTCGTGATTGAACCTGGTCGAGCCAAGTTCTGGTGTGAAAAAGCAGAAGCAACATTCCCAAGGCATCCGGTAACTTTTCGGTTACGTGAAAGACTTGTCACATTATCAGACCCAGATCCTGAAGCATTAGTTAGCTTATTAACTGCTGAACTAGCCATTAGGCCAAAAGATACATTACTTCATGTAAGGCTTTTAAACCATTATCTGCATACCAACCAATACAAGGAAGCCTTTGAACATAGTTGCAATGTTGAATTTGGTGGAAATAACTTTCTTAATAGCTACACTTGGTATGAAGTTCTGTGTGAACTTCTTAATCATAACAGTTATAACATCAATGATTGGCTTTACCAGTTATTGCTCCTAACTGTTAGGGAACGTATTTGTGTGTTGAGTATTACTGAAACACCAAGTGGCATATCTAAGAGCTTAGTTGAAGCTACTGAGCTCCTACATACCTATGATCAAGCTATTGAACGTATCGCCAAGGCAGGAGCTCCACCTGGCTTTGGAGAGTTTCATGCAAGCTTGTTACAACATCACAGAGGTCAATTTGCATTTCATGCAGCTACCTTTTTGCTAAAAAAGGCTAAAAAAGATCAATTAAATTGGCGAGATGCAACCAAATATGCTGCTCCTTTAATGTTAATTGCATGGCATACAGTACCCTTAGACGCGAAAGTAAATTGGCTTAGACATGCTGCTGAGAAACAGCTGAATGCTGTTAGCAGATGGTACCTAGAAGGAACATATAGATGCTCACAATCAGGTCACTACTTACTATCAAATAACCAAGATAAAAATCAATCATTTTTGGATCGCATCTCTCAATGCTGTTCTGGTGCTCATTGGAGGGACAAATTGTATGAAAAGATATTTACCACAAGAAGCCATTTGTCAAAAATTCAAACCTCTCATTTAGTATCAAATGCATTCAGTACTCCTATTCTCAGATTACCAAGGATGACAGAAGTTGAAGCATATGATGGTGATGCTCAAAGACAGCATGGGAACTCACTCCATCATTTTGTTTGGACATTATTAAATTATAAAAATTTTGCACGTTTTAAATGTACACTTTTTGACATGCTGAAACCTAGTGTATCAAGCTGTGGACCTGAAACGTTGAATACATTAGATATACATGCATTCCTTTTTTGTGCTGCCTACACATCTCGTCAGCAAAGGTCTAATGAGGTTTCTTATGTCCATTGTGACAAACCATGTGTGATTCCTGCTAACATCACTGATTTGCTATGTCCCCTTTATCAACTGAAATGGTGGGATTGTGCTTATAAATTCAGCCAAAACGAATTGGGTACAGAACTAACAGATATCCGCGCAACATTAAGTCGAGGAATAGAGGTTGTGCGCTGCATTGACAACCATGGTTTAGACCCAGAATTGTTGTGTTATCTTGGTCGTATATTCAGCGAAAAAGCCAAAGTCACGATAAATATTGACGAAAAGAATAGCTTAGTATTGCGGTCAAGCTTATACTATGCATCTGCCATATCATTACTGGAAAAATTAAAGAACAAGGTAATAGTAAAACTTCCTGAAAAACGACTGTTTGATTACACACATAAAGAAGTAAGCTTCAAAGAATTGAATGCTTTAATTGAAGAGAGTAAACTGTATGTTGCAGAAAAATATTTTAATGACTGTGAATATGATAAGGTTATAGAAACTCTTTCAAGCTTAAAATCGCCACAAGCCTATTATCGCCTTAGTCTGGCGTATAAAACAATTGCGCTTGAAGATAATAATTCATCTGTAGATACAGAAAGTAAATATTTAACACTGCTATCCAAAGCTAAAGGTTTTGCTTATAAAGCATTAGATAAATTGAAGGAAACTGAAACAAATAAAAATCTGCCTTTGTACTCAGATGTCCAAGAGCTAATTGAAGTTATAGAAACATATTTAAACAAAATAGATCCTGATTTATCTGGTAACATGATAAATGATGTGGATGGAAAGTACTCTTCTGATGAGAATGTGTCAAATGTGAATGACCATTTGCAGATAAGAACTAATTCACGTGTTTATCGTAATCTAAGTTCAACGCCGAAACCATCAAACAATACAAATACAACCAATTATCGTTCTGCTATAGATTCTCATATACTTGAAAGTACTCGAGTTGATCATCAGTTTTTGGAAAGAATCGAAAATGAAATAAAGAACTTACAAAAAAGAGATACAACTATTAATAACTTTATGGAACAGACCAAAGATTGGTTTGATGAAAATCGAAAATTAGGAAACCAAATTATAAGCACTATTAATTCAAATATACAAAACACTACTGATCAATTCAAGCTTCTTAAAATATCAGTGGATCAAGTTAAAGATCAAATAGATGAATGTAGGAATGAATGTAAAGATGTTGGCGAATTAAAAAAACAAGTAGCAGAGCTAAAACAGGAAGTAAACAAGTTGAAAAAAGCTTCATCAGAACCTACTATTAATGAAAATGATTTATATAACTTAGATGATGAGTACAGAACAAATGATAATACCTCCAGTTTCGCCACTCAGTTACCATTCACAACTCCTCAAGTAATGCCGCCATTCAATCAACGCCTGATACCACCATTCCCAGTTCCTCCTAATCCTTATCAATTGTATGGCCAAAACTTATACAATCTTTACAACCAGTATTCTCAATTAGCACAGCCATCTTCTGTACCTGGTGGAGCCCCAATATTTGATCCATCTAGAACTCAAGTAAATTATCCTGGTGTATATTCAACACCAGATCAAATGTATCTTGATATGCCTCACCTTCTTCAATCAAATTTACCAACTGCATCCACAATGCCAGCAGCACCTACAATACCCACTATTCCTAATATGCCAGTTGGTTCTGTACCACCTTCTACAGCCCCTACAAATAAAGTCATACCTAAGGAAGCAAAAGAAATTTGTCGGTCATTACCAGTGAATGTAGTGATCACTTCTTCAGATCCTTTACCTACATGTACTACAACTCCGGCTCCAATCCTTAGTGTGACTATTCCACCTAAACATATAAAAGTAACCCCTCATAATTACCAAATACCTTTGCCCTCAACTAATGAGATCAAAGCTATATCCCCTCCCGTATTTAGCTTTCCAATGTCAGGAAATAAATCAAGTACTGCCAGTCCAATTACACCATGGAATCAGTCTAATGTATTTAAAACACACTCTATACCAACATCTTTAACAGATACTGCAAAAAATGTTGGTGAAACACTTGATAATTCTAAATCAGTTGTTGATGGAGTTTTTGCTATTACTTCACCAAATACCAGTCTAAACAAATCTAGAACATTATCTGAGAGGAGCAACACGTCTGCAGAAAATTATGATCCTTGTCCAGATTTCAAACCTATTGTACCATTGCCTGCGGAAGTTAAAGTGACTACTGGTGAAGAAAACGAAACAGTAATATTCTCATCTAGAGCGAAATTATTCCGGTTTGTTTCAAAGCAATGGAAAGAAAGGGGTCTGGGTGAAATGAAATTGCTCAAACATAAAGTTACTGGAAAAGTAAGAGTACTAATGAGACGAGAACAAGTACATAAAATTTGTGCTAACCATATTATTAGTGCTGACATGGAAATTAAACCCATGAAGAACGAAATCAAAGCTTACTTTTGGGTTGCAAATGATTATGCCGATGAAGTTGTAGTTCTTGAAAAGTTTTGCATTCGCTTCAAGACAGCCGATATAGCTCAACAATTCTATGAAACCTTTGAAAAAGCCCGATTGGAGTCTGCAGATAATGCCAATATATCTAAATGTGAAAGCGATTCCAATACATCAAAATCTGATTCATATTTGAGTACACCTGTAAAAGACAATAGTAGTCCAGCGCTTGTTACAACAAGTAAGGCTGTCATTGGAGGATTTACTTTCAGTAGTACGCCAACATTCAAATCTATTCCAGATGAAACAAACTCTGACCGTAAACCAGCAGAAGTAACCAGTAGTAAATCTAATGTTTTTAGTGGATTAATGTTCAAAACAACGACTAATTCGCCATTTAGCAATTTGTTCAACATTACGCCATGTCCCACTACTGATCTTAGTAATATGGCAATTAGTCAAGAGACCCCAAGTAAATTGAGTACTTCTGATACAGTTGAAGAATTCGAACCAAATGTCGATTTTAAACCAGTTGTACCATTACCTGCTCTAGTTGAACAAAAAACAGGCGAAGAAGATGAAAATATATTGTTCGAACACCGTGCAAAATTATTGAGATTTGATGCTATGACCAAAGAATGGAAAGAGCGTGGCTTAGGATGCATAAAATTACTCGTACAAAAAGATAACATTCATAAACTTCGGCTACTTATGAGAAGAGAACAAATTATGAAAATATGTTGTAACCATGCTGTCACTAATGAAATGGTTTTTCAAAAAATGCCGAACATGGATAAAGCAGTAACGTGGTGTGCTAAAGATTTTTCAGATGGTGAATTAGTTGCCGAAACATTCTGCCTACGCTTTAAAACTGTACTGGTTTGTGACGACTTCGTTAAAGCTATTGAAACTGCTCAATCGAAGTTGAATAATGATTCCAAATCAGCTAAAGAAGAACAAAATGCTGCCAAACAGACTACTACAAGTGGGTTTGGTGACAAGTTTAAAATTAAACCCGGTGCATGGTCTTGTGAGACTTGTTACACCAATAATTTAGAGAATAATGATAAGTGTGCATGTTGCGAACAACCTAAACCTCAAAATGAATTACAAGTGAAACTCAACACTACACCTACTCCTTCTGGTTGGGGTGAAGCTTTTAAGCCAAAACCAGGTACTTGGGAATGCCAACAATGCTTTGTAAGGAATGAACCTAATTTGGAATCTTGTAATGCATGTAATAGTCCAAAAGACCCAACTAAAGTAAAACCGGCCTCTAAGGTTATCTCTGATAGTCCACAACAATTTAAGTTTGGAATAAAGCAAAGCAGTAATGATCCAATAAAAGCAACGACCACCGCAACAGCACCCAAATCTGTATGGGGAGACAAATTCAAACCTAAGGAGGGAACTTGGGAATGCAAACAGTGTTTTGTTAGAAATGAACCAAATACAGAACAGTGCAGTGCATGTAACAGTCCGAAAGATCCTAATGCTGTAAAAAAAGATACTCAATCTATATTTAGTAGTGCTGCTGGACAAAAATTCAATTTCGGAATTCCTGCATTGCAAGCAGAACCTAAATCACAGACAAATACGTCATCAATATTTGATGGAACTGGTGCCCATAAATTTAGTTTTGGTATTCCAGCGGCACCGAGTATTTCTAATACAATGGATCTAAATCCTGCGACTGCATCAATTTTGGTTGCTACAAATACTAGTACTGCCGAAAATGAAAAGCCCCTTAACTTTAGCAAAAATACAGATTCTGATATTAAGACAGTAACACCAATAAAACCAGCTTTACTACCTACACCTCAAGCTGATGCATCTAATGTGTCATTTGGTGGTCAGAGTGGAACATTTGATTTTGTTTTTAAACTCAAATCTCCAACTAAGGGTAAAAGTCCAGTCAAATCGCCTAAGGGTCACGAAGAAGAAGACAGTGATGGAAATGAGTATGCATCAGAGGATGATGGTGTCCACATTCATTTTAGTCCTGTTGTACCCATGCCCGATAAGGTAAGTGATATTACAATTATTACGCTTAATGATTACTATTGATTGACGACTATATTGATGTATAAAATAATACATTCTTTAATGTTTAGGTTGAAGTAGTGACAGGAGAAGAAAATGAAACTGAACTTTATGGTCACAGAGCAAAATTATTCCGATTTATTTCGGGTGAATGGAAAGAACGTGGGATCGGTGTTGTCAAGATTTTAAAACATAAAGCTAGTGGCAAATTAAGGTATTACTTAGTCCTCTTTTTTAAATAACCTAATGTATTATTAGAAATCATGTCTTTTATGAAATAATTGAATTATTATTATGTGTAATTATCTGTTATGTGCTATTTTAAAAGAAGTTCTCTTTCACTTTCAGAGTAGTCATGAGAAGGGAACAAGTGCTTAAAATTTGTTTGAATCATGCTTTAACAAATGATATTATATACACTCCAAAAGATGAGAAGACTTGGCTATTCGTTGCTAATGATTTTAGTGAAGGAGAAATAAGTTTGCAACATTTTTGCATTAGATTCAAGAGTAAAGATATTGCATCGGACTTTAAAGATGCAATCGATAAAGCTAGAGAAGGTCAAGCAGAATTAATATTTCATAATGAACCATCTGGAAGTAATAAAGATGATAATGACAGCGACGATATTGTCTTTATTAGTGAAATACAAGCTACTTCAGAAGAAAAACAAAAAGCGAAAGATCTTATGCTACCTGAAAATTTCTTTACATATAAAAATAAAGAACCGTGTCGAGGATGTCGTGGCTGTAAGGACGATGATGATTTGAAAACCAACGGAAAAGCAATTGCATCAGCAGCTTCTCTTATGAGTAAAAGCGATATAAATCCATGTACTCCAATCAAAACTTCCGTTTCGATTTTTCAAAGTCCCACTAGTTCAGTGTATGGAACTCCTGCAAGTCTTGATAAAACTGCCGATACGTCAATATTTCGAACACCATTAACGTATATGGGATTTAATCTTAAATCTACAATACCAACAAATCTTAACAATGCAATTGGTAATGATGGTACAAACAAAGAAAATACTTACTCTAAACCCAGTTTGTTTAGTGCCTCAAGTGACGAGAAAACTACATTTGGAATGCCACAAAACAATCCGACAAATTTATTTGCATCGGCTAATACCTCCGTTTCGGCAAATACAAAAAGTTCTTTGATAGCGCCACCAAAATTAAGCAGTTTGAATACTTCTAGCGAACCACAGAATCCTGAACCAAAATCCATTTTCTCATCAGCACAAACTAAATCTATATTTGGTGAAACAAAATCAGTTTTTGGCGATTCAACATCTGTATTGGGTAGTAAAAACACAGAACCTGGAAATAACAAACCGGCATTTGACTTTAAAAAAGGAGAAAACCAGAGTTCTGAATTCAAGTCTATATTTGGAGCTGAACAGAAGCCTGTTAACTTATTTTCGGGGGTTTCTCAAGGGAGTATTTTCGGCCCTGGTGTGTTGACTAATCCATCAAAACCTAGCATGTTTGGATCTTCTGTATTTGGAAGTAGTGCATCTGAAAGCCAACCCTTCAGCACGAACACAAATCAAAACCAAGCATTTGAAGGGAAATCAATATTTGCATCAAATCCAGCATCTTTTTGGAGTGATGCTTTGAAGGATAAAAAAACGCCAGACTTAGCAACTACTAATGTCCCAAGCAATCAGAAAACGGAGGAAGTTAAGGTTGATCCTAAACCTGTAACAAAAGAAGCACCTTTCAGCGTCGATAAAGACTTATCATTTGCAGCATTGTCATCGGGTACTGGCCCTGGCTTCACTGTTCAGAGTAAGTAGTCTATAAAAACACATTAAAAAATCTTAAGCAACAGGTACTAATTGATTTTTGAAATGGTTATTATGATTGTATTTATTTTGTCTAAACTAGACAAAATTTATAATATATAACATTTTTTAAGCTTTTGTTTAAACTAGCTTCCGCGCTGCTGTTTCATCCGCGTTTTCAACATTAAAAGTAGTCGATAGCACTAGGTAGGGGATGATGATTCCTATAAGTGAAATAATTTTCTAAAATGAATCAGTAGTTTGATCACCTCCTACATTCAAACTTTACTGATATACATTTTTGTTTTTAAAACCAGCCTGTATGTTTTTTTTTAACAAAAAAGGTTTACTGCTTTTGAGAAGAGACAAATGTAATATTAATTAAATAAATCTTGTAGATTCCATATATAAATATAATTTCCATAGCATAAATTTATCTTAACAGAAAAACCTGACTTCAAATGGGAAGGAGCAGGGCAACAACTTTTCACTGCAGCACAAAGAACACCATCAAAGGATAATAATGAGAGTGGTGCAGGCGATGAAACTGAAGGTGGTGGCCCCGATGAAGACTATGACCCGCATTATGAACCCATTGTACCTTTACCAGATAAAATCGTCGTCACTACTGGCGAAGAAGATGAGGTAAAAGATGGAATACATAAACAATACGTACGGCCGCTTTGAAGTTTGTACCGAATCGATATAATAACAGACTGTGTTTATTTTTACAGGAAAAACTCTTTGGTGAACGTTGTAAACTGTATCGGTATGATGACAAGTCAAGGGAGTGGAAGGAGCGTGGAGTCGGCGAAATGAAAATACTATACCACCCGAATAAGAATACATATCGATTACTTCTTAGGCGAGAACAGGTAATAAAATCTAATTTTGGCCTCCCAGTCAATGTTCTGTCGCAAAATGACTGATGTTGAAAATAAATTACACATTTGCAGAACACCCTATTCTCAATATGATCGCTAAATGTTATCTAAACTTTGAATTACATGGTACCATTCATAAGAACATGATAATATTGAATTCTGTAGGTACACAAAGCAGTACTCAACATGCTGCTATTCATGGACTTAGAGTTGCTTCCGATGAAGAACTCTGATCGCGCGTGGACGTGGGCGGGACGGAACTATGCTGAGATTGCAGCTGGGGACCAAGAGACGCTCGCAGTGCGTTTTAAATCCGTCGACTTGGCCACCGCCTTCCACGATAAGATCGTTGAATGTGTTCGGGTATGATTCAGCATATTTTTTGAAAACATTTTTTTTTATTCTGGAAGGCTTGTGTTTGAAAATGAAAATGATTTTTATTCAAATAGGCCTTTACAAGCACTTATGAATGGTCTAGACTCTAATGCTCGGTTCGGAAGGTTGCTTTTGCTCAGAAGAGCCGGCATAAACTCAGCACTGGCCGAAGGTGGTAAGCACACAAAGCCTAGATGGGAACTGGCTCTCAAGTGCCAACTATCGGAACACACCGATCGGTGCTTGGCAACAGATTTTCAACTTGAGGGTGGTAGCCAGCCAGTCGGGTACTACAAAGTACCCTGCCACTGTGCTATGGTTTCCTCTTGATGTTTTCCTTCACCGAAAGCTCAAGCTCATTGTAGGATTCGAACCCACGACCTTCGCCGCAGTATCCGACGTCACTTACCACTGAGCTATCATCGCCTTAAATATTAGGTACCGACCTAATATCGCCCTAAACATGGTCCTGTACTGAACCCCATTGTTTGACATAGTACGATTACAGAGTTATAATATATTTTTCCATTTTTTTTTTATATAAGCTTTTGTTTATTCGATTATCCTATAATAGCAATTACAAGCGGCAGCAGCAAAAGCTGTGAGAGATGAGAAGGAAGCAGACAAGCCTTTCGAGACTCTCGCTCCATTGAGGTTGCCCAAACACTTAGAGGATAGTGCCCGCGCTGACAACGTCATCGCAGCTAGATTTGCCACTCAGACGTCTGCAGAAACAAAGACTGATAGTAAACCAAACGGGGAATTGAATAAACCCTCAACGGCAGACATGTTCAAACAAGTCCACTTCCAAGAACCACAGGAGCAGGAACACGAGGAGGAAGACGACGAAGACGAAGACTATGAACATGATTATGACAATGCCGATTATGAGGCTTATTATAATGAGGTTTGTTAGTTAATATACCTATCTATACTAATGCTCATCCTACTATTATTATAATATTTTTTTTTATATCACAAGTGACAACGAAGGTGACGGGTCACCTGGTGGTAAGTGACTACCGTTGCCTATAGATATTAGCAATACCAAGGGGATTGCCAATGTGTTGTACACCTTATTACAATGCCTTAAAGGCAAGGGCAACTGGTTCTCAAGTGCAACTGCCGGAACACACCAACAGGTGCTTGGCGACAGATTTTCAACTTGAGGGTGGTAGCCAGCCAGTCGAGTACTACAAAGTACCCTACCACCGTGCTATGGTTTCCTCACGATGTTTTCCTTCACCGAAAGCTCAAGCCCATTGTAGGGTTCGAACCCACGACCTTCGCCGCGGTGTCCGACGTCACTACCACTGAGCTATCATCGCCTTAATACTAGTACTAATATTATATTTGGATGTTTGTTCCTCAATCACGCAAAAACGGCTTAACGGATTTTGATGAAATTTAGCACACAGGTAGACCATATCCTGGAATAAAACATAGGATATTTTTTTTTATCCCAGTAAAGATCCCTCAGGGACGCGAGTGAAACTGTGGGCCGGAAAACTAGTTTTATAAATGCGAAAGTAACTGACTACAGCATGGGGTTCTTCAAAAGAGGAGTAAGAAGGTTTATGCAAGGTCGGCAACGCGCTCGTGACGCCACTGGTGTTGCAAGCGTCCATAGGCTACGGTAACCACCTACCATCAGGTGGGCCGTAAGCTTGTTTGCCACCTAGTGGTATAAAAAAAAAAAAAAAAAATATTTGCTTGGTTTTCATGGCTAAATGGCTGAACTAATTATGTGTTGTGTAGATCCTAAATAATTATTGTAATTTATTCTTTTGTACAGGAGGAAGAAGAGTCTGCAGTATATTACTCTTGTGATGGTGAAGTAGTGGTCCGGCAAGGTGAAAATGAAACTGAGTGTATACACGCACACATTAAGGTGCTGTTCGATCAAAACGTTTACTCACCCAAGATTCTCGTCACAGACTTAGTTACTGGAGAAATAATAGCAGACATGCAAATACATACTGATACAGAATTCAAGGTATGTAATAACCTCATATAAATTATATTAGTTAATAGCTAATAATCAGAATTTAATGGTATTGACTTACCGTTTGTCCAGTCTGCTAAGATGCTATCAGAAAACGTACATTTTGGTCTTGCTCATCATTATTTTCGGTAAAAAGAGTTGATGAATCGAAAGTAGTGGAACATGTAATCCTAAGCGTATGGTGAGACACAGGCGGTGCACCACTGCCCTGCTTTGCTATATCTGTACTGTGCTGTGCTGTGCTGTGTCACCTACGTCTCAGTATACGCTGTCTAAATGTGTGGTGTCCGTCTGCCTACACTTCTAGAAGAATGTATTTAATTTATTTATTTTGTGAATGTGCCTAGATGTCTGGTGACTCCTGTTCGTGGTCAGGGATGGACTACTCTAGTGATGTGTTCGCACCCAAAACTGTCAATGTCAACTTCTACGACTCGGACAGTGCCCTGCAGTTCCATGATAGTTGCGAAGTGAGTATACAACTATGTTACTGTTTCAACTAAAAAGCTTTCAAAATCATTTGTGCAAAGAAGACACATACTTAAAATATCATACGAATAGACAATGGCGCCGATGTAGCTGTTAAAAATCTAAAATAATGATTCATTACTTATCTCTCTTTCTAATAATTAGGCGATGATAGCTCAGTGGTAAGTGACGTCGAATACCGCGGCGAAGGTCGTGGGTTCGAATCCTACAGTGAGCTTGAGCTTTCGGTGAAGGAAAACATCGTGAGGAAACCATAGCACGGTGGTAGGCACACCTATCGGTGTGTTCCGACAGCTGCACTTGGGAGCCAGTTCCCATCTAGGCTTTGTGTGCTTACCACCTTCGGCCACATCATCACTTACCATGGTGAGATTGTGGTCAAACACAAGCCTATCGAGAATAAAAAAAAAAAAAAAAAAACCCTCAAGTTGAAAATCTGTCGCCAAGCACCTGTTGGTGTGGTCCGGCAATTGCACTTGAGAGCCAGTTCGCCTTTAAGGCATTGTAATAAGGTGTACAACACATTAGCAATCCCTGGTATTGCCAATGTCTATAGGCGACGGTTGTCACTTACCATCAGGTGACCCGCCTGCCTCGTTGTCACTTGTGACATAAAAAAAAAAAAGAATAGAGCAGGAAGAATGAAATTAAACAACAATTATTAAGTTTTAATATCTTTTCCATTCACCCATTCAAATTTTAAATTTCGACTTTGTGTTATTTAGATCAAATTTTGAGTCGGAAGCTGTAAAGATAGCTCAATGAAATTTACAGGTTACATAGCTGATAAAATGGACAAGTTTTTAAAATTGATTTGAAAGAAAAAAGTTATGTAACTTTTATTATTAAAATTTCCTCAAACATTTTAGATAAAATCTGAATTTCCATTTTCTTGCAAATTGTTTTTTTTTTAAAGCTTAATAGTCACAATTTTAATAACAAATGTTTATGCATCTACTATCTATTATTCAGGTAATTAAGCAAAAAAACTCAGACCTGTATCTCAACTACTCGCGTGACTGCGACTAAAAATGTATTGAAAATTGGAATTGGGTAAAAACAATTAAAATAAGTTATAACTCGTAAACTACGAAAAATCGCGGAACATACATTGAGTGATACGGGTACCTCTAAAGGTGCTCTACCTCCGCTTGACTATTTTTTGTGTAACTTCGTTCATTGCCTGGCCACGGCGAGTCAAGGTCACACTACACGCCGCTTTTTGGTTTAGAAATCGTGCGTTTGACGAAAAAATAAATACACGTGATATCTTACTACACCCCCCACCCCCCTTGTGATATTTCGTGATTTTTGCCTAACCCCCTCCCCCCTTTCGAGCCTCACGTGATTAATGGGTCAAGCCTTTCCGGAGGAGTATGTTAATAAATTAATTCCGAAACGGCTTGACCGAATTTGATAAAATTTTATATTCAGTAGGTCTGAGAATAGGTTGTTATCTATTTTTTACTTGCTGTCCCCCTCGGTTTCACCCGCGTTCCCGTGGGATCTAACGGTACCAAAAATAGATAACAACCTACTCTCAGACCTATTAAATATACATATAAAATTTCATCAAAATCGGTCAAGCCGTTTCGGAGTACGGTAACAAAGGACCGATTTAGATGAAATTTTGTGTGTATATTTCAATGGGTTCCTCGAAGATTTGAAAACAAAATTGGACCCGGTAGGTGGCGCTGGAATCGGATTCTAAGTTTTGTTTTAATTTCAGAGCAGGACAACGTCTGCCGGGTCCGCTAGTATATATTATATAAATTACTCGTGTCACGAAGTCGCTCCGCGATGAACCCCGAAACTGCTAAACCGATCTTGTTGAAACTTGGCACTAATAGATATGTACTTTTGAATAATAGATAGGATACTTTTTAGTCGCTATCTATCTTTTCCCGGGATAAAAATATAGCCTATGACTATGACACTCACAAATAACGTGGCTTTCTATTGGTAAAATAATTTTCAAAATCGGTTCTGTAGATCCAGAGATTACCCCCTACAAACTCACAAACTTCACAACTGTAGATTTGCCTTTTTACAAATAGTAGTTATACTTACTTTTTTTTATCTTCTAAATAAGCTTTTTTGTTTTTCAGACAAGTAAAGCCGCAGCGTTCTCATCAACAGATCAAGAACCTTAAGAATTCAGATAAATGTATAAACGAAATAAGTATTGTAATTTGAACTTAGCTTAGTATGGACTTTTTTAGTTATAAGTATGTATCGTAGTTACTTGTTTATATTACAATATGTGTATTTTAGATTAGTGTATACAGTCTGGAAGACTTAAAAATGATAATATTGTTAGAATTCAGTTTATGTTACCTGTTTATTAATTATTTAGATCTCATGAACATAAAGATGTTTTATCATGTTATTATCATTGTATTGACAGTCTTAATTTTAATTAAAATAATTTCTTATTTAAAATATCCATAAATCAATGTAAAAAAAATTACAGGAGTGATCAATGTTTGTATATTTTTCTTAGATCTTTCAATATGTGATTAAAATGTTTTTGTATGTGTAAAGTTACTTTTTTAGAATGGTGTGAATGACTACAACATTTTTATTGACTGTGATGTGCTCTTATGGATATTGTATGATCAAAGTAAAAATAAATTTAAACAAGTGCTTATTAGATAAAGTATATCAAGGAGGATTTATAATTAATTATATGTAATTTAATAATGCTAGAAAGGAGATCTAACCAATGGCTATTGAGATTTTTATGATATTTGTAAAATGGATTCCTATACGTAGCTCAAAATAAGACGAGGCCCAGTAGCGCACTTTTGCTCGATTTAGGTTGTGTTCTATAAATAGTGCCATCCAGGAAGACGCGCCCCACTATCTATACACGCGTGCCTCCTTCACCGCATCTTGGACATTTTTGTTAAATTTGTATGAGTCACCAGATGTATCATTGCTTAACAGAGTGTAAATTGTTCCTGAATTCATTTAAACAATATTTCTGGTTTAACAGTTAATACGTTACGAAAGTTGGTCAAATGAAGCAGCTTTCTTTATACTGCCTCATTTGTTTTGAGATGAGGTGTGGTGAATCCATAATGAACCTTTTTAAAATAATATTGTAACCGTAATGTTCCTAGTTGGTTAGGTCTTTTTACGCGTCTTAGTCGCCATGAAGCTACGACTGATAGATAACTAGTTACTGTTATTATTGAACATAGTCTGTAGTCACTCGTAGCTTGATGATCCTATTTTGTAGACCCATAATTTACTTAATTCACGTCTGATATATCATCGTGTTATAATTACGCAGATAATTTGATACGGCTTTTCAAAACTTACTTTGGGTTAGTTATGCTGAATAATTCTTAAATCACAAAAACAGCAAAAATATATTTTAGATTTGTTCGAGATTTGATCCCATAATAAAAGTTGTTCAGCTTGTAAAATCCAACATCAGTTTCGATAAAAATGAATCATAGCCACACGGTTATACATATTATGTGGAAATCCATGCAAAAAGTAATCGGGTATTGAGTTAAGACTAGATTCGGATTTAAGAATAGTCACTTGATAATAGGGATTAATAATATCCAGAAATGGCGTAATTTTTTTAACAGATACTCATGTTTGAAACACAGTAAAAGCTAGCTAAAGCTTTTGAGAAGAAGCATTTTTTAAACTTGTAGCCAAAGTTGACAAAAGAGTTGTTCTAGATTAGAATTTATACAGTTTCAACATTATCATTATTAAAATCATTAAATATTAAGATGCTCAACTTTACAAAACTGCGAATATGTCTGAAACTAAATGCCAATCACTGGGCCATTTTTGTGTGGATTAATCGTATAGGTATTTAATCGACTTTTTTTTCTAAACCGACGTAATTTTTTAGATTCTGTCACAATTTACTTACTTATAATAAAATTTGTGAATTCAGTAAATTATACTAGTTTTTAACCTCAATTCAAATATAATATGAGAAAGGGATAAAACATAAAGGGATTTGAGTTTTTGTCTAATATACTCGGATTTTTTTCAATTTACTCCCTCTCATTCAAAGTGTGATTATTTCTGTTCTTTCCGTTTAATCAAGTGAAATAAATGAAAACTAAAATAAAAAATATACTATCTTTTATTTTGTAATCAAACCCAATATTTATTTATAGGTAATATCCTTTTACTATTTTATACATAAGGCAAGCTGTTACTGTGCAAAAAAAAAACATACAGTCGAACATATAACCTCTTCCTTTTTTGAAGTCGTTTAATAACTGATTAATTATGTAACAACTGTGTTTATGTTGTTTCAGTTTTTATGTTGTTTTCGGAAAAACAAATATTATCGTACTCATTTCTGTAGTCGCTTTGTTCGAGTTGCGACAGACTCTCTTCTGCTTCGATAATGACAGCAAATATTTTTTTCTTGACTTGTGTCTGCATCCAATGTGGCATTTCTCTTGTGCTCTTTTGTATGCAATTAAAAAAGGACTCCAGTGCATCTGAATTACGATTATGACGGATGGGTGATTCATTGTTGCACACAGTGCAACATTGCTCATTTTGCTTTTCGTATTTAATGTTAGCAAGTTCAACAATATCTGTGGTGGAGACATCGTTTTCAAAGTTCTTCAGACTAGCTGCACCGGACGGTATGTCCGTCTCGATATCTTCTGTTATTCTATACTTCATGTGCGGTTCTAGAAACTGCATAGCTTTAGCGTACTTCCAGGTCGTAATTTGGGCTGGCAATAATTTATTTTGTCCAAGTTTGGCTCTTTTGAGAGCATCCCGATGGTTGTCGCGGAGTTTCTTCCATTCGATTCTTGCAGATTTGACTGAAATAAAAATATTTATGAGTCCCTCCGTCCGTTCAGAGGCCATCAAAAGAATCGGATGCACCGCTAACAGTGCCAACAACCGCAAATAGGTATAGCAAGCAACCTTGATTGGGCCTGCATCTTGAGAATTGAGACGTTTACGGTTGAAACGCCGAGCCCATGTGTGGCGCATTTTTAAATTATCTCTTGTGTTTTTCATTTTACTCAAAGTATACTTGCGTATACTTTGGTCTAAAAAATCATGATCAGCATCAACGTTTCTTGAACAGTACTTACCTACTTCGAAATTATTTACGTATATGAAGGTACTTAATTTTATTATGACAGCTAGTAAGTACCTATATAATTGAATATAGATGAGGACATTTTCAACATGAGCACTTGGACCACAATCTACCAATGAACGTTATGTTACTGCAGCTGCGGCTGCGTTGTGTTACTCGCACTGTTTTTTTTCTTATAATATTAGCGACTAAGATTATATTATCTACCTATTGTACTTACCTACCCATTTTTTTAAGCTTTTGGTCCCCCAACAAAATAAAAAAGGTAGAGCCCCGCGCACTGAGCTGAATTTGAAAAAGGACGTTAGTTCACTTCAATGGAGACTATTGTTTACGTACGCTCCTTTTACCTTTTTTATTTGTTCTGTGTGTATAGGATAGTTTTTTTAAATACCTATTGATATCAGATGGAGCCTAGTGAAGTATTCAGAAATATTTGTGTAGTTAGATATATTTAATTTACTTGTGTGTGTGTAATGTTATCGATTATTATTAATTTTCAGGAAAAGAATTTGAAGAAGCTCAAAATAAAAAAAAAACTAACTTACAAACTTTTTAGAAACCTCAATACTTCTTTAGTTTTACTCTTGTTTTACTTGCTTCGGTAGAAATGTCAAGTAAGAACTACCTAAATCTTACTTGACATTAGTGCCGAAGGAAGGTACCTAAGTACTTACTATAAATTATCAAAAATTGCATACTAGGTATCAAAAACTTGGAATAATGCTGAAATATTTCCAGGAATACTTTCTAAAATTAGGTACGTTGCGTTTTTTTAACTCTCATCTAAAATATTGTATTTCTAATGTGGTTTTTCTTGATGTTATTGTTAAAGGTCTGATCATCCTTGTATCAATGAAAGATGCAACATCTGATGATAGCGCCCAAATAGAAGTGCGGGCTGTATTTATAAACTGTGAGCCAAATGTAAGCTTCATGTTTTCACCCTGTACCTATATACATGGCCTATAGGTAGGTAAGTAGGTACTTTATACTTACCTACGTAAAAAAATGTCACTAGCAGTTTCAAACTAGGATATGTAACGGTCGGGTAATAATGCAAAACCATGAACGCGAACGTCAACATGAGCATAAAAACTCACACTAGGCACACATATGAGACAAATAGTCACAAAAAATGTCAGTACCTCAGTACCATGGGCTTACTATGTATCGTAATCGATTCGATACTCACTAGCGGATGCCGTAACCATAGACTAATAAATATTTATCTATGGTCGTAACGATCTTTGTATGAAAAACTGTGATGCCGCAACTGTCCGTTAGACGCGCTACACAAATCTTCATACTAAATGAATCGAACCCACGACCTGTGTGTTAACCAACAAGGTCAACCGACCCGTCAAATTAAAATAGTTTCTTTTTTCAAGTTTATCTCTAATCCTGTCTCTATCACGCCTCATATAGATTCCTAGGGCAGTCCTTTTAAAAAAGTAGGGTAAGTAATTTGAATAATAATAATTAATATAGATCTTTTTCCTCGATTCCACCGTTTCCATAGTTTAAGCTCTGTTTAGTTTGTAATCAGATGGCCGTGTGTGAAAAATGACCCAGTATAAATAAATAAATGTATAAATTAGTAGACTAATCAATCTTTAGAAACTAGACAGTAACACTATCGACGCTGAAGCAACAAGGTTCGAACGCGAGGAACTGTACAAGCACAGCGCTTTACAGAGTTGCAAAAAGAAATTAGCTCTCACGGTCAAGATCGCCAGTGAATCTGCAGTAAGCATTTCGGACTTTTCAATTAATTGATCTTAATTTCGTACCCATAGATTGATATTTTCTTATTTCTGCATTAAACAGCGAAATTCAGATGACGAATACATCCCTATTGAACATGTCATTGAAGGTATCGAAAAGAAAAGGCAGCGCCTTCTGGATCCCTATATTTTACGACTGCGTAGGGAACCACCGCTTCAAGCTTATAAGTTACGAAAAATTGATGTAAGTATTATTCATATTCAAACCCAACTAGCAAAACAAGTCGAACTTAAGTACTGCGGTGCTAACTTAATTATTATTTTTTAAATAGTACCTACATTACTCACCTAGGGAGGAAATTTGGACGACTAACGACATTTTACTTAACGATCCAAATTTCGCTGAAAATAAAATAAAACCAATCAAATGAAGGAAATATTCCAACATCATTTCTTTATACCTATCTATCAGATGTATTGGCTTTTAAATAAAGTAAAAATAACCTTATATAGACCATGTGACATACATAACTAACTAGTCATATGACTAAAATATATATACCTATACCTAGTTTTACCGTTAATACAAAAGGTACCTAACCTAGAGTCCCAACTATCATTTAAAACTAGAACTTTATTTCCTAGTAGGTACCTACCTAATGGTTACTAATTTCAGACCGTTGGTGGAATTTTAACAAATTCCGAGTCTGGAGAAAATTACAAACGCAAACGAGTAAGTACTTAGTTTATTTATTAAGTACTAGCTGTCCGCCCCGCGGTTTCACCGGGCGTACCCCTTTTTTTATCGCTTTAGGGTTGAATTTCGAAAAATCTTTTCTTATTCCTCGTCTTCGTCTTAAAAACAACACTTTATTTCTTGACATTGACTCCCCTCCCGTGCCCCAGTGACGTCTACATCGCATACTCGTATTATGGTGCTGCCTAGCTAGCCGAGCAGGGTGAGCGGCGACCACGCGACTTTTTTCTGATACTTACATTTTTAAACTCGTGATATCTTTCGAATGGAATGTCTGAATCGAATAATTCAAAAAGTTATATAAAGGTATTGAAGTAGTATTTTGATAATAATTAATACCAAGGGACAAATAAAGAGCCTATTCTTTTAAATAAAAGAACACTTATTGTGACATAACTATAATAGCTAGACATATGCTGTCGCGACACTTTTTGTAGGTAATAATGTGTTCTGCAAAGTCGTTGTACATTATTTTGTTCTATCATCAATAGTTTTGGCACTGCACGCGATGTAGGGAATTTTTTTACACCTCGGGTTACATTATTGGAGTTTTAGTACGGATCCCTAATTTTTTTGGGATAGTGTAGCTTCCCACCGGTGAAAGAATTTTTTAATCGGCCCAATAAATTCGGAGCCTATTCAATGCAAACAATAAAATCTTTCCTCTTATAAAGAGGATTAATAATTAACATATTAAATATGGATTAAACGACAATATATTCATGATTCAACTACTTAATTGACAGGCTCGTCTTCAGCGCGATACAAACGATATTTCAAAATATGAGTATAGTGGAACCAGTAATTTTTCAATGAGATCACCAGATGCGCGGCAGTTAGCTTCAGCTTCCATTCCAACATTGAATGCCGTGGGTGAAGAGGGATGTGGTCAGTACATACTTACTACTTTTAACGATATAGGTAGGTATTAGATAGTTAGTATTATTTTTAAGGAATTTTTATTTTTATTTAGATTTTGATTATTTTTCTTGAGATAGGTCGTATCTATCCGTTATTAAAGTGACGTAAAGTTATAACTAAAACAAATAAATATATGTACCTAATAATACTTATGTGTCGGTGTGATCACAGTGTTCCTCTTTTATTTTAATTACAGATAGACAGTTGTTTTCGTATTCGCCTCTATAATATGTGGGATCGCGATGTGTTTTAGAGTGCGACAGACTCTCCTCTGTTTCAATAATGACAGCAAAAATTTTTTTCTTCACTTGTGTTTGCATCCAATGTGGCATTTCTCGTGTGCTCTTTTGTATGCAATAAAAAAAAGAGTCTAGAGCATCAGATTCACGTTTATGTCTCTGTCGTGGTGGTGATTCATTGCTGCACTCCGTGCACTGACGTCGGGGGCGTTTGTTTCGATATTCATTAGCATGCTCGACAGCAGCATGGTCGACAACTTCCGTGGTGGAGACGTCGGGCTCAGAGTTCTTAAGACTATCTTCAACAGGTAGTATGTCCATCTCGATGTCTTCTGTTATTCTATACTTCATGTACGGTTCTAGAAACTGCATAACTTTAGCGTACTTCCAGGTCGTAATTTGTGCTGGCAATAATTTATTTTGACCCAGCTTCGCTCTTTTCAAAGCTTCGCGATGATTATCACGTAGTTTTCTCCATTGTAATCTTGCTGCTTTTACTGAAATAAATTGTATAAGGAGGAACTAAAAGTTAAATTAAGATGCTAATCAGACGGAATTAGAAATATACTGAATAAATAATATGTGTAATAGTGAAACTAAATAAACAATCTAAACTGAAGATATTCCAGTAAAATACGATAGGTACGAGTAGGTAGGTAACTGTAGACAAAGACGTCAGCGAACGATCGCCGACCCCTACCTAACCTACTCATATTATTACCTACTGTGTGCCTAGGCCCTACTTCCTGCCAGTCATTAACAAAATAATGTTTTTGCATTAATTGCCCTCAATTTTTTTTAATTTCCGAATTTTCGTTTGATCCGGTCTTTTCCCTTTCATTCTAATTTGTGTTGCTGTTGGCGAGAATGTTACTTGTTTTGTTATTATTTTGTTTAAATAATAAGTTCTATATCTATAAAAGACTGCAGATTTTGATCCGGTCGCCCTCACCGTTGAAAATCGGATGAAAACTGTCTAAACCTTAAAAATTTAAGTGAATATATTTTTAATTTTGTCATCAATAGGAATTTATAATGTATGATGTCTTTGTTCACATTGCACTGTGTACCTATTATCTAATCTGGAAAGAAATTCGAACCGGCGAAATATATGGCAAAAATAATTATTATGATTCTTATATTTGCCCCTTTTGATCGGCATATTTCCATCTAAATTACATGTAGTAAGTACCATGAAAATTCACATTTACTGACTATTTTCGTTCTTTTAGATGAATAAAAGGTAGATGTTTGTTGTTAGAAGAACAAAATTTCATGGATAGCTTTAATTATTATTTATCATTAGGTATTATAATGCATCTATTTGTGTGAGATAGATTGGAGGCGAATGTAAACAATAATGTTGCTATTGATTTTGGTTGCTAAAAGTAAAGTCTAAAATTTTGTTAAATTTAAAAATTCTATATTGTCTCCATGAAGCAAAAATTATTTCCATGTCCCAAAGTCGAAGCCGTTCAAACGTACCAATACCTAGGAGTAACATGTTTAATAGGATCCTGAAATTACGAAGACGTATTTAAATTCAACATCCACAACAACATTCTCTAAATCCTCTTTTGGCTTGCCTGATTGAAAAGCAAATATGCGAACCTTCCTAAGAAACCATTGTCAAACATTTATTAAAACTAAAATTTTAATCAAATACATTATTTTTGTTTTGTTATTAGTGGTAGGTAGGGGAAGACAAGGAGCAATAGAAAATGCGGAGGCTATTCGACGGTAGGTTAGGTAGGTAGTAGTAAGGAAGAACATAAATTATCTTGATGTAATGTTACCTACATCATTATGCATGTTACTTACCATTTGGTATGGAGATATTTTTGCAATGTTTTACTACTTCTTGCCAAGCTTGGTCCCTCACCGGCATATCACGGTACTCTGGGTGCAGGGGATTCCATAAACAGGGATGTGCTCGTATGTTTTCTATGAAATTCTCCATTATTTATTTAGGTACTGGTTATTGAAAACACTTCTATCCGATGCAGCGCGTCAGTCCACAGACTGGCCCCACTGACTGACTCCGCGCAGCCACGCTCTGTCCTCCCTTTACAATGAAACCGGTTTATGTTACGAGCTCCATGCAACAGTATTATAAAACTGGTTTACTGTGGACCCGAGCACCGAGACCGCTTTCACACCACAATCGACAGTATAATATTATATAGATATACGTATTTAACTTCGATGCAGCTCTGCTGTGATGCGAGGTGGTTGACAGATAATTTAGTGTGTGTGTATGTTGGCACAATAGTTTGGTAAATGCTATCTAACCTAGTACCTATAGGTAGCTACTTAAAATTTGCACGAAGTAGGTACCTACATAACAATTAATAAACACGAGATTCTTATATCTATATATATATACACTCTTTTGGTGTTATGAATGCAATTCTGTTGTTTTTCACTGGAAACAGTCTGCATCTCTCAATGTCAATCTTAATTCTGTTAAACTTATTTCTTTGGCATTCTTTATAGTGACCCCAAACGAAAAAGTCAATGGGGTTAAGATCTGGGGACGGTACCTGCCACGCAAAAACCGTGATCAATCCAAATTTCAATTAACCTTTTTTAGAACAAGACCTAAATGGATTATTAGAAGATGTCAAATCAATTCAAAAACTCATTTATTCAGTTTAAGCCCTGGTAAGGTACTTATGAACGTTACAATTGACTCTACCACCGGTTCGGAATACACTTAAACTGAGAAGGCTCCAGTAAGATACTCAGCAAAGCATTTTTTTTCAGCAGTGGATCTTTCTTTTTATAAAAGTACATACAAAAGTACTTACATTTAGATACATTTTCAAATATTTCACAATATTTCTACTATGTAGATTTAGAACTGCGCAGAAACTGACATTTAAAAAAGACGGTGCACCTTGCCAGTTGTTGATTTAAATTAAAGATTGAAGAAACAGTGAAAAACAACAGACTGGCATTCATAAGACCAAAAGAGAACTTCTTTAGAAGATGTAGAGTCTCAATAGAGCAGTAATAATGAAATAAAAAAAATGTGACATTAAGACACTCTAAACAACAATTATTAAGTTTTAATATCTTTTCCATTCACCCATTCAAATTTTAAATTTCGACTTTGTGTTGTTCAGATCAAATTTTGAGTCGGAAGCTGTGAGGATAGCTCAATGAAATTTACAGGATACATAGCTGATAAAATGGACAAGTTTTTAAAATTGGTTTGAAAGAAAAAAGTTGTGTAACTTTTATTATTAAACTATCCTCAAACATTTTAGATAAAATCTGAATTTCCACTTTCTTGCAAATTCGTTTTTTTTTAAAGCTGGTCACATGACAAACGTTTATGCATCTACTAGGTCTATTGAAATGAAATGAAATGAAATTGTTTATTCATCCAAATAGGCCTTCACAGGCACTTATGAATAGTCAGACTCTAAATGCTCGGTTCGGAAGGTTGTTTTTGCTGAGAAGAGCCGGCAATAAACTCAGGTAATTAAGAAAAAAAACTCAGACCTGTATCTCAACTACTCGCGTGACTGCGACTAAAAATGTATTGAAAATCGGAATTGGGTAAAAAAAATTAAAAGAAGTTATAACTCGTAAACTACGAAAAATCGCGGAACATACATTGAGTGATACGGGTACCTCTAAAGGTGTTCTACCTCTGGGCTTTCGCTTGACACTATTTTCTGGGACACCCTGTATATCTATAAGTTTACGGAAATCTTTTTGTCTCCCACTCCGAGTTCCATTGAAACGAAAATTTGTTTCGTTCTGGTTGATTTTTTTCCATACATCTTTTTGTCAATTATTTCTTTACCGAGATATTTTTTCAGATCCAAATATGAAATCTATGAATCGTATAAAACGCCATGAACATAATATAGTAGTTGAGGAAGAAATCAATGATGGTAAAAAATCTCCATGGATTGCTCAGGATCAATTACTTAATAGCGGCGTTATAAGACAAGCAGAAGATAAGCATAGACGGTCCATGTTCTTTAAGAATAATAATGACGTTGTTAAAACATCACCGAGACCATTGCATTACAATGCTAAGTATCGTCACGATTCAGAATTGTCCAATTCAAGAAACAACGGCAACATGGATAGTTACACTTATGAACATAATTATGAATACAGAACTTCACCGAAAGTTAATGGCTTGAATGTACATGAGTCTAGTACACTCAAATATTTGGAAGAAAACATAGCAACGAAGGAAAGAACATCAGGTTTTGATTCCCCGGAAAAGGATTTTGCGCTGTATGAAATCGGTGATTCAGATTTGTGGTACACTGTATACGTGCAGCTATATGAAAAATTAAGTACTCCAGAAGGAAAAACTGTTTGGAATGATATAACTAAAGGCGAACCAGTCAGGTATTCCAAATTTATAGTCATAAATTATACAACGTGTTACAAAATACCCCATAAAAAATATACTTAATTAATTATCAAAGCCAAAAATTTTGTCAACTCTCGTAAGCTGTCATGTCAGGAAACCAGATTATTGAACAGAAAGGCCTATGTACCTATTTTACCTAATCATTGTCTACTTTAATAGTTTTTCTATTTTTCTTTCATAAATGTTTGCTACCTCAATACAAGGATGTCATTATACTCAAGTACTGGCATCAAAAAATGACAAGTTGTAAAAAAAATGATGATTTTTGTCGCTCCGCGAATTAGGTAGAAATGTAGGTACATTCTGCGTAGTTTAGTCTTTACTTTTACTGAAATAGGGTTTGCACATCAGTGAAAATAATAATATTTTTTAAATTTTTTGGGGTATGTTATACAGCGTTACTACGGTTCTTAAATATTGTGAATTGACTCGTTATAAGGCCCCATTTAACCTCCTTTCGGCTTTACGGGTAGTTTTGTAACATTTTTGTATTACTATTATAATATTAATTGATACCATTACATATAAACATTTGCAGTAGATAATTATACAAAATAGACTGTTTTAGTAGGTGCAGTAGGCATATCATATATCAATATTTTCGCTTAAAAACCTTACCTTGCCTGTATTTTTGGAAACATTTAAGTTATGGAGCTTGCCGCGTTCGTCCGTCCGTACTTCTGTATGGTACCTGCAGCTATTTTACTTGAAACTATACCTAATGCCGATATCGCTCTTTGTCACTCATAATTATAACCACTATAAAAAATGTTTGCAAGTAATTACTTAACTACCTACTTAACTACTCCAGAATAAGTGAATGAAAATCTTTTCAACATAGAGTTAGTTCTTTGTCACCCGAATGGACTGGTCAGGATATGAACGTAAGATATCGCCCTACTGAATGGATGGCGAAAGACGAATTTACCTTGCCTCCGTCTGGTTTTTGCCTACTGACACCTCTACGAGATGATTCCAATACATTTGATCAGAATGGAAATTCTATCGGTGGTAAGCATCTAATCAATTTTGAGATTCTTTCCCCCTGCTATAATAGGGACAGATGTCCCAGGAAAACATAAAACAATAAGATAACAATTAGAATCTAGTAGGTGAATAAGCTACTCAAGTTAGACATAATTTTTAGTTAATTCCTCTTGTTAGATTTTGCGATAATACCTAACTATTAGTTACTTTAAGCTCGGCAGTACCTACATCGTATTGTAGCTATCCATACGTGGCCGGCGGTGACCATATACTGCCTGCTTGTCAACCTGAAATCAAAAATAAACATTTGATTTTAAATCTTTAGTAGGCAATAATTTATTTTTCATCCCACCATCTCGGAAAGAGTATTTTTGCTCTTCGATATCCGAGTGTAAAAGCCGTTATTATCCTCTAGAGGATAAAGTAAATAGAACATCGTGTGCACTAAGTTTGTGAATTCAAATCATCATTAAACCTACTTACTTCTCCCTCCATGGTGCCGAATTTATCATACATCAAAGTCAAAGCCAAAGTCAAAACCATTTATTCAGTTTAGGCCCTAGAAGGGCACTCATGAAGGTCGAATTCAGAAGTTACCGGTTACCGGTTCGGAAGTCAGCCTTCAACTGAGAAGAACTGGCAAGAAACTCAGCAAGGTTACATTTTTTTAATATTTTTGGTCCATCTGACTATTGGCTTTTTTTTTTCAATGTTTAACCATTTTATTCTTAAACGAATACAAAAATACATATAAAATCATAATTTTGACAAATTAAAAAATGAAATTAAAGAATCATTTTTTAATTTGTCAACAACTCAGACTCGGAACCTTCTTTGTGTACTTTTTTTAATTTGCATTGCACGCGCCATTTTCTTTTTTTTTTGCATTTCGTCATTTCCTCGCTGAGGTGGGATGAAAACTTACGTGTTGCACTCGAGTGCAAAGATTTTTCACCTCAAGCTCTTTTGATTCTCTCGCTTACGCTCAGGATTCTAATTTTTGAATTTCAATTTTAGAATCCTCCGCTTGCTCGGTCATCAAAATTGAGCACGCGGTTAATAAACAACTTTCCACTCTTGTATAACAAATAACTATTGTTTGTTTGTGTGAACACTCAGATAGCGAGTATATAGTAGTACCTGTCGACGATATCGAGGGCTTAGAAGATAATGGAAATAATTTGAAAAAAAAAAATGGAAATTTCTCTGACTCACAATTTAACATATCTGGTTCGCAACATGAGCAGGTAAGTGTCATCTTGTACAATATTACCTAAGTATCTACAGCTAACTTAATAACTATATCTAAAGCCAGTTAAAATCCTTTATTTATTATTACAGTGCAAGCGTCGGGTCCTAGTGCGTACAGCAAGAGCTTTATTTGGTGACGGTGAACACAGGCTAGGTATTGTATCTCAAGGAGATAACCACTATCTAACATTACCTCACCGGCGAAGACATCACGCACAGATCGATTTAGAAGCTCGAGCTGATGAAAATCAACTTGTACGTGTTGGGTAAGAATTAATCTAAGAATCTGATTTTTTTCTCAGGGACTCATCAATTCTCTATCTGGCAGCACAGTATTATCTTTTATATTTATTGGTCATATTTAGATCTTCGGGACGGATAGCTACAGTTGTAGCGGATAGTACAAGACCAAAACGTATCGTATTGACAGTACAAGCAACAAACACTGGGCTCGCCGCTGCACGATTCCGGTGGGTACCATCTTCTTAAGATAGATCGTTGTAGGTCAATCTGCATCAATTTATTATTTACTGTTACCTTACTGTCTGAACAAATGCTTTCAGGGCTGTAACTCGTGATTGTAATCCAGAGTTGTCAGGATTATTTAACAAGAAGATAGCTGAAGCACCCTCCACCGATCATATACTTATACCTCCGAGACATACACGACGGTTTCGCCTGGAACTTCCTATCGAGATCCCCATAAATGCAGCACATTGTTCTGGTAAGTATGCATGAGAACCTACCTACTGATCTTCTATTCATACATTTTGACATGGTTACAGATGCATAAAAGTTTGTGACAATCCGTTTCCAAGAGTTTGCAGAGATAATAATTAGCCCTTTCAGACTCGGCTAATCGATATATTTTAAATTCTACATGGGAAATAAACGGGCCCAGTGCCATACGATTTGTGTGTATTATTATGTAATCTTAATGGCTTCGGTCGTAATTAACATTAGATCGATACCGGATGACTTGAAATAAAATTGATTTACGTACCCACATATTCTCTAAAATGTAGGTATGTACCTACCTATTTCAGTACAACATTAGATTCATCAACATTGTAATAAGGTGTACAACACATAGGCCATCCCCCTGGTATAGCTAATGTCTATAGGCGACGGTATTCACTTAACATCAGGTGACGGGTGACCCACAAGCCTGGTTGCCACTTGTGATATAAAAAAAGTGCTAAATAAATACTAATATCTATATCGATTTTTCTTCAGTGGCTCTTATGAATGAAGACGATGAATCCATAGCAGTTCGAGATGTAGCGATTAAGCGAGGTGATCGCTGCTTCTGCGTTTGGCATTGTGATTGTGTCTGCTTGAGTGAGGGGAATATAAAACTATTTCTATTTCTAGCCTTTAATTAATTATATTTAATTCATTATCTGCCTGCTCTGTTCCCAATTATTTGGGGTCAGCGCACTGTGTACATTTCTTCCATTCAGCCCTTCTATCCGTCATATCAGAATTTAGTCCTTTCTTACTCATTTCATCTCTCACACAATCCATCCATCTCTTTTTCGGTCTTCCTCTGCCCGTGTATCCATCCACTTTCATATTCATAACTCTTTTGAACATACATATGATATGACAATCGACTTCCTCTCAACTTTTTAGTCACTGGTGCCACTTTCAAACTTCATCTTGCATAGGTACTCGCATTCCTAACCATATCCATCCTTGTCACTCCACACATCCAACGGGGTGACGTGGACGACTTGAGGAAGAACACCCAGCAAATTTTAAATATTTTTTAGTACCTACTCGTACAAAGATGTAATATGTACATAACTTTTTCGTTTAAAAAATATTTAATCGTCAAAAAGTTTAAATCTTTTGTTTAATTTTTGAGGATGATCTAAAAATAAAAGTCACTATCTTTTTTATAGGGTGATAAAGTGTACCTACATCTTAAACTTAGGTCCCATATTAATCATTTTAGAAACGTAGGTAATTTGAAAGATAATAAATGAATTGTTCCAAAGGCGAAGACCCTAAGTTATTGTGTCGAGAGATGCCGGAGTCTCGTCAGACTGCTGCTGGCTTGGAGGTCCGCGATCGTCCGCACCTTGGACGCTCACTCTGCTATCCCGATATCATCCCAATAAACATGTTTGTTATCGTCATCGGAGTTCTGATGGCCTTGTTATTTCTAGGTTAGTTCTGAAAAATGTCTATAGAATAGACTGATAATAACTAATAGGTATTTTTAAGAACGACACTCAGTGAGTTGTTCACTGTGGTAATTAACTAGTGATCTATGTGTGCACTAGCTGCTTACTGGCTGTGACGTATTTTTAAACGTGGACTTTAAAAAAAACATTGCACTTCGAACTTAAACCGGCGTTTGCTATGCGTAACAGTATAGAAGATAGATTATTTAGGTACCTATGTGGTTGCTAATCCCTATATGTGGTTTTGCTTCTTTTATTTGTTGTTTCTGCAGGTATGATCAAAGCGTGCTTAGGATTTATATTTAAATGTATCGGATCTTGGGGTTTGGATCGATTGCTACAGATGCCTCGTAAACTTGACCGATATTACGAAACATCACTTAGATCCCGCACTGTCCAATACGATGGTGATGGTTGGCCCATCCACCCCGATACAAAGGAAAGGACTGTGCGACTTGTCAGCAAGTAAACAATTTACTTACATTACGTTTACGTATCATAAGATTTTTGCGGTCCAAATCGTCCCACTGCAGGACACTTCCTTTCTTCTCTCTACTCTTTCCTGTGTTTTACAAAGGCTATTTGGTAAATCAAATGTTACTAAAATGTTCTACCCAAGCTTCAGCTGAGCTGTTTGTGTGAACATGGTGCCGACATTAATTATCTACCTACCTACAATTTTTTTTATTATTTGTTGGTGGTGTTTTCAAACGATATATTTTTTAATTTTCTTTTCTTTCCAAGTCAAGATTTCTGGTTCTGAATCGCATGAAATAAAACATTGTTGTGAATAATAAATAAATAAAAATATAATAACTTTATAAATTAATTTACTAGTGCTAAATCAATTGTTCGACAACGAAGAATCAAAGCTTAATATAAAAACCAACTTATTATAAAATTACATAAAGCCTACTCATACTTATTAGTAGGTATGGATCTCACAAGGGAGGCTCTCGAGCCCCTGCTGCAATGATGCATACTTCTGATATAACAGGCGCTTATTTCAAGCTAAAGTAGATATATACATTTTCAGGCCGATGGAGTTCTTTTTAAACCTAATTTTTTTCGTTACAATACCTTGTGTAGCAATGTATGAAATTTCTAAGCGAATTGCTTCTCTATTCAAAACTCCGAATAAAAAAGACCACATCAAGATTTCGAGTAACAACCTGGACTGTTTCAATTCACGTGACATGCAGGTATGTCTAGGTAACTTCTTCGTTTTTATATTATAAATAGTAAGGAATTGCACTTGTTTACTTGCTGTTCTGTATTTAATTTAATGAATTATAATATTAATTAATTCATACATATGGTATTGTGTTAACACATAGTAGATACTTTTTTGAAAGTGCAATTCCTGACTGTTTCTAGGGGTTAGAGTGGAGGGGGCGGCGACAGCGCGATGGTCTTCGCAAATGGATGACGCCTGGGGCTCAGAAACTCTCCACAGATATTTGGCAAAAGGAAACGATACAGGCTCCTATGAGTCGCGAATATGTAAGATACATTTAGTTAGATATTTATCTATAAGTATAAAAAAAATGTAGATACCCACCTGTCATATGAGAATAATAATAGTACCTAATGAGAATTTGTAGGTATCTATTGGTTGTTTAAAATGGGATAAATGCTACTATACCTAATCATACCTACCTAGTATTACGTATACAATTTGTTATTTTACCATAATATTAAGATTTGTCCATTATAACTTATGATTGAAAATAGTACCTACTACGACAATTTACTATACAGGGCGTCCGTCCGGTAAATAGTAAGTAAGACAAACTTAGGGGAAGATAGGTGGGCGGATCAACTATCTACCAAATATACAAAAATTACCTTAGTTTAAAGGTCACCATTTTCGAGATATTTTGATATTTCTGAATTTTATATAGGTAACTACTGATTTTTTAATTTTAGATATGAAATATTTCGAAAATGGTGACACTCGTAACAAACAATAGCAAATCGCTTTTAATGCAGATGCAGCCATTACTCCAGCGCGAGTCACGAGGAGACCCAAATCCCGTGCAAGATACTTGTATAGATTCTGAACAAGACGACACCGAGTACGTCCTGATGCAGATGCAAAAGAGCAGGGAGTCACTTGCTGTAGGTAACCTAACTTAGCCCCTGCCTGCAATGCTATTCTCATAAATACAAACTCGATGTCGAGTCTCACTCAGGCGAGCGAGGTTACATCGAAAGCGAACGCACACGACCTTGATTTGGCATCTACAAATATTTGATAAACACTTGGAAAGAGAAGTGTCATTCGAAGTTTACAGAATGCGAAATTGATATCTCACCTGAGATTCAGCTTTCGAGATACATAAACGTTCTTATACAAAATATTTCGTTACATAGCATTGCTGTAGACGTACTGTGTATGTATAGGTAGGTACTGTAGGTACGCTATAGTAGTAGGTACGTAAAATAAGTTCATTGCGCACTTTTTATACCTATCTACTTCTCTAAATTCATCGTCCGAGATGCTAGTACCCAAAGATATTTAAAGATAGATACAACTAGTACCTAACGTCTCGTGCAGGCATCCAAAATTCATTCCCCTGTAGGTAACTACTTATACATACTCACATACATATTCACAAAACAAAACTTTTCTCTTTTTTTTTACAGAAGAGTCAAAGAAAGTAAAGCTAATGCTCTCATCAGTTAAAGAACAACGAACATGTGTTGAACGACAAAAATTGGAAGAATGTTAAATATTCTATGTACTTAACTATATTTATAGTTCATAATTTATTCATAGTGTTGACAATTGGATATTAATTTATTAACTAGGTTACTTCCTATGTACCTACTGAAAATATAACTCATTAAATGTGCTATAATATAAATAGTTTTTATGCTCGGATAACGGTAACCACCTGCCACACCTTTTACGCAACAATGAAGAATGTTAACTAATTTTGAATATTAGCTCTCCACTCTGTAAAAAAAAAATACAAGTGAAAGAATTACTTCGATTCGTCAATTATTCCGATTCCGATTTATAGAAGTAAACGTGCGATGCGGACTCGTACTCGATTTGACGTAGGTACTCGTGTGACGGTGTGCCGTGTGACGTCCGTCATCTTGCAACACTCGCTCATAGCGGAGCGTTGCAAATCGACGTCACATGCGTGCGGTACGTGACTGTTAGCGAGACTCGATTTTATCGTAAGTAAAATCAAAACTAATAGGTATTTTTGACTACAACAAAAACTAGTGTATTTGTATACATACAAGCTTTACTGTAACAAACTTTCAACCGATTTGGCATACATATTAACATTATCTATTCTATTTTCATTTCTACCTGCATTAGAGTTACTTGTAATGAATTCAATTTTAATAACAAAGATATTTTTAAATTTGAATTTACCAAACCAAGATACCAAGAACCAATAAATATCGCATAAGTCACAAAATTAATGAGCTAATCGAGAATACAATCAAAAATACCTATTAGTTTTGACTTTACTTACGAAAAAATCGAGTCTCGCTAACAGTCACGTGACCGCATGTGACGTCAATATCACAGATTACTGATATGTAGCTAGCTAGTCAATATGTAACGCTCCGCTATTAGCGAGTGTTGCAAGATGACGGACGTCACACCGTCACACGAGTACGTCAAATCGAGTACGAGTCCGCATAGTACGTTTACTTCTATAAATCGGAAACTAATTGACGTATCGAAGTAATTCTTTCACTTGTATTTTTTATTTTAGACAGAGAATATGGAGAGCTAATATTAAAAAATTATTAACATTCTTCAATCAACAGATTGACAAGCAATAGTGCCAATATCACGGCAAGGGGATGAACGGTCTGTGTACATTCTTAGTCTGTATTACCATAGACTTTTTGGCGGGAACTTGCGAAGTGACGTTGTGTATTCGTTTTATTTTCATTAAATTCGTGTATTTTGAGTTTTATTGAATAATTTCGGTGGTGTTTTGTCCAATTAAGATCAATCTAAGTGCACAAGTGAAGTGAAATGAAATGAAAGCGTGTATCGTGACTTTCCAGGTTGTCCCAAAAAGTCCATGAAATGTTTTAGTGGAATAGCCGCCAATTTCACTAAAATTAGACCGGACTTGTACGGACGAGGACTAGACTTTACAGTGAAAGTGACAATAAAACGTGACTAAACATAAAATATGAATATTTAAAATAAAGAAATGGCTTAAAGGTCTCGATACCAGGCCAAAAATCTTCTTAAAAAAAAAAAAAAATGTATTACCATATGATATACTCTCGGAACAATAACTAACATGGAAGCCGGGCTAAAATAAGAAATGAAATGCATATACTTTACCTTTTTTTACTTTCGACGTTAATAATGCGTGGGAAAGAGACATATAATACCGTTCTGTTTCGTTATTATGCAGGTTGTCACAAGCTATTTTTTGGCTAGTGATGGGCTTATCATCGATATTGTCGTGTCGATATAAGTCATCAAAACAAACAAGTAAATATAGTTAGTACTAGCTATGCCCGCGACTTCGTCCGCGTGGAATAGTGACTTTGGGCATATCTTTTGGTTTATTTTGGATTAACAAATGTTCGACGTGATTCTTTAAATTGACATAACTTTTTTATTTAAGAACCGATTGACATGAAACAAACACTAAATATTAAGTGAAGCTTACCACAATATATTAGTGAAAACCACATCCGAATACGCCGTTTCTGAGATTAGCTTGCACAAACAGACAAAATTCTAACAATCATTGTTTTGGGTGCTATTGCGTTGATAAAGGACCCAATAATATTTTTTCTCATATATCTTCCATGTACAGAAAGCGATCCGTAACATTTTTATTATGTGTACCTATAGATAGAATAGTTTTCTACTATATATTTTTTTATTAATATAGTTTATCCTTTTCTTAACATTCCCATGTTATTATAATTTATTATCAGTATAGGCGCTGGCTGTCGACGGATAATCTGCCAAGTGTGGCTGTGGTTTACTAACGGATTTACCACGACGGAACGTCGGCGTCGGAATATCAGTCAAGTGTGGTAGGAAAGAGACGATATGAATTTGACACAAGTATAAATGAAACTACAATTATTAATTTAATGTCTTTATTAATCATTAAAATCCATACTAATACAAATTTACTAATTAATATTATAATTATAAAATATTATAAATGCGAAAGTGTGCCTGTCTGTCTGTCTGTCTGTTACCTCTTCACGCTTAAACCGCCGAACCGATGTTTTTTCCCGGGACTCCAACAATCCCTATCCGAATTTCATCTAAATCGGTTCGGCGGTTTAAGCGTGAAGAGGTAACAGACAGACAGACAGACAGGCACACAATAGCACCCATAACAATGATTGTTAGAATTTTGTCTGTTTGTGCAAGCTAATCTCAGAAACGGCGTATTCGGATGTGGTTTTCACTAATATATTGTGGTAAGCTTCACTTAACATTTAGTGTTTGTTTCATGTCAATCGGTTCTTAAATAAAAAAGTTATGTCAATTTAAAGAATCACGTCGAACATTTGTTATCCAAAATAAACCAAAAGATATGCCCAAAGTCACTATTCCACGCGGACGAAGTCGCGGGCACAGCTAGTACTAACTATATTTACTTGTTTGCTTTGATGACTTATATCGACACGACAATGTCGATGATAAGCCCATCACTAGCCAAAAAATAACTTGTGACAACCTGCATAATAACGAAACAGAACGGTATTATATTTCTCTTTCCCACGCATTATTAACGTCGAAAGTAAAAAAAGGTAAAGTATATTCATTTCATTTCTTATTTTAGCCCGGCTTCCATGTTAGTTATTGTTCCGAGTCTGTACCTGATACTTGACAGTAGGTACCTGTAGGTACACTCCTACCAACTTATCTGTTACAAGAATTATATATTCTAAATTCATGAACATTCGAATGACCTATTCATTTCAGTGACCACTAGCGCCACCCTTCCTTCAGTTCACAGATAAGTTGGTGGCAAAGAGGATAAAATCACTACGTTCGTTGGTGGCACTAATATATTATGAGACGGGACTGGACGGGACTCCCATACTAGCTCTTGTACTAGCCTTTGCGACCTTAGCTAGCTACATATCAGTAATCTGTGATTTATTTCTCGAAACAATAACTTGTTCCGAGATTTATTTACGGAGTATTTACATTCTCTTTGAAACGGAGTTTAAATTCTCTTTGGCAGATTCATCCAATTGCGTAATCGTATACAAACAAAATAGGCGATGTGAGTTATGCGTGTTCTAGTAAGGTCTGTTATTTTATTTAGGGAGGTGCTGCAGGCAAACAGATCTGTCCACGTCCAGTTGAAACATCCGTTCACGACAGGTAAGTCGCTTCGTTTAGTTTCACTGCATTCAATGCGTTAAATCGGCTTTCAGCTAAATACGGAAGGACCTCAGGGTCAGAGAGTAGTCTCAAGTATTTTGAACACGAGCCAGATAACTTTTATAGTTACCGGATTCAAACCCGAATGTTCTTTCAGCATTGGTTTGGAGAGCAATGGAAGATAAAGAATCTCTAAGAAAGCGTCTAACGCCGCTACAGTATCATGTTACACAGGAAGCTGGCACTGAGAGGCCATATACAGGTAAGGTTAATTTTACCTACTATTTTGTTGCAAGCTATTTGTAAAAATCAACCTACCTAATGTTTCTGTATTTGTTATAATAAGTGTAACTTAAATTTAGTGTTTGTTTTTCAGGAACTTATAATAAATTCTACAACGAAGGAATGTATGTCTGTGTAATATGTAGGCAAGATTTATTCAGTTCTAAAACCAAATATGACTCCGGATGTGGTTGGCCAGCATTTAATGATGTTCTAGCCAAAGAAAAAGTCACATTACATAAAGATGCAAGTGCAGGTATGTTTTATCATAATAAGTAGTTGGTCTTTTTTTTATTGTAATCAGAAAGCATGGATAGACTTACCATGGAAATGTAATATTTAGCATAATATAATATTTAGCTAATATTTTATAAGAGTTGTCAATTTTCCTAATATCTTTTTCATCCAATTTATCTGTCTATAGATAGCTTTATCTAATAGATAATAATAGTAGATTTACTTGATTAATTCCAACCATGCATAACAAGGTTTCAATACATCAACTGTTTCATTATGCTATACAATGCCTACATCTACTTCAGTTGTGGTGTGCACATTCAAGGTCTTGGGTCAAGGTTTTCCTGCTTTTATATTCTAGTAAAAACATATCTGTAATACTGTGAGAAAGTATGATACAGCATACCTTTAGGAATCTAAGAATGACATGTACATTAAAATTCAATTAAATGCATATTATTTTTGATCAAATATTCTATTTTAAATCATTAACTAATGTTTCGATTGAAAACTTGTTAGTATCTACACTTAAACACAGTATTTTAAAAAATTGGGTACAATCATTCTTCTGAATAGATGTCTTGTAACTGTTTGCTTAACATGCATGCCTCTAGTGGACATCTCTCATATTTAAGTCGAATAAATTTGAAACAATTTTATTTATTTGACCCTTTAAAATCCATAAGTTTCATCCACATGAAAAGCCGGTCATAGTCTACTAGGTCAAACACATGGAAAGTTTTTTTCAATAATTATAATACCAACTTCACCCCTGGCTGGCAGGTGGGACAATTGATTTAAGTAATATATCTTTGGTATGGCTTTTGTGTTATGAAGCGTTCAATTTTACTTGTTGAATTTTTGTAATATCCATACTTATATTTGGGATGACAGGAAGCCATATTTATATACCTACTAAAGACAGTCTGTGAATGAGCATATGTTATACAATTTTATTAAAACCAATGGAACATGTTAAGAACATTTTAGGGGCCATCCATAAATGATGTCACATGAATTTCATGATTTTTAGACCTCTCCCCTGTCTTTTGGTTGTGGCTGGTCACATTTGTGAGACTCTCCCCTGGAAATTTAAATATAGAAATTATTAAATGAAAGCAATAGTTCCATAAATAGTTTTTATAAAATCACATGTATGTTTGATACATAACATTTAAAAAATAAAAAAACAAACCAAAAAATCGATTAATTATGTTATGAAAGATACATACTTAATCATCTTCATGTGACGTCACGAAAAATCTGACCCCTCCCACCCCTTGTCACACAATGTCACACTTCGTCCACCCCCTCCCCATCCCTTTCCGTGTGACGTAATTTATGGATGGCCCCATAATACAGAAGGCATACTACCATATTAAAGTATATTTAATTAGGGTTGTAGCGGAGGCCTTCTTAGCGGAGGCAGATGCGGAGGCGACGAGTTTCAGCTCCGCGGATGCGGAGGTTAACGGAGGCGGAGGTGAAAGGGGATGTGGAACAAATAGTAATTTGTGGTTCATTAAAACTGTTAAAAGTAGAAAATCTTTCAAAACTTTCGCGAACTAAATTCATTTTCGTAGATAGTTATACCGGGTCTATTCGCGCATAGAATATTTTTAAAATATAATTTTGACAAACCTCGACGTTTCGATCAAGTTGCATTGATCGTGGTTACGAGTGGACTGAAATGGCGGGTAATTGTATTTTGATAATCTATGCGCGAATAGACCCGGTATAACTATCTACGATTACAAAATCTTTATTTCAAATACGTACATTCATAGAAGGTACACTTAAGTAGTTTCGACAGGTGATTCTTGTCGTGTATCATTTGACAAATGACATACGCCCGCCCCCACCCCAACCGCATTCCCGCCGCGCACTCGTTGATTCTTGACCATTATCGCGCGCAAGTCACGGCACGCGGTCAGACGGCTGAGTGGTCGTCGAGCGTCGCTGCGCGCGTTATTGTTCTAGGATTATCGTCATTAAACCTCCGTTACAACTCCGCAAAAATTGTGCGGAGGCGCGAGGCGGAAGCGAAGATACGATTTCTTGCGGAACTTCCGCAGTAACGGAGGCGGAGGCGAAGATCCGTTACAACCCTAATTTAAATGACAATACTTGGGTGTATTGCTTGGTGTTACTGGACACAAGTAATAATTCTACGTTTGTTTTCTAAGAGTAATTGCCGAGTTTATAGCCGGCTCTTCTCAGCAACAGCAACCTTCGAAACCATGCTTTAGTCTGACAATTCATAAGTGACTGTCAAGGGCTATTTGGATGAATAAACATTTCATTTCATCAGTATACATACATACAGATACACTTGAATAATACTTTATCTGTCGTAACTATTGAGATAAGCTACAGTTAAACGCTTAGACTCGTTTTCAGCACTGAACGTGTTAATCAAGAAGGTAGTTAGTTATCAGATCGCTAGCACCATAAAGTACATGTACATATTTTGTTTCTATAATGAAGTATTAATATTTTGACTGTACGAGAATTAAAACATGAAAGAAATGGTGCATGGATTAGATAGTTATTAGCTTAATGCATGTTTAAGTAGTAAGTGTGAATGCAGTTGTTGTACTAAATACTTATTTATTACATGATTAAAATAAGTAGGTATAACATTTTATTTTTTGCCTCAACCTTACATTAGAAGATCCTTTCGCTGAAACTTAAAATGTTAGTTTAGTCTATTATTTTAATGTAAACATAATATAATTATTTGTTGCAAGTTGTCCCAATCCTCCAATCAATACTAAAGTTGTACAAACCTTGTCTTAAATATATTTTATATTACATATGTATATATCTTATTATCTATATCTTAAAAGTAAAAATAAACCGAGTTTTTACCATTTGGTGACGGGAAAGTGGATTTTGGTGCTAATTACATTTTATCTTTTTTTTCTGTCTGTCTTTCCCGTACCCTTGACCACCCTCCGACACTATCCTGACACCACGGCAAATGTAAGTCACCTACCACCCACCGGTAAACTTGTGTCTTTGTCTTTTTTTCTTTGCTTTTTATTTATTACTTATAAACAAAAAAAAACAATTCTACGTGTGCAAACTCACAAATCATAACCCAAAATATGCACCGCTCATTAATAAAATATATCTGTACACCGATACGATGGCATTCACTTTCCTGGTTGACTGATCACGAACAATACACAAATAATGTCACATTTCCATTTTGATTTGATGGTAATATTGGGCTTCCACTTCATTCGCTAACTCTAACACGCCTTCATCATGATATCATCTAACTAAACCATACTGGAATGCGCATGATGAATAATATGCATTTGTCCTCACACTCCGACTTGTCCCATCCCGCCTGCTCCTCTTGGATTGCTGCCGGCGCGCGGCGCTGCGACTCTGGCGCGGGACGACCACTCGCCGCTGCGACGCACCACCACGTACCACCACGCCTGCCTACAAACAAAACCTACCACACATGAACTCAAGTCATATCGGATGTGTTAATTATGTCACTCATGTTTCAATGTGATAATGTACATATTTATAAATCGCTTTTGGTGATTGGACTTGGTGTGTTGAATTAAAGTTGGGGCGAATATATTACTGGTTTTAACACGGCCAGGTTTGGTGCGAACTGAGGTGCGATGCTCCAAGTGCTCCGCTCACCTGGGCCACGTGTTCGATGATGGGCCAGCGCCCACCAAGAAACGTTTTTGCATTAATTCCGCTTCCTTGGACTTCATACCGGCCGAAGAAAGGAAAGATTAGCTGTTAGCCGTAACAGTGCTAAATCCTAATTAAATCTTCGAATGTTATATTAGACAAGAAGTTGTGCTTATTCTTAGAAAATTTAATATATTGTAAATGAGTCACTGGAGAATATGTATGTAAGAAATAAATATTTTTTTATGTTATATAATCCACGTGGTAGGTATATCACCATTGTGGCAGTATGTTAAATTGCTATTTTAAGATGAGTCCACGACGATATGATTATCGCCTTAACGAGTAGCTTGTGTCGCTAATTACCTCTTAATAATTTAATTTATTTTATAACAAACTAAGTACCCATACAGTTCAGTTACCATATCGAGTCATTATTATATTGTTATATTATTTAATATTTAATTTATTTGTTATTTAATTTAATTTTATGTAACTTATAAAGCATTCATTATCACAGTTAATACAGTACAAATCTTTTCGCTTAAAATGTACTGACGTTTCAATACTTATAACATAATATGAGTATTACAATTAAACAACTTTATTACAATCATTTTCAATAATAATTTCAATCGATAGAAATATTGCTATGTAGATTTTTTTCAATTTGAAACTGATTGCAACAAAGTTACATATTGAACCCCCATCAATTATTAGTTAAGCATGAAAGGAGGCTAAAACAAAATCGTTATGTTATTTTTTACCAATACCAGGGGGATTGCCAATGGCGACAGATTTTCAACATGAAAGCCAGACAGGCTCACTGAAGAAACAAAATGCATTTCTTCACCTGAAGCTCTCTGTAGGATTCGAATCCACGACTCTCGACATCATTACCAGTTGCGTGTTCCTGTACGGCTGTACTCAGAAGGGCAGACAAAACCTGGTTTAGCATTGACAAGGTTACTTCCGGTCATCATTATCCCACCCACCAATATAAATGGTTTTGAGCAACTAATTTTAAGGTGCTTCGTGATACTGAATCTATTGTCTTATAAGTTACCCCAAATTCCAGAGTAATAAGCTATACAAATATCGCGAATTTATTTCTCCTTTTATGCTTTGAATTGTTTTGAGGATATTGTAATTGCCAAATTTTTATTCAATATTTTGGCCTAAAATACCGATTTCACCGAACTCTAGATAGAAAACAGAAACTTTTCAAGTGATGTTTTTTTTTAATTTTATGTCACAAGTGACAACGAGGCAGGCGGGTCACCTGATGGTAAGTGACAATCGTCGCCCATTGATATTGGCAATACCAGGGGATTGCTAATGTGTTGTACACCTTGTTACAATGCCTTAAAGGCAACTGGCTCTCAAGTGCAACTGCCGGAACACACCAACAGGTGCTTAGCGACAGATTTTCAACTTGAGGGTGGTAGCCAGCCAGTCGAGTACTACAAAGTACCCTACCACCGTGCTGTGGTTTTCTCACGATGATTTCCTTCACCGAAAGCTCAAGCTCATTGTAGGATTCGAACCCACGACCTTCGCCGCGGTATTCGACGTCACTTACCACTGAGCTATCTTCGCCTTAAATATTTTGTCGATTGTAGCGCATTCTACATTGATGTCGAAAGTGCGATAATAGGGCGCCAGTTGTTAAATGACCGTTAATTATTTAACTGTAATAACAATATATTTTTATATAATACAGTCGTACATATTTTTGTGTACTTCTTTCAACCCTCGCACGGATTGCCACACAGTCGTGTATTGCATCAACTTCGACAATACAGTGAATTAAATAGACAAATCATGGTGAGTCTTTTATTATAGTATGGTTGTAATTAATATGCACAAGTAGCTCATACATGGCACTGGTGTTTTACAACTGTCAAAAACATGAAAAATATTCTAACCGCATTAAATGTCTTGTTCATTACATTTATTAATACATTTTCAACTTATAGTCTACGTACATAATTACAGTTACTATCTCAACATTCTAATGCTTACTCAAATTCATCTTCATGATCACATTATGTAGTTAATACACTTCCTAGAATATTATAGTTTATATAGATAGATACTGAATAAATTTGTTTCAAGCTCTCTTGAAGATTTGGCTACAAGTTTTACATTTCTACATTATTGCACTTTTTTGTGGTTGGTGCGGCTCGACGTCGTGCAAGCGTGATACTAATATTTATGGATTGTACATGTAACAATATTTAAAATAAATATTAGGCCGCAAGTTTCATATACAATCAGTAAAGCAACAGTTGCTTTCTCACAGGAAGTTCATGTTAAATGTATGACTTATAACAAAGAGCAATGAGCATTTTAGTTTATTTAAATTTGATAAACAATCATAATAATATATTATTTGTAATTTCGTGCAAATTTATCCCCGGACGGTGTAAAAAATTATTTCTATTACACCTTTTTCTATTTCACTCACTCAATTTTGACATTGTAAGTAAGCAAGTAATAGTTATTTGTTCAATAAGTGAGCAAACTTATTTTGTAATGAGAGTGTCGACTTCAAATAACAACTAGCGAAATAGTCTAATTCGAGTGGTCATTGATGGCTGCTCGTCTGACCAATTGGCTATTAATGCAGGGGTCGGTTCTCTCTGCAACGTTATTCCTGCTCCATATTAACGATCTTCTAAAGCCCGGTATCTTTGGGTACGCAGACGATAGCACAGTTGTAGAGAGTTACATGTCTAGTGCACAGTCCAGTGGGTCACAGATCCAGTCTCTCAGAGTGGCCATGATCGAGCGCTTGAACTTGTCCTTGAAAGCTGTCTCCGATTGCTTGGTCAAGTTCAATGCCAACAAGACCCAAGCGTGTCTCTTCTCCGCTAAAAGGAGTCAAATCCAGCTGACTCCTACTTTCCGAAGTGTATCCCTGCCGATAAAGGACCACCTCGAGGTTCTTGGTGTCAAACTAACTGCGACTCTCAATTTTGGCTCCTACATTGAGTCGAAGGCTCAACTCGCTGCCAAAAAGCTAGGCGTCCTCTCGAAGGTGAGACGGTACTTCACACCGGAACAGCTGCTCAATTTGTACCAAGCGCAAGTTCGGTCGTGTGTGGAGTACTGCTCTCATCTTTGGGACGGATCGGCCAAATATCAGCTAGAGTCACTGGAGATTGAGAGACTTGCCAAGAGGCTCATTGGCAATTGGTCGAGGCAAGACTTCAGAGCCTTGAGCATCGACGCAGAGTTGCCAGTTTATCGGTTTTCTATCGGATACACTTCCGCGAGTGTGCGATGGAATTACACAATTAAATTCCGCCAAGCCCCTTCCATCATCGAACGACCAGACGTACGGCGATACGCCACCGTTACATGGTGGAAATTCCACCCTTACGCACGAAGCGATTTGCTTTTATGCGTACTGCTAAGGAGTGGAACTCTGCCTGAATCTGTGTTTCCCGATAGTTACAACCTGGGAGTCTTCAAGTTTCGGGTGAATAGGTTATTTCTAGGTAAGCGTGCACCATCGTAGACCACATCGTCACCTACCATTAAGTGAGATAGTGGTCAAACGCGATACCTATATTTAATAATAATAAAAAAAAAAGTCTAGAATTGAATAACGAGCGTAGCGAGTGACTCTAATATATACTCGTATACTACTGAGCACAGTGAGAGATTTACAGAAACACAACTTCATCTCTACCAGCGAGAAAACTATTGCAGATAAGTTTATTTTTATTTACTTATATGTTGCGACTGATGGATTAGCAAAATAAGAATTCCTTTTTAGTACGGCCCCTAAAAAAATAACAAAATTGTGTTTCAACCCTAAAATGCACATTGTTCTTGATTATAATATTCACTGCCGCACAAAATTTGGTGATTGTTGATGTTCAAAAAACATGAATTATTTATTTTGTTTTTATTTATCTCTGAACCCTGACAAGCAGCCAGGCGGGTCCCCTGATAGTAAATGAAATCAAAAAGCAAGGATTGGCCCAGTATGTTACCGAACCATTACAATTCCTAGGCTGGCTATCAAGTGCACTGTCGGAACAAAGTAGTACGGGCTTCGCGTTTTGTTGTTTTAATATTTGCATTAAAATTATTTCATAGTTTACGTACACACGACCTGGTGTTTATTGAATTTCAACAATCACTGTACTATTCAAACCAGCGTATCTTATATTTAAATAACATAAACACAATGGAAATAATCTTTAAGTTAATAAATGCACCAACCTGGACTGCTCAGATTTAACATAGCGTAAATTGGTCACTTCATATTGTCAATGAGTAAACTACTGTTTTCTAACTTGTGTCTGTACAATTTACAGCAAATGGCAGTCTCGCCCCATAATTTAATCACAATAGCTGATTGCATCACATATGTAGGTACCTCGTAACAATCACACTACATTCACACTCTTTAGTCATAGTGTAATACATACCAAAATAAAACGAATTTAACAGCATCTGTCGGCACATAAACAATATAAGCAGAGAGACTATTCACAAGTCTTAAAATTAATGTAAAATACTATAATTGTTTCAATACGAATACGTTGATGTTATTGAATACTAATTATCATTTACTATTGTCATAAACTAATGTAATAAGATGATATTCGTACAGAATTAAAAATATGAAAATAATTATGTAGGTAATTAAGATTCCTCAGCGCACACGTGCGCGAGCTTACTGTTTGTGCCACAATCGCCACATGATGGTCGCCGATGTAAATATGATCAATCAAAAATAGACTTTATAAACTTAATGCTACGTAAATGCTTCATTTTCATGAATAAAAATAAAATGCGTTTGAAAATATTTCGGTAAATAAAATAAAACGATATCAATGACATGTGCATTACCAATCACTTTTATGTAATGCGGATAAAAGTCTTGAATTTAGAAATAATAATTGAAACTTCGCGTAATAAATAATAATAATCTCAAATACAAAACCGTATCAAATGCAATAAGCGAATTGAATAAATTAACAATTATTATACCTACATAAAACTACCACTAACTAGTAACTATCGAAAGCAAATAAGCTGTCAGTGACACATCTCAGATTAATAAAAACATGTTATTAACTCAATAGTAAGTAATATTTCACAATAAAACACTTGGTATGTACCGATCAGTCATACCTTTTAAAACTTTATTTCTTTAAATATAACACAATTTCGAAATAGGAATACACACCAAATCAATTAATGTAACTCCGTCAATAATTCCAAAATAAATATTTTTCGTAGGACAGTTCTATTCACCACCGGTCGCGATTACGTCCCGTGTCCGGCGACTTAGTGCGAACGCTCGCTTGTGTGTTTCTGCCTAACTATCATCGTGGCGGTCGATGATTACCGTCACTGAATATTGAAACCACACTAAAGTAACAGGCCTACGGTATTAAAGTATTTATACTTTACAAGATCACTTACACGACTGCCAGTCTTCGTTCGCAGTATTAATGAATTATAATACATATTTCGTAACTTCTCAAAATTCGAGCTAAACTTCTAATAATTATCTACATCCTTTCAGCGGCGAAGTCTCGCTCGCACCACAGCAGTGGAACGAACCACGCCAATAACATCTGACCGCTCGCTAATTAGAATAAAGAACGCTACTACACGACTCTAACGTTAATAGTTAATGGACTGCATTTTATTAATCAATCTCTTGTAAAAATATGATTGTCTCTATTATATAACTTAGGCAGCCGTCGTACAATTAAAATATTGCTCTCTATAAGGGTTCGACGTAGATTTGCACACGTCCACAGACGTCGCCGCGTCGCGTTGCGTTGCGTCGCGTCGCGTGGTGAAGGTGACGGTGGAGATGTATGTTATACCTACGTATATGTGATAGTCGTGTCGCAGCGCGCAGGCTCGTCTACATAATACATAATAACAGAGTGTACATGCCGTGTTGCGGCGCCGGCGCCGGCGGGGTGACGCAGCCGCAGTGGCAGTACACGGGTGGAGGCACTGAGGGCGCTAATGTGGCGCGGGCGCAGCGGGCGCCGGCGGCCTGCGCTAATGACCCTTGGCCGCCTCTTTCGCTGCCATTATCAATGGAGTCAACGAGGCTAGCGGCCGCGCCATCTTCAAGAATGGGTGCTGAAATGCGACAAAATTCTTACCGAACAGAAAAAGCCTAAGGAATTATAAGACTTTATTTGAATTGGAATTAAAAAGTGTATACTACCAGTATCTTTAAATATTTACATTATTATAACTTAAATTATTATATATTATGTTCCATGTTTTGATATTTACAAATTCATGTGGACCAAGGAGTCAAATGTAATTTGCTCACTCAAAATTAGAATTTCCAAAACTCACGAAACTTTCAGAAACCCGTAACATATTATTTCTAAAGAGTGTAGCAAAGACAGCTTTCAAAAATGAGCCTGTGGTAAAAGATTGCTAGCGCGATAGCAATATTTTTCGTTTAATATTTGTTATAAATTTGATTGTGTTAAAAATTATGAATGGAAACTTGAAAGATTTTTTATTAAATACAGGATGAAATCGTAAACATTAATCGTAATTCTATTTTTTTTATATATCAAATTATAATCGGCTGGTATTCCATGGAACCCTTAGGATATGGTGTAAGCAAAGAAAAGTACCTTGAGTAGATCGAGCGCAGTGGCTCGCCTTTCGACGTCCACTTCTAGGCACTGGTCGAGAAAGTCTTGGAAGACTGTGCTGAGTTTTTCTTTGTCTTTGATATCTGGTTTTCCGTTAGTAGCTATCAGGTACAGCGCTCGTAGAGGGTTCTCGTTTAGATACGGCGGCTCTCCTTCAATCATCTCGATTGCCATTATACCCAATGACCACACGTCCACCTGAAATATTATACATTATGTTTTATAACGCGAAGTAATGTGATAAAATTAGCTATTGTGTGTAAAGTTATTGTCAAAGTCATTTATTCAGTTTAGGCCCTTGGAGGTCACTTATGAAGGTCGAATTACAGGAGTTACCACCGGTACAGAAATCAGCCTTCAACTGAGAAGAACCGGCAAGAAACTCAGCAAGGTTACATTTTTAAATATTTATGGACCATCTAGACTACATTGGCGTTTCTTTTCAAATGTTTAAAAATTGTATAAAAAAAATGTTTAGAAAGGAATACATAAAAAATCATAACCTTGTGGTATTGATTGATTGATTCAGATCAATTATTTACCTTTGGTCCATATTGCTTTCGGGTAACAACTTCGGGCGCCATCCAATACGGTGTTCCGACCATAGTTGTTCGCTTATTCTGTTCGGGTGATATTTGCGCGCAGAAACCAAAATCAGCTGCAAATACGATGTACCAACATTGAATTCATACTTGAAATAGAAAATATTTATACTTAATACTATAGTTTGACCGGAACCGCTGTACTGCGCCTTAGGTAACGCGGCGAGGTGGGGGCCGGGGAAAAAAAGAGCATGAGTTCACATGAGATCAATATTGTCGAACAGATATTGTTTACAATATTTTAAAGCTTTAAGGTCGTGAGTCCGTATAACATATATGTATAATGTATTATACTTACTTAATTAAATATAACCGAAACATACTTATATTATTTTATAAATACAGGTAGGTGATGTGATGAATAAAACTATATTTTTAACTTAATTCAAATCAGAACCTTAAGAAGATTGTTTAATTTTACAACTAAAAATGTATTTACGAAGGCAGCTATTTATGTAACCGGAATAACAAAGTCAAACAAACATAAAGCATTTAATATGGATTTATTGCTTTTCAAAATATTCGCCATGATGATCGATGCACTTTTACATATGTTGGAACCAATATTAAATATTTGGCCTCTAGTGTGGGACGCAACGTGTGTCGACACTCTTGCGCCATCCCATCTTCCTAGCACAGCGGCGTGCTGGCGGTGCCCCAGCCACTGCTTAGAACCTCAAGCGGCGAAGGTATAATAGCCTTATAGGTAATTATATTTTCGAGCCGTTTGGGGTTGAAACCTCGGGTTTTTATTTCCTATTTAAGGATATTTCCAAATAATTGGTTGACTTTACGGTTGTTTTACTTTGGCCAAATATTAAGCATTGCCATTCAATGTGGTAATGCCAGTCTTTTGGCCATGTTACTAATCGACGGCGATGCGGAGGAATTCTTCGATACACTTTTATAGTTTATTTTTGTACATTAAGCGGTAGCGAAATTGTTATTAATATTTGAATTGAAAAATATGGGTAACAAATTTTGCATAATAAAATATTATACAAATAATGAAATTATTACAATAAAAAATAAGATGTTTTTTTTAGCAAATGTGAAAAACAAAACAATTTCTGGAGTCATGTAAATAATGCTATGACAGTTGTCTGTCATTCATCAACTTAGTTATTTATATTTTTGAGAACTATTATTTTTATCAATCTACACACCAAAATCGACATGGCTTGATTAAGTTAGAAGTGTACGTCGTTCACTTCGTGGTTATTTTTTTTATAAATTCCCACTTACCGTTCAATTCCGAATAAAAATTTGAATTTCTCGAAAACAATCGATTTTCACGTTTTGCGGTTTCCAAAACCCATTATAAATACTAAATGTTACCCAAAAAAATTGCCCCTGTATAAAAGCGACGGGCGCTAATGTACAGTGCTTCCGACTCAGGCAGGACCCATCTTGGAATATCTAATCTCATGTGCGTCTGATATAAACGTGCGTTGACGGCTCACTGACGGCCGATACACCCCCCCGTCTCGCCGCGCACATACCTAAGGCGCGGTACAGCGGTTTCGGTCAAACTATAATTAATTATGACATATCTCATTAACTTATCCCCACTGGTCGGGATTGTTCTTCCAATAAGGACTGATGTGTAAAACTATATAAGTCTCATCCAGATTTCAAATGCCTTTTATATTTCTCTTCTCGGGTATGCATAGTTATCGACAGAATACCCATACGATGATAGATTACATTGAGGTCTGGGACTAGGAATTCAGTTGAAACTTTTTGAAAAGCAATTAACAATGTAATTAATTTGATTTATATTTACATACGTCATGTCTTTCAATATTCTGTAAAGATCCAATGGAATAAAGTCTTATATATATTATATATAAACACGGGTACTATAAGTAACCACCACACCAGTACCATGATAATCAAGCGATAGCAGTTTTGCGACAAGTTTGTATGGCGAGCGACAGGTTTAGGTGAACATGGCAAAGGACAGTCAATGACCTTTATTGCCAATCCATATGGACTATAGTACTCGTGTTTAGGATGTCTTTGCCCTTCGGATTAATTAAAAAGAATAAAATTGAACAAATGTTTGAGTCCAAAAGGAGTTTCTGAAAATCAAAAACTATTTTTATTATACTTACTAAGCTTAACCTGTCCATCCAACCCCAACAAGATGTTATCAGACTTGATATCTCTGTGTATAACGTGGTTCGTGTGAAGGAAATGCAGCGCTTGTAATACTTCGCGGCAGACGGCCGCTATCTGTCCCTCGTCCATACATGTCTCCGTCACCACGTCAGTCAGGGAACCACCCGCTAAGTATTCCATCACCACCCATAGTTCCTGTTTAGTAAGGAATTGTGCAAATTAAAGATCGTATTCATTAATTAATTTAAATTAAATCAGTCTTTGAAACCAATTTCACTGCAATATCTTTCACTACATATATAATGGAAAACGTATAGGAGAATTAGCGACTATGAATTGTACTCGTCAATTAGACGTGAATTTAAAGTTATGTCACAAAAATGCTACGACTCCTTTATTACCTGTGCAGAAGATAATATTCGCCAATCTTCAAAATATTTTTGGTCGTACATTTCATCGAAAAAAAATAGCAACGGTATTCCTGACACTATGCACTTAGATAATGAGTTCAGTTCGGATGGTCAATCTACTGCGAATCTTTTTAGTACTTTCTTTCAGTCTGTTTTTTCTGATGATGTATACCCCAACACTATACCCACTTTGAGGGACTCTGTTACTATTCTTATTGATAATGTACGATTTTCACAAAACACTGTTGAATAGTACCTATCTAAAATTGATACTAATAAAGGCAGTGGCCCAGATGGTTTGCATCCTTTATTTCTAAAGAAATGCTGTAAGCCAATAGCGACTCCAGTATCATTCTTATTTAAATTATCACTATTGTGTGGTGTTATGCCAGATGAGTGGAAGAAATTATTAATAGTTCCAGTCTTTAAAAGTGGTAACAAACATGATACCCGTAATTATCGTGGTATTTCTAAATTATCTGTGCTCCCAAATATTTTGAAAAAAAAAAATGTTTATGACGTTTTGTATCCCACTATACGCCCGTATCTTATTAGCAATCAACACGGTTTTATTGATGGGCGTTCTACTGAGTCAAATCTGAATGAATTTCTTGATGTAGTCCTTGATGCTATGGATAATGGGTACCAGGTAGATGCTGTGTATACTGACTATTCTAAAGCTTTTGATAAAATTTCACATTATTTACTAATTGCAAAGCTTGAATGTGTTGGTATACACGGCGATCTCCTTCGTTGGCTAACATCTTACCTTTTAAATAGGACACAAGCAGTTTCAGTAAAGGGTTTTATTTCTAGTTTCATACCTACTACTTCTGGTGTACCCCAAGGCTCTCACCTAGGGCCATTGTTGTTTAATATATTTATTAATGACGTCCTAAAATGTTTCCGAAATTCTAGTATACTATTATATGCTGATGACACAAAAAATGTTAGTGTTATACGTTCTGACGCTGACTATTACCGCATGCAAAGTGATTTAGATAAATTATGTCATTACTGTACACTTAATAACTGTACATTTGAATATTAATAAATGTCATGTTATCATCTTTTCAAGGTGCAAAAAACCAATCATTCACAACTATTGTCTTTTTAATAATACTCTGCAAAGAGTTAATGAGGTGAGAGACTTGGGTGTACAACTAGATAGCGGTTTATATTTTGAATCACATATCATACAATCCTCTACTAAAGCATTTAAGTTGTTGGGATTTATATTCCGTCAAGGATGTGAATTTAGGAATCCTAACACGCTTATCACATTATACAATGCATTTGTTAGGCCGCAATTAGAATACGCCTCGACTGTGTGGAACCCTAATTACGCTAAATATATTATAATGTTAGAAAGTATTCAAAATAAATTTACTAAGAGACTTGCGTTCAAATTTAAAAATGTTCAAACTGATACTATAATTTCATTAGAAAAAAGACGTGAGTATCGAGATCAATTGTTTCTTTACAAAATTATTAATAATTATATAGACTCGCCTTACTTACTCGGTAGCATTAATTTTAAATGTACAACATTTTATACTCGATCAAAGGTTTTATTTGCTTTGCCTAATTGTAGAACAAATTACTCAAAAAATAGATTCATTGTAAGAGTTTGCAATAAGTATAATAAACATTATTACCACATCGACATATTTCATGAAAAGATATATACACATATAAAAAGTATATACATAGTGTTAATTATGTTCACTAAATAGTACTTGTAACTACTAACTACCTTTTGGCTGTTTACTTTTAATTGTATTCAAATTATTATTATTACTTTTTTATTGGTTAACTATTTTGTTTTTGGTTGTGTTAAGATTCTATTAGATTCTGCTAAGACTTAGTTTGTTGAGCCGTTTTTAACTTCTTTTTTCGTTTTCTGCGTAAATGTTAGAATTAAATTGTGGAAACTGTTTTGGCTTCTGTATTATCTATTTGTAAGTAATATTTGTAATCTGTTTGTTTCCCAAATAAATAAATAAATATAAAAATGATGGATGAGAATGAAGGGCATTTTGTAAAAAAATACTTATAATAATTGAGTTTGATAAGCCCATAAATAGCAGAAGTAAGTCTTAGGTACTTAAAACTGACGCGCAAATTAAAGCGCAAGAAATATTCATAGCTTAATAAATATTTTTTAATGAAAACGTAATTAAAATCAATCAACCCTGCCTGAAGTTAGAGCGTGTGGTTGTTTCTGTTGGACTTCTCCTACACCTATGTTTTTCACTTACCTCATTAACAAGATAGCTGTCGAGATAGTTGACAACATTGTTGTGTTTGTTCTCCCGCATTACTAGTATCTCGTTTATGATCAGCTCTTTCTTAGGTTGTTGGCTGAGGTTCATTTGTTTGATAGCTACCTCCATACCAGTTGAGGTTTCAATCGCCGTGTACACTGTACCTGAAGCCCTGTAATTATATATTTGATTATGATAAGGCAGCACAACTCATCATTACAGCTAACTTTGTATCGCACGTGGGGATTGTTGGTGAGTTTCTGTAGCATGGATAGTTGAGAAGAAGTGGAGAAGTTTTTATGTAAATTTTATGATCTTAGAATATCAGCCACATTTTTTTTGTGTCAAAAGTCTGTCAAGCAAGCAGTCGGATCATCTGATGGTAAGTGATTGACTACGCTTATAGACGTTGGCAATATCAAGGGAATTGCCATGTGTTGTCGAAATTAACAATACCTAGAAGGCTCTCAAGTGCAACTCCTGGAGTACAAAGACGCCAAGTATCTAAAGATTTTCAACTTGGGGGTGGTACAAGTCAGTCGGGTATTGCAAAGTACCCTACCACCGTTCAAAATTTGTGAACTATTCAGTATGTTGTTGTAAGAATCATGTACATACCCTTGCCCAATTTTTTCCATTTTAGTATACTTTCTATTGGGGTCACCGACGCTTACGATAGTTCTTAATTTTTCTAATATTTCTTCATCAGTCATTTTCTTTTTCCTTTGCTGCTGTCCTGTCGATCTTCTGTGCAAAAAACATCATGTTTTATATTTTCCATATAACTTTATGGAAAACGACCACAAATTTTTGATTCAATGAGTCTCTTGTAACATACTTTGGATGAAGGGCCGATTAGCGTAGTTTGTTAAGCACACTACCTCGATTTCTTTCCAAGTAAATATGCATGAATATGTCTGAGTCTGGGTGTAATTATTTAAAATTAGTTATATGGTTTCCATAGTACAGGAAAACCTCGGCTTAGTTAGTGATTACATGGCCGTATTCAAGAATGTCCCAAGTTATTTATTTATACTAAAGTATTTAACGTGTATCAATGAAATTCTATATTATCCTATTAATCTTATAAATTTGAATGTATGTTTGGATGGATTTATGTGAAGATGTTTGACGAATTTGATTTAACTTGGCACACAGGTAGATTATATTCTGGAATAAAACATAGGATACTTTTATCCCGGGAAATGATAAGATCCCTCGGGAACGCGTGTGAAACCGCGGGGGACTAGTCTTAGTAATAAATTAGAGCAAGTGTTGTTACCCGGTGTCGGTATTGGTTTGTGCGCCATTAGCGGGCGGCGGATGTGGCGCGTGCGGCGGCGGAGTGTGAGGCGCGGGGGCAGCGGGGGCAGGGGGGCCGGCCGCGGGGGCACCGACGCTCGCAGGGTTCTTGTTGCGGTCCAGGCCCAATGGACCACTGCCCAAATCCGCCTTGCTGCATATCTGTACAACACATTTAGGTACGATTGAAAAGTATCTCAACCAAAATAAAGTGAAAGTGACCTGTAATAAAGTGAAAAGCAAATACATTGGCGATGATAACTCAGTGGTAGTGATGTCGGATACCGCGGCGGAGGTCGTGGGTTCGAATACAACCACCCTCAAGTTGTCGCCAAGCACCTGTTGGTGTGTTCCGGCACTTGAAGTTGCCTTTAAGGCACTGTAAAAATAGTCGACAACGCCTTCAAAAACCCCCTGGTATTGCTAATGTCTATAGGCCGTGACCAACTGCCTGATTGTCAGTTGATGTATAAAAAATAAATTAGGAAAGGGGAACATACCCCATATTGAAAAATGCATGCGGCTATTACACTACACAAGTAGTGTTAGTACTCACAGAGTGTGTAGTGAGGGCGGGGTGCGGCACGTGAAGCGGTGACGCGGGCGCAGGCCGCAGCGGAGGTACTTCCTCCTCTTCTATTGGCTTTGTGTACTAGAATCAAACATTACCTACCTTAGCGAACGGCATATACTGGTAAGGAACTAGGTATTTACATTCTAGAAATCGTAGTATTTTTCTAATATTCCTTGATACGCGAAGGAGTACTGGGGCACTTGGCCCTGATTGATACTCGTATATGTCCAGTGTCACTTGCCACCGGCCAAATAACGGATTTAACGAATATTGTTTGTTATTAAAATTCAAATATGCATCATCCCAGAGCCCACAATAGGCACCAGATAGTTTGGCTCCGACCATACAGGTAAAGTTGATGTTAATTTCTCATCTTTATAATAGACTTTATTGCTATGTATGTATGACCATTGTAATAATGGAAAGACAATATTTCATAATCTTATAATGAGGCATATAATTTAAGGCGATGATAGCTCAGTGGTAAGTGACGTCGAATACCGCGGCGAAGGTCGTGGGTTCGAATCCTACAATGAGCTTGAGCTTTCGGTGAAGGAAAACATCGTGAGGAAACCATAGCACGGTGGTAGGGTACTTTGTAGTACCTGACTGGCTGGCTACCACCCTCAAGTTGAAAATCTGTCGCCAAACACCTATCGGTGTGTTCCGACAGCTGCACTTGAGAGCCAGTTCCCATCTAGGCTTTGTGTGCTTACCATCTTCAGCCACATCATCACTTACCATGGTGAGATTGTGGTCAAACACAATCCTATCGAATATAAAAAAAAAATCTATAAAGTTTATACATACAATACTCTTAGTACGGTCAGGGCGCGACGGCGGCGGTGGAGGAGGCTCCGGGTGTTCCGTGTCCGTAGGCGTGGACGAGGAAGGGCTGCTGGAAGACACTCGCGACACTGATGATCCTGCAATATAGTGAATGTTTTGTAATATGGTTGTCATTGTTTAATTTCATCTGTATATATAAAAGGCTATCGTTATTGACTGACTGATCTATCAACACACAGCCTAAACCACTGAACGGATTGTGCTGAAATTCGGCACGCAGATAGTTATTATGATGTAGGTATCTACTAAGAAAAGATTTTCGTAAATTCACCCCCTAAGAGGATGAAACGGATCCAAAGTTTGTATGGAGAAACGGGATCGCGGGTGAAACCGCTGTGCGGAAAGCTAGTATTAATATAATAAAGGAGATGTTTCAGATTTGTATGGAGTCTTGGACTGCACATTGTACACTTGACTAAAAGTCGTGGAAAAATAAATAAAACATGAGAAAAATACTTCTTTCTAATAATTTTACGTTGTTTTCTTGTACAAGGCGTGTTTCGACATTTCTAATGGCAATTTAAATGCATTTTTATCAATGGCGACGACGATTACTATTACGTCAAACTGTCAAACTGGCATTAAATACAACCAATACAACAAAGAGAATATATAGGTAGGTAGCTGACAATGATTTATTGACCGATTCAACACCTAGTTTTACTTTTATAATAAATACTATACTATCAAGTTACTGAATTAGAATCTTTAAATTATTGATATTGAGAGTTATTATTATGTGAAAGTCGAATCTGTTTTGTACATCTTGCTGGACACAAAGTCTGAATTCAAATACTCAAAAAACATTTTATTATTGAGCAATGTAGAACTCAAGCGCATCAAAATACAAGCAAGTTATACACGTTAAAAACAATAAATGAGAGCAAAAGAAATGGCTTTCGAGTTACGCGCTGTCTGTCACATCCAAGAATTATATATACTAAATGGATAGGTAACTCTAAATACAAACTTGAAGCAACCTATCAATTGCGAAAAAGAGAAAGATAACAGCTACGTTGGGATAATCTATCTTTCTTTCATTAAGGGTAAGTAGGGTTAGAAAGAGAGATTTGTCCTAACGTAGTCGTTATCTTTCTTTTTTTCGCAATTGATAGGTAGGTATGGAGAGCTTCCTATCCAGGTAGTATATGTATTCTTGCGTTTGTGCAATATGGCGGTCTATGTTACCCTGTGAAATATTTGTTAGTAATAAAAAATATTTTTGTACAGCGTTTATCGACAACAAAAATAAAATGAGATATTTTTTATCGGTTTGAATAATTATTTAGCTTATTTTTAATGTGTACAATGTCCAGTCCAAAAATTAAACATCTCCTTTGTTGAGTCTTTGTTCAGTACTGTTCGTTCATTTCTTATGTTGTCTTTAATTTAAAGAATTCTATTTCATAAATAGGCAAAAAAAACATTTGCTTTTGTATTAGACATTTTATGAGAGGAGGTTTTATATTTACCTGAGTGTGTAGTATGCATCTGTGCAGAAGTCATGTACTTGGAAGGGGGTGGCTGAGTGGCTGAGGCATCATACCACTTGAGCACATCCAACACCGCCTGAGGATTATTTTTCTGTTCCTGTTTACTGATATTTGCAGCCATAAGCAGCCGCGCCCACGCCTCCGGCATTCCCTATAGGGCAAACATCATTCTGTAGCTACATAATTATAAAATATTAAGTAATATGTACAGACCAAAAGTAAATGACCATGTCCAGGTTTCCGAAATTCTTAAACACTGTATAGTACATAAGTTGGTGAACTCACTCAAAACTCAAACTCAAAATGTTTTATTCAATTTTGGGACACTTAAGGAACACTTATTGAACGTCTTATTGCTATTTTTAATGTTATTGTTACTGTTACCATCATTTCCAAATAAAGACCTGTCAGGAGAAGAAACGGCGAAACAAACTCCCCGGTTTAAATAGTCCCTCTTTTCTCTTTTAAATATAAAAATGGATACATTGTATAATATCGTTTAAGAGGAGCAACTCATTGCCATGCTTTGCCAATGTATGCTTACCACGATGTATGAACAATACTAGAGCCAGAATTCAAGCCACATCATAATGAGACAGATGTAGATCTAGCTGAACATATCAACACGATATGACCCACACAAGGTATAAAACATAACATGTTACATCTACTCACTTGCTTCTGTGTCAATTTACCTGTAGGGAATCGCATTCATTTATAAACTCTCGCAATTTTTTATTCTACAATTTTTCTCAATATTTTCTACAATTTTAATCTTTAAATATCATTAATTCTGATTAGTTTCTTTTTCAGTGTCTTTAGATAGTCTCGATGTTTATCTAATTGTGACTTTTTCTATGTTTCGATTAAATCTTATTGTGATACTTTTTAAATGTTGTGATGTTTAGGAGATTTGGAAATCTAGACATGGTCATCTTTTTTACCTATACATCTCAATATATTTTAAACACAACAAACTACGTACATCTGATAATGATGTGAAAGTATAGACCATGCAGACTCAATGGGTCATGTTATATACATACTGTAATAGGCCGTATCGCATTATCGTACATATAAACTTGCGATATTATCGCGATTATATTGGCAATGTAACATGCCCCATTGATATACATGATTTGGTACGTTGTAATTACGTACCTACGTCTATTTTTATTACAGTAAAGAGTACAAGATGTTCTAAGTTTAAACATGCTCTTTTAAAGAAAAAAGCATGAGATATAGTAATCCTTTAAGATTTTTTTTTTATTATATTTAGACGAAATAAAGATAAATTGAAATAAATCAAATCTTAATCTTTTAATTCATTAATTTCTAGGATTTTATACACAAAGGATTTAATGGTTTAGACCTCGATAAGTGGATGTATGTAGCAGTTAAATATCTGACATCATAAAAAGTTGTAGCACCATATACATAGTAATCGATCAGCAATCAAGCAATAGCTTTGCATATTACTTATTACTAACTCATAGATTATGAACTGTTATATGTAATTATAGATTATGCAAAATACCATGTTGAAAAGTAGCTGGCATTTGTTGAAATCTTTTTTTCTATGTCTGAAACATTTGTGAGTGTGCAAACATTAACTCACCAAAGTTACTTAATACATTTGGATGAATGTTAAAAGGAACACCTATATTATACACAGACATGATGGTCTCATGTTGTCCCTAATGTATATGGTGATGTAAGTCACATACCATTAGGAGATCCACCTGCTTGCTTGTGTAAAACTTCTAACATAAAAAATATAATAGTAAATATATATATTATATATGTTTCATGCCACACATATTGGATTTAAGAATTAAAAAGTAAAAAAAATAGTAATTTGGTTAACTAAAAAAGGCAATGTAAGTATAAATGAAAATGTCTATATTTTATTTTATACACCATCAAAATATGAAAGTTTTTTTAATATGAAGGTGTTTTAGAACATAAACAATATAAGCTATTACTTACTGTCATAGGCAGCTTGAAACAAAAAGCGGTAATATATGGAACTCAATTACATGATTGACAATACTCATTACTGTAATGATTAGCCACCATTGTTGGATATAACATATTTATATACAGATACTATGTCTAATTCTGTGTATTGGTAAGTACAGATATTAAAAAGCATTCCATACAAAATTTATATTCATCAGTGGAGTTTTAATACATAGATTATACATTATTATTAACATACATCCACTAAGTGGAAGCATGCTTACGGTTTATTCTTGCTAAATTTGCGAAAACAAACAAATAAAAAACCTTACACTTCTATCTATCATAATCTGTGAGGTACTAATCTCTGACCACTCTTAGAATGCGATCCTGAAGTCTGTCAGTTGGACATGACTAGTGATGAGAAATAATTAACAATTAACAGTTAAAAATTAATAGTGATTTACCTTTTAACTGTTAATTGTTAATTTAACTGTTATCAATAAAAAGTTACCTAAGGTTCATTACCTACTTGTTTGTCTGGATTCTAATTTCTGGAATGTACCTAACTAAAGTAATAAAGAAAATAAAAATGTGATAATAATATTCAGAAATATTAATATGAAAAATGAAATAAAAAAATATCATATAAAAGAGTTGTGTCTGTCAAACAAACAAATTTATGTCGATTCCGATTCACTTGAGGAGATGCTGTCTTCGTCATCATCTTCTCCTACATGTATAATTATATTAGTATCAATGATACTATCAATTTTAATATCTCGATCAAAGTTTTCTAAAATAAGATTTTTCGTTTTTGCGACTGTTATCTTTTGTTCCCGCAGGCTTCTTTTAATAGGTTCATCATCTTTTTTTGCCGAATGGTGTTGTGGCGGGCTGCATAACCTTTTATTTGAGCCCAGATTAGCTTAATCGCATTATACTGGCAATGATAAGGAGGTATTCTGTGAACGCGATGACCGTATTCCAGAGCCAATTCATCTATGTATTTCATAACGCACTTTTGCCACCTTGTTGTCTTACTAATTTCTGGAACCACTCTTTAAATGTCGCGGCGTTCATTTCTTCGTGGTAATCAGTAGTGGTTTTAGATTCAAATGGCAGTAATCCGTTTTCTATGTAACCGTATTTTGCAGAACCAGCGTTTTGCAAACCCTTTACCTATTGGTACTTTACTTTTGACGTAGACGCTTGTGTCTCATCTGTCCAAGAACGGCAAAGCGCGTGATTGGCGTTTAACCATGTCTCCTCAATGAATACGAAGTTCAAAATCGAATCAAAATCAAAACCTATGTATTCAGTTTAGTCCCTGGTAAGGCACTTATGAATGTTTACAATTGACTCTACCGCCGGTTCGGAAAACCGGAAATCGGAAACTGAGAAGATTTCGGCAAGAACCTCAGCAAGGCATTTTTTTTTTCAGTGGACGTTATTCCAGTCATCGAAGTTTATCGCTTCCCTTAAAAATGTTATTCGTTTTAAAATTATATCATAACGAAAAACTAACTATTGTATCGTATAACGATATATATCGACACGTTACTTTTACCAGCTATTTTTGGTACATCACTACAAAAATAGACAGTTGAGATATCCTTGTAACGGCGTAGTATGGTTATATAAAATAATAGTTTTCTTATTTATTTAACATTAAATTTTGTGCAAAAATATAATATTTATTTTAACTTGACATAATGATATATTTTTAATCTTAAATCCAACGCCACATCAAAGTTATGTCGTCCATTCTGTCACGACCCTTCAGGATCGCATTCTAAGAGTGGCTATAGATTAAATGTGTTAAATCATATTTAATTTTGTACTATTAGGTCTTTACCTATGAAATTGCCGTTTCGTATGAAAAAATTTAAACGATTTTTTTTATGTATTTTTTATTTGTATTAATCGAAGTAATCACCCATGCAATCAATGCATCCGCAGTGGCCGTACTTCGCGCTGGCGATCATTGAGTTCGTGGGGCACCCATTTGTCAAGCTTTTTTACCTTGCCAATTTGACGCAAATGGACCAATATTGTTTTGTCGCTAACGTCGAAAGCTGCTGATAATTCAGCCGTAGATTGTGTATCATCAGGTTCCACAATCGCCTTTAATGAGGATCCGTAACGTTTTTAGTTAAGAATGCAGATTTATAGAGCTAAGAAATCTTTAAGTGCAAAAATTTTTGTTCTACGACAAAAATTGACCGAATTACTAGCGAAGTGCACCGAAGTGGCCTTCGCGGTAGCTGAAACGTCACAGTGAGGGTCGCCGCCAGTTAGCCGTAAGGCGCGCAGTGGGTTATTTCTTTAATTGTGAATTTTAAAACAAATAAGTGTCCGATTTGTGTCTAATTTACTTTTTTAACTATGTATAAATATTGTATAGTGCCGAAATGTACAAACAATTCTATTAAAACGCCAGAAAAACCTATTTTTTAACGTGCCGAAAGACCCAAAACATCGTAAAACTGACCGACTGACTGACTGATCTATCAACGCACAGCTGAAACCACTGAACAGATTTCGCTGAAATTCGGCACGCAGATAGTTATTATGACGTAGGTTTCCGCTAAGAAAAGATTTTCCAAAATTCACCCCCTAAGGGGATGAAACGGGGGTCCAAATTTTGTATGTAACTCAGTCATTTTTTTTTTGTAATGAATAAAATTTGGTATTTAGCCTCTAAATATAAAACAATAAAACATGTATTTAAGGATTTTTTGAATTTAAACCCTTGAAGGGGTGTTAAAGTTTGTATGAAAAATAAATTGTTTATTATCAGAATTACTCAAAAGTTAGTATTTATGCTCTTCGATCAAATTAAAGATCCAAATTTACGGATTTTTTAATTTCAACCCTTAAAAGGGGTGTTAAAATTTGTATGATTTTTTTATACAAATTCAAAATTTTGTATTTATGCTCTTCAATAAAATCAAAGAAACATGTAGGTATTTAAGTATTTTTTTCACTTTCACCCCTAAAAGGTGTAAAAAATGGGGAATTAAAGTCTGTATGAAAAAAAAAAGTTTATTATCAAAATTACTTGAAGTATAGTATTTATGCTCTTCAATAAAATAAAGAAACATGCTTTTAAGGATTATTTATTTACCCCTGAAAGGGATAAAAAGGGGTGTTAAGGTCTGTATGTTTCTTTAATCGTGTAGTCCACGCGTGCGATGATGCTGGCGAAAAACTAGTAAATAAATAAATCGGAGTTAAAATCTATGTATAAAAACAATGGTTTGGAACAAAAAGCGAGATGGCAAAAACAGCCATTGACAACCAATATCTGGGGATCTTCAAGGCCAGAGTGAATAGGCACCTTCTAGGCAAGCGTGCTCCATCTTAATGTCTTCGTCCTTCATGGAAGGGTCAGTGGCCAAACGCAAGCCCAAAAAATGTAAAAAAAAAAACAAAATTATTAAGGTTTCTATCATACCTAGATCAGCAAGTGTAGAGAACCATGCACTAAATAAAGCGCAAGTAGGTTAAAAGGCCATTCGCAAAATGATATATACAGCCTATACAGGGATACAGGGAAAGTCGTACTGAATATTAAAGGACGTTACTATTCAGCTCATTTCTGCTGGATTTGGTTTCGTAATATGGTGTCCGAAACTTAACCGTTACGGAGATATTCAACCTTAAAAAATATTTAAAAATAGCCTTTATTAGGGTTCCGTACCTTAGACAGACAGACTCGTCTGTCTGTCTGTCTGTCCATGTGTCACCACCGATTATCTCAGGAACAGGAAGACCTAGCAAGTTGAAATTTATACCAGATATTGAAATCTATAGTTCCTATTAGGTGTATAAAAATCAAAGTCCTGAGTCAACACGATAAAAAGATATGGGCAAATTTAGATTTTCGCGAATACTTGTAAGTACCAAAATATACCTTAATTATCAACTTTTTTATTTTTCGGAATTTTTCCTTTACTTGTATGCTGTAAGACCTTGCTTTTAACCAAAAAAGTGGAAAATTAAAGGCTGTCTCCATACCATACATACATAGTGCATAGCAGTTAAGATAGACCTCTGAGTTGTATCGGCGCTCATACAATTTAGAGGTCTAGCTTAAATGCCACCAACCTCAAATAAGGTATTATTATCCATTTTTTGGGATTTGAGCTGTTAGTGTCCACTTTTTTTATGTTTTAAGTTAGAAGCCTTTGTGCCTTTTGCGGTTAAGACCATGGGTCCGTGGGGGTCTCAAGCTCGTCGTTTCGCAAATATTTTATGTAAAAAATTAATCGAGGCCTCGGGTGACCGGCGGGCGGGGAGCTGTTTCCGCCAACGCATCAGCTTGGCCATCCAAAGAGGAAACGCTGCCAGCCTTCTGGGAACCTTGCCGATCGGCAGCAGCGGCAGCCTCGAAGAAGTTTTTTATGTATTATAATTGTACATTTGCTTGTATATTTTGTACATTTGTTGTAAATACTTAAATAGTTAGTTAGAAGGCATGTCAATTAATAGAAATGATTAATAAAAACTGAACCTACTACTAACAGCTTAAAAATACTGCCCGACAATGGTTAGAATTAAAGAATTTTAACTAAGTGTTTTTAACTTTGAAGTGCTTTTTTAAAAAAAATGCATGGTCTTATTCGGCAAATAATTTTAAAAACTTCTACGTCTCTTTAGCTATTCAAAAAGGTATAACACTTGATATTAAATCGGCAAAACATTGACCAAATACCAGTTTACCAGAAGCAAGTGCTAGCCGGCCGCGCTCGTTCCCTCACAGTGACGTCACACGCACCCGCGTGTATTGGCTTTCAGCGACAGGAACGGCATATGTTTATTACTTAATATCTTCGTAAGTAATGGTCCGATTTGGATAATTCAAAAAGATATATAATTCTTAAGTCATAAAGAATAACGTGGAAACTAGTTCTATTGAATTTGCTATAACTTTACTGATCCTCATTCGTCATTGTCGACCAAAGTCTTCGGACGACCGCGAGGTTCATTTTTCAGGTCGAAATTTCCAGAACGGAAGCGAGCAAACCAATAACAGGTGGTGCGTTGGTTTGTAGTGTTAGCTCCGTAAACGTCGTTGATGTTGCGTGCCGCTTGTGCCGCGTTGCTGCCACGACGGTACTCATATTCCATAATTACTCGAATTTTTAACGTATCCATGATGACGAAAAAGATTGAAATGCGATGAAAATGTAACATTAATCAATAAACAAATGACTACTTTTGGAAAAATCAATCCATGTTTTTAAAATAAAATTAATTTGAAATTAGAATTCTTAGCCAAACAAAAATTATTTTGATTTGAAATGGCCAGTACTGCAGAACGGCAATTTCATAGGTGAAGACCTATTATCAGTAACTAAAACAATAATAAACAAATATTTAATTTAAATAAAGCAAAGCACTAATGGTAGGGGAGGCAATGATGCTAAATTTGTAGTTACTCGAGCGTCTTTGGGACCTACTGGAATTTGAAGATTAGGTGGAATAAAGAAAAAAAGGTTATGTGATATTTTCCCCTTCAGCGGTGGGGGAAGCGTCTACAGGGTTTCAAAAATGTAAAAAAAAACAGTCACCAAGAAATACTCGAGCGCGTCAGATATTAATAGGGTAGTCGCGCCACGTCTGTCTGATAACGGAAATATAATAATCTGCCGTTTTGCGTGGTGGGGGTGGCCGTACGAAGGGGTCGAAAATATTTAAAAAAAAAATTTACTCTAGCGCGTCAGACATTGATAAGGGATGTTAAGTGAACCCTCCAGTAGCTCCTATTTTAAAGACTGACGATTTGGACGCGACCATCAGTCAGGGCCGATTTTTGAAAATGCAAAAAAAAATCGTGACCTTGATTTACTCGAGCGCGTCAGATTTTTATACAGGCGGTTCTTCTTGATGGCCTTGTTGTACTGACCCATAATCTGACAATTATGTTGAGGGATTTCCTTAATCTGACGGTTTGAAAAAAAAAAAAATTATAAAAAATATCGAAATCTCGAAAATGGTTCAAGATATCGAAAAAATGTTTGTGCAAAAGTTGTAGAGAATTAAATTTTCTACAATATTTATTATGAATACATATACCAAAAAACCCATAGGAAACGAGATATTTGCAATAAATCATTTTTTGCCTTTGACCTTGAAAAATCAGTAGTCGCGGGCACCCTATGATAAGTAGCTTTTGAGTTAAGTTTTAGGGTATCAAAATAAAGGTCTATACAAGTTAATAGGTGACTATCTCTCATTCTGAGGTGAAACTCGTAATATTCCTGGACTATACACTTAATAATGATTTTAGCTACTTCGGCTTGTGCAAATCGGCAGATTAAGATATTTCCGTGAATCGTGACTAATTTCCTTCAAAATAAAAAAAAAACTAATCGCGCTCGTTTTTTTTTTTGCAACTTTGCGAGTCTCCAATTTTCTTTCGTCACGCCCAATTTGTCAGATTATTGAAATGTACACTATTTTGCATGTAACTAACTTACCTTACCTTAATCTGACGCGCTCGAGTATTTCAAACCATCGATTTTTTTTTACTAATCTGACGGGCTACCCTAGGCGTTCGACACTACATAGAGGGCTCAGATTTGGTGAGAGCACTTCACAAGGTGCAAGGTTGCCCCCTTATGTTAATCTGCCGCGCTCGAGTAAATCCCGAAATCCCCTATTCGCCTCCCCTACCATAAAGCATTGATTTTAGGCATAAAGCATCAGTAACCAAACTGACAAAATATTATATTATATGCTGATGTCAATAATCAACAAGTAATTTAATTAAAATCATGGAATGATCTAATCCTTTTGATTGACTTAGTAAATCAAAAGGATTAGATCATTAGTAATTTTGATACAGAGTGTGTCACTCCAAGAAGCTTGTTTGAGATTTTTTGTGTAACAAAATAAAATTTAATTGTGTAATTTTAGGAACCCTTTACAAGATCCCAGAAACTTGGGTGTAAGGTGGTTGCTCTTAGAATTTATCAAATATAATAATATCAAGCTGGTAGGACAAATTAGTAATAATTGAGACTTATAAAACCACAACAGTCTCAACATAATAAATATTACAAAATCCACATAAACCCTCCAGATTCAAATAAGTATATGTTAGATATAGATATAAGAATATAGCATATTCTTATGTGTCATGGGTTTTTCCTAACACCCTTACAATTACTGGAAAGTAGTTACAGTTGGGTGAAAGAGTTTAGTATAAGTATTTAAAGAAAATTTTGTTACTTACTGTGAATTCCCCAGTTACTGCATCAAATCCAACATGAACTGTGTGCTCAAAATTGGTTGGATAGCTTATATTAGGTTTGTTATCACTGTGTGCAGTACTTTTAGACCCTTTAATTTTAGCTTTTAGTGTTTTCTTTTTCCTGTCACCACCATCATCAGGTTCTGTAACAATAAGTAACATAATGAAGACTAATTTAGCCCATTCAGTCATTGTTTATAAGCTGAAAACAATGTAATAAATATCCTTTAGTCAGACTAAGCAGAGCTTAAAAATGTAATCACACCCAGACTCTGGAAAAAGTTCATATTCATTCACAAAATTGTCTGTCGTGACTGGGAATTACAACAACAAACTAACTACCTATAGCATGATAGGCAGGGTATTTTAAAAACGATGCCATTTGGCCCACAATTTACTAAAGTCTTAAATTAATTGGATGGTGGCCAAACATTACCTTTTGGTAGGGGCCTCATGTCTACGGAGGCCACGGAGTCACCACGGTCCGTGGTGCGATTGCTGGTGAGGCGCACTGGCGGCGCGGGTGGTTTGTCCTCATCGCTCGACATTTCGCCTCCCTAATCCTGTAATAAAATTTATTCCACTGTAATTTTATAACTTGACATTTAATGTAAGATAGAAAAATCTGTCAACTATTTTAATATTCCTTTCTTCTTGTATTCGAGCAACTGAAAGGAAATTTGCAAGACATTACTCAGAGCAAAATACCGTAGGTGGCGTTTATACATAAACATAATATTATAGCGTAGTCTGTATGGCCTAACGAGTATGCTAAAATAAAACACAAAAAGTATGTAAACCACATTATTACTCATGGACGCGCCCAGGATAGGTTTGTGATACCGACAAAAAGACTGGCTTGAAGTCAACCAACACATCCATATTTTCTTACCTGGAAAATTGTGAAATTAAAATTAAATGTTTTACGAATAAAGTTCAAGCTGCTATTACATTTCAAATGATCACAACACACATAAACTCATAATTTTGCGTAAAAAATAATATCTTAACATCCATACACATTTATAGCAATGATGACTAGAGCCGCCATTACACCACAGATAGACAAATAAACCACAAACAGATAAGATAGAACACTTTTTTAAAATTTATTAACAAGGCTTTAGGTACAAGGCTATCAGCCCATCAATGTCATTAATATTCTTCTTGTACAATATACTTTAGAACCTATTCTTAGACCTACCGAATATACAACAAAAACATAAGAATCGGTCAAGCCGTTTCGAAGGACTTTGGTTATTATATAACACTGTGACACAAGAATTTTATACACACTCAGTGGCACGGAATGTGGCCCAAACTTAAACAAACCAAAAACAGGCGATTTTGGTATCGCATAATATGAGTATTTCAAATGGATGTTTGTCAGGATTTTTGTTAATTTTAGATAAGTTAGATTTTATTTTGGGGGGTTTTCCAAGTAATAGTGACGATTTTAGGGGTTTTTGACCTGAGCTTAGGGTTAAGAATTTCTGGGAGTTGGCAGCACTGGTCACTATTTTTGTTAAAGTGATTGCAAAATGCAAGTACATATTATCAATATATATAATCGCTACGTTTTATTAGTTTCCTCTGTGGGAGTGAGTGATTGACATTGGACATTGACACAAAAAGTTTTTAGAAACAGTCTGTTTGCAGTCTGTGCTAGGTGCACAGATTACTGATATGTAGCTAGCTAGCTAGGTGTTAACGTAGTGTTTTTATCCTCTTGGTAGTTTGTGTCCCCTTTGCAAAATATGAAGAAGAAGAATACTATTTTAATTTACTCTTACATACTACAACAATAATCAGTGTTTGTGTTAGATATTCTTGTTGATGAAGTAAATGCTCATAATATCATGGAAAACAAGTCAGAAACTTCGGTAGGTATGCTTCGTACCTATATTATATTTATCCCAAAATCATCATCGTAAAACAATAAAATTACTTTTACAATTTTATTTTGTTATCGTAGGTATATGTGCTAGTGGCTCACTATATAATAATTTTGACTTATGGTTCAACCTAATAAATACCTACCTGCTTTTTACTTTGGCCATGGTTTGGAAGTTGACAACTACTAATCCACGTAAACGAATCATTGTTTACCTGAGGCACTAATCCACGTAAACGAATTATTGTTTACCTGAGGCACTATTCCATTTATAGAAAATGAGTATATTATGTGTTAATTCATTTATTTATATATTTTATACAAGCCCCCTGAACGTATTATGGGGTAGGTATAATATTGTATCATGTATAGACAGTGTAGACACTAGCTAAAACATGTGATTGAAATGATATAGGTACCTAAAATAGGATTAGTTTGAAACATTGTATGGATTTAACGGTAAAAAAAAAATTATATGTTTATGAACTCAATAGTAACTTCGCCATCCAGCATTCAAGTTGATGACTAGCATTCATGACTAAACTTATGCATTTTATATTCAAGGTTGAATTTTACTTCAAAAGCTCTCTCAATTTTGGGGAATTATTTTTTTCTCATGTATGTCTATTATTTAGTTCACCTGTGATATAAGTTTACTAAATTGTTATAGAACCAAGACAGTGGGCCCAAAAAGAGTGTATTTGATGACTTGAATAGAGAAGAATTAATAACTAAATGCAAAGGTCTTCTTGCCATAGCTCAAAAAGCAAAATTGGCAAAAACTGGTAAGCTTTTACTTTTTCCCCGCATTCCCAAAGTATCCCATATATTCACCCACATATGTACCAAATTTAGACTTCAGACAAAAAACAAGTGTAATTAAGTCACAAACACCCAAACTTTCACTTTCCTTTTTTTACATGATATATATATAGTATAAAAAGAATATGAAGGATATAGGATACAAATAATTGAAGAACATTAATTATAAATAACAAATAAACATCTATTAATTGAATTAAAATATTATGTGTTTATAACAATAAATAAATGTTCAATCTAAAAGTATAAAATTTCCTAGAGCCTATTATAGCCTATAGCCATTATAGCCTTATATTAATTATCGATTATTTTTCAACATAATTTATTATAATTTTCACAGATCTACAAAATGAACTTGACAATCATAAAATATTGCTTGAAAAATGTGTAAATGAAAAGAAGGCTAGTCTTGAGAATGCGCACACACTGCAAGAACTAGTTGATTCGCTGACAGAACAAAAACTGAATTATATCACTGAAGTGGATTCAGCACAGGGGAAAATAAAAGTACTTAATGAAAAATGCAAGAACCATGAAGAAGATATTAATAAATATAAGGCAGATTTGCTTATAAGAGAGAAACAGATCACTGAAATTACACAAAAGATGTCAGATATTGATTCTGAAGTAATTTCTCTTAAAAGACAGAATAACCGCCTTATAGAAGAAAATGACCAACTTATAAATCAACTTGCTGATGTTGAAGCAAGAATTACTGAGTTTAATAATATTGGTTTACAACAAAGAGATCAACTTCGAATTTTAGAAGAAAGTGTCCTAACAGGTAACAAACAGCCTTCAAACTTTAGATGAACATAGTGGAGCTTACTTTAATATTTAATTAATACTAACTTTTACTAATCCCAAAAAGTTTAAAATCTGTACAATTTAGTGAAAGTCGAAATAAACACACAATGGTTAGAATGTCTTAGACCACTACAATGTTTCAATCAATAGGGGCCAAGAGCCTTAATGAAGATAATCACAATCACAAAATATTTTGAATCATTTCTTTGGCTGAGCCCAGCGTTGACTGATGGGTGACATTTGCACTTTAACATACTTAGTTACTATAACAGTTATTTTTGGTTTGAAAAATACGCGAGTTATTGAAATGCTAATAATATCGAAAAACATTGAATTTTTCTTATTCTAATAATAATATTTTAATCTATCCATAAAAATATTATTGTTATTTAGTGAGTGAACTTAATTAGAAATTTTACATTCCAAAAAACTTAATTCCTTCAATGTTTGTTTTATAATATATTTAAAAAATGTCTAAATAGAAACATTTTGGTTACACTTACACCCTTTTAAAGTTGTATCTGTAATAGTTTTGTTTGTATAAAAAATATTCAAGATTACTAAGTAACTATTTAGTGTTCCTACTTAGTATTTTTAGAGCAAAGATAGGTACAGGTTTTGCATGCAAGCATTCTGGGGTTGAACACTGATATCTATAATGGTACTGATTTTATTAAATTTTTTGCAGACAATAAAAGTGGAATTGAAGAGCTCAATAATAAAATAAAAAATTTAGAAAATAAACTTAAAGCAACACAGGAAAATGAACAGAAACTAATTAATTACGAAAGTAAAATAGAAGAAGTTAATCACCTCTATGAATCTGAAAAAGTTAAGAAAGAAAAACTGAATTTAAAACTAAAAAGTTATAAGGATAAAATACTGAAGTGTTCTGTTTGTATTAATCAACTCAAAAATTCTCGCTATATTCTAACAAAAACTGTTCAAGATTACTCAGAAAATATTCCAAAATGGCAAAATGATATAATTAAAGCATCTAAAATATTAGACGACCAAATAAATGAACTAAATAATGAAAACACATCCCTTCGAGAGAAAATACTAAGTTTGGAAACACAGCTTAAAGAAATTCTTACTTCACAAAATAAAATTCATTCAAAAATGGAAAATGCTCAAATTGACTCAAATAATGAAATAGTTATGTTAAAATCTGAAATATGCAACTTACAAGAACAAATTCATAGACATTCAAGTGATAAAATGAAACTTAATGATGAGCTAACAGAATTGAAACATATCTATCAACAACTTAATGAATTTGAGCTGTCTGCACAAGTAAGTGAAAACAAATTGCTGAGAGACCAATTAAATGATCAACTGCAAAAATTTAATGATTTATCACAGAAAAATACTGAGCTTATAACAGCGATAAATGATCTAGAGCATAAAAATCTAAACCTAAAATCAATGATACAAAATAAAACAGATAATGAAGCAACAGAAAACTTGATTCTGCAGATAAAGTCTTTAGAGAGTGAAAAATCAACATTGGTCAAAGAAAAGCTTAATGCTAGAGACTGTGTTGTAGAATTAGAAAATCAGAATAAAATATTGACTGATGAAATTACAAAATTAAGATTAGAAACACAAGCAATAACAAATCAGATGGACACAATGTCACAAGAGAAGTTAGACGAATACTCAAATTATAAGAAAGAAAAAGATAGTGAAATTAACATTTTAAAATGTAAAATAATGGGCCTTCAAGAGCAGTATGATTTGATGAAAAAAGAACATGATGATATGCAAGATTTGAATGGACTCTTAAAAGAAGAAGTGGAGACATTAAAATTTTCTTTAGAACAGCCAAAGGATGATAACTTATCAGATCTAAATGTGTCCTTACAAGCTGATATTGTAAAATTAGAAACAAAACTGTCTGCATATAAGCATGAGAATCTCTCTCTATTAGCGGAAATCAAAGAGACTCGTAAAAAAATAAAGGAATTTGATGCTATGGTAGCTGAATATGATGATGCTAAATCAAAACTAGCAGGATACAAAACTGAAAATACAGAATTATTAAATGAGATGAAAGAAATAAACCAAGCCTTAAAAGAGCGTGGTGAAGCTATATCTAAATTGGAAAAAGCAATAGCTGAAATGGAAAGGCTGGTAGAAACATTAGAAAAAGATAGAGACAGTGTAAAACTGGAGAAAGAAGATTTATTAATTAAAGTAGTCCATTTAGAAAGTGATTTAAAAAATTCAAAGCAAGATACAAATAAAAGCAACGAGCTTACTGATCAAATTATTATTGAAAAAGATACTATAATTGCAAACATGAAAGATGAAATAGAAAAACTAAAACAGCATAATTCCAGTTCAGGTTAAAGATTATTTTAATAACTCAATATTTGTACATGCTACAGTGTATTATGATGGGCCAGGGTTATCAATTTCAACAGTTACATTATACACGACTATTTCTAATCACTATACAAACTTTCAGGGGTTTTATTTACATTTTGATTGAGTAAGGTCAATTTTATCAATAAAAAAATATTTGTTCGAAATTTCTAAATTGGTCCTGTTTTGTTTGTAATATCATTAATTTCTTTCACCAAAGAAAAATTGTATGGTGATTAAAAAATAACCCTATATAAATTGAAATCTTTTATTTTGCTGATAGGAATAATATTTATGGTTCCTACATAAAAATATATTCTCTAACTGAATTATAATTTATTATAGTTGAATTGCCTAATGAAGATATGTCCACATCTACAATTTCTAGAGCCGAAGAGCATGCTCGGATGAAGGATTTAGATGAAACCTTTGAAGAAAAGTAAGTAATTAAGAAAGCTGTTAAGTATATTATTATAGCTTCTCAACAAACAATGAACATTCCATTATTATGTTTTAATTTGTGCAGGTATACTAAATTGAGGATATTTGCTCTGAAATTAAAGAAAAAATTAAATGAAACAACAATACAATTGCAAAATACAGAACAAGATAAGGCAAAATTAGAAAAAATGTTAAATGAAAATGATGTTGTTCACAATAAACACGTACATCTTGATTCTTATGAAAGAGAAGAAACTGAAGATAAATCAGAAATTACAATGCTACAGGCGAGAGTTAAGTCTTTAACTGCTGATGTTGAGAATTCACAGCAAGTTGTTGCAGATCTAGAGGAAATTAAAGGTATTCTTATTAATATGTTTCAATTTTATTAACTCTGTTAAAGTCATACTAAAATTAATGACAACATGTATTTTAAAGCCGAATTAGAAAACAAAAGTCAACAATTGGCTTCTGAAATCGAAGCTCATAAAGTGACGAAAGACACCTTGGAGAAAGCTCGAAGGGATGTAAAGAAGAAAAACGTTTTGAGCCTCGAAATGGAAGACTACGAGAGGTCTATGAAAGAACTCACTACCAAGATGGAACAGAAGATGAAAAAAATTGTTCAGGTATGATTTACAATTCGTAACTACATATTTCAATTCATGTATAAAAAAATATCATATAATTTTTTTACCAGATGGAATCTACAATTGACACACAAGAAGGCACAATCACTGCCATGAAGACTCAAATCAAATTACTAGAAGAGCAAATTAAGAATGAAGAAACACAAAATAGATTGGTAAAAGAGGAACTCCAGAATATTTTAGATGAAGGAAAAGAAAAAGACAATGTGATACTCGTTAAAAATGGAATAATTTCTAAATTAGAACAGGACCTTGAAGATGAAAAAAGGAAAAACGAGGAAACTGATCACGAAATGACATCGATACTGGGTGAAAAGGAAAAGGTTATTATGAGCCTAGGTAAAGACAAAGCGGAACTAAATAATAAAGTAAAAAGGTTGGAGTTCAAATGTGGAGAGCTAAATGAGAGGTTGAGAATTGTGAACATTGAGTTGGCGGACTTGAAAACTGAGTATACTAGTTATAAGGTATTTTAATATTGTACGTTTGATACAGTCTGGGAAACATATAGAACTAGTCCTACCCCGACTTCGCACTGGTAAAATTTATAATTACATGGGCTATCCTTTTTGCTGCGAGTTTTTTCGTTGCGCATATTTTTAAATGTCATATTATCTAAAGTATACATTTAAATGAAACACAACAGATTTAATGTACAGTCGATGACCAAGGTAACTAACATAGCTTTTTTGGCTTAGGATTATATCATCGCATAGACTTTTCTCTAGGCTTTTTCAAGAACTACAATTCTTTCGCACATTATTTTGTTCTTTCTTCTATGGTTTAGCCATGTAAATACGAAAATCGCGCTTGAGCAAAATACGCTTTTTTTTTTAAAATAAATTTGCGGTGTGATACCTATAGCCTGACCTGCTAAAACCGAAAGCCCAACCTCAACTTCTCCAAGATCGTATTTAGAGGGTTCAGGGCTAGACAAAACAACAGCAAGCTCTGACTATCACCTTATACCTAAGATTCCCCGCTCTATCCTTATTGTATCGCCGTTCCCATGGGTGTGTCCTCGACAGAGTATGTCTGTTCTTCATTGTCTCATAGATACATGATACTAGAAAGGCGCACATAGTTGTGTTTACTTTATACAACGCTAGCTCCGTCATGATACATGTCGCCAACACAGCGATGAGCGTGTCGCGTGGTGATGATTCCAGTTATCGACATATTGTCTCATGCGCAGATAACCTTGAGAGCCCAAACTAGGTGTTTCCCAGACTATATTTAAATGAATCTAGCATAATATACATTATTATTAAATCAATGGGCGCTGATTTTACGCTTTCAGGTGAGGGCTCAAGCAGTGTTGCGCCAAAATCAAATAATAGACCACAGTCAAGAGGAGCAATTGAAGGAGGAAGCGGCTGCATTGAAGGCACAAATAGAGAATTTGACCGTGAAACTCGCAACTGCACAGTGAGTATCCTACTAATATTATAACAGATGAGTAATAGCGACCGAATACAGGAAAGACTTAAGTAGATAAGATAATGATGATTTGATAACAACTGATAAGATAACTCAGAGGCTCTCTTTTTTTATGGATTTCCAAGTCGATAATGTTTGCAACTTTAAAGTTTGTGTTTGCTTTAGGGAGCAGTGTTCAGACCAAACAGTAGAGGTAGAAAATGTACGTCGGCGGGCGGCGGAAGTCACAGCCGATGCGACACGAGCGCATCAACGCACCGCGCGACTACAAACCGACCTCACACGACTTTCACAACAGATGGAATCTGAAAGAACTCAACATAAATTCCAGGTTTTGAAAAATATTAATATTTTCAGACGAAATCGTCCAGCTACAGGCAAATGCCTCTCAATACTCCGCCTTCTGCAGGTCAAAACCAAAAGTCAAAAACATGAATTCTGTTTAGGCCCTAAGAGGACTTTTGTACAAGTTTGATTTGATTGCTGTTATCTGTGATTTCCTTTACAGGTATCAACATTGACCCAATGTTACAAGTCTCAGATTACCGAATTGGAGAGCAAGCTTCAAAAAGAAACTGAATTGCTGAAGAAGCAACTTGCAATTGCTCAAGAGAGCGTTAAATCTGGCAAGTTAAGAGAGGCTTCGCTCTCACAATCTATTCCATACATGCTGCCTGTCATACCCAAGGATGAAGGCAGCGATGGGGAGATGGATATCAATGTATCAATGATACCGAGAGAAGAAGGCGAGGTAACAAGTTTTCATAGAATCATGGAAATTAATGTTTAAAGAACTTTATTCTCATAAGAATACATTAGATTCACTTACATGAGAAAATTACAATCTAAGTTATATCTAAGGTTAAACGCGCAGCGCTTACAAAATCTACACAATAAAAATAAAAATAAAAGCAGGTAGACAAACATTCGGCATGCAAGTATCATTTGAATGTCGTGCGCGACATTGATGTACGCTCACTCCGTGTAGCAATGGATGCGGCATTGGACTTTCTTTATAGTTAAGTAGTATTTATATATTATTTTCACTGTTGGTGATGCAAGGTTACACTTTGTATCCCAGATATGATTATTTATTTATAATTAATATTTATTATATAAAAATAAAAATAGGTTACTCGCATATTTACTTAATAGCATAAGTTTTAGAGGTAAGAAACGAACAGTAAAATTTTTGAAGTTTGGTGTTTGTACGTATTGCATACAATTATTAAAATGAATACGTCAGAAAACATTTCTAACATTATTTTCCATTGAAATTAAATGATGAATTGGATTATGATATTAAATTATGATCGACAAAAATTATGATAATAAATTCATTTCATACTTATTTACGCAAGAAACTCTGATTTTTTATCTATTTCAAATTATAATTGTTGTTTACTTACTTAAATTACTGTCATTTTGCGGCAAATCGCAAATAATGACACATAAGCTAATGAAATGGAATGCGATAAGAATCGTTTCCTTTTAATATTGTTCAGGTACCTAGATAAAAAAAGATAATTAAAATTTAAAAATAAGGTGGAATATATATATTTTTTTATTATGTAAACAGGGATCAGAAGCTGCACCATCGCCACCACCTTCGAAGTCAATGATGAGTGGCGGCAGCGGGCGGTCGCCTGTGCCCTTAGATAGACTGCTGGAGGAAGGCGTACCGGACGATGAGGCTCTCGACGCGTCCTCCCTCGCACTCACTACGGAACAGGAGATAGCTGACTTGAAGCGCAGGTTACAAGCACAGCAACTAAGGTATGTTGTCATACTTATGTTGAATCTAGCTTTACCCCGATGTCCCATTCGCGTTTAACATTATTAGCCCATATGAAGTCATTCAATCAATACCCGAGAGGTGGTACAAAATGCCTGAAGAGATTATTGCCTCCAGTCCAGCTGACTTACTCAAGTCTGGCAAAGATGCATCGATAGCATGGGTGCATATGTACCTACTTCGATTAATAGAAATAAAAAAGATACAAAGAATACTTGACTTTATCATTTTAGTAAAGACAGTATATACAGGTGTATTTTTGAATTATCGCCATATTTACAGAATGATGATATATGTATTTTATACTTGAAATAGAACACGAAACTATTAAATGAATATTGCGTCTGGGTGCCGTCGCTGATAATGTGATTCACATGTTTGTAAAGTAATATTTATTTTTATTTATTGTTTTGTTTCGTATCTAAAATAATAATAAATGTAAGTAATTGTTTGTTGTATGTTAGAGTAAAGCACGTGACAGTGTTGTTGTCTGAGTCTGAGCGCGAGTGCGCGCGCATGGCGCAGCTGAGCGAGCTGCTGAAGGGAGAGCTGCGACGCGTGCGCGGCGCCGCCGTCCAGCCACACAACACTGAGTACATGAAGAACGTCACGCTCAAGGTATTACACAATATACATACAGGCTGTCCGGTAAGTACTACGACTAACTTAAGGGGAAGATAGGTGAGCGGGTCACCTACTAAATATACAAAAATAACCTTAGTAAAAGTGTTACCATTATCGAGATATTTAAAATCTGAATTTCAAATATCAATATAATATCGAAATATCTCGAAAATGGTGATACTTTCATTGAGGTCATTTGTGTATATTTGTTAGGTACCCGCTCACCTGGGAGACAGGTGTTATGTTTGTCGTACTACTTAGCGGAATGCTGTATATTCAGGAACATCTTCAAACGCGCCTTTATCGGATTGCAAAATAAAAGACAGTGAACACACCACACGTATTCCTTTGTCTCTCGATAGGTGGCTTGTACAGTAGTCGCCGCGTCGTATTACCATTTAAAATATGTTTTTTATGTTCAGTTCCTGACACTGCCACCTGGTGATGAACGCAGTCGACTAGTGCCGGTACTACAGAAAATACTGACGTTGACATCAGATGAGACACAAAAAATTAATGCAATAGCCAAAGGTGAGAACTTTTTAAGTATACTTAATAAGTAAATATATTTTAGGCGATGACTATCTAGGGTTTGAATCCAGCAAAGAGTAAAGTTTTCGGTGAAATAAGACATCGTAAAGATACTATACCATGATCATAGTAAAAATGAAAACCGATTAGTGTAGTCTCACGCCTTTATCGTGGTTATACTAATTGCTGGGCCGACAGAGTGGAAATAAGGTCCATTCCATTTTCACGTGCGTAAGACACATAGGTGCGACACATAAGCGCTTAGTTATGTATGATGACAAGGCAGTAAAGGTAAGAGAACCGTGCTTCCCGCGTACCTGCTTAAGGCGACGATATACGTGAAATGACGATTTTCGATACAAGATTTCTCTGCATTCTTTATTGCAAGTGATTTATTAAAAATATATAATACATAAAATGACTTTTTTCAAATTTTAATTTTATCATCGAGAACATCAGAAAAAAATCGCGAATATGAGCCTTTTTGAAATTTCAAACATATTTCTCTCCTATATTACGGATTCAAATAACATGAAATTAATTACAGATATTCTTACACCTAAAACAAATAGCACTGTCTTGTTGTTTTTTCAAAAAAAGTTACTGTTATTTTTTAATTAAATTTATACTCGATTTTTAACTCGGTGACAGCTTTGGTCCCCTCGTTCGCCCGTCATTTCAGTGCGGGACGGGACGTTGTGCTGATCGGACCTGTGCAACTTTTTTCTCCACTCGATACAATATCATAAATGGTGTTATTAAAGCAGTGTTGTATATTTTAGCTATACATCGCGATGCGGTTGCTAGGGCTCGTCCATTAATTAAGCGATGTTTTTTAGAAACTTTTAAAAATGTTTCATGGTATTTTAGCTGAGACGTCGAAAGTTCGTTAGTTTGTAGAACTACTCATATAGTTGATTATAGTATTAGTACGTAACTACCTTTAGAAAAAATATGAATTCATCAAGTTACACAACTTACTTTTTTTTTGCAGTATTCGACATCCACACGGATGAGAATATATTATAGCGAACGCTAATAATTAAAAAAACCTATATATTACATAATAAAAATAAATAAAGACATTTTTTAAATTATTACTTCGAAAAATATTATACATATACTAGCGGGACCGGCAGAAGTCCTGCCCTGAAATTAAAACAAAACTTAGAACCCGTTTCCAGCGCCACCTACCGGGTCCAAATGTCAGACCATCGAGGAACCCATTGAAATATACACACAAAATTTCATCCATATCGGTCCAGCCGTTAGGTGACAAACACACGTACAGAAGAATTATATTTAATAAGATAATAAAAATAGATTTTTTGATAACCAACAAATTTGAAATTGTTGTTAGCATAGCTTGTACAATTCGTCAAATATACTTTGAAACCTGTGATACTTGAAATTGGACCTTATCTTATAGAAATAAGGTTCATTGTCACGTAACTCCTATAACTATTACGTTTCAAGCTGTATTATGAACTTTTAAAATATCTGTTTTGTCTCGATTCGAGTTGCGAGGGAGAGCGTTGCGCGTTCTTTGTGAGGGCGCGCGGGGGGTGCAGCGCCAATCGAGCAAGGTCATTCGCGTATATCGTCACCTTAATAAACGCAGTGCGAGCGCTGTATGTAACAACTGGGGCTCTGCCACTAACAATTGCGGTTCAACATTACCTCAATTTGTCCATTCAGTCTGATGTCCTTTGCGACAAAGTCGATTCAGTTCCGACCATGTTTAAACGCAATAAAAGATGGTGGTAACTGTAAGAGATAAATAATGAATTGTGTCACTGTGGTAAGGTACTTTATACCTACTCAAATTGAAAATCTTTCGCCAAATATGGTTTGTTCCGGTATCTGGTTGTTTCCCAGCTTCGACTTCATTATGTAAACCTTTCTGATAGTAAAAAAACGTGATGAATATATACGGAGAATTGTCGAATTAAGAGGTTTGTAGCCGAATTATACTTAAAATTAATCGTCAATAGAACCCTATAAAGCCAGCCAATATAATTAAAAATATGAGCACAATAAATAATAAAAAAACAAAAAGATTTAGAACTATTTATGTATGTACGAGTCGTTATATTTTGATTCGCGCGTGAGTCGTAGCTATTGCAAATTTGTATTAATAATGGTTATATTAATTAAACATAAACCCAGTTCAACTGTTGTTAAGCGAAAAATACATGTAGGTAATAATTGAATTCAATAAGCGTTATCGAGAATTACGAAACAACGTCTTTATGTCGCATAATTTGTTGATGTAAAATTCTGCAAGATCACTTATCTTCCTATTTCATATTCGAGGAAGCGAATAATAATTTGCATTTTACATAAAACTACTAATAAATATATGTGATAGCGCCAAATGACCTTTAAATTTTAAAAGTCAAGAAAAATATCAAGGTTGTATCTAAAGATAGTTCCGGCTTTAGCGAATAGGTTAGGTTTGTTCAGGTTATACCTACCTGTCATGCATTTATAACTTATTTATAAATATTAAAAGAATAAACAATTGTTGTAAAGCTATGATAATAATTTGTCTCGCCGCTTTTTTATACAGTTTAAAAAGAAGGTAATAAAGTTATTTCCAATTGTTTTCAGGCTTAGATCCAAATCCAGGCAAAGGTTGGGGGAGCTATTTGCCGTGGCCAGGCGGGAAATAAAATACGTTATTCCTTAAATTATATTAGTTATACTACATAGGCCATAACATTATATTGATAGATATTTATTTTTATTAAAACTGTGATTCCAATAATGACACGATTGTTTAACGAATATTATGCATTTATTGGCATACATTTCGAATTTAATTTATTAGCGATTGAATTAAATGCATTTGAAATCCCGTATTATGTATACTATACTTAATTAATGTAATATTCCTTTATTATTATTATAATTAGTCAACTTATAAATAGCAAGGCTGTGCTGCAGTTAATTTTAATTATTTCAGAATAAATATTGTACAATCTTAAAACCGGTTTTTTATTGTTTTTAATTTTTTCATGTCTGCAGTCGGACAAGCAAGCAGGCTATTGAGGTTGAGATGTAGGTATATAAACTATAAATCCCACTATCAACTTGAGGTTGGTAGCTACGAGTTCTACAAAGTATTCTACAACCATGCTTATGGCTTTTCCTTCACCGAAAGCTCAAGATCATTGTGGGAATCGAACCACTGAGCTTTCATCGCTTCAAATCTCGCAATCGTACCTAAATGCAAATAATACAAAAAGGATATACTAATCTGATTACTATCACTTCCAGTTTATTAAACTGAAATACCTACTTAGTGTTCATGGAAATTATAATTGATGAGTACTTATGACTGAATGATTTATATCGTTATATTAATCTACATTGGCGATCCACAAATTATTGGAAACGCATAATTATGACGCAATAATAAATTGTAAATTAACAATGATAACTAACAATCATTACCATTTTTTTTAAATTGTTGCTGATTTATTTATGATAAACTAAAAGATAAGTTCATACACTCACTTATTTAGAGGGCCCGCCCATAGATGAATGAATCGTCGCGCCCCGCTCCTGGAGCGAGGACCAATTCTTAATCTATGGGCACGCCCTAATTCACTACAGCGGAATCCAAATGACGCGGAGTAATTTAGAAGGTAGCACTTTTGTAAGAGAGTAACTAGAAGAAACCAGCCCCGGATCTAGAGGGGGAACCAGAGCACCTGCTCCGAGCGGCAGTTTCAGAAGGCGCCAGAATGATAATATAAAAAAAAACTTAAACAGACGAGACTTTTTGGCGGGACCTATCGAAGTGACGTTGCGTTTTTGTTTTATTTTTATTAAAAGCGTTTCTTTTTTATGTTATTACGTTTTCAAACAGGCAGAGACACGTGATAATATCGGTGATGTTTAGTCCAATCCAATCAAAGAAATTTAAAGATAGATACAAAAGTATTTGTGTCCAATAAAGATTGATCTTTAGTTTCTAAGTGAACCAATGAAATGAAAGCGTGTATCGTGCTTTTTCAAGTTGCCCCAAATAGTCCGTGAAAATTTTTAAACGTGATCAAATTGGTGGCCTTTCGCCACGAATCTCACTAAAAACCTGACCTGACTTGCACGGACGAGGGCTGACTTTACTGGGAGTGTGATATATCGTGACTTAACTTGACATTGGCAGAAATGTCCTAAATGACGATTGCCAACAGCAAACAAAACAAAACTATCTTTAATTATTTATTACTCAAAGAAAACTATCTAATCAAACCCTTGATTATTAAAACAGATACTCAAAGAATCAAACCAATCAATTTAGTACATGTATTACACAATTTATTCAATGATATAAATGTTTCCTATAAAATATCACTTTTAAGACAAGCTTTCATATCATTGAATAAATTGTGTACCTAATACATGTACTAAATTGATTGGTTTGATTTAATTTAAAGTTTATTTTCTTCATTTCAGGGCAATTAAATAAAAGCTTGTTTTTAAAAGGTTTTTTTATTATTATTTTATTTTCGCCATCTTTAGACGTCCGGTACATTGGATTTAGAGTGACGTCACTTTATTTTTCGAGTTATTCTCAGCAAGCCCTTTCATAATTGATACCCATATTGTAGTATTGCATTAAAAAATAATAGTCCGCCATGTTGGATTTAGAATGACGTCACACAGCTAACCATGCATTGTCATCTAAACTTGATCTAAACTAAACGTGGATACAACATTTCAGCTCAAGCGGTTCAAAAGATATCTGCTTCAAAATTGAGTTGCAAGATTCACCCCGGAAAAACATACATACCTACATTGCAAGCTAATATAAAGCTTGTAAAAAAGAGTGCGAGGGTACCTTTTCTTCTGGATACAAAAACTACCACACGTACAATAATATTTTGTGATCATGTATTTCAAACGCTGGAGAGACTATCAAGTGGGCGCCACTATCAAGTTTCTGCACTTGTGCGACATGATATTTATATTTCGTTTAGATTACTTTCAATTAGGTAGATTAGATACCTATGTATAGCTTCTATTTAAGTATAGCTTGTAGGTAGAGCTTCAACGCCGCACTTTCCATCTGCATTAAATATGGATCGAATGTTTGACGAAGACAAAAGTATCCCGTATGTTATATATAAGCAAATCATATGGAACCCGTCTGCAAAATTTCGTATTGTTCTTGTTGGATTGTTCTTCAAATCATATTTTTCTAAAATCGCTCTTTGAGTGCTTAAAGTGAATTGACCAGAGATTTTACAATAAAATTCTAATTGCCAGAACTTCGTAATGGTATAGTACCTACAGGCTCCTGATACTTTGTAGGATAGATGATGATGTAGGTACCTATCTACACTATAATTATTACTAATATATGAACGCCCATTACATTACCCAATCAAAATTACCCGGTACCTAGGCCTGCCTACCATAGGAAATTTAATAAAGGAAACCAACATATTTATCATATCAACCAACTAAAATCAAGAAAATTAGGAACCCTGTTGAGAAACTACGGCACGGTAGTACTTAGTAGGTAAGTTTCACTTGATTTAGTTTGTATTTCAATGTCTCGGACGAATAACAAAACTTTTTCAATGCTCGCTTTTCGTTTAGATTGATTGAAGAAACTAAACAAAGTAAAATGTTAGATGCTATTCTAAACACGAACACGTGTCTGTCACGATTTCGATATTTTTTGATCTGGCTATTTATACTTAACTACTGGCTGCTAAAGTGGCTGATGAAAACTACAAAAAGAAAAATGTTAACTTCCGGTTAGTTAGACACACACATACCTATAGAAAAAATATTGTGTTTTAGTCCTCCAATTAGCATTTATTTATCTTAAAAAAATATGTTGCATATTCCTTGTGATCATTCTACATTACTTTCCTGTCTATACATTTTTAAAAGAATAATATTTGATTTTATTGATTGCATTTCCCGGGCGAACTATCTACAGCGCATGCTCGAACATCGCTCGGAAAATTCGTGACTGCGGCTGCAAAGGTGAGCCTTCCTGAGTTATTTTATTGTGAAAAAATTATTCATCAGCCTTATAAGTGATAATAGTGAGTTTTATTGTAACACATTCGCCAAATTATCTTGTCGGTAATCAAACATATCTTAAATTTCGCTAATATAAAAACGTGTAGACAATTTGCCGGTACCACATTTTAAAATTACGCAATTTGTTTTGTATTGTAGTGTAATAAATTAGCAAGTAATATCTACTTATAAAAATACAATCTTTGGCATATAACTTTATTACAGATCAGATTTATATTTACAACGAATTCATTGAAATATCTTTACCAAGTGAATATGCTGCACATGCATTAGTTACCGTACCGTACGTTAGACAACATCGATGCTTATTCTCTTGCATTCGTCGTTTCTCTATTTATTTATTTAGGCTTTGCTTATTATTTGCTTAGGAATTTTCTTTGTTTATCATGCAGCAATAATGATTCATTTCATTTATGTAGAAAAATGTCGTCCTTCTTATTTCGAACTTTTGGCATATTTTGACAATGACTGTTTAAAATGCATATTCCCGAAGTACGTAGGTAATATTTTGAATTGATCATGATAAAGAGATGCAGGCTGCATAGGTACACAAGATGGAGGCGGCCAACCTCACATGAAAATGTTGGCAGAACACAAGTTCATATGCATCATATAAAAAGTGTTTCTTAGACTATGGTGTGACATCATGCCATACTCTAAATTAGAAACATAATTATCATTATAAAAATATATTTTTACCAAGTACCTTAGTACATCACGCCAGCCAATATTAGATTGAACGCACAAGACTTTTTGCGACGAATAATAAACATTCACTGCATCCCCAATGCAGCATCATCATGCACTCTCCGACTCTCCGTATCTGACAATTTACCGGTACTAAATCTACCTTTGTATTAGGTTTTTCTTTGTCGTATCGTGTAAATGATAAAGTGAATTGAATTTCGTGGTAACGAACGATTACTTGGTGCATCAAGCCTATAGTAAAGTTGTTAGTTATTGTGGAGGGGAATATAAGAAATCTTATTTATTAAAATGGGTTAGGTATAATTATGTTGCATTGTTAGATAGATACGCGTAAGTGTTCATATTGCGCTTGTGTTTCATAAATATTTGTATAATTTTAAATACGTTTGATCTCATAATAATTCTGTACAGTAAAAATAAATTATGTTTGATACGTTCCTAAGTAGGCGTCAGAATTGTCTATCTATATTTGGAAGGCTAGGTTTGCTGTATCGATGTCCCTCCCGGACGAGCTACGCGCAGGCTCCGGAGTGAACTCCCACGACATTATTCCGAGTAATTCTATCGCATGCACTCATACCAAAATTGATTTACTGTGAGTGCAGTGCAACTATTGATGCAGTTTGTAGTAAAACAATAACGTAGTAGGTAATAATTATGTAAACAATTTTGTTTTACGAGGTCGTTGCGTCTCAATAAATTGTGCAGGCTATTGTTGAAAATATTTGTACAGATTGAAATCAATCAATTACAGGTAACCTAGTATTGTACCTATCTACAATCTACCTAGGTGCGTAGGTATGTACCTCATAGAACTTACCTATGTTAGGTTAGATACATAGAACCTCTAAGTGTGTGTTTTCTTTATAATCCGTTATTGATGCAGTCCTTTATATTACGCTGTGATAATCGTGTTATACATATTTATTAGTAGGTACTATTTCCTCATTTTATCACTTTTAGGGTCGTCAAACATCGTGAGATCCTAATTCAGGTACATAGATGATAATTCTGAATTAAAATTTATGAACCAGGTTCGCAAAGCTCACATAGCGTTCTCATACGAATCTCGAACCGTGAAGTATGGGCAAGGAGAAGACTCACATTAATATCGTGGTGATCGGCCACGTGGACTCGGGCAAATCCACTACTACCGGTCACCTTATCTACAAATGCGGTGGCATCGACAAGCGTACTATCGAGAAATTCGAAAAGGAAGCCCAGGAGATGGGCAAGGGCTCTTTCAAGTATGCCTGGGTAAGTCATTCTCTTACACGATCATGTTAATAGATTGTGGTCATAAATTAATAAAATTATATTTGGTGTAGGTGTTAGACAAGTTAAAAGCAGAACGTGAACGAGGCATCACCATTGATATCGCACTGTGGAAGTTCGAGACTGGCAAGTATTACGTGACTATCATCGACGCACCCGGCCATAGGGACTTCATCAAGAACATGATCACTGGCACCTCTCAGGTAAGTGTTTTAAACTTTTGTTTCAGAGTTTGGAAGTCTAAGTTAGCAGTTCTATGAGATAACACCAACAAGAAGTTTGATGACGATATTCATACTTGATAGGTATGCTCGCAGACTTATAGGAGAGTGTTGTATTGATCAAAAGCATTAGAAATACTTACCTACCTACACAATTGGAGCCGATTCTGTTGTTTACAAACCAAAAACATTGCAGAAAGGGACAAGCAATAAAAACTAATTTATCATTACAAAATAATGTCTATCCTTTTTTATTATGTTTTGTGTCAGAAAACGATAATTTTTATATATAAAGATTAAATTAGTCGAGTTTGTAAACAACAGAATTATCACCAATTGCCAATGAATGAAGTAGGAAGTGATAAGTACATCCGCTTTATGATACTTTTATACTGTTACGAAGGTCAACGTGGGATTTAACCTGTAAGCACTTAAGCTACCAATAGCATTCGGTATTATAATTGATGTCATGATTTAAGTAGGTACCTAGTTATAATGGCGACTATAGACATAGCTGATGGGTTGAAATAGGCGGACTGCGCGGTACTGATCGTGGCAGCGGGAACTGGCGAGTTCGAAGCGGGCATCAGTAAGAATGGTCAGACCCGAGAGCACGCTCTGCTCGCCTTCACCTTGGGTGTGAAGCAGCTGGTCGTCGGCGTCAACAAGATGGACTCCACCGAGCCGCCTTACCACGAGGCGCGCTACGAGGAGATCAAGAAGGAAGTGTCTTCCTATATCAAGAAAATTGGTAAGATATTGGGAATATTGGGAGTGGGCTCGGATTATTTTTGTGTTTACTTCCAGTTAGATACCATCTCCAGATTCTATTGTTGTTGTTGAATTATTTAGATCATTAATTATATACCCAATGATTATCGATTTGTTGCTCGTATTACAATAATAGGTATTACGAATCGAATTTAACTTCTCACAATGTAAAAAATGTTGAAATTCAAAACCGCAACAAAATGGTAGGATACACCGCGTTCCATGGAATGCTATGATTCTAGTTTCCACGATATAAACCGGTGTTGTATTGTAATTGTATAACGCCAGGGTACAACCCGGCGACCGTGGCTTTCGTACCGATCTCGGGCTGGCACGGCGACAACATGCTGGAGCCGTCCGACAAAATGCCCTGGTTCAAGGGGTGGACCATCGACCGCAAGGAAGGCAAGGTTGAGGGGAAATGCCTCATTGAGGTCAGTTTTATAAATAACTCTTTATTGTTTGTTGGCCAGAAAGCAGATTACAAAAACAAGAAATATACCTACCTAAGTACTTTTACTTTATTATTGTACGTACCTACAAGGTTGTTATTACCAAAAGGTGATCGGAAAGTAGTGTTCACAAATGTATCACGAACATGTTTGTTAAGTCTGCGCGTGTAAATATTTGTAGTAGAACCTATACATGTGTAGTATTATTAATTCAGTTATCAAGCTATGCTTAGTTTGGGCCGTTATCAGGTAGCTGTGTCTAAAGAATGTCCCAACCTACTCTGCGGTTACCTATCCTACCCCCTCAATGATTCATTAAAAAAACCTTCGTAGTTGATGGAATCTGTGTGCAAAATTTAATGTGTCTAACCCCAGCTGCGCGTTAGGTCAGTCAGTAAGGACAAGTATTTTTACGTAACTTGTTTTTTATCGACGGACAAACTTTTATTTATGAGCTACACTTGACCTTTTCATTCCAGTTCCGACCATTTCATATATACCTACTATTTGTTACTATTAAAAATTAGGAGTAGGTACCATGCAACTTAGGTAGTAAGTATGACCTGACACTCAAAAACTCATTCAGCTTAGGCCTTGATAAAGAACTTTTAAGGCGATGATAGCTCAGTGGTAAGTGACGTCGAATACCGCGTCGAAGGTCGTGGGTTCGAATCCTACAATGAGCTTGAGCCTTCGGTGAAGGAAAACATCGTGAGGAAACCATAGCACGGTGGTAGGGTACTTTGTAGTACCCGACTGGCTGGCTACCACTCTCAAGTTGAAAATCTGTCGCCAAGCACCTATCGGTGTGTTCCGACAGCTGCACTTGAGAGCCAGTTCCCATCTAGGCTTTGTGTGCTTACGGCCTTCGGCCACATCATCACTTACCATGGTGAGATTGTGGTCAAACACAAGCTTATCCAGAATAAAAAATAAAAATAAAAAACTTATAGAACGTAACACTTGACTCAACCACCGGTTCGGAATACTCTCAAACTGAGAAGATTTGGGCAAGATACTCGGAAGGTGTTTTTTTTCGATAGATCTTTTAAAACCGAATAATCTGACAATTATATTTGTTACGAAGTTTTGAAATCACTGGCAACTTGCAAGTAATAAGAGATAGGTAATCAGATCGAATGTAGCGAGTTGGTTTCTCATGTACCTATTTGAGACGTTAGCAGATCTTTCAATATACAGGTTGTCCGGTAAGAGTACGACTAACTTAAGGGGAAGATAGGTGGGCGGGTCACCTACCAAATAGGTATACAAAAATGACCTCAGTAAAACTGTCGCCATTTTCGAGATACTTCGAATTTTCCGATTTATATAAATTGATTTTTGAATTTCTGATTAAATATCTCGAAGATTGTGTCATTTTTTATATTTAGTAGGTGAGCCGCCCACCTACCTCTATCTCCTTGTCGTACTACTTTTCGGACATTATGTATATATCGGATGAATACAAATAAATTATAGTAATATTGACAGGCCCTGGACGCGATTCAGCCTCCGTCCCGTCCCACAGAGAAGGCCCTGCGCCTCCCGCTGCAGGATGTGTACAAGATCGGAGGCATCGGCACCGTGCCCGTGGGCCGCGTCGAGACTGGCATTCTCAAGCCTGGTGAGTCACTCCACTCGTTGGTAATGTCGCGACTCGCGGACGTCGTCGCACCACCGAAAACGTCGATACTTCATATTCAATAGGTACTAAGCTTAGGTACCTAGAGCATCCAAATCAATACTAATAGGTATTATAAATGCGAAAGTGTTGGTTTGCCTTCTTCCACTCGGCAACGGAGCAACGGATCGACGTGGTATTTTTTACAGAGATATACCATAGTTTACGGGCTGGAGAGTGACATCAGCTACTTGTTTTCCCGGGAAACCATTGATAATGGGTACCTAACCAGCTTCCGATCTGCATTTCCGAAGGGATTAATGATTTCGACGGAATAAGACTAGAATATCTGGTCGATCGTCCAAAAACTACCTACACAAAAAAACTTAGAATTCCCGGAATCGCAACTTGATATAATATTGTAATATCGGGTATATTTGGTACCTACGTGGCTGCACACTGGCTGTCACGAACATAAATAAGTACCTACCTATTGTAGTGATGTTCTTAGTAAAAAGGTATAGATTGGTTACCTACACAACATTCAATCTTCAAAAATGACACACTAACGCACACATACCTAAATAACATATTTTTGCAAGTTGGCTAATAAGCTAGTTTGACCATAAACCTATCTCCACCTTTTTATTTATAATAGGTATCATTGTAGTGTAACTAGTCGATACCTACTTACTTAGGAATGGTGGTGGTGTTCGCTCCGGCCGCCATTACCACCGAGGTGAAGTCCGTGGAGATGCACCACGAGGCGCTGCAAGAAGCCATGCCCGGAGACAACGTGGGCTTTAACGTTAAGGTACCATAAATATTATGTAGGATGTCAACTTTACCTTATAGGATATACTTTGGAGAGTGTGCGCAGGAATTATTCAAATTAATTCCACCATCCCCTTTTTTACACCGAACCACAAGGCGCCGGGAGAATTTCCACCCGTACGTCGTTGACATGCAGCCCATGCGGACAAAACGTTTTGCGTCCTCTTTTTTGGTGCGAACGGCAAGGGAGTGGAACTTGCTTCCGGCGTCTGTGTTTCCAGACTCCTATAATCTGGGGATCTTCAAGTGAATAGAGCCAGAGTGAATAGGCACCTTCTGGGCAAGCGTGCTCCATCTTAGGCCTCGTCTTCGTCCTCCATGGACGGGTCAGTGGCCAAACGCAAGCCCATAAAATGTAAAAAAAAACCTTATCCAAGATGGCCTAATGTATTTTTTTGTAACAATGGTGGCGAACAACCACCTAATAGCAGCCGGTTAACGTAGCATATAAACACTTACAACACCAGAGGCATCACTCGCGTTGCTGACTCTGCAAAAATCTCTTCACATCCTTTCTTGAAGAACTACATGCTGTACTCAGTGATAGAAAGTACGTAAATCGGTGTCTAGAAATCACTGCACTTGCTGCCCTAGAGGCGACTTTATGTACCTACAATATTCGACGAGCAGATGTAAATACGGACAGTGTTACGCCCAGAAAAAAGCAGTATACCTACCTACTTTGGCGTTGATTGATCAGCGTGGTAGTGCAATTGAACGCCGTGGGTTCAAATCCTGAAACGAAGTTGAACGAAGGGACTATGAAATACCCTACCACTGTGCTTGCTACCTTGAGCATAGTGGTAGGGTACTTCGTAGTCCCCGCCTGTCTGGCTTATACCTTTATGTTGAAATCCTGTTGTCAAGAATTTTCGGTGTGTTTAAGCAGCTACACTTGGGAATCAGAGATTATTACCTTGCCCACATAATCAACTGCGATGCTGAGATTGTGGTCCAACAAACCCTACTAACTTTTCTAGTAGGTGTAAGTGTACCCGAGACTGAAATGTCTTGCATATTCCAGAACGTTTCTGTGAAGGAGCTACGTCGTGGGTACGTTGCCGGCGACTCCAAGGTCGCCCCTCCTAAGGGCGCTGCTGACTTCACGGCACAGGTGGGCAATTCTTTTAAAATTTCAACGACATTTCGCACAATTATGTTACCTCGGTTAGGTAATATTTTCAGCGAAACACGATCGTTTAATCTACTATCAGCAATACAAATTGCATTAAGTCGTACACTATTTGTTAATGGGCGGTAGATTAGTGATAGATGATTAAATAATTGTGAATGTATGGTTTTTAAATTCAGTTACAATAATAAGTAGGTTTTATGTATCTTTACTAATATTTCCTGTTGCGTACAATCTATTTGGAAACGTTTTGTTATCTTACGACCTTGTTTAGCTTTGGACTCTATTAATTAAAATGGAATGGCATGAAACCAGAACTGTTGTCATTGTATGTAGGTACCTAATAGAATGGACAACACAACTAGACGGTGAACGTGTGCAATGCAATGTTGATGCTTAATGCAAGTTCTATTTGGCGAAAACATTATTGAAATAGTAGGTATAGAATAAAAAAATGCGGTCTACATTGTTATTGCCTTTTTAATTTATTGCCCAAGATTAAAACACTTCAGTTCAGTATTTATGAATTTTACTACGTACCTACATAATATTTTAGGAACTGAAATCAATAGGATGAGGGTTTTTTTGCAAATCGAAATCTAAATTACCTAAGGGAATTGCGTTGTGCAGATCTGGATCGCCGACCTATTTTGTTCAGACTTTTAGTAAACGTAAACTTTTTAGATTAAGTAAGTTAAATATTTTGAGTTTGAAATTCACGTGATGATGTAGGTATAGGGGAGGAGGGGGTCGTAGATGGCTTAGTTAAAACACCGCAGGCGGTAGAAGGGCCCCTAATCATGTACCTACCTACCAAACGGACCGCGAAAGTCATAATTTAGGTAATTTAGAAAAACTGGGACCTCCCAAACCATCCCTGTCTAAGCAATGCACCTTGTAGAGTCTTGTTCGTTACTTGATACCCAGGTGATAGTGCTGAACCACCCGGGGCAAATCAGTAACGGGTACACGCCCGTTCTCGACTGCCACACCGCACACATCGCCTGCAAGTTTGCTGAGATCAAGGAGAAGTGCGACCGTCGTACAGGTACCTCCCTTATTCTATAAACATGCCCCTAAAAAGTATGTATCTTAAGTAGGTAGTGTGATAATGCGATCTGCATCTTTTTTTTCTCTTATATTTTTTTTTTTTTTATATTACTAGGTGGCAAACAAGCTTACGGCCCACCTGATGGTAAGCGGTTACCGTAGCCTATGGACGCTTGCAACACCAGAGGCGTCACGAGCGCGTTGCCGACCTTGCATAAACCTTCTTACTCCTCTTTTGAAGAACCCCATGCTGTAGTCTTTAGGGAACACCTCTACAGGGAGCTCATTCCACAACCTGATCGTGCGCGGGAGAAAATGTCTCTCAAACCGCACTGTACGCGACCAATTTGGTTCTAAGGTGTGAGGAGGAACTCCCTGCCGACGGCGGGCGGTACGATGGTAGAAAGTTGCCGTGTGCATCATATCGAACAATTCCTCTGAACACAACCCATTGTACAAGCGGTAGAACACACATAAGGAGGCAAAATCTCTCCTTAGATTTAAAGGCTCGATACCGCTTGTGAGCTCAGGATCGCCGACAATTCTCACAGCCCGTTTCTGAACCGAGTCAAAAGGCTCAAGTTGGTATTTAGGTGCTCCAGCCCAGAGGTGACAGCAGTACTCCATGTGGGGGCGGACTTGCGACTTATATAATTGTAGTCTTTGCACCGCAGTGAAGTACCGCTTAGCCCTATTGAGCACACCGAGCTTTTTAGCAGCCAACTTGGCCTTCTCTTCTAAGTGACTACGGAACTGAACGTGACTGGAGATGTCGACACCAAGGATCCTGAGGCTCTGTGAGATGGAAAGGGGTGTGTCGAGGAATTGTGGAGCCACAGAAAATGGGTTTTTTTTTTGGCGGTGAATACGCACACTTGTGTCTTGTTGGGGTTAAATTGGACCAGATTGGCACATCCCCAATCGGAGACAGTGGACAAGGTGGTCTCAATTACAGACACAAGTTGTCTGCGACTTTCCTCCACACTAGTACGAGGGATGTTTGCTCGGCCCGTATAATACGTGTCCCCGGTGCTGTCGTCTGCATAGCAATGAATGCCATCAATAGATAACATGTCATTGATATGCAGAAGAAAGAGAGTCGGGGACAGCACGGAGCCTTGTGGGACACCAGCATTTATGTTCAAATTATCAGAGCAACTACCGTCAACCACGGCTCTTATGCTTCTATTTGACAAAAAGCTGGCAATCCAATTGCACAAACCCTCGGACAGTCCGAAAGATGGTAACTTCGACAGAAGACTCCGATGCCAGACCCGATCGAACGCCTTTGCTATATCTAAGCTTACAGCTAATGCCTCACCTTGACTCTCAATGGCTTGAGCCCAGCGGTGTGTAAGATACACCAGAAGATCACCCGTCGAGCGACTATGGCGGAAGCCGTATTGGCGGTCGCTGATCGGTTCGTGTTCTTCCAGGTATCTGGGCTATGGGCCAGACTGCCATCGTGCTTACGGAGTGGTAGCAAAGATGACTGACAAAATATATCTTATAATAATAATAATAATAAAGCCTTTATTGTTTTCCATTTGATTTTTACATTTTTTCATGTTAGTAAGTATGTTAGTGGGGTTAGTGTACAATAATTATATTTTTATATGTTTATGTTAGTTAGTCACAATTTTTCTTGTATTATTATGTTAGTTTCCTTAATATTTTCAGATATTCAAATGGATCCCATTTGAGTGAAGGCCTCCTCCATTCCTTTCCATCTTTTCCTATTTTTTCCGTTTTCGAGCCAGTTAGTTCCGCCAATATCTATAATTTCATCGGTCCACCTTTTATGCGGTCTGCCCACGTTTCTTTTTCCTATAGGTCCCTTCCATGTTGTGGTATGAATGGTCCATCTATTGTCCGTTAGTCGCGAAATGTGTCCAGCCCATTGCCATTTTAGTTTTAATGCTTGTTTTAAAGCATCAGTTAGTTTTGTTTTCTTTCTTATCGTCTGACTGTGTATCTTGTTTATTTTCTTTAATTTTAGTATGCTTCTTTCCATTCCGCGCTGACATGTCCTTATTGAGTGTTTTACTTTGTTTGTGAAAACCCATGTTTGGCAGCCATATAACATGGTTGGTTGAACGCAGGTTTCCATGACAGTTTTCTTCATATCTAAGCTGTATTTGCCTTTTAATATTTCCTTCTGACTCCAATATTTTTTCCAAGCTAGGTTTATTCGTCGGTTTATTTCCTCTTCATTACTTTTTTTGTTAAAAGATATTAGCTTACCTAGGTATATATATTCGTCTACCAAGTCCAGTGTTTGCGATCCGGCTTTAATCGGTACTGATAGGCCATTCGTCATGATTTTTGTTTTATTAAAATTCATTTCTAAGCCTACTGTGGCGCTTGCTTGATTTAACTGATTTAGCATAGTTTCCAGTTCTTTTGGGTTCTCATTAAAGATAACGATATCGTCGGCAAACCTAAGATGACTTAAGAAGTCTTTGTTGATCTTGATGCCTCTATTCTCCCAGTTTATGTTGTTAAATACTTCTTCGAGTACGGATATGAATAATTTAGGAGAAAGAGGGTCTCCTTGTCTTACTCCTCTTTCAATCCTGATGTCTTTTCCTTTATTTTCTAACTTAACATTGCAAATGCTGCTTTTATATATACTTTTTATTATGTTTATGTATTTTGAGTTGACTTTTAGTTTATTTAAAGTATTCCAGATGGCTGTGTGGCTAATGCTATCAAAAGCTTTGCTGTAGTCAACAAAGGCTATATAGAGGACTTTATTATATTCTTTGTATTTTTCAATTGTTTGTTCGACCGAATGTATATGGTCCATAGTTGAAAAGCCAGATCTGAAGCCAGCTTGTTCCTTGTGTTGTGTGGCATCGATGAGTTCTGTGATCCGACTTAGTATTATTGATGCAAACAGTTTATAAGTACTTGGCATTAGACTGATGGGTCTATAGTTTTTAATATCTAAAGGGTCTCCTTTTTTGTATAAGAGTATTATTTCTGAAATAGTCCACTGAAAAGGTATGGTTTCTGTGTTTAGTATTAAGTTGAAAAGTCGGGTTAGATGAGTTGCTATAGCAGGTGCTCCTATTCTAATAGCCTCATTTGTGATTCTGTCTGGACCAGGACTTTTATTTAATTTCATTTGTTTTATGTGTTTTATTACTTCCGGCTCTTGGATTTCCATAATATCAGTGTCAGTATCATTAGAGTACGTGTGGATTTCACTTTCTTTGTTTCCATCTATGCATTTATATAGCTCTCTATAGAAGTCTGTAGCGTGTTCTAGTATTTCTAATCTTGATTTCGTTTCTATTGGTCTTGTACCCAGTTTTTGTATCCATTTTTTGTGTGATGTTAATTCCTTCTTTGCCCGTTTTGTACTTCTATATTTCGCCAGATTTTTTTCTATTATCCTTTTTCTATATATCTCGTAGTCTTGTTTGATTGATTTGTTTGTTTCTTTAAATATTTTACTAAGTTCATTTCTAGTTTTTTTATCTTTCGGTTTTGTTTTTATAAGTTCTGATCTTCTTTTCAATAAGCTTTTTGTTTTGTCATTTATAATGTTGTTTGTCTTTGTTGTTTTTAATTTTGTATTGAGTCCCTTTGTTATAGCTTTTTCTAATGTGTCGTAATATGTTTGTACAGTATTTGTGTTTTGTTTTCCTTGTTCGAGTTGTGATAAACTTTTCTGTAGTTGCGTGTTATATAGTTCTATTTCTTCCAAAGTGGTCGGATGTTTTAAAGTTGTTTTAAAGTTTGTTCTTTTTATCTTCTGAGCTCCAATATTTAGTGTAGCTCGTAGGGGTCTGTGGTCTGAAGCAAAGTTAATATTTGCAATTACTTCTGTATTAGTAATAAGAGTTGGTTTGCTGCATAGTATAAAATCGATTTCGTTTTTAGTTATTTGGTTTGGAGAGATCCATGTCCATTTTCTTTTGTCTTTTTTTTTTGAAGTAGGTGTTCATTATTGACAGTTTGTATTCACTTGCAAACGAGATGTGCTTCTCACCTCTTTCGTTTCGTTTACCATAACCGTACCTGCCCATAATAGGGTGTTCGTGTTCTTTAGAGTTTCCTATCTTGGCGTTAAAATCTCCCATAATTAGTATGGTACCGTATGATAGGTCGAGAGCCGATCTGATATCGTCGTAGAACATTTCTATTTCAATTTCCAGTGCTTTCTCAGTTGGGGCATATACTTGTATGATAGAAAGAGATTGGTTTTCGAATTTTAACTGCAGCAGGGCTACTCTTTCTGAGACTCCTTTGAAGTTTATTATATTGTGTTTGTAAGTTTTATTTATAAGGAATCCGACGCCGTATAAGCCTTTAGTCTCGCCTATGTAACATAATATATGGTCAGTGTATTCTTCGATATTGCAGTTATTTCTTCTTACTTCTGAAAGTCCCATTATATCGCAGTTAATGTTTTGAAGAGCGTGTGATAGCTCTAGGTATTTTTCATAAGATGATAAAGATCTTACATTGTAAGTACATATCCTTAGTATATTGTTACTTGGCTTAGTTTTATTTTTCTTTTTGTACCTTATAGTTGGAGGGTGTTGGTCTAATTTCCCACGAAGAATTTCTAATTTCCCAAGAATCCGAGTGGGATTGGGAAATGTTTGTGTAATGTTGTAGCTACTTAGTTAATTTTTGGGTGCGAGGTGTTGTGGTGGCCGATGACTATTTCCTAACTACTGTGCTCTTCTTTGTTTTGATTAAGTGAAGATGAAGATGGGAAGGAATTTGTTCTCCGGCGCATTAGATCAAAAGCGTTGATGCGATTTGATTTAGTCGCGTTATTGTCATTAGATGGAGCGTATTGTTTTCGCGTCTGTTGTATGGCCTCTGGTGGTGACAATTCTTTTCTTTTGCGGCTTTCCTGGTTGTTGTATTTACCTTCTTTGACTATAAGTTTATCATAATGTATTACCGCGAAGTTTCCTTTCTTCCTTTCTTCCATCATTTTTTCCTGTAATTTTTTTCTTATTATTAGTACTTCCTTGGGGAAATCTTCTGTAATATAAGCATCTTTCAATTTTTTTTGATTTTTAAGTAGTTCGTTCCTTAGCCAAAAATTTGTGAAGGTTATTAATATTGGTCTGGGTTTGCCCATCTCCCCTTTTCCTATTCGAAAAATGTTGTCAATATCCCTGTTAGTTATATTTATCTGTATTTCGTTTTTTTAATTTTTCGACTGTCCAATCTAATAATTGTATCTGTGATTGTTCCATTTCTCTTATGCCGAAAAGTATTAAATTTTTCTTCCTTTCTTTACGCTCGTGTATTTCTAGTTTGTTTTTTAAATTACTGTTATCTCTCTTAAGTTCATCAATTTCTAATATCAGAGGTTTTAATTTTTCGTCCATCTGAGACAAAATTTCTTTAGTTTGGTTGTTCATTTCCGTCTTTATTTTATCGAAAAATGATTGGAATTGCGATTCCATGTTGATTTTTATTTTATTTGTTGATAGCAGCTTAAGGTATAACAGTATATAAAAGTCTATAAAAGTACTCGCCCTTCCGCGGTATATTATAGTGGAGCGTAGCGGTCCGTTGAAGCGGGTCGTAGTATCGCGTAGATCGTAGCGTAGAGGTGATGATAATAAGTGCTGTGTAGCTGGTAGGTAGGTATGACACGCGATGACGTGCTGTCGGCACTCGGCGCTGGTGCAACTTCTAGGTACGGACCGTTTCGTATGACTCAGTGCGGCCCGAACGAAGTGCTCGCTAATTAGACGTCTTATGTGCCGTAGGTCATGGTTTTTTGTTGAATCACTGCACTGATCTTCGAATTTTTACTGATTTTGCATTAAAATAATAGTTTTTTAGCACTATTGTTATACTATTATATTGTCTTATAGTATGTATTTTTATATTGTTCACTTTTTTATTTAGAGGAACTATATTTTACTGATATAATTATATTTTATTCACGGAGCGTAAAGAGACGCTGTCTAACTCTCGGCGTACCGTCCACAAACTAAAATATATCTTATTTATATCTATTATTAAAATACATACATAGTGTAATAATAAAAATATAGGTTCTAAATGGGTGTTGAATTTGAAGGGGGGGGGGGGGGTTCTCTATAGTAATTTATGGACTTTTGAGTGTTATTTTTTATATATATATATCTTGACTCTTGAGATATATATATATATATATATATATATAATTGCTTTTTCGGACATTATTTTTGCAACTTTTGAATACACACTGCGGCATTGTGAGACGTGTTTATATTGGCTGTGTTCAAGCGAACTAAACAAAATAAGAGCTCACTTTTCAAATGCGCTCTTATTTACCGAGACGTATTTATTGCCCCGACCCTAAATCTATAGCTATTGTTGATCGAAGACAAAAACTAATAAAGTTGTTCATTTAGGTTGGAATGTGGTAAAAAGTGTGTCACCGTTTTGTGTCATAAGAATAAATTTATTGTAATGCAGGTAAAACAACTGAGCTTGACCCGAAGTCTATAAAGTCTGGCGACGCGGCGATCGTAACTCTGGTTCCTACGAAGCCCCTGTGCGTGGAGTCGTTCCAGGAGTTCCCGCCCCTGGGACGCTTCGCCGTGCGCGACATGCGTCAAACTGTTGCTGTGGGCGTTATAAAGGTACCACTAGCAACTACGACAACATCCATTAATACTCTACCTGAATATTGTACCAATAATAGTGTCATTCGTTTATTACAGAACGTAACGTTCAAGGAGGTAACAACGGGCAAAATTACTAAGGCCGCTGAGAAGGCCCAAAAGAAGAAATAACTATGGGGCACATTGAACAAAGTACCGCGGCCGGTAACCATCGTCTGCGTCGCTGCGCCGTCTCCACATTCCCGCGCTTCTCTAGTCCCCGTGTCCCCCTTTAGAAACCCTTCCTATGTGACCGATGTCGCAGTTGCACTAGGCCCCCGGCGCCCCTCAGTAGGTGGTTACTGCGCACCGAGCATTATACGATATCCAATATCGCTGTTGTCGCTCTCCTGTAGTCGTGTACATCCCCCCCTAGTGCCCGTACCCCCCTACAATCGGAGCTTCTTCACTGGTGACATCATGCTCGTCTCCTTCGTACGCATTTATCATAGCACGATATTATTAAAGTTAGTTCGTTTTAGTTACGCTTACGTGTTAAGTTTATATCTTTGTGATTATTTTAGTCGTAAGTTACTCGCCAAGTTTGAGTTTCCGTATCTGAAAGCTCGTTACGTTTTATTTTTCCATCGCAAGGAATTTAGAAGGAAAAGTAATGAAATTATTTTTGAATTTTTAAACCATTTCCGTACACAGGATAGTTTGACTATCAATCTTGAAACTAAACCTTATATTTATTATTTTATTGAAATAAATATCTTGATTAGTTCCCTTATGCTATTGTTTTTTAAAAGTTGTATTTTTGTGTTTGATTTTATTTTTCTTGCGAGACTAAAGTTAAAGTATCGAAATCAATTAAATTTTCGTTTTCTTATGAATTGACTGTTCTTGATATCATTTTCTAACTGCTGATGTATCCTAGTCTCGTTCTTCAATTTAATTAAATTAAAAATAATTTCATCATAGTGTACCTACCTAGGTATATTCTTTTATTTCCGTTTCTCTTTTGTTTTAAGATCGGAGATAATGTATTATGGCAAACATCAGAGTGTAGAAAATGAGGAAAACTGGTTTAAAACCGTTTCCCTGGTAGTTAGCAGTAACGAGTAAAACGTTAAAAACGTTTAATAAATTTTTGAGAATTTGTAAAGTGTAGTGATACGCAATTTTGGTTCCTAGTACATAAAATGTATTGTATTATTTATTATATCCGAGTGAAGATTTCATAAATGATTACTTAGGTAACTTTTCAAAAGAGTGAAGGCTTAATTCAATTCGAAACATTCTGTTTTATTATAATTACTTACCTACTACTACTATTTTAGAAATTCTTACACATGGAAGACACTCAATACTCATTTTAAGCTAAATATAACTTTGTAATTTTTTCAATAATTTTATAAAGACCTTGATCCTGATTAAACCAATAAAGAAGCTACTGGTACATTAAACTTAATTTTTATTTTTTATCTGATAAAAAATCCTTTGCCAGTATTTATTTATGCTACGAGTGACAACCAGTCAGGCGAGTCACCGTCACCTATTAGTCCATTGAAATGTTAAATTTTTTAGGCCTTACCTTGCGTTTTTTAGAGGACGCAATTTTATTTTTTTGATGTGTAGGGGGGGTAAGTATAAAGCTAAAATCAAGTTTGTGGGGTCGCCACCCTTGTCCTACGGCCGCCATCTTGAAAATAGGGGTTGAAACGGTTTTTACGATATATCTCTTAAACTATTTATCTGATAAAAAAAATTGGTAGCGTTTTTTGTTGCAAATTAAATTCTCTATAACTTTGATCCAGTAACTTTTTGTCGTAGAACTATAAATAAAAAAGTTATAAGTGAAAATGTTGAGAAATTCGAGAAAAAATGTATATTTTTCGATATAACTTTTTTTTTATCATTTTACGAAAAAACGATATCAGACCATTTTTGTAGATCGTTTTTTAAGGAACAACTTTTATAAGCAACATTTTTTTTAACATGGTTTTACAGCGCTCCGAAGTAAGTACTATTTTTCAGTACTCTTAACTATACATATTTTATACGTGGGTACTAATAATGTGTCATCAGTTATTATTTTTTTTTATTTTGTTATTATAATTCTTTTAATTAGTAATTTTGCAGTATTATTAATAATTAATTATTGACTCTTTTCCACTCCATTACAGAATTTTACAATTATTGATTTTTAAAATAATTTTAAATGTGACGGCCGTTACCGAAATTGATCTTTTGCAAATGCAAAGGAAACTGTGGAGCGATGTGGGGATGTCGAAAAGCAGGGCTAAAATGTTCCGCATTGTGCTTCCATTGTTCTGGAGAGACTTGCAGCAACGTAATGGAGCTCTCAGAATTAATAAATGAAAATGACTTTGATGATGAACCGCCGACATTGACACTCCTTCCTTCTTCAGTTCTCCCACTGATATTTGATTCAGAAAGCCGATCAGATGCTGAGCCGCAGCCTGGTCCATCGAAAAGACCGAGGACGGAGTAGTTCAAATTTATAAAATCACCATGGATTAGGCCTGTTGGGGATACCACGTAAAAAAAACGCGCCTCCAGACTCTACCTCGTGGGTGGTGGGGAAAGGAGTCAATAATTAATTATTATTAATAACATTGCAAAATTACTAATTAAAAGAATTATAATAACAAAAAAAAAAAAACTGATGACACATTATTAGTACCCACGTATAAAATAATATGTATAGTTAAGAGTACTGAAAAATAGTACTCACTTCGGAGCGCTGTAAAACCTTAGCTATCGACTGAATTAAAAAATGTTGCTTATAAAAGTTGTTCCTTAAAAAACGATCTACAAAAATGGTCTGATATCGTTTTTTCGTAAAATGATAAAAAAAGTTATATCGAAAAATATATTTTTTTTTCTCGAATTTCTGAACATTTTCACTTATAACTTTTTTATTTATAGTTCTACGACAAAAAGTTACTGGATCAAAGTTATAGAGAATTTAATTTGCAACAAAAAACGTTACCAATTTTTTTTATCAGATAAATAGTTTAAGAGATATATCGTAAAAACCGTTTCAACCCCTATTTTCAAGATGGCGGCCGTGGGACAAGGGTGGCGACCCCACAAACTTGATTTTAGCTTTATACTTACCCCCCCTACACATAAAAAAAATAAAATTGCGTCCTCTAAGAAACGCAACCCCAAATGTAACTTTTCAATGGACTATATAGACATTATCCCAGAGGGTTGCCGGCAATGTGTCTTCGATTACAATGCCTTATAGGCTCAAGTGCAACTGCCGGAACATTAACAGTTAGGTAGGTACCTACCTAACTACCTACCTACCTAAGACTTGGCTACAGATTTTCAACTTTAGGTAGGTATAGGTCGCGTCATGTAAAAATAACGCTGGAAAAATGTGGAGGGTTTGCGCATGGGTACACTCGCGCACGAAAGTAGGTACTAGGCCTATTGTTTTATTTTTGATCTAGCCTTTCACTCGCGGGTTCGTATATCGATTATTATTACATTGAAAAATATATTACATAGAGTATCATTAAATAGAATTAAAACATGTTTGATTTAGTGTAGAATGTTTAATCTAATTCTTCTTTGTCCTCGCCTTATCCCGTTACACGGGGTCGGCTTTCTTGATCCTGAGGCGCCATCTATTCCGCTGTTTAGCATCGTCGACTGACAGGCCACATTCCTTCATGTCCTTCTGGACTTTCGTCATCCACGTGGTCTGTGGCCTGCCCCTCCCTCTCTTCTGTGTAGCCATGGAAAGGCACTTTTTGACTATATTATTATGGTCATCAGGTCTTCGCAGCACATGCCCAAACCATCTCAGTCTGGCCTCGGTAAGTTTCTCAGTAATGGGTGCAACTTTGAAACTCCCCCGTATGAATTCGTTGCGCACTTTATCTTTAAGAGTAACTCCACCCGCCCAGCGTAGCATACGCATTTCAGTGGTATGATGTTTTTTGCCCAGGTTTCACTACCGTAGAGTAATACTGGTTTTACAGCTGTTTTATAGACCTTGCCTTTGGTTCTTACCGGCATTTTAGGATCGCATAGGACTCCCGTTAAGGTACGCCATTTATTCCACCCAGATGTAGTTCGGTGTGTGATGTCGGCGGTTATCGATCCGTCTTCTGCAAGAACAGAATCTAAATATTTGAAGGCTTTTACTCTAGGCAGGGCTTTACCATCTAACGTTACGTCTACACTCCCCAAGTTGGATTCATCGGGATCGAAGTTGCAAACCATGTATTCGGTCTTAGTTCTACTTGTTGTGAATGTTTAATCTAATTGCAAAAAAATATTATATATTCTGTTTCATACACTGTTTTAAATTATCAACTGTTCAATTATTATCAGCCTCTCTCTTCATAAAACAATATACGTCATAAATAATTTTTGTCACTTTTCTATGTAAAACCATTTCGTAATTAATAACTTTTGTGCGAGATGGTATTTTGAGCAAAGATCGACTGACGAACCAATCAAGCATCGGCAAGCATGCAGGGCGTGACTCGCCCGCCCCGCGCCGCACCTCATACCACCAAATAGACCGATAAATCGCCTATTGTGCACCTGGAACCCCAGCGTTCTTTTTACATGTAACCTTGCTGAGTTTCTTGCCGGTTCTTTTCAGTTGAAGGCTGACTTCCGAACCGGTGGTAACTTCTGTAATTCGACCTTCATAAGTGCCCTTCTAGGGCCTAAACTGAATAAATGGTTTTGACTTTGATATGACGCGACCTGTACCGTTATTGTTCCGAGCCTGTACCTACCTAGTTCTTCAGGTTGGTAGAACCAAGGTAGAACCAAAGAGTATGTAATCACTGTTTGTTGACTGTGTTGTTTTTATACCAAAGTTTTCTTTTCATTTCTGCCAATGTCATGTTATTATAATTTTTCATTCATGTTATATCACATTCACAGTTAAGTTAGTCTTCGTCCGTTCAAGGCGATAGGTAGATAATAGCTCAGGTAGTAGTAACGTTGGATATCACGGCGAAGGTTGTGGATTCGAATCCTACAATGATGAGCTTGAGCTTTGTGAAGGAAACCATAGCACGGTGGTAGGGTACTTTGTAGTATTGTAGCTGGCTACTAAGTTGAAAATCTGTCCATACACCTATCGGTGTGTTCCAACAGCTGCACTTGAGAGCCAGTTCCCATGTTGGTTTTGTGTGCTTACCACCTTCGGTCACATCATCACTTACCACGGTGAGATTGCGGTCAAACACAAGCTTATCCAGAACTAAAAATGGTTTTTTTTACATTACATTTTTAAGTGCTTACAGGTTAAATAAAAAACTAAACAAACGTAAAATAACGAACACCAAAATAGCCTAAATTTTTGGTAATACATTCCTCAATAGCTGGTCACACCAATTTCCGAAGGGCTAACCAAGAATTATGTATACTACTTAGATAGGACGCTCTCCATACCTACTTAAAGCAAATACCTATCAATTGCGAAAAACAGAAAGATATCAACTACGTTTGGCTTTGATTATTAAACATTTGTTTATTTTTAATATACTTCTTTTATGTTATAGTCAAGTTATATTGTCATATTCCCAGTAGTCTAGTCCTCATCCGTCAAGTCCGGTCAGGTTTTAGTGAAATTGGTGGCACTAAAACTATTCACGGACTTTTCAGGACAACCTGAAAAGTCACGACACACGTTTTCATTTCATTTTATTTCACTTGTGCACTTGGATTGATATTGATTGGACTAAAACACCACCGATATTATTCAATAAAACTCGAAATACACGATTTTATTTAAAATAAAACGATAACGCAACGTCACTTCGCAAGTTCCCGCCAAAAGTAACAGAAACAGCCACGTCAATGAATTATGACTATAATCGAATCAAGAATCCCATATGCGGTAAAATATGTAATTTTGACATTGACAGTTGCGGGTGTCATTTTGTTTATTTTCTTTCATTCTTTCTTATTGTAAATTGGTTTTCAAAGCTCAGCAATGTCAATAAAACATTGCTTTTGCATAGCTTGTATTAGTTTGCATTGACTGACAGTGTCTGTAGGACTGGTTTTTGCCACATCGAATTTTATGACTCGAATGGACTGTTGATAACGAAACACGATGACGTGTGCATTGCCATAAGTGAAAGTAACTTATTTGTGGAAGGAGCAATACGTAGACCTTCAATATCTGTTTGTGTATTCCAATATCTACCTACAGTCTCCCGCGAGTCGTGGTTTAGTTCACTTGGGTCCGTTATTGCGTTTTGCTCCATTTACGATGTGTGGAATATTCGCATATATTAACCACCTGACGCCTAAGACCCGAAGAGAAATCTTAGAATTACTTGTGAATGGATTAAAGCGTCTGGAGTACCGTGGCTACGATTCGGCGGGCGTAGCTGTTGATACCGCCGACCAAAAAGATATAGCTGTACTGAAGAAAAGCGGTAAAGTAGCCGCTCTCGAGGAGTTGTTGCAGGAGCAGAGTGCTGAGCTCTCGGTTGAAGATTATGTTGATTCTCATTGTGGCATTGCCCACACGCGCTGGGCCACCCACGGCGAGCCAAGTGCGGTCAACTCGCACCCTCAGCGATCTGGAGAAGACAATGCCTTTGTTGTCATCCATAACGGAATCATCACCAACTACAAAGAAGTTAAAACATTCCTTGAGAACAAGGGATATGCTTTTGAATCCCAAACGGATACTGAAGCTATAGCCAAATTGATTGACCATCTGTATAAGCAACACAAGAACTACAGCTTCCAGGAATTGGCTGAGCAGGTAATCCAACAACTCGAAGGTGCTTTTGCTTTATGCTTCAAGTCGCGATACTTTCCTAATGAATGTGTGGCTACTCGTCGTGGTAGCCCACTCCTTGTAGGCATCAAGACGAGACGTAGGCTGTCCAGTGACCATGTCCCTATTATGTACACAAACAATAAAGCTACTCGTGGTGTGGTACCACCTGTCCCGAGAGTTAATAGCCATGCTCATTTTGAACCAGAAGAAGAAAGGGATGTTGAATATTTCTTTGCATCAGATGCTTCTGCAGTTATTGAACATACAAATAGAGTGCTTTATTTTGAAGATGATGATGTTGCACACATCAAGGATGGTGTACTCAGCATTCACCGCTTATCAGGTAACAGCAGTGACCCTCATGAACGTGAAATTTTCACTCTGAAACTGGAACTACAACAAATTATGAAAGGAAACTATGATTATTTTATGCAAAAAGAAATATTTGAACAACCTGAGTCCATAGTAAACACTATGAGAGGACGTCTCAATTTTGCTGATGGAACTGTTACCTTAGGAGGTATTAAAGATTATATACCAGAAATTAAGCGCTGCAGGCGATTAATGTTGATTGGATGTGGAACAAGTTACCACAGTGCAGTTGCTACTCGGCAACTACTTGAGGAATTGACAGAGCTACCAGTGATGGTTGAATTGGCATCTGATTTCTTGGATAGGAATACACCTGTTTTTCGTGATGATGTTTGCTTTTTCATTTCACAGTCTGGTGAAACAGCTGATACATTAATGGCCCTGCGTTATTGCAAACGCCATGGAGCTCTCATTGTCGGTATAACAAACACCGTGGGTAGTTCTATATGTCGTGAGTCACACTGTGGTGTTCATATTAATGCTGGGCCTGAAATCGGTGTTGCGTCAACAAAGGCCTATACATCACAATTTGTTTCTCTCGTAATGTTTGCGTTAGTGATCAGTGAAGACCGCATATCATTGCAAAAACGACGCGCCGATATTATAGAAGGACTCCATGAATTGGATACCAAAGTCCGTCAAGTTTTGGCTTTGGACTCTGAAGTCAAAACGCTTGCTGAAGACTTATATCGTCAAAGGTCGCTGCTCATTATGGGCCGAGGATACAATTTTGCTACATGCCTAGAAGGAGCCCTGAAGGTGAAGGAATTGACATACATGCATAGTGAAGGTATTATGGCTGGAGAACTGAAACATGGCCCCTTAGCCCTTATTGATGATTCGATGCCGGTAATGATGATAGTTATGCGTGACCCTGTCTATACGAAGTGCATGAACGCCCTGCAGCAAGTGAATGCGCGCCAAGGTCGGCCGATCGTCGTATGTGAAGAAGGTGACAAAGAAACAATGTCATTAGCGTCACGCTCTCTTCAAATACCTAAAACTGTTGATTGCTTACAAGGTATCCTCACTGTAATACCCATGCAACTTCTTGCCTATCACATTGCCGTTTTGCGCGAATGTAATGTTGACTGTCCCCGTAATCTCGCAAAATCTGTTACAGTGGAGTAAGAACTGCAAACCAGGTCTGTAATGAGCGGTAATGGCTCTTGTAAAATCTTTAAAATTAGGTAACTTACCTTTGTTTGCTACCAACCAAACAAAATTCCTATAAATATATTCTATACCTATTCGGACTTAAATCAAATGGACCATTAGGAGTAGGTACCTAGTTATCATGTAATGTTACTTCTATCTGTACATAATAATATACCTACGGTACTTATATTATTTTTCAAAATAAATAAGTGACTTAATGTCAAATTATATTTATAGCAATGAAGCATGGTGTACCTACCATTACATATGAAGTAAAGAATATAAACATTATTTTGTTGAACGACACGCGCTACGCGTCGCGAGCCGATGCGACAATAAATGTACATTGTTACTATGTAGTAGGTATTCATTTTTATTTCCATCGTTTTATTACGAAAAACATTCCGAAATAGCGTTTTTATACAAAATCAGTAACATCGTAATTTATTTAGATGACATTCCATTAATTGTATGTCAATAAATCTTCGTTTTGGTTTGATTTCAAGAGCGTAAAACAAACAGCACTGCATAACGCATATACATAAGTACATAACAGTGGCGAGGCATATTACTTCGTAACGTATGGCAGTGTAGCCTTCCAACCCACTAAGATGTTTAGTTCCCTTTTGCTAGGTACCAACCGCCCATGTTATTTTATTGCTATCTAATCGTAAATTTAATCTTGATTGTATTACTTACTATATTAATTACTTTCGTCAAACTGTTATTGGTTGAAATAGCACTTAGCATATTCAGTAGTTAACTAAATTAAATACCCATGCCTTCATTGTTAATATAGACTTACAATCAAGAATTTTAAAAAGAAAAGTCCTTGCTCACGCACCGTCTGACTTGTCTATGTCCAGCCCACAACCTACTAAGAAACACAGTGTCCCTTTATACATTAGAGAAAGAATAAGCCCAAAATTCAACCCCTAACAGGTTCAAATAGAGGATCGCGAGTGAAACTACGGGACGGAATAACTATAGTTTAGGAATATTGAGTTTAATTATTTCTGACAGAATAACTAATATATACTTTAATTGTTTCAGTAAGACTGAGGCTTGAAGGCATGTAGGTATAGAGTAAGGATAACAAAGTAGCTTTCATAAAATGATTGATTATTGATAAATGATCCAGAACAGTGTCCTAAATCATGCAATTGTATATTATACATATTATCTTTATTTTATCATTATGTAAAGTATATTTTTTTATATAAGTAATTTTTAACTAAGCAAGCGATGGTAACATCGTAGATTATTTCTTTATATCCTCGTTAAAATTTCAAAAGTTTATAAACGTGTAGGTTATCATTCCTAATTTAATTTTTTACGACATCACACTTGTAATGAGATTTATCATTTAATTTTTATAAGGAATATATTACTTTTAATTTGTTCGGTAGACAATACGTGATAGATTAGGCGGGTGAGATGAGAAGCCCTTATATTGAATGTAGCTAGTTAATAGTATCTATTAAATCGTCATAAACCTTAGATACCTTATAATAATCCATTGTTCCAAAACTACATATAAAAATCATCCCAGGTATCGTGTGATCCAAGTTATTATGTTCAGTAAATGTTCGGAATCGGAAGAATATAAGTAGGTACTAAAACTTTTTCAGCTAATTCAAACGTGCGTCACATCTCTTCTAGACAGCTAGGTATTTTGAAGGTGCAACTAGGTACAATATTGCTAAAAAAGACGCGTGTTTGAAATATATTATTGAAAAATATAAATCTGGCTATTGATAGCATCAGTTATCAAAAAAACGAGCGATAAGCATCAATTTAATATTATTTTTGATAACAGCCGATTTTAGTCCGATTTAATCAGATTTTTATTATCGGAAAAATTCTATATCAATAATAATAAATCAGATTTTTTGTTGTTATTAAAATGCCTTACATTAAGTACTTATTGTTGGAATAATATAAACCATGTATGATTGTTTCTATATCAATCGAAGGTAATTATATTGAAGTAGGTACTAATTGTTTGTGACATACAATGTAAACCATATGCTGTCTTCTGGTACAATTAGCTAGCATGTAGGTACTAATTCTTAAAAGTAATGATACTTAAGTATTTTAGTTTTTCCATCCCGACCTAATCACTAGTCATTTTGTTTTAGAATAGAACTTCTACGAAATAAATTTAAATAAATACGATAATTGTGTGTCGTATTTGGTATTCGATACCTAAAAAACGAGTTTACTAGTCTATTGCTCGTAATAAAAACAATAAAATTCTTAATTTGTATTTTAGTATTACCTCACGAACCGAAAAAATTTAAACTTGTTTGGAGATTCGTTGGTAGGTGTACCGAAAGGTTGCAAATTAGTACCTACATGCACCAGACCTGCTACAGCGATATACAATACGTATGAGGATGAGATAATGGCTGGCTACATCTTACGAACCGGTACGAATTTTATGTTTTGAGTGTCCGAGCAGGCTTGGTATTTAAAACCTGATTCATAATGTAGGTACTTACCTAATACTGGTACAGGTGATGTCTGTCAGGCAATGTTACGTAACCTATCTGCCAGCCTACCTAAATGTTTTAAACAAGTAGGTAAAGCATTTTTTCACTATGTGATAATTTGATTAAATCAATATTTGTCTAGCGCACATTTTTTATGCAAGAGTTTGTACCTAATATTAATTTATACATTTTCTTTTGTAGAAATTAATCATTTTAATTTGAATTTTAAATAAATGATCTGTACAACAGATAACTGTAAGTACTTTAAATATCATCGAGTTTTTGTATTGAGTATATAGTTTATTGTAATAAGAATTAAATGTTTATGTAATACTTCCTTCCTTTTATTAAGCATGGATTTTTCAACCCAAAAAATCCAATTACAGCAGATAATTTATTCATGAATATCCAAACGATTTATCGACAGCCGCCTCCCATATTAGACGTTGCTAGAGGTGACAAATTAGCTATGCAGGTACTGTATTCCCTATTATTAGGGTTCCGTATGCAAACAAGGAATCATTATGTAGTTTCTTCATGGTCGCCTGCTAAGTTACTTCCTAAACGATATGGTCGATGTCGCTATTTGGCACCTAAATAGTTACCAAAACCTAGCACCCCAGATGGAGTATCGATAGAATAAATAGGTCTTACAAATCCTTATCAGGTTCCTTCAACAATATTGCGATTTAATTTACTGTAACCGAAGTAGTGGCTGTTTCGCATGAGTTACCTTCGTGTCCCCGCCCCTATAGATGAAACTAGTTCTTTAAAAAATCTTCGGCGCTAGATCAAGAACTGAAGTAACATGGAAAACTATCACGTCAAATGAGAGACTTTAAGCTATAGGTATTCTATCTACTGTGCGATCGAAAACTAATTCTCGAATTAGGTAAAAGAACATCGGAAGCCAAAGCATGATTGTAGGTTTTATTTATAGCCTACAGATTTAAAAAGCTATACTACCTAGTAAAGCATGGGTACGAAAAAGTATGCTTATAGTTTTAATGGGGTCTAGATTCAGTTTCAGTATCCACTTAATTAATCACTAATTAGCGTCATTATCGCACTAACGGTTTTGTCACACATCTTGATAAACGTCACAAACTTCATTCTATTGCGATCGCGTCGCATAAAGAATCGCTCTCCGAAGTTTTTACAGAAATTACCCGACCATTTTTTAATGGACTTGAAGTTCTGGCTACAAATGGCTTTGTTTGACACCCTAACTTGAATAAGTTCGGTAAGCGCTGAGGGCTCTCCATCGGGTAATAGGTATATTTAGTAGGTACAACAACCGATACCAATAATTAACCCATAATGATTTGAAGGGAAAAATTACGCAAGTAGGTAACTCGTAAAGTAAGGTATTTTTTGTAGGTCGTTTTGGACGTTCTTCCCAACCAGCCAAGGGGCCTCGTGGACGAGCGATGAAAAAACAACTTGCAGCCAACAACCCATATAGGTAGGTAGGTACATATTATGAAGATCTTCACTTGCACTCCTCTTTTGACTTCTTGTAACACGTTTACTAGCATAGTTTATCTGATACTTTTAATCCTTTTCCGGGTTTATTCCAATTAAGTAAATCCCCGCAAGTGTAAATATATATTTTTATTATAGCCTTCATTCGGACACGACACACTTCTCTACCACTCGTAGATCGCTCCCTTGTTCCACCTTTGTGTGTCCGTTTGCCAGGTGGCAAAGGCCTCCTCCAATCTTCTCCATTCTGGCCTTTCTGTGGCCACTCTACCTCATGTTATTCCCGCGACTTGTCGTATGTCATCGTCCCACTTCCTTTGTGGTCTACCTCTCTTTCTCTTTCCATCTCTTGGGTACCATTGCGTGATTATTTTGCTCCATTTATCCTTTCCCCTGATCATGTGACCTGCCCTTTTCCACTTTTGTCTCCTTATTTTCAGAGTTTATGTCCTGGTCTTGCTTCTGATATTGCTGCTCCTAACTTTGTCTTTTCTTTTGATCCCAGTCATACTCCTTTCCATGGCATGTTGACATACGGAGAGTTTGTTTGTGACGTTTTTTGTTAAAGCCCATGTTTCGCTCCCATATGCCAGCACAGGCAGGATGCATGTGTTAAATAGTTTGCTTTTCGTGGAGATGTGTAGGTTCTTGTCTTTCATTACTTCTTTTAGGCCCCAATATTTTTTCCAGCTATTTGCAACTCTTCTTTCTACTTCTTTGTTTTCATTGTCCACTGGAGACATCAGTTGACCGAGGTATATATGTATTCTTCGACATAAGAGATTTGATTCTGTTCCACTGTTACAGGATCTTTGTTTCCATTTGTCATGATTTTTGTTTTCTCTGGGTTTAGCTTCAGTCCGGCCTTTGCACTTTCCGATGCTAGGTCGTTTATCATCTTGCTTAGATCAGCTGGTGTTTTTGCAAATAAAACAATATCATCTGCGAATCGTAGGTGCGACAGCGTGCGGCCATTAATTGTTATGCCCATGTCTCTCCATTCCAGATTCCTGAAGATCATTTCTAGTACGGCCAGAAAAAGTGTTGGTGAAAGGGGATCACCCTGTCTCACGCCTTTTTGTATTTGAAACTTATTTCCTTCTTTTTCTAGTCGGATACAAGCTGAACTTTGTTTATAAACATTATTTATGATTCTTATGTACTTGTGCTCTATACCAAGTTCCTTTAAGGCTTCCCAGATTTTTGAGTGTATCAGAGAATCGAAGGCTTTACTATAGTCGATAAAAGCTATGTAGTATATAAGCTGGTATGTAGCGTATTTTTCTATAATTTGTCTTACAGTATGGATGTGGTCTAGTACCGAGAAGTCTTTACGAAATCCAGCCTGTTCACTTGGTTGTTGCTCGTCTAGTTTCCTTCCTATTGTTTTCAAAATAATCTTTGCAAAGATCTTGTAAATATTAGACATATCCTATATACTAATTTACACATAGGCAGGTACTCGTAAAAATAATACGTAGAAGACACCTACTTTCATTCAATATCTAATACCATTTAATCTCTCGCGATAGTGCTACTTAAGATCAAAGCAGTTCTTCGTACTCGCGACAATCTGGATGGATATGATTGTCGATATGATTGATAAATCCACATTTAGCTATCTGATAAGACATTATTGTAATTGTTTACTAGACGTGCTAAAACAGGAAAACAATTTAATTCATCTTCGGAAGTAGTGATTCTCTCATTAGAATAAAACATATTAAATTGCCTTTGTTCTCGGTTTTTTTTTATTTGGTGACATAAGATATGAATCTGTCTGTCTCTGGCATGGTAGGTAACACTAACACGGCTGAACCAATTTTTAATGCTGTTTCTCCGAAAGACGGCATTCTGAGATTGCTCTTAGCCACGTTAGATCAAAATCAGATCAGTTGTTTCTAGTGTATGACATCGGCCACTTTATAATATCTATTGACCGTGTATTGACGCAATCCAATAATTAATACCTACCTACCTAAAGCGGGCACCAGCAGCAGATCCAAGGTCCGATGCCCAGTTTTGCATGGAATAGAATACACCTAGCTATGAACTAGTATTATAATTACCTATTTTATTTATCAACTAGTAATATGTACGTACGATATTTTCTCAAAATTGTTATTGTTTTATTAAATAAACTGTTCCATCAAAATTTTTGTAAAAAATATTAAAGAAAATCTCAGCAAAGTTCTTGGAGTGAAGAGAATTAAAAAAGCTATAAAATCTATGGCCACAAATTAGGGGAACCTGTTGTACCTAGGACAGTTTTTTAGATATGTATTTTTTATTGTGATTTGACGTACAGCACACAAATCATATTTGCATATTTTGAAAGGTCAATTATTTGGGTATTCACCACAAAAATATCAGAAATGTATATTTCATACTTACATATATTTTTAAAGTTAAAAAAAATGGTATTTACGGCCAAGGTTCAACATACCCTATGTACCTAGGCCAGTACTACGGTGTACCTAGGACACATTGAGAATTGGGGGGTAATTTAAGTAAACTATTATCTTTTCTTAACCAAAAACGTTTTATTCGATCTGTTACTATATTTAACAAAACACCTTAGAAATTCTAAACAAAATCGAAATAATATTCATAGTTTTTTTTTGCTTTTCAAACAAACACTTTAAACAACAATAACTAACTTTTAACCACTGTTTTGTCACATCAGAAACTTTTAAATTTGTAGGTATATAGACATTTAAACATATTACATAATATATTTATATTATATAGCAAATCAATCCTACTGTACAAATCATAGAAAATTAAATATTTAAACAATTAACATTATAAATGATTATTAGTCATTAGGACTAGCTTTTATAATAACACTATCAATATGTATATATATTTATTATTCAGCCTTAAGCATTTAGTAGAAATCCCAGTACTTCTGTATCTCTGGAACATAATAAATTTTTCTATTCTTGTTAACTTTTTGCAGGGTTTTAATTTTTTCTTTAATATCACTTATCGGGTACAGATTCAATTCATTCCAGTTTTCAAGTGATTTTTGCATCGATTTCAGTAATACACCCTCTTCAGACAATGATTCTACCTTTCCGACAAAATAGGAACCTTCATATACAAATTTAACATGATCTCCAATATTGTAATTTTCTTTATTAACATGTTCAGTCTGTAGGTTCTCATCTTCGCTGTCATTGTCGGAACTACCTTCAGTTGTGTCTCTCGGTGAAAAGTTGGTAGAATCTTCACTGGTTTCTGTTTCGGATAGAATTCTTCTTTTTATCTTTCTTGCATTACTGAATCTGTTTTTTTATAATTAGGAATATATTAAGTAAAACCTTCAGTTTGTACCTTGGCCACTGACCAAGGAACAACTGATCGACAGTGACCGAGGTACAACACTACTCCAACTTCAACAAAACGGTGGATTTTAAATAGTTTAGAGGTTACTTATCTCTTAAGTTTTTTATTGTTTTGACACTTGTTAAATAAAAGAACCGATAGCATATAAAAGTTAAGCGACTATTATAAAACGTTTGAAACTATCACACTTCAAAATATATTTGAAATACTTACTTTTTCGCCAAAGAAATGTTTTAACCTCGATTACACCAAACACCGGCTTTATGGCGGTATGCGACTAACTTCACATTGAATAGTCGGTAGTGACGTACCGAATACTAAAGACAGTAGAATTTAGCATCGCGCGAATGTTTAAAACGAGCCCAATGGCCTAGGTACACATAGTGCCAAGGTTCAACAGGTTCCCCTACTGTGTTTCCATCTAAGTAGATATTTCTTAATATTTGCCAAAATTTTCATAACTATAATAATAAATAGGTAATGTATGCTCGCTTTAACCTAATGCGTGTCCATTTTGTCGCTAGAATATAAGTCGATGATTTTGCACTTATGCCCGCCCATGCCTGCTTTAGGCCACCCACCAGGGCAAAGCAAGCATCCGAAAGTGTTTTCAATTTGGGTTCCAGTTTCATATTTTTGAGACATGAAAAATAGATTGAGTGTCAAATTACTGTAGGTAAATTTAGCATTTAAATAGAAATAACTGTTCTGTTTTTCCTTTTCTTATGATGCCCGCTTTGGATAGGTAAACGAATTGAAATAATTAGTGAATCACGTCGGGGAACGCTGCTTTATCCATAGAAATAGTATGAGGTATGTAGGTATTGAAATAAATTCAGATATGAATGTCTAGGTTCTGAATATTATTTATGACCGACCTCTCTGATAAAGTCTGATTTTCGTGAGTTAGAACTGCGCAACATGGAGTATACCTACGCGTTATTTACGTAGTTGTTGCGCAGACCGCGTCAGCCAGCTCACACGCCTCTCTCTGTTTCACAACACAACAGAACACGACACGACCCACTTGTCTACCGTCACACATACTTAGTAATCTACCACCCCCGCCACTAACTCCGAGTTCCGACCGACACTTCTAAAGTCGCTAGGCCACGTTATAAATCAGCCAGTTCTATGCCTACCTACATTAAAATATATGCATTAGGCAATTCTTGCAGCAATCTTTCAATATGATAGACACTGTCCTTGCAAAATTATAACTTTCAAAATTAATACTAACAAAATATTAGGTACCTAAGTACATACTTTTTTATATTACGTATGACAGTTAAGTAACGCAGGCAGGTCTAGCGCTTCCTTATTTCACGTACCTATACCTACCTATATCCAAGATTCAATATGTGTTCCAAATAAATCACTGACAGTGGTTACTGATCACGATCAGTCATTATAACTTATAGCTGCTTTACTTCGTTTTTTGAATTGCAAGAAATTGCATTGTTTTGGTGACCTTGTGGATCTTATTCTTACATTTAAATACCGGTCAAGTGCGAGCCGAACTCGCGTTTTGAGGGTTCTGTACCATTCCGAAGTACACAACACTATATCTATAATGGCCTGAGTAAGTGAACCAGGAAATGTGTATGTCTTCTTCTGAACTAGCGCGAGCTGTGTTGCCAAAAAACATTTCCCACAGCCAACAAACAATTCATTTGCTATAGTTAACCGATCTTGATATAACAAATAAATTAAGTAACAAATTATTTGATACTATAGTGAGGTAAAACCTCGATAGAGTGAAAGTGATCTGTGCTAAACAAACATTTTTCGAATCCTTACAGTTAGTTAAATCAAATAAACAATATGTAAAGTTCTGTTGTAAGTAGAAACCACAGGTAGGGTAGAAACCTAAGTAGGTACCTAGTTTTTAACTTAATCAATTTCTGCCGCATTCCTTACGCTCGTCTCCGTGACTTACGCATTAAATATTACGAAATCATCAACGTAGGTACCTACCTACCTCATTAAAGTAATGAGAACTTCATTTATTAATTAATATCTAATAGAGGAGGACATTAAAATAAGCTAATTTGTTTGTTTGTGCTCGGTACAACATGTACACTCATGATTCTTATGGTAGATAGTAGCAAGCAATGATGTTGTCCTTTAAAAATATCTTAGGGTAGGTAGGTGTTTCAAAATAAGCCGCAAATTATAGCGCATTCCTTGCGACACAGACGTAGGTAAGTAGGTTCGACTCGTTTGCCTATATGTGCGAAAGGTGTCTTTGTTTTCATGCTATTCAATCCGTTTACTTTGCTTGTTGTAATATATGTTTAGTTGGCTACGCTACAGTAGGTAAATTATGTGAATATATTTTATTATTTGAAATATCCCATGTTGTGCCCAAAGTTGTTTATTTTGATGATTTCTGCCGTCATCTTGCCTTTATCATTCTTTATTATAGCACTATGGTACTAAAATACCAATCAGTGATGTAAAAGATGATCAAATTCTTTGTAGGATTTAAACCTTCCTTTCTTTATTCAACGTTACTACAATGATATTATAAGTTCCCATCTAGGCTTTGTGTGCTTACCACCTTCGGCCACATCATTACTTACCATGGGGAGATTGCGGTCAAACACAAGGTTATCCAAAAGTAAAAAAAAAAAAACTATATATAGGTAGATAGTAAACTAACAATATTATTATGATGTGGCTTGTATTGTAAACGAGAAGCGATGCGTGATAAAAGATTTGAAACAGCAAGCAGGTACGAATGTGCTATAATAATAGCAACCATTCATTTATTTTTGGCTCCTTTCAATTTACCTAGTTCAAGGTATACCTACGGTGTTGATTTAGCATGCAGTCGGTTCATCCACGCCACGTCTTTGAATAATGCAGACAGCTAAAAGAATTGGTTTCAATATACTTAATTATAATTATAAGGAAAAATAAATTATAAAGATAGGGAAAGTATTTTTATGGTTCCACTAAAAGTACAAAAAATGATCAAAATTTTCCACCTCTTACTTATTGTATCTACTACAAATGTGGGGGGGGGCGGGGACACTGTTTATGATTTTATAAGCGTTCTAGTTTCCGCCCCGCGTTCCCGAGGGATCTTATCTTTTCCCGGTATAAAAAGTATTCTATATTTTATTCCAGGATATGATCTACCTGTGTGCCAAGTTTCATCAAAATCCGTTCAGCCGTTTTTGCGTGAAAGAGTAACAAACATCCATCCATCCATCTATCCATCCAAACTTTCGTAGGATAGTGGGATATAGAACAAGACATCAGTGAAACAAGAAAATACTTTTGATTTAAAAAGGAAAATAAAAACAATACCTATTTATTACGACTGTACTAAACATTAAAATAAAATACATATGAAGTCATAAACTTTATTTACTACTATATAAAATCAATAAAATATTTACATTATTATAACTACAATTAAAACTAATCTAATCTAAAAACTACCTAAAATAAACTATAAAAGTGCGTCGAAGATCGCATCGCCGTTGACTGGTAACGTTCCCAAAAGACTGGCAGCATTGCCACGTTGAATGGCAATGCTTAATCTTTGGCCAAAGTAAAAGCCAGCCTTTTGGTCACGGGAAGCGTCAACCAATCTTTGGGAAATATCCTTAAATAGGAAATGAGCACTCGGGCCCCACGGCCCGAGGGTATCAACCCCAAACGGCTCGAAAATATAGTTACCTGTAAGGCTATTATATTTTCTTGAGGTTCTCAGCGGATGCAGCGGCACCGCCGGCATGACACGCTGTGCTAGGAAGATGGGAATACATATAAGTTTACGATAGTTGTTTTTAATAGTTTCGTGTTCTATTCATGTAATATAAAACGTGTACGTACCTACTAAAAATATTTCTAGAAATAGAAATTATTTTATTTAGAATCGTTAACTAAGTTCAGTTATACCTAAGTAGGTATACATTCCGTAGTTGCCTGTCACAATAATGTGGATATAATTGAAATAAAGGGACATAAACATATTTTTAGGTTTCTGTCCGTCTGTCTGTCTGTCGCCAGGCTGTATCTCATGAACCGTGATAGCCAGATACTTGTAATTTTCACAGATTATGTATTTCTGTTGCCGCTATAACAGCAAATACTTAAAACAGAATAAAATAATTTCAAAAACACAAAAAAAATGTACCGAACGCGAGTGCGATGCGAGTCCGACTCGCACTTGACCGGTTTTATTTTATTTAATGGTTCATAGACTACAAAAGTATATCGTCCTTCGAAATTTCATCTATGTAGGTAGTAGTGCCAATAGTCTCAAGGAATAAGACGAAAAGGCTGGAATCAGCGGCGGATCTCGTATTCGGGACTTCCCTCACACATTGGACTATTCTTTATTTGTCTAAACATCCATTTTTCAAAATTATTTCAGCACCATAGGAAATAATAGCCGCGTACAATAGTATTTTCACAGATTCCACCTACCCATCGGACTCCTTGGGGGTCATATAAACCACTTATTATTCAAGGTACGTGTTATAGTGTAGTGAGTGGAATTTTGCCGCGACTACCTACGGTCGGGCTTGGGGCCACTGACACTATCGCTGCATTCGTTACCGTTCTGACAATTTATGTATGTAGGTATATACATACATATCAACAAACCAGTGGACTTGAGGATAAATACATCACATATTTTAAATTTTCGGGTATCCGTTCTACAACAGCATTATTCTTGCTGTGTGTAGCCTCTTCTGTTTGTCGTCATCCCTTCATTCAACTATGTGCGAATCTCACCTGCATACCTACAGCTCGAAACGTAGGTAGTTATAGTAAATTATTTATTATGTTATTTTATTAGTTAAGTATATTAAATAGGTACTAATGTACTTAGCGGTCCCCCGACGCGACGACGACGCAACGATGCTTGGATTAAAATATAATTATGAAGTTGGCACACAGACCTATTTAGCTAACGGCGTGCGAAAGACAAACAAAATAAATATATTTTTAAATTTGGCATATGACGTGTTATAAAATATGTTATAGGATATGTTATAAATTGTTTTTTTCGTCATATACCTACTTATTTGCATATTGTTAATACCTACGTCAAATAGTCTCCAAAGAATATTAATTAAAAAATGAAACATTTGAAAAAAAAGGCAATAGGTAACCTAATAATCAGATGGTCCAAAAACAATTAACCTTGCTGAGAATCTTGCCGGTTTTTCTCAGTTGAAGGCTGACCTCCGAACCGGTGCCGGTAAATAATAATAAGGGAATGCACGCAATTGGTGGTGCGTTGTGCGCTTGCAGCGCCAGGCGCGCTCGCCTTGGACGGGCTTCCTGTTGATCGGTGGGCGCGCGCTCGCCGGCCGACGCTCGTATCAGTGAAGGGGAGCCTGCTGCCGCTGCCTGCCTCGCCTGCGAGCCTTTGTTCCATACCAACAGAGAAATGTTGCGAAACTGGTCTTTGACCTTTTATATTCTTGCATCACGTAAGAATTCAAAAGTCGTAAGGCAAATGCAGCTATTATCGGCCCTCTCTAAACAGTTTTCAATCGATGACACTTATTAAAAAACAGCTTCAGCCCGCTACTTTGCCCGTATGTATGTGGAAGTCAGAAAACTTTATAAGTACCTATATACTGATCACTAATATGTAATTATGATGGTTGTTGTAGGTGGTGGATGAGGTAGTAGTGAAACCAGGAGTAGTGCTCAATCCATTGTGTATTGTCAGAAGAGAACTTAAACCTTATTACATATCTATTTATATATACACTTATTGCTAAGTCAACAACATTCGTCAATGTAGCAGCGCGTTACATTATGTCGCGGTGCAACTCAAAATATCGTCACTTACTACACCTCCCCGAAAATTTCCTCTTTACCCTCGGATGGCAAGAAAAAAAAATGTGTCGAACGCTGTTGAACAAAAATACCTTAAATACCCATAAAATACACAAATTCACAAATAAAACTCATTTTTTTATCACTAAATTATAACTATGTAAATAAATATAATAAAAACTAAATTGGACGAAGGAATTTGTTACCTATTGTTCTTATAACTAATGTATGGCTATCTAAGCTAAGTGTCTGTTACAGCGTTCTCGTGGGTCTGGAATAACAACATTGTATTCTATCTACGATTCTCGTTTCTGCTCAGCTGCTCACTAAACTGAATAAATGGCTTTGATTTTAACCACTATGATACTACCCTGTTTCAGGGGGCGCCAAAATCATAACGGGTATTATAATTGAAAAAAAACCTAACATAAACTTACAGAATAAAAATTACCCAATTGAGATAAATTCTTAAAAAATGTGACAAAGATTGGGTAATTTTTATTCTGTAAGTTTATGTTAGGTTTTTTTTTAAAAGAGAGGGCGCCACTATCAAGTTTCTGTCCCGGTTCTAAAAAAAACTTAGATACGGGGCTGATTAGGAGTTAGGACTACCATATTATCATTATAATGCCAAGTTTTGTCCGCATGTTTCGTTTTCACCGATAATGAAGTGTTTTCAGTCCATCGATTACTTCTTGTAAGTCTAGGTACAATATGTAATAAGTTATTTTCACGCCTTACTGCAGGATATGTAGATCTTTACATATTATTTTGACATCATGTAGGTAAACACCATGTTGAAGCTAATAAATATATTTTGTATAGATGATCAGCCTTAACTAAGTAAGAAATAATTATTAGCTACCTACCTATTTCAAAAAGTCAACGCGAGCGAAGCCGCTATCAGAAAGATAGTCGAAAAATATAAGATTTACATTTAAATTTGGCATATTTATGTTAAGATTCAAGGTGAACAGGCGGTGATGAAGCTGGCTTAACCAGTTTTGTTGACATTCACTTAATTTTATGTAATAATCCAGGAGGCGTCAATCCAATGTGTAATCTGTGTACCTATTACTAGGTACCCAACGCGTCAACGCAAGATATATTTTTTCCTGTAGGTCATCAATCATCAACAAACCATCGGACAAATATTTGTTGATTCACCGCTCACGATTAAGAATTTAAGCATAGTTTCATCTTTGAAATAAATAGGTAAGCCATATTCGTATTTAAACACTTGTTATACTGCTACAAAAACACAAGAGCCTAGTTAGTAACCTGACAGAGCGGAATTTGCCATTATTCTAGAAGGGGACAAAATGTATCTACATAGGCACTTGAAATATTCTCAAAATACTCAGTTGTATGTTTACTTTAATAATAAATAATAAAATTAAAATAAAATAAATCGTGATTTTTGTGCCGTTTTTACAGAACCCTTCGTGCGCGAGTCCGACTCGCACTTTGCCGGTTTTTATTAGATATTAGATTTTTTCAAATGTGACAACACCCTCCTCGGCCATTTGATTCACACTGTCAATATCAAGAATTATGTATTCTAAATGGATAGATTGTTCATTAAGGAAAGAGATTGTCCCAACGTAGTTGTTATCTTTCTCGCAATTGATAGGTATTTGCTTCAAGTAGGTATTTAGAGTTCCATCCATTTTATATACATAATAATGAAAGATTAAGCCAGATGTGACAAGAATAATTAAAAATAAAGAAATGGCTTAATTTTCTAGATACCAAGCCAAAATACTTTTAACGTCTTTACGCGTTTGATTCTCGGAACAATATTGTTCCGAGCGTCAGTCAGACCCAGGGTGACCGTTTGTGGCTTGTGGCAGATTTGTGCCATTTTGGCAGATATGGCTGTTGAATTTTGACTATAGTATATTATGTTGACGAAATACAAACGTGGCAGAATTTAGCTGATTACATCTATTTGTCTAGCACTTTATATTTTTGAGAAATTAAATATATTTGTAATAATTAAATACAAAATCCAACGAATTGCGGAGATTTAGTTTTATAAGAAACTGTTTTACCGATCTGGCAACTTTGTTCCAAGACAGTTTTTGATGGGGGATCTCCTGTTTATTGTCTGTTGATGTATCCAAGTAAATAATCAACTGTTTATTGTTTATAGATTTTTTATTTTATTAATGATACAAAATCCACAGGACTTTTTGTTTATAGAAAATTAATCTTGATAATTATCACATACTGCCAATTGTGGATTTACTTTATGTTAATTGAACATTATATTTACAGAGCGGAAATGATGAGACCACAGAATAAATGTTACAACCAAATCGGCTTGCCATTGCCAATGCTGGCAATACTTGCCATTGTTATTAAATATTATTCAGAAAGGGACCTAAGAAGTATCATTGATCAGCTACAGACTGTGTGGCGTGGTATTTTCGCGGTGTCTGATTAGATTTGTTTAACGGCTATTCTCTTGGACATTTGACTTTTGTTTTATTCTGAATGCTCGGCTTCTACTATGGATTTGTGGATTAATGCGGGGTTTTAAAAATAAATGTATAAAATCAATCTATTACTGGTAATGTTTTCTCAACATTGAAATACATTTGGAGCTCTCTAAATTAATTTTATTTTTTGTACAAATCAATGTATGATGTTTGCCATGATTCTTTCGTGCCTTTGCATGTAACGCCATCTATTCGTGATCAAAAGCGGAAAAATGATAAATGAATTTTGACTTGTGCATCTATCTTTACTCTAAATGTGGTGTATTATATTCTCGTTGCTCTACTCTCGTATATATAATAGTGGACTTTTTGGCGGGAACTTGCGAAGTGACGTTGTGTTTTCGTTTTATTTTCATTAAATTCGTGTATTTTGAGTTTTATTGAATAATTTCAGTGATGTTTTTTCCAATACAGATCAATCTAAGTGCACAAGTAAAATGAAATGAAAGCGTGTATCGTGACTTTCCAGGATGTCCCAAGAAGTCCGTGAAAAGTTTTAGTGGAATAGCCGCCAATTTCACTAAAACTAGACTGGACTTATACGGACGAGGACTAGACTATAACATAAAAAATGAATATTTTAAATTAAGAAATGGCTTAAAGGTCTAGATACCAAGCCAAAATCTTTAAAAAAAAATAATAATAGTGATCTATCTTGGTAGTTCGTGGATCTATCCAAAGAGTATATAAATTAGATCTATCTATCAAAATTTATTATCTATGGATTGACCGACCTAATTAATTTGTTTGTGTAAAAAGAGAGGCGAAAAAAAGCGCGGGAAACGGTCGAACTGGCGGGATCGTTTTTAATTTTCTCTAATTATTTTATAATTTTTTATTAATTCTGGGATCAGATAAGTAGTATATATTGTAGTTTTATTCTTAATTGTGTGTATATATTTACTTTAAGTGTTTATTTGCTGCTATATAGGTAAGTTTCAAGCTATTTATTGACTTCTCATGACTGAGCCTCCCGACCCGGGGGGCTTAGTTCCCCGGCAGCGGGTTACTATGTTACTATCAGGAATTCATCTGGTATGGACACGGATGGATCTGTATCCGAAAATTCTCAGCGTTCTTTAAAACGCAGTAGAGCTAATAAGGTATGCAAGCATTGCAATAAACGTAAAAAGAAGAGCAAAAGTGGTTCGGTTTTAAATAAATCTGACTGTCAATGCACATTTATTGAAACAAAAGACAAGCAAATTGAAAGCTTACAACCATCTACAATAGATTCAACTCCCCCTATGGCACCACCACAGTCCGGTTCTGCCTTAAAAATGTCAATAGATTCCATAGCCACTTCACAAACAATTTCAGTTAGTAGGTCATTATATACAACTACAGATGTGGCCCCATTTGTTATACATGTTCAAAAAATTCAGGTGTCTCTTAATGATGGTACCACACTCCACCCTATCACATTTGGTAATTATCTTAAAAAAAATAAAATTAATAACATAATTAATGGTAGTGTAAAAAGAATTGGCCGGAACAGAGTATCTCTTTCTTTTTCGGATTTCACAGATGCTAACTCATTTCTTACTCATAATAGTTTAGAATTAAATAAACTTAAGGCTTTTATTCCATCGTTTAATGTGACAAGAATGGGAATTGTTCGTGGTGTTCCATCTGAATGGTCACCTGAAGAGGTGATTGATAACATTTCTGTACCAATAGGTTGTGGCAAGATCCTAAAAGTAAGACGTCTTAACTATAAAGTTATGGTAGAGGGTTCTCCAGTATGGAAGCCTTCCCAAACAGTTGTACTAACTTTTGATGGACAAGTTTTGCCTAAGCGAATTTTTATGTGCTACAACTCTCTGACTGTAGAACTTTACTCTTATCCTACAATACAGTGTTATAATTGCTGCAAATACGGTCACACCAGAGCTCAATGTAGATCCAAACCTAAATGTTTTAAATGTGGAAGAGATCACTCGGGTGACTCATGCACTATTGAAAATCCATCCTGTTGCATGTGTGAGGGTCTTCACTATGCTATAAGCAAGTCATGCCCGGAATTTGAAAGGCAGAAAATAATTAAATCGTCAATGGCTGAAAGTTGCATATCATACTCTGAAGCGCTCAAGTTTCACCCTCCAGTTTCTAAATCATATGCTGATGTCTTAATTTCTGATCCTAACAAACCTCAAAATTTCGCTTCTCAGCCCAGTCAACATTTAAAAACATCTTATAAAAAAACTGTTTTTCTGAAACCACGGTCACATTCTCCCTCATCACATGGGTATGATCGTACTGCTCATGATCAATTAACCAAAGAATATAATGTTCCTCCTCCTATTAATAATGGATGTGCACTTACAAAAGACATCAATTCTACTGAACCCTCCATTATCGAAATAATCATATCCCTAATTAATGTACTATCCCAATCTTCCATTATACCGACCAACGTTGCCCCAATACTTGAAATTTTTAAAAATCTACTTCGCAATGGATCACAGACATGTAATTCAATGGAACTGTCGAAGCATAATGAATAAAAAAAGTGACTTAATTTACCTTATTAATAAATTTGAGCCATTTGTTTTTGTTTTATCTGAAACATGGCTCAAATGTGATTATTATTTTAAAATTCCTGGATATAGCTGTCTCAGAGAAGACAGATCTGATGGGTATGGTGGGGTAGCTATACTCATCAAAAATATATTTTCTTATACTTCCTTTGCCCTTCCTTCTCATAGTGATAACTTTTCAATTATTGCTGCCATCATTAATAATATCTGTATAGTTTCAATTTACATTCCTCATCCCTGCCCTTCTATTTTTACTGAAATCAATCAAATTATTTCTTCTCTTCCAAAACCTTTTATGCTATTGGGAGATTTCAACTCTCAGCATTGTTCATGGGGAAGCTCTAAAAATAATTGTCATGGAGAAGAATTGTTAGACTTAATAGACTCAAATAACCTGTGCATATTAAATGATGGTTCTGCAACTCGTCGCACAGAACCGAATGAGGGCATAAGTGCTATTGATTTGTCAATTTGCACACCAAATTTAGCATCCTCCTTGTCCTGGTATACAATGTCTTCAACATTAGGTAGTGACCATTTTCCTATAATTATTTCATTTCCTTTCAGTATTAGCAAACAAAAAAAATCACAAAGAACTCCACGATTAAAATTTAGACTTTCTGATGTTGATTGGGATAAATTTAAAATCTGCGTAGAGAATAAGATCTCATCACTGCCAAGTATTTTACATGGTGAAACAGTTTGTTCAGATGCTTTGACAAATGCAATTGTCAAATCAGCTGAAGAGATTTTCCCCTTGAAAAATGCACTTACAAATAATATTCCTTCTCCACCATGGTGGGATAGTGAATGTACAGAAGCCATTAAAATCAGAAAGCTAGCCGAAAGTACTTATTGTAATTATATGACCCCACAGAATTTTCAAGCACTTTCAGACACAATAATTGACACGAGAAAATTATTTAAAAAAAAGAAATTTGATAGTTGGAGAAGATTCTGTTCCTCCATTTCTCCTGATACAAAAGCATCTGCTGTCTGGAATAATATACGTAGATTTAAATCCTCACGAAATAATTGTAGTGCTCCTTTTATTCCTCCTTCACTTGCTGATGAATTTTTTGACCATCTGGCTCCTCAGTATGCCCCACAAAAAGATATGGTAATGTCTTCATCATTTTCTGAAAGTATACATACAGATCTCAACTGTTTATTTTCAATATCTGAATTGAAAGGAGTACTTTCAGTTGTTAAGGATTCGGCTCCAGGAGTAGATGGTATTCCATATTCTTTTTTTACCAACTTAGGCGATGAGTCTCTTTTTTCTTACTTAAATATTATTAATTCTGTAATGTCTTCCGGTAAAGTACCTACAGCATGGAAGACCAAAATAGTGTTGCCAATCCTTAAACCAAACAAAATACCATCTGAGGTATCATCATATCGACCAATAGCATTATCTTCAGTGTTACTTAAAATTACGGAATATCTCATAAAAAACCGATTGGAATGGTTTCTGGAAAGTAAGGATTTGCTAGCTGGTAGTCAGTATGGATTCAGAAAAGGAAAAAGCACATTTGACAGTCTCAGTATATTTACTACTGATATACGGTTGGCTTTTTCTCGTAATGAGTCAATTCTTGCAGTATTTTTAGATATTAGTTCAGCTTATGATTCTGTTCATTTACTTGTCCTGAGAGACAAATTACGTAAATTAATGGTTCCAGAGATGATCACAAACTTCATCATGAATATTCTGTCAGGAAGAATAATTACTTTAGATTCTTCAATTAATAATCCTTGTAGAACTCAAAGGTTACTATGGAAAGGTCTACCTCAAGGATCAGTATTAAGTCCGCTTCTTTACAACATTTACACATATGACCTAGAATCTTCTCTAAACAATACGGTGAGCGTATTACAATATGCTGACGATTTACTTTTATACTTTTCTGATCCATCAGTCAATAATGCCAATTCACACATATCTCTAGCACTGAAACATTTAAAAATCTGGATGGATAAAAATGGTTTAGACTTATCGACATCCAAGAGTACTGCAGTTTTATTTACAAGAAAGCGGATGCCACCTCCAGTAAATATTTCATATAATGAAGAATCTATTCCAGTCAAAACCCAAGTAAAATTTTTAGGATTAGTTCTAGATTCAAAACTCACCGGCCTTCCACATTGTGATTATGTAGTGTCCAAATGTGAACGAATTCTTAATATGCTCAGATGTCTTTCTGGCGTTTGGTGGGGTGCCCATCCTTTGTCCCTAAAGCTTATTTATAATGCTCTAATAAGAAGTGTTCTTGATTATGGAACCTTCTTATTGATTCCTGGTAACATGGCAGGCTTAAAAAAAATTGATGGTATTCAGGCAAAAGCTCTAAGAATCATAACTGGTGCAATGAAATCTAGCCCTATCAATGCGTTACAGGTCGAATGCTGTGATCCTCCTTTATTTATAAGGCGCCAATTTTTAGCCGATAAATTCATATTTCGTATTTTACAGTTTGCAAACCATCCTCTTATTCCCAAACTTCAATCTCTTGCTGAATCATTAACTTCTTCATCATATTGGAAACATAAATCTCCCCCATGTCTCGTAACTAGCTATAAAAAAGCTATTGCATTTGAAGCACCTATTCATCGTACAAGCCGTCTCCCTATATTTAACTATCAATACGAAGCTTTAATTTCGTCGCCCAATATCTGCTATAATTTAAATATTCAGAAAAATGACAGTAATGCAAATGTTAATTTTAATTTTGAATTATATAACAAATTTCCCGGATCGCACTATATTTATAGTGACGCTTCCAAGCATTCATCTAGTGGGTATGTTGGTGTAGGTGTATATCATAGCCAGTATAAGATAGTCCAAAAAATTAAATTACCACCTGAAACATCAGTATTTACAGGTGAATGTTTTGGTATCCTTAAGGCCATAGAGTATATCCTTCTCATGAAACTTAAAAATACAGTAATTTTTACGGATGCCTTTAGCGTCCTACAAACTATAGATCGATTTCCATTTAAATCAAAATATCAATATCCTGTAATCCTTCAAGTTAGAGATCTTCTGTACAAATGCTCTGAAAAAGGTTTTTTGGTTAATCTCATTTGGATACCTGGCCATAGTAATATTAAAGGCAATGAAAAAGCTGATGAGCTCGCTAATCAGGCTGTGGAGTGTGGGGACCTATACCCTTATAAAAATTATTGCCATGACCTTGCTGCTTTGCCTCGAGTTTATCTCCACGATTCGTGGAACAAGCTTTGGACAAGTGGCGAACAATCTAAAGGTCAATACTATCGTAATATTCAACCACATATTCCTCTAAAACCTTGGTTCTTCAAAGTGAACCTATGTAAAATTTCAACATCAATTATTATTCGTATGCGTTTGGGTCATGTCTGTACTCCAGCTCATCTTGCTAGACTTAATATTGTAGACAACTTTAATTGTGTGTGTGGTGACGATGTGGGTGACCTTAATCATTTTTTCTTTGCTTGTCAACTTTATGACCGCTCCACTTTCCTGGACAGCTTAATATCCCTCCGTGTCCCATTCCCAATAAATATTTCTTCTCTACTTTCTTATAACTGTTACGATATTTATAATATTCTATCCTGTTTTATTTTAAGTAATAATATTAAACTATAAAAGTGACAATTCTATTTTCACTTAATCTCATCCTATATCCCTTCCGTACTTTCCTGATCTCCTTGTTCCTTCCAAATCCCCGAAGCTAGGCATTTTTTATATTCCATATTCCGTTTCCCCGTTTTTAATACTTAGACATTGGCAGAAATATCCTAAAAGGATGATTGCCAGTAACAAAAAAAAAAAAAAAAAGAGAGGCATTAACTATTCTTTAAATATACGCATAATTGTTCTTTTAAATTGATTGATACTTATAGTTTTAAATAATGTGTTCGAAAAGAGAAAATTACGAAGACCTATACATAAGAGTCAGTGAAGACGAGGATGATGCTAATGCTGTTGAAATTCCATGTGAGTTAGACGGTTCACTTCTTCTTTCTACTCTTGTAGCTCAATTTCCTGGAGCCTGTGGCTTAAAATATCGACACCCAGAGAGCAAATCAGTTCGTGGTATTCGACTCAGCGATGGTAAATTACACCCTCCAAGTGAGGTTGGTTGGGGCAAACACCTTTACATTTGCGTTTTCCCGAAAGAAAACAAACGCAAAATGGAGGACGTTTCACCTGAGAATTCAGCTGCTAAAACGAAACGTTTGGAAAAAAAACTTACATGCTCCGATTTGATATGTCTTGGATTGCCATGGAAATCAACAGAGGAGTCATTAAAACAGTATTTTCAACAATTTGGCGAAGTTGTAATGGTACAATTAAAGAGGGATAAAAATGGTTCATTTAAAGGGTTCGGGTTTATACGATTTGCTACTTATGAATCGCAAATGAGAGCCCTTGCACAGAGACATAATATTGAAGGCCGCTGGGTTGATGTTCGTATTCCAAATTCCAAAGAAGGAGTGGTACCTCAAATGCCATGTAAAGTGTTTGTTGGAAGGTGCACAGAAGATATTACTGCTGATGACCTCCGTGATTACTTTTCGAAGTTTGGTGAGGTAACAGATGTATTTGTACCACGTCCATTCAGAGCTTTTGGCTTTGTTACTTTCTTAGACCCAGAAGTAGCACAAGGTTTATGTGGAGAAGATCATGTGATAAAAGGAGCATCTGTGTCGGTCTCTAGTGCTGCACCAAAGATAAAAACTAAATCTAATCAAAATTGGAAAGATGAGTCTTACGGGCTAAACGCTTGGGATGGAAATAGTTCCATTGCTTCTGGGTCATCAAGTAGTCATGGGGTAAATAGTGGCAGCAACATAGATAGTTTAAACATGCAAAATTTAGGAATAAATCCTAATGGTGGGCCTCCAGCTACTTTTAATTTGCCCTTTAGTCTTATGGCTGCTGCACTTAATCAAGCAGGATGGGGCAATCTTCTGGGTGGACCAGGTAATGCAGGACCAAATAATTGGCAGGGTGGTCCCCCACCAGGTAATTCAGGACCAAATAATTGGCAGGGTGGACCCCCACAAGGCAATTCAAATAAAAATTGGAATAGCAACTCAAATTGTGGACATAATGGTCCTAACCCAAATAGCAATATGGGTGCCAAATCGTGGACTGGAAATACTATAAAAAAGAGCAGTGGCAACTGGAATGTCGGGCATGGAAATTGGTCTTCTAATGGACCCAATGGTCAAGGTCCTAGCAGTGGGTAAAACACGAAGCCACAGCCATGAGGTGAGAGGTAGTTGCTGAGGTGTTATGAATATGTATATTAATGTTTCTTTTAAATTAAGGTTTCTATAACAAAAAAATCTGTGAAACCTATCACTTTATCAATTACGTGACTATTGTGAAGTGGGTCTTCATAAAATTATATTTAAAAAAAAATATTTAAGCAAATTCCTTGAGTTCTGGCCGGTCACTTGAGATATTTTTTATTACTTAGATTATTTTTCTGAAAATGGAAATTCTTGAAAAATCCATGGCACTAACTGTATCATTAAAAAGCTGCCTACTTGTACTGTATTGAGTACTGGATTGATTTTAAAAGAAGATCCCTTCATTACTTCCCTTCTAGACTTAAGGGCTAGTTATCTTGGGTCACATATATTATGGTATTTATCATATAGGCTTTATATTAAAATTTTATGCCTTTAATTAATGATATATTTAATTCCTTATCTTATCGGAGATAATATTCTATGGACAGATATAAGCCATGCCATTCATTATACTTCTCCTAGGTATTCCATAATAAATACTAGAATTTCCATTTATATTGCTCTTATTTTAAAGTCCAACCTTCTTTTGTAAAGTAACAGAAATTATTTTAATGTTAACTTGAATATATATTGTACTAGGTGTAAGATTGATCTAGCTAGAGCACTGTGTGTATTTTGTGATGAGGTGTGATGCAGGTTCATTGGTTCAATAAACAAGAAAGTTATTCTGAGATGGATGTTTTAATTATGTATGAATAGATTGTGAGAACATTGAGAAATTTGATGGGAATGTCAAAATTTGTAGTTGTAAGACTGACACAATCTCTGCGTGGGTTTGTTTCAATCAACAAACATTTGTGTGCATGAACATTATTTGTTCCGTGTTTGGGTATAGTATATTATGTAGTGTATTGGAGTAACTGCTGTTGTATGTTTGATTTTATGAGCAATTAGTTTACAACTTCATTTTGACTGACTTCTGTATATAAAGCTAGAATGTTCGGAACCACTCAATTAATACCGTGTCGCAGATTTTAGAGTAAACATGAACTGCATTTATAGATTATTAAAAAGCCAGAATTATTTTATGATAAATCTATATGTTTTGGTTGACATTTTGAATATTTAATATATACCCAGGTACAGAATTACCCAACGCATCTTTTTGTAGTTATTTTTCAGTATCGGTATAGGCTTATTTCGGGATCAAATGTATGTAAATAACTTTTTAAAGATGTCACAGAATATTCATAATTTGTATACTTAAACTAATTCATTGAGTCATGAATAATTTACAAATGCATACCTACTGATTGAAAGAATTCATGTTTTACATTGGGAAATTGGGTGTGTAAGGACATCTGATTGTCAGTGTGATCAGTACAAACTTTAAAAGATACAAGCTGGATGTCGTTTGGTGTGAGCTGCTGTGTGTGTCGTGCAAGACATGTGCCTCCTGCATACAATGAATCCCTGAACATCTAGGCTGTGACTACCAATCATGGATAGCTACAGGCAGTGGTGAGTGCGTTATGGTATGTATGGTCCTTGTATGTTCAGATGTTAAATTTGGGAAAACTATATTTCGTGACTTAACTGTATAATATTGTGGATTATCCTACTGTGATTTTACTTAGTAATTCATTAATCACAGTGTGCATTTGAGTTTGTATGGGTGAACAATACTAATACCTTGGTGACCTTGATACTTAAAAGGCACTAAATATTCTTTTCATCATGAGACTTCAACATATCATACCACCATGTCTTATAAATATTATACTTAATAAAATTGTTATTTTACAGGCATACAATTACATGAATGTTGCATGGTGCAATGCCAACAAAGGAAACAGTGAAATGGCGGTACCAGTGCAATGAGCGAACTGAAAAGTTGAATTTTTTCAGGTTAGTTACCTACCCAGTCTGATATATATTCCCATCAGTATTACATTTGGACTATTATTGTAAGTACCTACTACTGAAAGTCTTATGTCAAATTTAAGCCCACTTGCGTGACGTGATTGAGGTACCTAGGTAATGTGCGTCCCACCCAATGCGCGATGCATTGCACTGATCTCGACGGTGAAAGAACGGACAACTTTCTATGATAGTCCTTGTATCTTGGAATCGCATGTTTATCATAAATTCCTTTAAACGAATTGCAAAAAGAAATGAAACTTCTATATGTTAGTACTTCATTAAAAATGTTAATAGTTTATTAAATATATCAATGCCTGTGTCAATTTTACGCACTCGAGACGTCCTCTAGGGCGGCATATGGATTAGCAATAAAGGTCATTGATTATCCTTTACCATGTTCACCTAAACCTGTCGCTTGCCATACAAACTTGTCGCAAAACTGCTATCGCTTGATTATCATGGTACAGGTTTCGTTACCATGATAACGTTACTGATTGTTGTTTTGCGACTTGAAGGCGGTACTACAACTACTAAAATACCCTACTACTACTATTGATTCCTCGCGATGTTTTCCTTCACCAAAAAAGCCAAAAGCTCATTGCAGGATTCGAACCCACGACGTCATTACCACGGACTTATTATTATCGCCTTAATTGATTAAATAAAGTATAAGTTTTGCTCTTTGTTAGTCTATAAAGCCCATCACACAAGTAGCTATAATAAATATTAATTATAAATGATAGCAAGGCATATTACGATATAATATTATCTTTACAAATTTTCGAGTGACCACCTTTGATTAGATATCAATGGTGACCGCATACGCAGCTATAATATAACATACACACATCAAAAAAAGTTTGTGATCACTATCAATCATGAGCTGATATAATTTCTTAAATTGAACTTTATCAAGAAAAAATCTTTGTTGAAAAAAGCTCGCCAAGACCTCCGTGCTCGTGATCAAGCCTGGTGCAATCAATTTCGAATGGTCTGAGTGCTAACTTCAAGCCCAGAAGCGGCCCGAACTTCTGCTTTTATTTTAGTAGCGTTCTCGAGCTGCCAGCAATCTAATATAGCGCTTTTGGGCAGCAGTCAAAACAGTTGGGAGACCACTGCGGGGTCGTTCAGCTAAATTACCCATCTCGCGGTACCTCTGCAACGTGGTCACGCACGACACAGGATTGGGATATAGCAACTCTGCGTGCTATTTCTCTCGTGGTGTATCCTTCTTCCCTCAAAGTTACTATTCTTGCTCGTAAAACTTCTTATAATCCTCTTGGCATTTTTTCAATCACTACTTTCCGCGAAAAAGTACTTTATATCCGTTAAAATTGACTAAATCGGGTTTCTGAATGAGCGTAAGCTATGACTGAAAGCCTTTTTATATGAGAAATCAATTGAACTTTTTTTGTTTTATTTTCTAATTCAACTTTTTTTTAATAAAGAATCTAAAAAGAAGAAGAAATCATAATACCCTAACAAAAAATATGTCGATTTTTCAAAGTGATCGCAAACTTTTTTTGATGTGTGTACATATATGACGGCACCAAAATATACTGTCCTCCGCGGTTTCACCCGCGTTACCGTGGGATCTTATCTTTTCCCGCGATAAAAATGTAACCATGTTACTCGATTCTAATATACATGTAATTTTTTTTTCTTATTTTATAATAATTTGTTCCGATTCAGATATGCCCTATGCCGCTGCTGTCGATCACTAGCTGGGCCTCCCTCATGAGTCGGCAGACTTGAAGACGAACAGCTTGAAACAGTCACCGGTCAGGCTTCATACACACACACGCCTGGCTGGACACAACAACCGTGTTAGGATGGTGTATGGAAGCCAAGAATATATCACGCCCGTGACAACTGTTAGGGATTTGGAAAGCTCGTGAACGCGCTCAGTATTCCAAACAAATGAACCAATAAACAATATCATCAATTTTATTAAAAATTTAAGAAAATGGATGATCAACGCGCTCGTACTTTTTATGTTTTATTAATTGACTTGCTAACTTGATAGTCAGATTTTTTATATTATTATTCTTTATAATTAACTAGCTGTCCTCCGTGGTTTCACCCCCGTTCTCGTGCTATCTTATCTTATGCCGGGATAAAAGAAAAGATACAGCCCTATGTTACCCAGGGATATTGTAGCTTTCTAATGGTGAAAGAATTTTTAAAATCGATCCAGTAGTTTTTAAGTTTATTCGTTACATACAAAAATACAAAACTTTCCTCTTCATAATATTATAATGTAGGTAGAAGTGTAGATTAATTGACTTGCTAACTTGATAATCTGATTTTTTTACTTTATTATTCTTGATAATTAATGTAACTTTTATTCTCGTTAATAACTTGAATCACGATTGTTGAAATTCATGTTTTAGGTAGTTTTGGACGATCTTCCTAACCGAGAACCAAGGAATTAATAACTAAATTATATGTTATAAGGTAGAGACTATATGAATTAAATTGTAAAAATAACCATTTGACTTTTTTATTTGTAACCTGTAGCTTATAATACACTATAATGATGACTGTTCTTGCCGAAAAGTTCAAAGTTACTGTATATTATAGTCTTATAGAAATACCTAATAAGAGGGCAACAAAATTTTCATCATAAGTTGATTTTGACGATTAATGTATGTTAAAACGAACAGCAAGTGAGAATTGTTGGAGCATAACGTACCCCAAAATATTGGGTAAATACATTCTTCAACAGCTGGTCATGCTGATGTTAGAGGGGCCAACAACAACGAAAGAAAAATCTCATTCAGTCTCACCACCGTAAATAGCGGCCCAAGCAGCATTCAGTAATCCGACCATCCCCTAAAACTTCTATAAATCGCTTATGCGAAGTCCGCTGCCACTTGTGCCTCGGCGACGCCCTGAGCCGATGTTCGTGCCACACCTGAGGCGCATTCAGCAGTCTGTCGTCTAAAGTTTATCAATTCGTTTGAGGCCTAAGTAAGCGCTCGCCGAACAGTCCGCATAAGAGTGTAAATGCCCAGAAACACAAATTAAACATTAGCTGTGTCCATGTAACAATATTACACAACAATAATATTAGGGGATAGTATTTACTTTTAAAAGTGAGTAGGTAGTTTTGCTTTATCATTTTTGAAATTGAATGTCGGAATTTGTTACTTTGAATGTTTCCATCGTTAGACAACTAGGGATCACGGTCCTTGTAATCGCAATTTTATTCAACTGAATTATAGTAAACATTGTTGGTAGCTTATAGACTAGAATATCTGTAGCTAGTTTTCCCATATAGTGAATTTATTTACTCTAATATTAGGTACTAGCTGTCCGGCTGTCCCCCGCGTTTCCGTGGGATCTTTTCATTTTTCGGGTTAATATAATAGCCTATGACACTCGCAAATAACGTGGCTTTCTATTGGTAAAAGAATTTTCTAAATCGGTTCGGTAGGTCCAGACATTATCCCCTACAACCTCACAAACTTATTACCTCTTTATATTATTAGTATAAGTAGACTATATTGCAAACAATTAAAAGTTTACAGAATATAACTAAAAATGCAAAGGTAAGATAATAATGAATTGAGAAGACAGCGCGAGAGAAAGTGTACGCGGAAACGAACCTGCTCTCGATTGATAAACTCAAGCGCAACATAGCGGGAACTGAATCGAGACAAGTATTAGTAACTGTCGTATTTCTTTGCCAATGTTTTCATAGTTTTTTAAAGATTTATGGCGATGTAAACGTATGATTAATTACGACAACATATAGTGGCCGTAATTAAGTCCGTACCCAATGGGTAAAAACAGAAACCTTATTACTTTATACATAGGATTCAGAACTAGAAAAATGAAGGAATCCTATTAACAGATAAAAACAACCCACGTGAGAACTTAAGACAAAAGCCCATAGGAACCCTAATAAACCGGACCGAATATTGTGGAATCTTTGTTAGAATGTGGCTTAATTAGAACAACACATAACTAATGAAATCTGCTTATTTAATCACTTAAAATAAATAATAAGGATTATATCCAGTGATGGTGAATAACTAACTAGTTACTTCAAAATAATTGACAAGTCTATTACACTGCATTATAATAATATATATATATTGTTTACGTGTTGTGTGAACTATCCATTACGACGAATGAATTTAAGAGCACCACGTTATGCTAAATACATACACCTATATTGTTTACATTTAAAAAACATTAAATCACAAGTTAATCACATGTCATGAGATCCATGGTAAGTCGTTTACGAACAAACCATAAGAATACTTAGTTCAAATATTTGCCTGACAATTATACACTTAATTTCTGCATAAAATATTTTTCTCAAATGGATTTCGCAATTCAATCCAGTCTGACCTAAATATTACAATCAAATGTAAATGCTTATACACTGTCTGGTGAAAAAAATCGAACGACCTGGAAGAAACGTACTTAGGAAATGATGTATGTAAAATATTGAGGAAAATTATATTTAAAAGGAAAAATCTATTATTTGTTTAAAGTTAAACTAACTGCATACAAGCATTCCCAATAAACATTACATCTAATTGATTATGAAACTGAAAATTTTCTTATTGAATTTATAAGTTATTGTTAGGTTTTATAATCTTATGATAGAGTGTTGCCATTAAAATACATAGTTATTATTTCACATTGGTGTCAATTGTCTTCCTAGCTGAGACGAGCACATTTTAAAAATGTTTGGATGAAGTTTTACTTACTTTTTAAATAGTTTAGTAAGAGTTAATTTGACTTCAATATATATTTAGACTAGGGTACATTCCCTCCAGGACCCGTTTAGGGTTTACTTCTAAATTAATTAAGGCAATTACTATCGGTAATAAAACATAAAATATAATAATACACATTGAAAAATTATATTTGAATTATGTCGAGAACAACGAAATTAAAAATCGTAATTTGATCATACATCAAATGACCTAGTTTCAAAACAAAAAATTCTTACGCCCTTCTCAAACGTAGCTATTGAAATGAAACCAATTAGTAACTTAAGGCAGAAATCAAATTGTAATGTAGAAATTTTGAAGTAGAAGAATCAAAGAAGCTGGGTGCAAGTATCGTTATGTTTTTTTTTAAAGTTCGCCCCTAAAAATAGTTAACAAACCACACTGACTTATACATTTACGAACTTTCGAAACGCACGCTCAATTATATTGCTTTTTTTAATCTATTTTGAATTCCTCCTTAATTCCTATTTACATTTTGAGTATTAAAATCTTCTATAATGTATATTACATTATCACCAACAATTTGTTTTCAAGAAGACCCGACATGTACGTTACCCGAATGGTAGTGGAGGTAAAATAATCAAATAGTATGATATGCTATGTTACTAATTGGTTTCGTATACTGAGGCGGGTTCAAAATAAACAAAAATAAAAACTGCAAATTAATTGCAACACTGCAAAATATTTTGTTGTGAATTTGGGTTTGGTAGTTTCAGAGTTATTTGCATTTTAATTACTCTAATGGCCATATATATGATGATCAGGCCTCTGCCTCATAAATCTTTATAACTGAGGGCTTGAGAAAAATACTGATATCATAATATTTACTCGTTAGCTCTGAAACGATCAAAATAAGAATTATATGTATGGTAGTTTATACTACAAAATCATAACAAAAAGTTTAGTTAAGAGCCGGTACAATAGCTTAAATACTTTTTTGTTTACATCAAGATATAGATTGAATAGTATAGTTTAAAATCTATCTAATTACATACAATTTATTTACATTATCTTAAGGTAATAATCGGTGAGGTATAAAATGTAGCTGCAAAAATACTTTACTCTCAAAAATTAATCCTTTAATGATTATCATGAAGTCTGTAATTAACCAGTAACCATTGAAAGAAAAAGGCAAAAGTAACATAGTAATTATACATTTCAATGTGATGAATTAATGTCATCAATAAATTTATGTTCCTGAATTAATTATCTGTGAAAGGATGTATTTTTCATTACGATATCTACATATGGAGACTGACAACACTGATATAATTTTATATCACTAAATGTGTATATTGTCATCCTTTTGAACGGATGGAAAATCTATAAAAAGCATGGTAACCACTGAATTTCACCATACAGACCCAAATACGAGACATTTACATTGATATAGCATTAGACAAGATAATTAGTCGTAAAATAGACAGTTACCTATAGGCAATGTTTTTTTCAGATGTCTAATACGACGAATGAACAATTTCGAAACCTTTAAACATTTGGCGGTAAACCGTCAAAATGTTATGGTGCCTTCAAATACTATATCAACGCGCGATAATTAGGCGCTTGAATTTAGATATACCGGCTGGATTATACTTTGAGTTTCTTGGCAGGCCTGAGAGCGTAATTAAGCGTTACTTGGCGCTTGATGGCTGCTCGTCGCGGCAGCCGCCTTCCGTTCCATTCTGCATCCATCTTACGCGCTAATTCTAAGTCATTCATTTCCTGTTCAATCAGCTTCTCAATCCTAAGTTGCTCTTGCAATATTTTCTTAACATCACAATTTTCCAAGGGACTAGACAATTTTTTAACAGCTAAATTTACTTTATTGTTATCTAATAATTCTGAAATTAATATTGGGCTCTCGAGTTCTTTTTTGGTATTTGTTTTCTTTGAATCACTTCTCAAATATGGTTTTCTTTCTGAGGAGACCTTTCGCTGTTTGACTTTTGCTTTCTTCGGTGTAGTTTCATTCTCAGCCTTAGATATACTTCCCATCGATCTGGTGCGTCTCAAATTAGTTTGATTATTTAATTTGGTAATGCCTTCAATATAAACAGTTTGTTTGTTTTTGGTAGCATTTCTCTTGGACTGTGATGGCATGTGGCATGGGCTTGTGGATGCTGGTTTTTTAATTCTCGAACGCAGATTTGTATCACACTTATCATGATTTTCCTGGAAAATATACTTCAACATTATACATAAATAAAAAACAGGGGTGCTCTGTAATGGTCAGTTTAGAAATACAACTTAAACAAACATAATGCGGAATGGAAATCCTAGACACGGTTAGGATCTTCAGGTGTCTGTGCCCTAAACACTGGTGGCTTAGACCCTGCCCCGCTGCAGGCGGAAATAGAAATAATGTAAAAAAAAAATTGTTATCATAGATATAGTAATATTATTGTTTTGATTTTAAATAAGTATTTAAAAAAATTATAATCGAACTCAGGACAGGAAAAGAAAGAAACGGTATTTTTGTGAAATGTTGTCAATTGCCGTTTTTAATAGGTCTTTACCTATGAAATTGCCGTTCTGCATTACTGGCCATTTCAAATCAAAATAATTTTTGTTTGGCTAAGAATTCTAATTTCAAATTAATTTTCTTTTAAAAACATGTTTTTTTTTTTCCAAAAGTAGTCATTTGTATAGTGTTACATTTTCATCGGACTTTAATCTTTTTCGCCATCAATTAAAGGCGATTGTGGAAGTTGGTGATACACAATCTACGGCTGAATTAGCAGCAGCTTTCGACGTTAGCGTCAAAACAATATTGGTCCATTTGCGTCAAATAGGCAAGGTAAAAAAGCTTGACAAATGGGTGCCCCACGAACTCAATGATCGCCAGCGCGAAGTACGCGACGAGACGTGCATTGCACTGCTCAACAGACACACAAATGAAGGAATTTTGAACCGCATTGTTACCTGCGATGAAAAATGGATTCTGTTTGATAACCGCAAGTGCTCAGCAAGTTGGTTGGATCCTGGTTCAGCACCTAAACAATGCCCTAAACGAAAACTTACCCCTAGAAAAGTGATGGTCACTGTTTAGTGGTCTAGCGCCGGTGTGATTCATCACAGCTTCTTACCAAACGGGGTGAGCTGGCACATCTCCAACCAGCATTGGTCAATCGCTTGGAAGCTCTCCGTCATCCGCCCTACTCACCAGACCTTGCGCCTACAGACTACTACTTTTTCCAGAATTTGGATAACTTCTTGGCAGGAAAAAAACTCAACAACTCAACAAAATGCCTTTGAAGAATTTGTTGCCTCCCGTCCAGCAGATTTCTTTAAGAAGGGCATCAATAAACTGCCACTGCGTTGGCAAAGATGCATTGATTGCATGGGTGATTACTTCGATTAATACAAATAAAAAATACATTTCATTCATCAATTTTTCATACAAAACGGCAATTTCATAGGTAAAGACCTAATATATTGATTTGGTTTGACACACTACTATAAGTAACTGAACAATAAGAAAATTAAAGCAATATAAAAACCTATTTGATACAATAATAATATCGCATAAACTAACAGAGATTATATAAAGACGTGTGTGAGTTTTATTAGTATCACACGAGTGTTTTCATCTTAGCTTTTATATAAACTCATGTTATAGGTAGGTAATTAAAATACACAAACAGGCAAAAACTAATATGGCGCCAACCTCATCATAGCCGCGCATGCGCCCTGATGCGCGCCTTCATATTGCATAATAAACCTCCTACTACTTCTAAATTGATCCTGTACGATGAGCACAGGTAGATTAGGTAATTGTATTTTAACCCGTTGGCTATAATAGGGACTTATGTCTCAGGAAAACAATAAGATAACAAAATAATCTAGTATACATCATTTTCATCATCACATTTGATAGTTGACCCACACACCTATCTTCTCCTTAAGTTTGCCGTACTACTTACCGGACTTACTTACTATAAGCAAGTTGAGTTATTAAAGATAATTTCGAAACATTTAATAATCCTGAGTTGTCCCGTTTACAGAGACAAACCCACTTATTTTATTACTCTTAAAACTATAGTATTAAATCTTGTTTAAAATCTTACTTTCTTAGTTCTCAGCATAGAGAGGGCTATAACAAAGGCTGAGGGCAAATTTTTCTCTAAGGATATATTACGGAGATGACAGAGCCCCTCTAAATACTGCGAGCGACTAGGAGCGGCTTCGTGTCCAGGAGAGGTCGATAGTCTTTCCAAACGCACAACTGGAACTCGTAACGGCAGGCTTTTGTTCGTATTGAAACTGAAAAGAAGATAAGAAAAATTAGATGAGTCATTTTCGTCTATAATACGTAACTTTTATCATAAATAAACCTTTCTTTTTTTTTAAATAGCCCCTAAGAAGGCGAAAGGTCGATTAAAAAATTATATTGATTAAAATCAGATTGGTTTAACACGTTGGTTTGTAGCCTATTGAAAAATCAGAAAAAACATCTAAATATATTCGAAAATAGTGAGTGTTGTTAAATTTATCCTTTATATGCATTGATATCTAATTTATATGTCAAAACTATAGTTTGTTTGTGTGTTTATTTGATTAAAAATCTATAAATGGTTGAATTTTACTAAGTATTCGCTATTTACGATTATTATAATATATCTTTTATATTTAGTCCTTTTATTTTTCATACAAACGTCAACATTCCTTTTTACCCCTTTAAGGGGTGAAATTCAAATAATCCTTGAATACATGTTTTTTTTAATTTTATTGAAGAGCATAAATACTAAATTTCAAGTATTTTTGATAATAAACAATTTCTTTTTCATACAGACTTCAAAAACCCTTTTTACCCCTTTAAGGAGTGAAATTGAAAAAATCCTTAAATACCTGTTTCTTTGATTTTAATGAAGAGCATAAATGCAAAATTTTGAGTAATTCTGATAATATACAATTTTCATACAAACTTTAACACATTTTTACCCTTTTAAGGGTTGGAATTTAAAAAATCTTTAAAAATGTGTTTTATTATTTAACATTTAGAGGCTAAATACCAAATTTCATTCATTTCAAATAAAAAATGACAGAGTTTCATACAAACTTTGGACCCCCGTTTCATCCCCTTGGGGGGTGAATTTTGGTAAATCCTTTCTTAGCGGAACCCTACGTCATATTAACTATCTGCTTGCCAAATTTCAGCGCAATCCGTTCAGCGGTTTCAGCTGTGCGTTGATAGATCAGTCAGTCAGCCAGTCAGCTTTGACTTTTATATATATATATATATGACGGCGCTTCCATTATTTTTAGAGTGGCAAGGATGTCGTTTCCCCACTCTGACACAACTCCGGGCGCTGGTGTGCAGTATGTGACGTGCGAGTCGATTCGCCGCCATTACGTTTTGACGATCGACTTGCATCGCAGATGTGCATCACGTGTTCGGTGGAGTGTCAATTGATTATTGTTAATTAAAATATACTTCGGTCATTTACAGTTGTATTTCGTGTAATTATTAATTAGAGTGATTTGTGTGTTAAGTGTGGTATTTTATTATCCTCGCCCGATAAATCCACGCCTACTTAATAAAAGTACAGTCATGGCGCCTCCTGATAAAGATTCTGATATGGGCCCTGTGCCTTTATCAGAAGTGGGATCCGAAGGGCATAATTCAGAGGAGAATATGCACAACAATGAAGCACCCATTTCGTCGACGGCGCCGAACCTATTGCATCATATGGAGACATTGCTATCCAGATTATTGTCAAGCTCGCAAACTCAATCTACGAGCAACGCAACTACACAATTAATCCGGTTTAATCCTGATGATACCGATGCGGATATAGAAGGTTGGTGCCAAGTCACGGAAATTATTGTAAACAGTAGAAACCTAGAAGGTGCCGAGTTATTGTTATTGCTAACGCATGCCCTAAAAGGACGAGCCGCTACTTGCTTAACTAAGCTGCAAGCTTCTCAGCTGACATGGCCACAAATAAAAGAACTGCTGCTAGCAAAATTTGCAAAGCCCATGTTACCACAGGATTATTTTGACGAAATATTGCGATTTCAAATTGGTGCTAAGGAAACCGCTTGTGATGCAGCTATACGTCTGTGGAATATCATAGAAAAAATCCCACGTACGGAAATGGCAGAAGATATCGTCACCGGGTTCGTGGCATCGGTATTGTGTCAAAAAGATGTGATGATTCGTAGGGAAATTAATTCCCACAATCTTTCTACCAGATCTCAACTTTTTCGAGTGCTCAACACAATTTCTCTAAAACGAAAACACGACGGTAACGAAAACCATGAGATTGAAACAAAAAGATCTCGTTACAGTGAGGCCCGTTTTACGGGAACATGTCATCGTTGTGGAACACCTGGCCATAAGATAATCGATTGCCGCAAGAGACGAGAAGAGCCGCCTGCCGCAAACAAGACATCGAACCAAACACCGAGAGTTTTCGACAACGTTAGAATTACCTGTTATGTGTGCGGTCAAACAGGTCATGTCGCATCAGCATGTCCGGACCGGAAAGGAAGCAGCGGAGCGGGAGCGGTCAAAGAGGTTCACGTCTGCGAGCGCAAACCAACTAAGAGCACCTTTTTTTTTTATTATTTATTTGGGTCAACAAACAGTTACACACTTTCATAAGAAAAAATATAAATTAAACAAATAGATAAATGTGTAACCAGCACCGTTAACCACATGTTACTTAACAATATGTTACAATATGTTGACTACATCATCGGGTGAGCCCGTTTCTTTTCTTTTTGATAGTGGATCTGCTTGCTCGTTAGTAACGTGTAGCTTTGCTAAGAAGTTCCCGGGTGCTTTACGTAATGACTCAGTATTCCTAACAGGTATTGGTAGAGGCAGGGTGGAATGTCTTTCACAGGTACTTAGTCCCATCAATATACAAGGCATCTCACTATCGGTGTTGTTCCATATAGTACCTGACGATACAATCGCAGAGCCTGTAACCATAGGTAGGGATCTCTTAGAAAATAATATTAATGTGAAAATCGACAATGAACAGGTTTTGTTCTTCTTGCAAAAAGAAGTCAATGTGGCTAAGAAAATCAGCCAATTCGATTTTGCTAACATTGACACTGATTTGTCGGGTAATGATAAAGTTGCTTTAATTAGGATACTGCAAAGGTATAGTGATTTTTTTATCGACGGCATACCTACGCGACGTGTTACGACAGGTATTCTACACATAGACCCTATTGATCCTAATAAAATTGTACAAAGACGGCCGTATAGATTGGCCCCCGCGGAAAAGGAAATAGTGAAAGAAAAAGTAGAGTCTCTATTGCAAGCAGGCGTTATTCGTGAAAGCACATCGCAGTTCGCTAGTCCCATTCTATTAGTCAAAAAAAAAGACGGCTCCGACAGGATGTGCGTAGATTATAGGGAACTTAATGCGAATACACGTCCTGAGCACTATCCTTTGCCGATAATAGACGAACAAATAGACCGCCTTAATGGGGCGCACTATTTTTCATCTCTAGATATGGCCTCAGGCTATAATCAAATTATAGTAGATCCCGAAGGTGACAGCATAGCGAGAACATCACTTGTGACTCCGGATGGTCAATATGAGTATTTGGCCATGCCCTTTGGTTTGCGGAATGCAGCGTCCGTGTACCAGAGGTGCATTAATAATGCTCTAGGCTCATTAAAAGATCAGGTAGCTCTAGCTTATATGGATGACGTCTTGTGCTATTCAAATGACGTCACTCAAGGTTTGGAACGTCTAGACTTAACATTAAAAACACTCTCTGACGCTGGTTTCTCATTTAACATTAAGAAATGTGCATTTATGAAAAATGAAATACATTACCTCGGATACGTAATTAGGGCCGGAGAAGTTACTCCGAATCCTAGGAAGGTAGATGCGCCAACTCCCAAAACTGCGACTAATGTTAGGCAGTTCTTAGGCCTTGCATCTTATTTTAGGCGTTTCATACCTAATTTTACACGCATTGTAGGGCCTTTGTACCCATTAACTAAATTAAAGGGGCCCATTATGTGGACACATGCTCATAGTAATATCCACAAAAAAATTGTAACAATACTTACCTCAGAACCGGTTCTGACAATATTTGACCGTGAGTCTCCTATAGAGCTCCATACTGACGCAAGCTCAGAGGGATATGGAGCAATACTAATTCAAAGAAAAGCCAATGTACCTCATGTAGTGTCCTACTTTAGTCGCCGAACGACCGATACAGAATCGCGTTACCATTCTTATGAGCTAGAAACCCTGGCGGTCGTCCGGGCTGTTGAAAACTTCAGACATTACTTATATGGACAACATTTTACTGTTTATACCGACTGTAACTCCCTTAAAGCGTCGAAATCGAAAACTGATCTAACCCCGCGCGTTCATCGGTGGTGGGCCTTCCTACAGGCATATGATTTTGACATTATTCACAAACGAGGAAGCAGCATGGAACATGCTGACTTCTTATCGCGGAATCCTATAGCTGATCTAACGCCTGATTCGTCTCAAACAGTCAAAGAATTCGATAAATTCACAACAAACAAAGATGTCCAATTCATAGAGTTGCACCAGGGTTGGCTTGCAGTGGAACAAAAACGTGATAATGAAATTCGAGATCTTATTAGTAAACATAATAATAAAGAGCTACCAGAGTCAATTGCTCATACTTACGATGTACGCAAAGGTATACTATATAGGAAAATCGAGCGTAATAAGAATACCCTTTGGCTCCCAATAGTGCCGAGATCCCTGACATGGACTTTGATTAATCATGTTCATACCGAAATTAAGCACCTTGGCGCAGAAAAGACTCTAGATAAGATCTATGAGCAATATTGGTTTCCATTAATGGCTAAGCAGGTTCGTAAATTCATTGATTCATGTATAGTGTGCAAAGCCTCAAAAGGGCGTTCAGGAGCTCAGCAAGTTCAACTTCACCCCATTCCAAAAGTTGCCATACCGTGGCACACTGTACATGTTGACATCACGGGGAAACTCAGCGGGAAAAGTGACAGAAAAGAATATGCTTCTGTCATAATTGACTCCTTTACTAAATATGTTCTTCTCGAGTATACACCTTCGCTCGATACTGCTAGTGCCATTAAATATTTAAAACAGCGGTTTGCCTTTTCGGTGCTCCAAAACGAATTATCGCAGATCAAGGTAGATGCTACATAAGTGCAGAGTTTAAACAATTCTGTAGCGATCACGGCATTGAGCTCCATTTTATTACGACTGGCTCTAGCAGGGCTAACGGTCAGGTAGAACGGGTGATGCGCACCTTAAAAAGTTCACTCACCATAGTAGAGAATGATCCGAACAAGACCTGGCGTGATGAGCTTCCCGAGGTTCAATTAGCACTGAATAGTACACGATCTAGAGTGACAGGTTATACGGCAACAGAACTGATGTTCGGCATACGATCACAGTCATTAGGTATGTCTAGTATATCACAACACCCGGAACATGAACATCGTTTAGATTTAGACTCCATTCGAAATAATGCATCCGAAAATATTGCAAAGGCAGGTGTGTCCGAAACAGAGCGCTTCAACCGCGGTAGAGCAGCTATAAAACACTTCTCTCAAGGTGATTTTGTCTTTATAAAAGGTAGTGAACGTAACCAAACTAAATTGCAGAGAAAGTTCAAAGGTCCATTTATCATCACTCGCGTTTTAGATAATGATAGGTACGAGTTAAAAGATATTGACGGGTCTAACCGAACTTACAAATACGCCCACGAGAATTTGCGAGAAGTACCCGGGGGCTACGAGGGTTTAGTGGAAGCAGCTACTTCCTTATTAAGTGACACCGAGGAGGCCGAGATGGCGGTCCACGGTCAAGAGATTGAGGGAATATCTTCTGATGATGATAGTGATACAGTCTCAGTATCTAGTTCGCGCACCCATACCGCTAGCTCTGACACTCTCTCCGCCTCTGAGTGTGATGAATAGTCAGTCGTAAACTCGTAAGTTCTGTTGAGTTGAGTTATCTACTTCATTTGTACATCCTATGTAACTGTCTATGTTAATTCTCATGTCTCATGTTGACTCCTACATTGTGTTAAGTATGGATAGTGGAGTGAGGGTAGGTTGATGGGACTGGCTCATGAGGGTCGACGTCCCAAATCAACTTCTATCACATGTGTACAACTAGTGGAAGGTCTAAGGGACTGGCTTATGTGGGTCGAAGTTCCGGATCATATCACTATGTTGGTTGTGGGTGATTTGCGGAGGGCTGGTCGAAGGGACGCTGAATGAGTTGTCCGGTCCATGTCGCCATTGGAGATGATGGCTGGTCGAAGGGACGCTGATGGGTTGTCCGGTCCATGTCGTCATTGGAGATGATGGCTGGTCGAAGGGACGCCAGAGTTCGGTTGTCCGGTCCAGCATCTGGTGGGCCACCATAATGGGTGGATGTTGCGATGAGATTTAATGAATTGTAGACAGAAATAATGTGTCAGTGATAGACGAGCGTAAAAGACGAATCTACCAGCGATACTTTGTCTTTGCAGATTAACTGAAGACCAGAAGCAGAGGCACGCACGAGGACGTGCGAACGTCAGTCCGGCCGTGACGGCGCTTCCATTATTTTTAGAGTGGCAAGGATGTCGTTTCCCCACTCTGACACAACTCCGGGCGCTGGTGTGCAGTATGTGACGTGCGAGTCGATTCGCCGCCATTACGTTTTGACGATCGACTTGCATCGCAGATGTGCATCACGTGTTCGGTGGAGTGTCAATTGATTATTGTTAATTAAAATATACTTCGGTCATTTACAGTTTTATTTCGTGTAATTATTAATTAGAGTGATTTGTGTGTTAAGTGTGGTATTTTATTATCCTCGCCCGATAAATCCACGCCTACTTAATAAAAGTACAGTCATGGCGCCTCCTGATAAAGATTCTGATATGGGCCCTGTGCCTTTATATATATATAGGTAACATCCCTATTGAACTCACCTAGTTGGTGTTGTTCCTTCAATTGGTTTGAAGTAGCACAGCTCCTGTCGCATAGAGTCAGCACTACCAGTTTCTTTATTTCTATTCTCTGCTAAATTTTTTTTATGTTGAAGTATTCCACTAAAAGGCAGTGGTAGTGAAACTAGTAATGAAGGAACAGCTGGCTTGCTCTTTGGCTTACAATTATCTTCTTTGACATCTTCGTTTCTGCTTAGTTTAGGATCTTCTTTCTGTAAATTATAAAATCACAATGCAGACAATTTTACTTTGATAGTTATATGTTTATTTTGATAAATAAAATTAAAGGTTAAAACTTAAAGAAAAGGGGCAAGTTCGGTATAAACGAGGTTTGGGATTGTTAGCATCACCCCGGTTATTTGTATGGCAGTATATGTACTGTATAGTGTATACTTACCTTGGACTAATAAACCACGGGACGCGAAACTCGACCATTTTAGCTTTTCCCCCGCTTGTCACATACTCAGATTTTTTGTCAAAGTGAAACGATTTACCATGTCAGTGTGATTTGCTTGTCCGTTGTGAGCACGTCAAGATAAATCACCACTAAAAATTACCAAATATGCCGTATTATTTTGTATAAACTATAGGGCCGTACAAATAATGTTTATTTTATCCTGTGAGTACAATGTTATCCTATTCCATTGGCTATTTTTTGTAAAATTAATTTATTTCTTGTATGTAAACAACGAATAATACCGCATTAAAAAAAATACTCATTTTATAATGAAATGTGACCAAACATTTGGTTCACTGTAATAAGTCAGGTTATAACATTCATTAATTCATTCGTTCCCTACATTCATTTGTAATAGCGCTTGACTCTAACGATGAAAGTTATCGATGTTAATAATGTAATATTTTAAATAGAAGGAGATTAACTTACGCATTTTTAGATTTTCGACTGATCCTCTAAGAAGAGAAAGTGGATAAAAGCAGTCTACAGAGAGCAAACATGGATTCCGACAAAATACTATAGAATATTCAATGTATCTTTTGAAAAAGAGAATTATAACGAAAGGCAAAAAACAGCGAAATCTATGTAAAGATGCTCTTCCTACAATGCATTTATGTAAAAGTAAAGCTCAAATAATACTGAACTCCGAAAGAGCGTCGAGGACAACTTTTTGGGCCTTTCTTTTTTCAAGTTTTCCAAACATAGGTATAAGAAAATATGATCACTACCCGTTTACTGTCTAGCCACGTCAACCCGTTTTTTAATGAAAATCCATAATAAACTTTAACTTGAAGAAAAAGGGTACCTACTCTCTGAGTGATAACTCTTTAGTCGACGTCAAAATAAAAATAAAATATATGACTTCACTTCACTTCTTGTTTGATTGGCATCAGATGCGTTTTTTACTCGGAACAATAACTAGCATGGAAGCCGGGCTAAAATAAAAACCGAGTACTATACAGTTTATTCATTTATGTCAATTAGCATATCGTAATGTGGGAATGAAACAAAACATGGATGTTTGTTTTTATTATTTTTGAACGTGTCACAAGCAAAATGTCAAATGGTCCTCTTTGACCCTCTTATAATGCTAACAAATACAAAAGTTCTATCCAAGACGTCAAAATACTTACGTTGGCTATCAACTTAATTTTGTAGTTATATGTTTTGTTGATACGAGTCGGGAGTTTGACGAATTTCATAAGTGAAAAAAGCGAGTTAATTATTAATTTCTGTCTGAGAACGTGGCCAGAAAGTATATACGAGAGGTGTACAGTGCCCTGGACAAGATGTCTTGTGTTGTTGAAGCGTGTAAAGCCCATAGTTCGAGAAAAGAAAATGAGAACGAAACGTTAACAATTCATCGGTTAATTTAGAGATATATTTTTCAATATTTGAAATAAAAAAAGTGATAGACGATACATAAAAATAATACTTTATGCCTATCTACTCAAAAGAATTCACGTATTTGCTTTATTTTATGATTTTTCTGAAAAATAAAATTGTCGCAAGTATAGGTTACTAGTGATGTAAAAATGGTTATCGATAATCATTTCAATACTGTTGCAGATTTCCTAATGATGGTGAAATGAAAATGAAATGGAGTCAGTGCATCAATAGGTTTTTCTCATACAAACTTCCACCCCCTTTTCACCCCCTTAAAGGGTGATTTCTAGGATAAAAACTATCCTATGTTTTTTCCCGGGACTCCAACAATCTCTATCCGAATTTCATCTAAATCAGTTCGGCGGTTTAAGCGTGAAGACGAAACAGACAGACAGACAGACACACTTTCGCATTTATAATATTTTATAATTATAATATTAATTAGTAAATTAGTATTAGTATGGATTTTAATGATTAATAAAGACATTAAATTAATAATTGTAGTTTAATTTATACTTGTGTCAAATTCTTATCGTCTCTTTCCTACCACACTTGCCGGATATTCCGATGCCGAAGTTCCGTCGTGGTAAATCCGTTAGTAAACCACAGCCACACTTGGCAGATTATCCGTCGACAGCCAGCGCCTATACTGATAATAAATTATAATAACATGGGAATGTTAAGAAAAGGATAAACTATATGAATAAAAAAATATATAATAGAAAACTATTCTATCTATAGGTACACATAATAAAAATGTAACGGATCGCTATCTGTACATGGAAGATATATGAGAAAAAATATTATTGGGTCCTTTATCAACGCAATAGCACCCAAAACAATGATTGTTAACATTTTGTCTGTTTGTGCAAGCTAATCTCAGAAACGGCGTATTCGGATGTGGTTTTCACTAATATATTGTGGTAAGCTTCACTTAACATTAATGTTTGTTTCATGTTAATCGGTTCTTAAATAAAAAAGTTATGTCAATTTACAGAATCACGTTGAACATTTGTTAATCCAAAAGATATGCCCAAAGTCACTATTCCACGCGGACGAAGTCGCGGGCATAGCTAGTACTAACTATATTTATTTGCTTTGATGACTTATATCGACACGACAATGTCGATGATAAGCCCATCACTAGCCAAAAAATTGCTTGTGACAACCTGCATAATAACGAAACAGAACGGTATTATATGTCTCTTTCCCACGCATTATTAACGTCGAAAGTAAAAAAAGGTAAAGTATATGCATTTCATTTCTTATTTTAGCCCGGCTTCCATGTTAGTTATTGTTCCGAGGTTTTTTACACAATTCCGCATGACAAGACGATGTGTGTGTGTACTAGGTGTCAACTCTGGTTATTACTTATAAAATACTAAATAAATAGGTACGCAGAGTGACGAAGAATACTTTGTGATGGAACGGTGTTGCATACTTTTTGAGTGAAAAAAGTGTTAGAACTGCCGTGACTGTGACGAATGTTTTCGGCGGTTACTGAGACACCAGACACAGTCGTTGTTGTCAAAATCAAAACTCATTTATTCAGTTTAGGCCTGGTAAGGCACTTATGATGGAGATGCTTATTAAATGTACTGGCGCTCACGCACACCGACGGACCACTGCGAACTGCTTGGCGGGACGGGACACGTTTTCTTGCTACTCTATTTCAAATGTAATTTATTTTTGTGTCAAAAAAATATAATAATCCGTTATATTCATACATTTAGTTCATTCACTATTAGATCATTCACTAGTCGATAAATTTTATCAACTCTGTGAAGCACTAGTGTTGAAAATTAGACAGTGGCAGCTCTATAAGAGAAAGAATAGCAATAACCCACTCTCCCCTCGCCCCGCAAAAGTTAGTCGAACCTGACATTTCTGCGGGCGTTGCGTGTCCCGTGGTTTATTAGTCCAAGATACTTACACTTTAAATCATTAAAAATAGTTCAAACTAACCTTTTCTTTAACATTTTCCCCATTCTCTTTATTCCAAACACCAGTTCCAACTTTATTTTTTTTATCTATAATATGTTTGAATAATTTTCCATAACTAGGAACAATTTCAGGTGACATTCCATTCAATGGTTTAGTTGAAGATGGTTTAGGTGTCGATGCACTTGAACTTGTAGTATCATCAGTTATTAATGGACTTCTGAAAAATTGATTGTTATATATATAAACAGGGAGATTTTGAATGGGTAGGTTAGGTAAACCGGGGTAACTACCACGGGCGGCAGTTTGAGGGGAGAGCCAAAATCATGATATTCTTTTTTATTTTAATAAAAAGATTACAAAATGTATAATGAATATAATGTGTCTGTATGCAAAATTAAAGGTATTTATTCTCGACTGTTACTTATTAGAAATTTGTGTATTATTAACAATTTATCTTAAACGCAGTAATAAGAGGCGGCCCCACTATCCAGTTTTTGCCCCGATTCGAAAAAATCGTAATCCAGGCCTGACAATTCTAGCAAACTTTTCGTAGGACGTTTTTTTTCTTTTTATATCACAAGAGCCAACGAGGCAGGCGGGTCACCTGATGGTAAGTGACTACCGTCGTCTATAGCAATACCTATAGTCTATAGCGATGTGTTGTAGGTACACCTCATTACAATGCCTTAAAGGCAAACTGGCTCTCAAGTGCAATTGCCGGAACACACCGACAGTTGTAAGTTGACTTCATAAAACAGAATAACAGTAAATGCTGATGCAGTATGACTTGACTTACTCCTTAATGGTGTGTGCACATGTCTTAGATAGGTAAACATCCATTTTTGTAGCCTTAAGCCTAGGATTATTAGTGGAACTTCGGATACTTTGCTTCCTCTGCACACAGCTCGTAGAAACAGCATTATGGTGTTCAAGTTGTATTTTTTGTGCTAGCAATTCGTCTTGCATCAATGCTTCAGTGTACCTCTTTTGCGCCTCTTCTTCTTCAAGTTGGATTTTTCTAGACATTATAATTATTAATTTTAAATAAGTACTTGCTTAGGTATGAAGATTTGTATAGCAGTGTGAATTTAGGTTATATCTCTCGAATCTAATGTAAACTTCTATATATATCTATATGTAAACTATATTTATACAACGCTATGTTGGGAAAATTCCATAGGAACGCAGGTGAATCCGCGGAAGACAGCTAGTGTTTAATATGATAGAATGTAATATAATTTATAAGTAGTTGTCCATTATGCCATAGGAGACTGTAAGAGTGGAAAAAACAAATGGAACATTGCACTGATTGTCCATTTGTTTTGAAATAATTTAATACCCAGACATATTTTACCGATTTCATTTCCCTTTGATACCCGTTGCTCGTATCAATAAGCCAGGCCGTCACACCGTCACATTAGTCCATATCTTGAAAAATAATGACTCGATTTTGATGAAACTATAAGTTAAAGTAAATGTAATCCAATAAAAAAAAGGTCACAATCCGATTAATTAGAAATGCGTGGACAATATGTAAATATTTAGCAGTTCCAATAATATGACATACATAGGAGTCGAATTGATCGAAAAACCCGTCAAGTGCGAGTCGGTCTCGCGCAACGAGGGTTCCATGCAAACTTGTAGGTGAGTAACCAGTTCGTTCATCATGAGAATCGAGTCTTGAAGTTAATTTATTTTTATTTTATTTTTTCTGATGTAACTACGAAACAGAGTTCGAAAATATCCGATATTTATTATAAATATCAAAATATCGGATATTTATTACCATTTTGTATGACAGCCATATTATTATTTTATTGTATTATTTATGTATAAGTACTGTTTGCATATGTGTTTTATAAACATAATAAATTATTAAAAAACCGGTCAAGTACCAGTCGGACTAGCGCTACGAGGGTTCCGTAAAAACCTGTAGATAATCTATTACGTTGTTTTTTTTTCGGATGCGAATTTACGGTTTTCGGATTTATTCCTGTAAATGTACTACATGACATTGCTTCTTGCCAAATTTAATGATTCTGGGTCAATGGAAAGTACCCTAACAATTTTGATTCCCTTGATAGCGTCGAAATATACGTTTTTTGCAGAATAAACGGCTGTAACTTTTTTTACGTTAACTTAAAGTTTGATTTTTTTACAGCTTCAAGGGACTGTAGACCTGAGTATATCGTATTTCAACACGATACCAACGCGATCCTGAGATAAAGGCTCTTGACAGGCAGACAAACAGACAACAACGTGATCCTATTAGGGTTCCGTTTTTTCCTTTTGATTACGGAACCCTAAAAAACTAAAATGTTTTTATTGTTTTATTTATTTAATTAAATAAAATCAGAAAAATCCACTCAAAAACAAAAAAATATTTTTATAAATCAGGAAAAATCAACTCAAACTCAAAACTAATTTATTCAGTTTTGGCCCTGGTAAGGCATTTATAAACTTTACAATTGACTCTACCTTGATTCTAACTAATTCTAAACTCTAAATGACTCTAACTAAAAACATAAAATCTTATACATCAGGAAATTAATTCTGCTAGAACTGTCAATCGCCGGTGAGATGCTGCTATTCAGTGTTACCATTTAAAGATTAAAACTTACTATTAGGGTATAACTAACTTATTATTACGCAATCTACATTTTGGAAGTAGAAATACAGTAGCAAACAGCAAAACTTTTTTTTAACCATTTTTGTATTGATATATATCACAAAAAATCGTTTGATATACAGGGTTACTGGTTATTCGATACATTCCTTTGAGGGCGTGATAGTATACACTGTAAGCTACGAAATGAACCCTATATTGCATGATACAAATGTTGACCGTTACTGAGATATTTGAGAATCTAGTATTTTCTCAAAAAATTCCGAATTACAACTTCAAAATCAAATTTAAAAAAAGTACGTAACATTTTTAACTTTTTTTGTTTCTGGTACTCAGACAACATGTAAATACTTTTTTTAAATCAATAAAATGATGAAATTTTGCAATGGCTTCGACACAATATCTTTTAAATCTTGTCACTTTGAATTATTTCTCTGTTTTCTTAAAGATTAAAATGCCAATAAAAAAAAAAGTGATGGAGTTAGAAGTGTACAAAATGTACCAAAACTTCCTCACTTATCTAGCTATCTAATAAAGTAAGAATATTAAAAAAACTCTCTACAATTATAAATGTTATTTTAATAAATTGCGACCTGTTCTGTTTCTAAGAACTAATTCTTCATATTTTGTAGAGAGTTTTTTTTAAAATTCTTACTTTATTAGATAGCTAGATAGGTGAGGAAGTTTTGGTACATTTTGTACACTTCTAACTCCATCACTTTTTTTTTATTGGCATTTTAATCTTTAAGAAAACAGAGAAATAATTCAAAGCGACAAGATTTAAAAGATATTGTGTTGAAGCCATTGCAAAATTTCATCATTTTATTGATTTAAAAAAAGTATTTACGTGTTGTCTGAGTACCAGAAACAAAAAAAGTTAAAAATGTTACGTACTTTTTTTAAAATTTGATTTTGAAGTTGTAATTCGGAATTTTTTGAGAAAATACTAAATTCCCAAATATCTCAGTAACGGTCAACATTTGTATCATGCAATATAGGGTTCATTTCGTAGCTTACAGTGTATACTATCACACCCTTAAAGGAATGTATCGAATAACCAGTAACCCTGTATATCGACATGACAGCTTGCTAGGGTTGACAAAATTTTTGGCTTTGATAAATAATTGTATTTTTTAAGGGGTATTTATTTTGTAACATGTTGTATATCCTCTAACCCTGCTACAAAATAATGGTTTTCAGAATTTATTCCTCTACTTTTACTACCTGATATGACTTCTTGCCAAATTTCAGGGTTCTAATGATCCTATTAGAGTTCTGTTATTTCTTTTTGAGGTATGGCACTCTAAAAAACTGAAATAACTGACTATTTCACGGAAAAAAATCTAACTTTTACTAACCAATGGACAAAAAACGGACTTTATCTGATTTAACTGACCAGTGACTGACTGACCCCTGTGATAGTAAAAGTCCAAGGTCGGGCTTGAACGTGAAAGAAGAAATGCCGGTTTTCTATATGTAGGTCTTCTGTATGCTTGACTCGATTGGGTACTGCTCTGCTCTGTTTCTATTTCTTCTATGTGCTAATAAATACCTTTAATAAATATGCACACAATAGGGGAAAATCAAAAATGCTTACTTAATCAAAAATTCAGTTTCATGTCTATGTTTAAGTTCAAGTTGCAATTGTTCTGATCTCAACCTCTTCAATTCAGCTTCATATTCAGACCTAATTTCTCCAGGTTCACTCAGCCGAGTTACAGGGGTTTCTAAAATTAAAATAATTATCTTTAAAATAATCAGTTTATATAAGACATGTTGTGGTGGTGATTAGTAATCCTCACTGTCAAAGTCATTGGTTTCATTCCCACCTAAGACCAATATGTATGTCATTCAATCATCAGCTTACATAAATATGTCCCACAGCAGATGTATGAGCAATAATTCAACTGCCTATGAAATTGATTTCCCAGTTGAGCTATATTTTCTTTCACCAAAAGACACGTAAAGGTAAATATAGAGGTTTTTAACTTTTAGATTATAACTAAGGCCTATAACTTTAAGACCGATTTTGTCTCAAAACAATGGATAGCTTGATAACCGAACAGATTTACGAATTTTGTAAGATTCTTAGCTGACCTTCAGGCAAATTGACATCTTCTCCATTTGCTTTAATAGCGACTTCTCGTGAAAATTTGGACTTGATAAAATTCCACAACTCAATATTTATCAATTTTTTTTGTTTTGTTGCTGTTCGAAGCCAGGATCCAATTCGCAAGCGACACAGAGGACAACACAAAGAGTTATTTTCTATGCTACCACTAAAGCAGCGATGACAAAAATTGTGGAAACATGGTAAGGTCACAGGTTCGAATAATATAGATTGACAAATTGAACAAAATACATCCTTTAATTCCAATTTCTCTAATATAAACAATTTATTTTCTATTTTACACGGCCGCCTCTTTAACTTGGCCGCCATTTTTTATATATTTTTTCTATGGTCAGCAATTGACAACATTTCATTTTATTTATGACCCTAAAACAAAAATATTATTTCTTACTTTTCCTGTCCTGAATCCTTCCTGAATCAGATACATATTTTTTTAAAATGCCTAATAAAAAGACAAAATATAAAAACTAATATAATCAAAATTCTTTGATGTGGTAGCTGTAAGAAATTGGGACCTTCGGCTAAGCTTATAGTTTTAATTTTAATCTATGGATGTAATCAAATTACATTGAACGTGACTTTTTGGCGGGAACTTACTTGCGAAGTGACTTTGCGTTTTAGTTTTATTTTCACCAAAAACATGTAAGTATTTTGAATTTTATTGAATAATAAGTGATTGAATAAAAAAGATCAGTTTTAATTGCACAAGTGAAGTGAAATGAAATGAAAGCATGTATCGTGGCTTTTCAGGTTGTCCCAAAAAGTCCGTAAAAAGTTTAAGTGGCCACACCGCAGAGGGCACAGGCGCCATAGAGGCGGCCCTAACCGTCCTGCAAAAGGTCCTCACGGTGCTCCTAGCGGGCGACGACACAGTCAAAGCTGTCCTCGATGGCATGGCTGAGCTCGTCGCCCACGCCCACTCGCGGCCTAAAGGCCACCCTCCCGCGTTGCACTACATCGGCGACACCGGGGGCATAAGGCCTCATAAACAACCCACCGTCCGGTACACAGCGTCGACCGCTCCTGCTGGGCTTTCGCTGGCACGCCAGTGATCTCACCCGGTAGGGCGGCCCGCCCGGGTGGCACGAAGAGCTCCTATTTCCCCACCACTGGACACCAACTACAACCCAACGACCCGCTCGTATTAACGAGCGGCGTAGTGAAACCCCAGGCATAGGGCAAACAGCCCTGGAACTGGCTCCCCATGCCCCGTGAGGGGTATTGAGAAGAACCATCGTTCGTTTATTCCAGTAGCAGGTGGTTGATGTAACTGATGGTTCATCTGACCTAAACGGTCAAAAAGCAAAGCAGATTGCACATTTTCATCCTCCTGCAGCCGCTGATTACTCCACTTTTTTAATTTTTTTGTTTGGATTTGTCGATTATAGCACTTAATAGATACAATATCGCTTTAACTTTGTGCTCAGGTGCTACTCTACATTTAACTGTGCAAAAATTTCCTTCGCGCTTGACTTCCACATTTGGGAATCATACACACACTACACTGTTTAACTAATTCTGATCCAAAACGTATAAGTAAATGCATTAAATAAAATCCTTAAGAACTATTAGGACCTACATAATATATTTGTGTCAATTTTTGTTTGTCTCACAACAGCACAACTGACTTGCTTGACTGACAGAAGTGACCCAACAAAAAGTCAACATTTCGATAGGGACTGTAAAATCAGGATCCGTAACGTTTTTAGTTAAGATTGCAGATTTATAGAGCTCTTTAACAAGAAGAAAATCTTTGAAGAAATCTTTAACATACAGTGCAAAAATTTTTGTTCTACTTATATTTCGCCTGCAATGCCACAATTGATGCAATATAATAAATAACATTTTATGTGGAAAAATAGAAGAAAAGTACGTCTTGAAAATGCAATCATGCAACATCTAGCGCTAAGAAAATATAAAACTCATAGGCAAAAGAAAGCAAATAAATGACCACAAAATATTTTATTTGTTTTATTTGATTATCTACCTTAAAAAAAGGATAAATACCCTAAACCATAGTAGATTTTGTCGATATCGGGTACATCACTACACTATACAAAAAATTATCGATAACAGCCATATTGAATAAATAATAGATTGACAGCACTATTCGATTTTTTATGTGTGTGTGTCGCGCCATTATAGATAAAGCGACAACAGCGCCATAACTGCTAATGTAGAAACTAGGCAAATTCGACTGTCACATCTGTAGCTAGCTACATATCAGTAATCTGTGGTGTGGAGTTCGCTCTCGGAACAATAAGTTATTGTTCCGAGAGTTCGCTTATGTTTCACACACTGTCAGACATAGGCAGGCACAGAATACTATTAGCAGCATAGATAATACACTATTTATAGAGAACTATTAGGCAGGGCCAAAGAGAATATAAATACGGCAGCAAAGAGTTGTACGGCAGGGCTACCAACATTACAGGGGGAGAGAGAAGCCATGTTGATATTTTCTTTCTTTTTTCGTCATGTATCTACTCACATGTATTTGAGAACGAAAAACGATCACGAAACCACGAGAAACATGGTGGTTACAAGAGGATTTTAGATGGTGTTCTTTTGTTCTTACATACTTTGTGAATTTGAACTAATGTTGAAGTGTGCCCTTAGAAATCAATTGTAAGCCAACAAAACCTTGGAAATGTCTTCAATGCATTTTGTGGTTCATCCATTGCCTGGCACAGAGGATCAATTGATAGATAGGTAAACACATTTAAATAATTTACTTGACTCCATTTCCTTTTTGTTGCGAAATCCGACATTCCGTGCTATTACATGCGTGATTAGACATTTGTTCGATGATTGATGAAGATTCTGAATATATCACCGATGGCCACGTTTCTCGTATCATTTTAACTTCCTGGCGAGATATTCCATGCCATTGCAAGATTGCCTTCATTGGATTGTGCAGCCATAAATTAAATAGTAAAAGTGGATAAATGGCCTAATCATGCACGATCGAATACCGCACCGCCAAATTTGCGATCCTGTTTGTTGCTCTTGAAAATTTACTGGCAATTTTCCGATTGTGACATAATGTTAACAAATAGGGAATTACCTTTCTTCGATTTTCGACATTATTTTTATTGATCATTTAAGTTTTTGTTGAAAATAATTCTTTAGATCTATAGCTGTAATAAGTTATTTATTTTATGTGTTTTTTATCATGTATTTTTGTGATGACTATCCCATTCGCAAGGCAAGGGGCTAAATATATCTGTATTGCTACCTATAGTAGATGAGAAACTTACTTTATTCACTCAATGGTTGTGTGTATTTAGAGGAATAATATTTAACTGCTTTAACGCAGTTTTACCCTTTACTTTTTATGAGGCACAATAAAGCAAATGCATTTCTCATTTCCAAAAATCTAAATGTTTGTTCAATGCAAATTATTGAAATTAGGTAGATACTATACATATCAAATATCTTGAGATGAGCTTGGAGTTGTTAGTGAAAAGTGTCAGACTACCAAAAAAAAAATGCAAATTATCCAAATCGACAGTGAAGTGCCTAATTAACTTTTTTATTTCTATGGCAATAAAGTTGATTTCTGCTTACTTTGGCATAACCACAAATCTACATTTTTAACAACAACAAGAAATGAATAATTGTGGAAATACCGACAAACTAAAGCATAAGTATGTTAATTTTTATGGAAAAAAAATTTTTGTTCCTGTAAAGTTGTGTTCTTGTCAGTTAGAAGATATTGGCACTTAAAATTGATCAAAAACCATATAAACCTAACCTAACCGTATCACAAAATGAGATTTCATTTTTTTAAGAATGCATTGCGTCCAAATTAAAGGTATTTTTTTTTACCTAGAAAGATTATTATCACAGGTAGAAGCAACATATTATTTTTATACTTCACCTCATTATTCCATTTCTTCTTAGGAAAAATAAATAAATAATCTGTTCTATTCCACAAAACAGCACAAATATAAATGAAATGAAATTGTTTATTTATCCAAATAGGCCTTCACAGGCACTTATGAATAGTCAGACTCTAAATGCTTGGTTCGGAAGGTTGCTTTTGCTGAGAAGAGCCGGAAATAAACTCGGCAATTACTCTTTTCAAAAACAACTTACACCTATTACATTCAATAATTATTTATCTAGTCTCACTGACAATATTTGCGGCTATAAATAACTTCTAACTTATAGTATTTTTTCCTAGTTGGTTGAGACAATCAAGTAATCATTTCATTTGAAACTAGTACGCTATGCTAAAAAAATAACTAAGTTGTTTCATTTTAAGTTAATGCGTAAACTTCGACTAAAGTTTGACTATTTACTGTGAAAAAAATATATACTGGACTAAATCAGCAAAATTATCTTAAAAACTAGCCTATTTAATGTTTTTTCGAAAATGGTATAACATTCATACTTTTTTTTTACAGTAAAAAAATAATACTTAATATGTAAACTGAAATGCTTTGTTTATTTATTTGAATTAATATATACTGATTTTAAAAAAAAAGTAAGTTAACCACATAATAATATTGTTTTTTAAATAAGTGTATAAATTTTCATACAGTTTCAATAAAATTCCAGCAGTATAATTACTGCTGCGTTTCAACTAGAAAAAATAGGAATAACTTTAGTTCTTTTTTCTTGAGTTCTATAAATTAAAATAGAATTCAAAGAAAACTCTCTCACTCTCATATCTTTTCTCTCTCAATTTCTCATATCTTGTAGATTATTGCTTATTTTTTTAGATTAATTAACACTAACGTAAAAACCAGTAACGTAAAAACCAGTTGCAAAGATACCTAATTTTACAGTGTTTTGCCCAGGACAAGCCTTAATGAAAAATAATTATAAAATTGAGTAGTGTAGACGTAGCATTATTTTAGATTTAATAATAGTTTATTTAATATTTGTAGTTTCAGTGTTTTCATAGACAGACATTTATAGGCTACAGCCTAGGGTCGATAATTTTTGAAACAAAAAAATAATAATAGTAGGATGAACCAATTAGAAAAGGAATGAACCGAAAAATAAAATGAAAGGAAAAATAAATTAAATTTCGATGAATTTTATAATGTTGCTCTCAGCCCTATTAGTTTATTTATTTATATACCTAGTACTATATTCCGCCCGGCTGTTTCATGGTGTTCCCCAAGTATAATTTGATGTCCCGGCACAAATATTCCTATCAGGGTCCCAAAATTCATCCAAATGCATTCAGTAGTTTTTGTGTGAAAGAGTAACAAACATATTCACAAATCATTTATGTACTCACATCTTTACAGACTAACACATTCATAATTCTAGTTTTGCGCCCCGCGGTGTCACCCGCTTTCCCAAGGGATCTTATTTTTCCCCGGGATAAAAAAGTATCCTATGTTTTATTCTAGGATATAATCTACCTGTGTGCCAAGTTTCATGAAAATCCGTCCAGCCGTTTACGTGATTGAGGAACAAACATACAAACTTTCACATTTATAATATTAGTAGGATAATATAATTTAATAATAATATATAATTAGCAGGCATAGTAAGGTAGAGTAAGTGGTGCGTGGTGCGGTACAGAGCTCTGACCAAACGCTCAAGTTTGTTGGCGCCGGTCCGAGCCTTAACCATTTAAGAGTCATTAATTTTTTGAATTACTTGAGCTATCTATCTATAGCAAATTAAAAAAACTCAACTAGGTACTGCATAATTAATATCATATCAAAAGTTAAAGAGGTAGACTTTATTTTCTTTCCCATGTAATTATTTATTGGATACCCTAAGTAAGGGATTTAAAATATGAAATAAGTATTTCTAACATTTTATACCATAGATAAAAATGATATTCATTTATGACCTATGTAATTTTTAATAATATTAACATGTTGTTGTATGTGGTCATATTATTTCCCGATAATTGCTGGTCATATCCACGTAAGCCATGATTTTTTGGATTTATGCTATAGTTTTGTGGAATATGTTTGAATGATGCTTTTGAGATTCTATAAGTTAAGTTTACATCCATGGGGTATAATAAGGCATGCTTGATTTTTTTGGTTAAAATCCACCCATAATCTTGTAACTTTGGATACTAAAATCCAAAATTGTAATAGTAACTCTGCCTATCATCTGGTTTGGTTTTCATGAGTAACCTGCAGAATGAATTTTGAGCCTTCAATGCTGGGGAAAGACATAAGCAACAAATAAGGGGCGAAGTGGGGTTTTACTCAATCTTTAGTCTTCTAAAATAACATTACCTAACCTTGGTGTAGTTAGTAATCAGACAGTTTTTACTCATCAGTTAAAATTTGATGAAGTAGTTCTGACATAGTGTTGCTAAAATATGTGACGTGTGATTTATGGATGGCCCCGACGGAGCGGACCTGATTTGTGATTTCTCCCTGAGAAGTTCGAATTAACTATTTTTATCCTTGTGAAATTAATCTCTTCCAGATTAAAAGAAGTTGCCGAACGCTGGAACAGATATGGGACAGGTGCAGGATCGTCAGCGCTCAGTTCATTACGTGGTGTGCGCGCTGTGGCCGCGGGGCCTGCTCACATAGCATGTTTGCTAGAAGACGGTACAATATGCCGTGCTGCATTCTCCATCATTTCGGATAGATTGGACTTAAGCAAGGCTGATGCTAGTAAAAATGGCGGTAATGGTGGAGGGGGCAGCGGCGGAGGGGGGACAAGTGGAGGGAAGCAAGGCGGCGGCGGTGGCGGCTGCGGTTCAAGACAACAGCCTCGGACTCGAGCTCGCATCATGAGAAACTCAATACGCGCTGCTCCCAGCTCACAAGGTATCTATTGGTTTTCTAAAATTATACGCCATTTTGTAGTGTGTTAAGAGCACTGAGCCATCTTAAGACTTTTATAATTTATTATTTTGATGTTTTTTTATTTTTCAATACTTTTTCCTATTACTTTCAATACTTTAATAGATAAAATTATGAACAAATAAAATGACCAAGTTCATTCAGTCATCATGTACTAAAATTACTACTTCGATAATATTTTAAAATTGTCTATTTATATAATAAGCAATTGATAAATGAGAGAACGAAAAAGATGTGAAGGCGAGATTGAAATAAAAATCATAATAATAATTTGTATTTTTAACCGACTTTAAAAAAAAGGAGGAGATTCTCAATTCGTCTGTATGTTTTTTTTTGTTTGTTTGTTACTCGATTTCTCTGCCAATTATGAATAGATTTTGATGATTCTTTTTTTGTTTGGTAGATCATACTTCAGAGGGGGTCCCATTTAAATTTTGTCGAAATTGATTAAGCACTTTTTGAGAAAATCAACAAAAACGAAAAAAATATATCTCGTTTGATAAACCTTAGTGAATCAAACTGAGTCGTTGAGCATGACTTTTTGGATTTGGATGAAATTTCGTGTGTATACTTCAATGGGTTCTTCGATGGTTTTAAAATACAATTGGACCCGGTAGGTGGCGCTGGAATCGAGTTCCAAGATTTGTTTTAATTTCAGGGCAGGACGACGTCTGCCGGGCCCGCTAGTTATATATTATATTTTACCGGCCAGACCCGATTTCAGGACAAACTAGTTTTGCCTAGGATAACATATAATAAGGAATAAACTTTAAAAATTAAAAAATAAAATTATTTTTAAAAATAAAATACAAAAACCGACTTCAAAACTGTAACCTATACCTATGTACAAACATAAACTAAAAAGTAAAGAATAATATTTTAATTTCAAAGCAAGAGCCTTAAAGGACAATCAACAAAATTATTGATATTTATATATCTATTTAATATTTATAAACAGTTCTTTTTGGAGTCGGTGCCAGCCAAGAAGGACAGTTTAATTCTGCCTTTGTAACAAACTTTCGAAAAGTAGGGGAGCGACGGCGCAGACCTAAGGAACATTACCGTAAGGAGAGGTGTCGTAAGACGTTTTCTCGTATGAACACTTCGTGTCCAGTTCAAAACTGTCCTTCTTCTTGGCTGGCACCGACTCCAAAAAGAACTGTTTATAAATATTAAATAGATATATAAATATCAATAATTTTGTTGATTGTCCTTTAAGGCTCTTGCTTTGAAATTAAAATATTATTCTTTACTTTTTAGTTTATGTTTGTACATAGGTATAGGTTACAGTTTTGAAGTCGGTTTTTGTTTTTTATTTTTAAAAATAATTTTATTATATTTTACAGGATCAACAAGCAGGGCCACTGGTGTTATAATTGGTGCTTCGGGTTCTGGCCGCGTGGTATCTGTACCAGCGCCGTTCGTACCCGAGGACCTAGTTACACAAGCTCAAGTGGTCCTTCAAGGCAAAAGCAGAAGCTTAATTATCAGGGAATTACAGGTATAGTTACTAAATTATCAGGGAACTAGCTGTCCGCCCCGCGGTTTCACTCCCGTACCCCTTTTTTAACACTTTAGGGGTTGAATTTCTTATCTTTCTTATCCCTCGTCTTCGTTTTAAAAACAACACTTTATTTCCCTCCCCTCCCGTACCCCCTACATCGCATAGCCAGCCGAGCGGGGTGAGCGGCGACCACGCGACATTTTTTCTAATACTTACATTTTTAAACTCCGAATGTCCGAATTGAATAATTCAAAAAGTTATATAAAGGTATTAAAGCAGTCTTGAATATGGAGTAATTTATTTTGATAAGGATTAATACCGAGGGACAAATAAAGAGACTTTTCTAGCGTTGGCATTTCCATAAAAAATTTAAAATAAAAGAACACTTATTGTGACATAACTATAATTGCTAGACATATGCTGTAGCGATTTTTTTTGTAGATAATGATGTATTCTGCAAAGTCATAGTACATTATTTTGTTCTATCATCGTTCAATAGTTTTCGCAGCGCACACGATGTAAGGAATTTTTAGCGTAAATTTTTTACACCTCGGGTTACATTATTGGAGTTTTGGTAAGGACCTTTATTTTTTGTTAAAATATAATATAGCCTATGTTCACCAGGGATAGTGTAGCTTCCCAACGGTGAAAGAATTTTTGAAATCGGTCCTGTAGTTTCGGAGCCTATTCAATGCAAACAAACAAACTAACAAACAATCAAATCTTTCCTCTTTATAATATTAGTATTACTGGTAGAATTTTTGATATTTCATAACAGGAAGCTGATATGTCAGTCAACATCCATATTAAAAAACGAATGATAGTTCCTTGCAAAAAGTAGTGTAATTTCGGTTATAGCGTACAAACCTGGACGTGAACTTGGCCGTGAACAACCTGTTATCCCGCGATGATGAGGAGGGCGAGGAGCCGGAGGGTGGTGAGGGCGGCGACGGGTACGTGCCCGAGGACCTCATCTCCCTCCTCGACGGCGGCTTCCACGCTGCGCAGCAGGACCACTCTGTCATCATCGACGCTGACACCATGTTCTCCGAGGACATCTTCGGGTACGCGGCCATCAGAAGGTATACCTGTCACGCTGAGCTCCTCTCCATCTATACCCTCCCACCCAGAAACGTTGTGAATACACCTCAACTCCAAACTCTAGCACGCTCAAGCTTACGCAGTTTGCTTTTATGTTGTACTTTGGTGTTTATTTGCTTAGTAGGCATAGAGAACATCGCCACAAGAACACAACTACCTATTAGAAACAACTGCTGATATTTAAAAAGAAGGACTTACTTAGGTGTGGTAGTATAGAGCTGTTCAGAGCGGTTGAGAGCGTCTTTAGCGCCGAAAATTGTGAAAAAAAATATATTGTGGCCATGTCTCATATGCACTTAGCACCGATTATACAAGGCGAACATGTTTTATAAATAAGATTGTCGTGTAGTCGTAGTGGGGGCGGCAGTGGCGGGGGCGTGAGCGGCGGCGGCAGTAGCGGCGGCCGCGGGGCAGCCAACCGCGAGAGTGGCAGCTCCACGCAGGAGCGCCCTTCGGAGTTCAGTAGGTGGCGCGAGCGACAGTACTTCGGCCCGCGCAGGTGGCTCGAATCCGCACTTAGAGATACTTCCTGGGATAAAGATGGAGGTAAGCTGTATACTAATTTTATATATACTTATTATTATTATTAGTACTTTTTAGGGTTCCGTAAAAGTGGAAACCCTATTACTAAGACTCTACTGTCTATCTGTCTGTCACCAGGATGTATCTCATGAACCGTGATAGGTAGACAGTTGAAATTTTCGCAGAAGATGTATTTCTGTTGGCGCTATAACAACAAATACTAATAACAGAATAAAATAAATTAAAAAAAACTTGACTTTCTGTGTTACTCGCCAAGGTCTGCTTGCTCAGTTTATTATATTACGAACTTTTGGTAGAGTTAATTGCAGTCTTAATTAGTTTGAGTTTCGACTAAACATTGTGAAAATCTATGGGTGGCGCCTATGTTTTTAGAAATTATGAAAATATTAGCTAGCAGTTTCTATGGTGACATGTAGATTAATTAACCGCCGATGTTGATGATGAATTCAGGTCTACTAATAAGCTAATAATTCAGAAAACTAATAAGCAGAGCTTGTACTATGGAAACCAGATAACCGATATGGATAATTACAGCCAGCCTCAGGACAAACAGACATATCCATGAATAATAATGTCTGTCGTGGATTGGAATCGAATCCACGACCTGTGGTGTGATTAGAAGTAATATTTTAAATAATTGTAGTGGAGAGCAAGAAGAAGGATTCAGCCATGGCCGCCTCACCTCTATGGGTGTCAGAAGAGTTGGAGTATTGGGATAGCAACATTCGTTTTACTCACATCGCGGCGACGTATAGTGAACTGATTGCCATATCGACCCAGGGACAATTGCACCAGTGGCGTTGGGCTGATGCACACCCTTATCAGCGTAATGATGTAAGTATAGTTGATCAAAGCTGGGTCAATAGAGGAACTCCATTGACCAAGCCATCCTACTAATATAAATGTGAAAGTTTGTATGTTTACATGTTTGTTGCTTAATCGGCTGAACGGATTTTGATAAAAATTGGCACACAGGTAGATTATAACCTGGAATAAAATAGAGGATACTTTTTATGGGAAAAGATCCCTTCGGAACGCGGGTGAAATAACGGGGTGGAAAACTAGGATATAAAAAAATTGCAATAAAAATTGTTTCATTATATACAGGCGTCGGGTTCAAATAGCGCGTATCACCCGCGCGCTAACTGGATGGGTCTAGCGGCAGGAGAGCGCATTGTGAACATTAGCGCGGCTGGCATTAGAGTCTCAGTGCTCGCTGACTCCGGCAGAATCGCTACCTTCCTTGATGAATCTATTGGTAAATATTACATCAAATTTATTTTTAAGGCATTGAATCCTGCATGCTCCTATATCCGATTTTTTTACTGTATGCAAGACTTTTTTATACCAGAAGTGACAACCAGGCAGACGGGTCACCTGATGGTAAGGAACTTCCATCGCCTATAGACAATAACCCTGATTTGACAATGGCAAACACAACAGCACCAGCATATGCCGAAACACACCAACAGCAGGTGCTTGGCGACAGATTTTGCCAGCCAGTTGAGTACTATAAAGTACCACCATGATATAGTTCATACATGATGTTTTCATTCACCGAAAGCTCGAGCTCATAGTAGGATTCAAACTCAACTCAAAACTCATTTATTCAGTTTAGGCCCTGGTAAAGCACTTATGAACTATACAATTGACTTTACCACCGGTTCGGAATACACTTAAACTGAGAAGACTCCAGCAAAAAACTCAGCAAGGCAATTACGATTTTCGATTCGAACCCACAACTTTCGCCCGGTATCCAATTAACATCGCCTCAAATAACTTCTAGAATTCCAACTTGGCATAGGTCTATTTATAGTTTATAATAACTTGACGAGAAACTTGTGGTTTTGCAGCTCACGCCCCTGGCGCATCACGTTTGGAGCACCCGTTACAGACATTCACTGAATTTGGATCTGACAAGGCGATATCTTTGCACGTATGCTCACTGTATACTGTTGCTAGGCTGGACTCAGGATCACTGTATTGGTGGTAAGTTCATATTGTCTTAATCTATCTAATATATAAAATTCTAGTGTCACAGTTTTAATTACCATACTCCTCCGAAACGGCTTGACCGATTTTGATGAAATTTTATATGTATATTCGGTAGGTCTGAGAATAGGTTGTTATCTATTTTTTATAACGTTAGCTCCCACGGGGACACGGATCCCATGGGAAACCGTGGGGGACAGCTAGTAATTATAGATTTTGAGATAAATTTTCTCTGTCCTTTATACATACATAAGTCCAGGATTACGTTAACCATTTTTTTTTCTTAGGGGTGTTCTACCCTTAGGACAACGGGCTCGTCTTTGGGAGAAGCACCGCGCTCGTTCTCGGAAACAACAACGTGGACATTCTTCGACTGCGCCGCAAGACCTACAGGCCGGTCAGAGTGTCACTATGAAGAACGCCCCCATGTACCAACCAGGCGCCGTCGGTAAGTATCTTTGAAACCCGTAGTTAAAGAGTTATGTTTGTTCAAACTATCTAATCTTGAAGAGAACTTGTCCTATTTGAAGATTTTTTAAATTTATTTCTATAGATGGTCATATAAATATTTATTAGGGGATGTATTTTATTTTTATTAGTCACAAAGTACTGTAATTTTCTTAGCATGGGGAGAGAATAATCTTGTATTTTCTCGTACAATTAAAGAATATTTTAAAAATAATACAGAAAAATGATTGCTTTCATATTAAATTCGATTGTTTTTCAGGTTTTAACATGTCTACTGGAGTGCCAAAGGTGGGCATTTTACAAAATGCTGCGTGGAATCTTTCTGACATGTGTCGATTCAAGTTACTGCCACCGCCACAGCCAGACCGCTCTGTTTCTGAAAAAGACAAGAGAGACTTGCAGGTTAATATTAGTTCATACTTATTTATTTATACAGAAAGTTTACAATAATTTAAGTGAAATGTAATGTTTTTACACAGAACCAGTCGCCACTTACTGTGTCTTCAGTAAAAGCGTCGTCATCGAGCGCTGGGAATAAAGATGGAGGCAAAGATAGCAATAAAGACATGGCAGATAGGCTGGACATGCCGCCACCGCCCAGTCCCGCATCATCTACTTGCAGTGACACTAGTACTTCACATAGTAAGTTTGATGTATTTATTCCTAAATTAACTATATGTATACTCGTATATAAAAGGCAATTGTTACTGGCTGACTGACTGACTGATCTATCAACACAGAGCTCAAATCACTGAACGGATTGCGCTGAAATTCGGCACGCAGATAGTTATTATGACGTAGGTATCCGCTAACAAAGGTTTTTTCTTAAATTCATCCCATAAGAGGATGAAACAGGACTCCAAAGTTTGAATGGAGAAACGGGATCGCGGGTGATACCGCGGGGTGAAAAGCTAGTTAATTAGTTGAGAAGATTTTGACTATATTAGGATGAAAAAATGATACTTATTGCTGTTTACAGAACGCGCCAAACGTGTAACCGTGCGCGGTGAAGAAGGCTCATCAAATGACGGTTCAAAACGTGATGAAGAAGAATGGCCTCTCAAGGAAGTAGTATTCCTGGAAGACGTGAAGAGCGTGCCTTTAGGACGAGTACTAAAAGTAGATGGTGCTTACGCAGCCGTGCGTTTCCCGACCGTTGGAAAGGATGGTAAAGAGGTTGTGCCCTCCACTACTGATGATTGGACAGCGTTGCTCCAAGACTGCCGTTTGGTGCGCAAAGATGATCTAGTAGCAGTGAAGTGGGGTGCAGGCGGCGCGGCCGGCCCACGTGGACCGGACTGCCTGCAACGCTCACCAAGGAAGATAGCGCTTCCGCCTGATGTGCAAGTTATTACTATAGCTGTGAGTGTTCCTATCAATTCGATTTGAGTATGCTTTTTATTTAAAATAATAAACTAAAGGCTTTTATAAAACGCTTACATATATAAGTTCACATTGTTTGACTAGGACTTGAAGATAATTATTATTGATAAGTATGTAACAACGTAAACAGTGTTTATTAAGGGTGTTAGATGTATTTAAAAAATAAGAAATATTTATTGTCCTTAAGATGTTCGTAACAAAGACTATAAATAATTGTTCAATGAATCTATCTTTACCATAATAAATTTAACTTATTTAATATGAAAAACAATTAATTAGTAGAGGGAAAATGAATTGTGATGAGCAAATAATTTTAGTGTATCTAATATTTTATGTGTAGGTGGACAGTCGCGGTGTTCACGCAGTAGTTCGTCGTCCTGGTGGCGCCCTCGCGTACGCAGTGTATGCAGTCGGCACTACTCGCGCTCTCACTGACAGCGTCTTCCCGACAGATCATACGGCACTGCTCGGATATTCCAATGGACAAGCTATACAGCTCGCTACTGCTGCTGAGGTATTATAATAAGTGACAGTTGTTTGATTTCCATGCTACAGTTCTGCTTAGTTTGATTTTTTCAAGTGGGTGTGGAGGACCAAATCTGAAACTATAGGCAATAGCGAAAAATGCTGAATGGAGCCTCGAGGCCAATTCTATGAAAAAAAAACTGCATCATTAGGTTTTTGAAAAAATAAGTTCCCAAGCCAAGAATTGATCCCGTTGATTTTGAAAACAAAAAATACACAGCCTGTATCTAGAGAATTGGCCACCCACACTCGCTTAATTCATCCTGTATATATCTAAGGATATTTGTAACGTGTATGCGTGTTGTATTTGGTGTGGTGGTGCAGGGTAGCGAGCCAGTAGTGATGATGGTGGATGGCAACGGTGCTCTGTACCCGGTGTCGCGGGACTGCGTGGGCATGGTGCGCGAGCCGCCGCCGCTCAACCTGCCGCCAGCGCGCGCCCTCGCCGCTCACGCGGTGCCGCTACACCCGCACGGATCCGCGCATGCGCACCACACCTCTCTCAAGTCACAGGTACTACTACTCACTACTGTTCACTTCTTCTACCTACACCTACACGGCACCAACCCTCCCATTAGTAACTTTCTTCCAGTCAGTTTCAATTTAAAAACAATATCTAAATATATATAAATGTTACAGTGGCAAAAATGGTTCCATTTTCATCAACAAAAGAAAGAAAGAAATACATTTATTTACCAAACATACACATAATTAACAAGATCATAGCGCAGATTTTCAGCTGGGGCCAGTGTGACTGCAGACTGAACGCTAAAATAATCAATGAAGTATTGTTTGTATATGCAGTTATTATAATCAGTTTTTTTTTAATAAACCATTCCCAATATTAAAAATTATTCTATCGATCTGTATTCTATCTATTCTATATGATAAATCTATGTGCCAAGTGTCATACAAATGCGTTCACTTCAGCCCTTACGGAGCTTGAGTGGTAACAAACATAAAATGTGTATACACAAATCATAAAAATAACAACTGACTCGGTTGCGAAAAAAAACCGGCTAAGTGCGAGTCGGACTCGCGCACGAAGGGTTCCGTAGAAACGGCAAAAAAAAAACACGTTTGTTGTATGGGAGCCCCCCTTAAATATTTACTTTATTATGTTTTTAGTATTTGTTGTTATAGCGGCAACAGAAATACATAATTTGTGAAAATTTCAACTGTCTACATACAGCCTGGTGACAGACAGACAGCGAAGTCTTAGTAATAGGGTCCCGTTTTTACCCTTTGGGTTTGGGTACGAAACCTTAGAAGAGCTAGAGTTTCAACATGGTGTTTATTCATTAATATTGGTTAGGTGGCCCTCATCATTTTGGTTCCGGAGCCGCAGATAATGATGCCGCGTGTACTGCGTTGCGATCTCGATGGAGTGCGCCAGCTTCTGCATCAGTTGGAATCAGAGACTAACAGTGAGTTTCTTACTATGTTCACGATTTTATGCATTTTTTTAAATAAAAAAATACGTTTAAATGGAAACACAATATATAAAACTTATTTCGGCTCATAGAGAGTTTTCACTTTACCATTATGAAGACGGACATACATATAACATTTTTGAAGCCTCCTTGTGCTTTAGTTCTAATTCTGAGGGTGTGTGTTTTAAAGGCAATGATAGCTCAGTAGTAGTGACGTCGAATACCGCCCGTGAAGGTGGGTTCGAATCCTCCATTGAATGTGAGCTTTTTGGTGAAGGAAAACATCGTGAGGAAACCACAGCAAGGTGGTGGATACTTGGTAGTACCCGACTAACTGATTTCCACCCTCAAGTTGAAAATCTGTCGCCAAGCACCTATTGGTGTGTTGCGACAGCTGCACTTGAGAGCTAGTTCCCGTCTAGGCTTTGTGTGCTTACCTTCTCGGCCACATTATCACTTACCATGGTGAGATTGCGGTCAAACACGAGCCTATCCTAAAGTAAAAAAATACAAAATAAAACTTCCTTTTTAAAGTTATTCTTACGTGTTATTTATAACTTGATATTTGTTGATAGAACAACAAATTCTATCGATACTCCAAGAGCGTTGCGACGGCAACAGGAATATACTTCACGCATGCGTTCACATGTGTGCACCCACTTCGAATAAAGAACCCGACATAGGTATGTTATATTACAATCAAGAATCATTATTATGTGATTTTGTTATTTGAATAATTGATTACCTTATTACGTAGTAGAAAACGCGTCAATGCCGAACTTGGCTAGTGGTACTGGTGGAAATAGTACCGGAGGTGAAGAGGCTGTACCCGCTATATCCTGGGCGCCCGAGACCTTCGAAGCATCTGGGGATGAAGATAGCTTGATGGGACTCACTAATAATGGGTAAGTTTCTCTATGTTAAAAGGTTGACGAGAATTCTGACAGTCCACACAGAGTGAGTTTATGTCTCTCCGGAACCTAAGAGGTTCTACAACGTTTAAAATATATGTATAGCATAGAAATACCTTTTTCCAGATCCAGTCGGAGATCTTAGCGATATCTAGGCTACCTGCCAAGGCCTCGCATTTACTCGCTTGTTTTTTTTATTCCGTAGTTAAATCCATATGTAAGCTTTAAATCTCAGGGGTATGGGTATTTTGTAGGTAAAACGACGCTTTATTTTTTTGCAAATATACCTACACATAAGGATATGTTTATAGCAAAATGTCGAGCGGAGGCAACAACGGCAATGGCACAGTAAGCGCCGACCCGGCCGAGCGTCGCGGTAACGCGCTCTCCGCTTTACGCGCGCTCTGTGAGAGTGCAGTGCTACAACCTTTCCTTATGCAGCTACTTACAGCTAAGTGAGTCTTAATTAATTATATTTGGCACTAAAAACTGAAAACATATTATGTTGGTTTGTTGGCACTAAGATCATCAACATCATTCTATTATACAATCGATTAACAGGGATGGACTAGGCCAAACTCCACTTATGGCAGCCGTAGCGGAGCGTGCATACCGAGCGGCTTTAGTCATTCTTGATACGATACGCGCATGTCCGGAAACTGAAGAGATGCAGCGTTCGGCCGCCATCTTCCCGCCCAACGCCCACCCTGACCATTCGCCGCTGCTCGTGCTTTGCTGCAATGACACGTGCAGTTTTACTTGGACTGGACAGGAGCATATAAATCAGGTCCTTGTTGAAAATATTACTGTTTAACAGTTTTCGTTATTCATAAATAAAGATACTATTAAGTTTTGATACATATTTGAGTGTGATTAGTCTTTTATAATCTGTTTCTCCCTTGCAGGATATATTTGAGTGCAAAACCTGTGGGCTAACTGGATCACTTTGCTGCTGCACGGAGTGTGCTAAGGTAAAACATATTTTATAACCTATTAGTAATCTATACACTCGGCGGTGTGTCCGCCATAGTACTGGAAAATTTGTAACAGAAACCATTTACCTATAGCTTCACAACACGCTTTGTCCTTTGAATAAAAGTTTAAATTGCTTATTAGGTATTTTTTTCTTTCACATAGCCCTATGATTACACATTCTGGTACATAAATAAACATAGCAGCATAGACATTGAAAATTGTTTTCACAGGTGTGCCACAAAGGACACGATTGCAAGCTGAAGCGTACGTCACCTACTGCATACTGCGACTGCTGGGAGAAGTGCCGTTGCAAGGCGCTAGTGGGCGGAAACTGGGCCGCACGATGCGACTTGCTCGCTAAACTAGCCAGGGATACGCATCTGGCCACACACTTTAATTCAAGGTATTTGAATTGATATGCAACTTTACGGTACTGACTGACTGATATCAACACAGCTCAAACCACTAAACGGATTGCGCTGAAATTTGGCTTGCAGATAGTTATTATAACGTAGGTATCCACTAAGAAAGGATTTTCCCCTAAGGAGATGAAACGGGGGTCCAAAGTTTGTATGGAGAAACGGGATCGTGGGTGAAATCGCGAGGCAGAAAGCTAGTATGTAATAAGGGAGGTTAGTGGTATATAACATCATGTGACCCAAAGGAGTAGTAAGCATAAAAGTTACTTCGAGAGAAACATCAAACAAAATTAAATTAAATGAAATTATTTTTATTCAAATATGCATTCGCAAGCACTTGTGAATAGTCTAGATTCTAGCCCACAGTTTAGAAGGTTGCTTTTACAGACACGGGGCACTTACTCTTTTTCAGGCACTTACTAAAATTCATATCAAATCATTTATTTACCTAATCCTTTATTGTTTTAAAAAAAAAAAAAAAACGAATATTCTTATAAGTTTTTCAGTGAATTAGTAAACAACGAACTGACGATTTATAATGTACTTGTCGTAGGGGCGAATCGATCCTCCTGTTCCTGGTGCAGACGGTAGGTCGTCAGGCGGTGGAGCAGCGTCAGTTCCGCGCGGGCGGCGGCGGCCGAGGGCGCGGGCCTCGCAAGCAGCCCGGCTCCGACGCAGAGGTGGACGCGCCCGACCATGACCTAGAGCCGCCCAGGTTCGCCAGGCGAGCGCTCCTACATCTACTCGGTATTGTATTATTATGTCTTTACCACCTATTTCGTTATATTTATCATTTGCCCAGCATAATTAATTGATATTTAAAAGTGTAGCGTAAATAGAGGTCCAACGTTAAGGGTCGATACACCGTAATTTCATCTATCATATACCACGATTTAATAAAAAATATAGTCATCTGTTGAAAATTACAGCCAAATTAGTAGCTCAAGATGACGATTTTATAAATAATAATTATGAGACCCATGGTGATAGCTGAATATACGTTGTATCGACCCCTTGGACGTTGGATCACTATTTACGCCACAGTCTGTATATAATTTGCACGAAGAAAGCTGACAGAGCGGAAAATATCTAGGTTACCTATTACCCAGGAAAATAGGAATGTATACTAGTAATCAACAATCAAAGCAAAACCATGAAACAGAAACTGATGATATTTTTGTATCCTATAGGGGACTGGGCAGCAGTAGAAGCGGCAGTAATGTGCGGTGCGAGTGCGACGCCTACCGACACGGAGCCCCGCGCCGGCAGTTCCGCACCGCACCAGTCCGGTACTACGCTACTGGACAAATTCACTCACGCGCTTATCGTCAAATGCACTAATGAGGTATGTAAACTTGAATTTATGAACTAGCAGTCTTTAGATGATAATTATATCAAGCTAACAGGGTTTGGCGGAGAGGCAACCTTCTTTTTGTGACTAAGCATTAACAATGATTATTGTAATAACAGGTTAATGATAACAACATTGCTATGTACTGAATTCCAAACAAATTGTCTGTGTTCGTGCTCAAAAGTGTCCTAATCAAAAGCGATACAGATTGCGAAAAGATCGAACGCTAGTGTCCGTTTCGTTTTTTTTATACCACCACAAGTGCCATCCCAGCAGGCGGATCACGTGATGGTAAGTGAATACCGTCGCCTATTAGACATTAGCAAGACTAGGGTGATAGCCAATGTTTTATAATCTTATTACAATGCCTTAAAGTCATAGCTTTACTCCTTGTTCTCAGTGCTCAATTAAAATAAAATGGCTTTTATTTTAATTTGTTTTAGATGCTCGACACACTTCTTCATACCCTGATTCGGGAACAACAAAACGATACGATACCTGGACGTGCGGAACGTGCTCGCGAAGTGGCGCGTAGGTTCGTGCGCTCCGTCGCTAGAATATTTGTCATTTTTAGCGTTGAAATGGCACCTGGTGCAGCTAAGAAGAAGGGGTAAGATTTCTCATAGTAATTAAATAATTATTTTGATTTAAAAAGATCATTAAATCTTCAGTTAGGATCCATTTATAATTTTTTTACTCATGATTTGAAAACTTTATGACAATCAGTAGACTATTTCAAGGTTGTGTCAAACGACAAGTCTTTTATCAAAGCACTGGCTTCCGCTCCGCGTTTGCAGGTAAAAGGTAATCAATAGCACTCGTGGATAATGTAGCTTTTGATTAATGAAAAACGCGTCAAATTGAGATCAGTAGTTTTGGAGATTAACTCATATTAATACATCCAAACTTACAAAGTTTACCTCTTATTAGTATTAGTGTAGATATAAAAAAATCACTGCAAATTATTCACTAATATCTCTTTCAAGATGGTGTGTGAAATGTAACATTTTTCGTTTCTATAAATCGAATGCGGAATCTTTGTAACTACCATAATGTATAACATGAAGCAGTCTAAATAAACACATTGAAGTATTATTAATAACTTAACTTCCAGGCCACTATCCATAACGTCATCGCTTGTTCGGTGCCGGCGCGTATTCGCCGCGCTGGTGGCACTCGCAGTAGAAGAGTTAGTAGAAGCTGCGGATGCGCTGTTGGCTCCGGTGAGACTCGGCGTGGTCCGACCTACGGCGCCGTTCCCACTCGCTACTACCTATGGGGATCTCGTGAACGGTAGCGAAGACTTGTTTGGAGTTGAACCACTCTCCACTGGACATTCCCGACTTCCGCATACACGCAGGTTAGCAAACTCTGCCTTCTACCTTCTAAGGTGATCGCTATATATTATGGCCTTCGCCTTTATTCTAGTTGTATACATAGGTTAGAATAAGTGGCCCATGTGATTACTGCTGATACTTTCATGTGTCGCAAACATTGGCGCCTAGTTTTTCATTTCATTACATAAATAAATTAATTTTATTGGTTGTTTATATAGGGAGTCACACGCAACCGGTGGTCGCGGTGCAGCCGCAGGGGGTACTTCAATGGGCAGTTCAACCCTGGTCCCAGATCGATCTTCAACTCCTGTTGCTACCGAATATGCCGACGACGTGGCGGGTGAAGCGCTTGGCGCCGACGATGATGCATCCGAAACAGATGAACCAAACGCGCCCGCGCCCGCACCGACTGCGGACTCCCAGCATCACGATGATCCTATGGGCGATAGGTAAAAATATAGACAACATTTTGTTTTTTTTTCCTAAAATAGTATATTTTTCCATTGTTGTTTTGTATGTCATTCATTTTCATCGCAAAAAACTTTTAGTATCACTGAATGGAACAACTCTGTCGTTACATAAAATGAATATGCTTCGGATGTTTGTTGAATAAAACCTAAAGTGATGTATCAGTGTTTTTTCCAGGGGACAAGAACAACACGTAGTAGTGGAGAACGGCACAGAACGCGCGGAGGGTGGTGAGAGCGAGAGTGAGTTAGATCTACTTGCCGAAGTGGAGACGGAGAGCGACTCGGACGACCAGGACAACGCGGAGTCTGCCCAGCGCAGCGTGCAGACTGGGGCCACGCAGGGCTCAGATGCCGGTATGCTATTTATAGTTTTTTTTAATGTAGTCTGATCGCTGACCGTTTTCGCTTACGAATAATCTACGGAAATAACACAAAACTTAAAGATTCTTACGTAACTGTATGCTACAGATTCTCATCCTAATCATAAACTGTCTGCCACAATCCCAGTCATTAAACTTAAATTCAAAATATCTTTATTAAATGAACTCTTTACAAGTATTTTTTGTCGTTACATGTTGGTAAGTTTTTTTTTACTGCACGGTTCGGAAGGTTGCTTTTGTTGAGAAGAGCCGGCAATAAACTCAGCAATTTGGGACATGCGCTATATGTATTAATTCTTGTTATTTTGTTGCGTCGCAGGTATAGCGTCTCTTCTACTGTACCCTGAAGATGAAAGTGGTGATTCTACTCAGCCCGAAGACGAAGACTCGGAGGCGGGTGAGACTGACGAGCAAGACGGCGAGACCGAGCCTCCGCTGCACGACGGGGAACCGCTCGAACGACGTACGGCGCCACCCTCGCGACCCAACTTAGCACCCCATTCCATGCAATGGGCTATAAGGTATTTTAACTCTATATTTACAGTTTTGTATATCAGGAGAAAATTTTATATGATCACTCTCGTATGTTACTTAATAAGAAAATAAACTAGGTTCATCCATGTTTGCAGCAAACTCAATTAAGTCATGTGAAGGTTAAGAAAAAAAAAGTTTTTTTGTGGAGTGTGTGTAGTATATCTAAGTATAATAATATAATATATCACTGTCTATGTGATAGTTTTTTTTTTTTCCATTATACCCAAAAAATAAACCCGAAAGTATGAGATTCAAGTTAAAAGACTACTAGAGCGATGGACATTATTCCTAATTATTCCTAGATCAATATTTCAAAACAAGAAATTAACAGTGTTCGTCATCATAAAATTTGCGCGTAACAAACCAAAGAGCCTAGTTTAGGCTCATCTACAGGCCTAGGCCCTTTGAATCTGAAAATTTGCCCTTAGATATAAATATAGAAAGGTCAAAACATGTTTGTTTCACTAGGTCCCGCGAAACTCCACGCGGTACTAGCGGCAGTACTGGTGGCGTGCGTCTCACCGGCGGTTCGTCGCTGGTATTCATTGACCCCGCCTCGTTGCGTCGCTCGGCCGCCGCCGCCGCCGCCGGCGCTCACGATCCGCACTCTACCTCCACTACTGCGTCCTGTCTTGCGAGAGCATTCGGTAAGTCACTTGCTGCACAGCTTGAAATATCTTGCACCTTCCATTCCATTTGATACAGTGTTTAAATTGCACAAAAAGCCATTCATATTAGAGATGAAACGGATATCCGGTTACTATCCGGTATCCGGCCTTATTTTCACTATCCGGTCGGATACCGAATAGTAATTAAGTACAAGTAAAAGCTCCTTATTCGCGGGGTATACGTTCTGTAAATATGCTGCGAATACAGAAACCGTGGATACGAAACGGTAATTTGTATGGGAATGTAGAGGATACGTTCCAAGATCTCAAAATAAAGGAAAAAATCATACTAAACATCAATTTAATCACATAACGTAACTCGTTTCTTTTTAACAAAAAATCCTAATTATTATCTGACTTAGACTAAGGTTTAAAAAATTATTCACGAATCGATTCGAAAGACGATTTTTTTTAAATCTTGTTTTGCCGCTTTTAAAAGGTCTAAATAGATGGGTCAATTTTCATTAAAAAACAAAGTTCTTGTGCCATGCGTAAACCTTCACTAAGGGTTTTCAGGTTTAAGGACACCTTTTCAGTCATGTACCGACTGGATCCGCGAATAGCGGAATATTTATCCGAGAATACAGGAAACGAGTCGCAATTTTTTTAGCCGTGGATAGCGAAATCGCGAATAAGGGAACCGCGAATAAGGAGCTTTTACTGTATCCGGCCGGATACCTGATAGTAAAATTCAATAAATTCTCATTATTTTACTCAAGGCAAATCATACCACAACACAATAGATTATGGACACCGTTTATTTTTATAATAACTCGTCAAAAATGATTTATCAATTAGTTTAGTACTCACAATTAACAAGTGGGAAATTGTGGTGAATGAATACTAAAGTTTCCGCATTTGTTGGTAAGAGGCAACGCTTGGCTTCGTATACCAGACCAGCTTCTGAAAATAGCCTTTTACTGTAAACGCTACTGCCAGGTGCTGAAAGATAAATTCTAGCAAACCTCGACAACTGTGGGTACTGATTTAAATTAACTGACCACCAAATGTATGGGCTTCATGTAACGCGATGCGCTCCATCCTTTTAGCTTGCCGAATATCCGGTATCCGGCCAAACCACTATCCGTTTCATCTCTAATTCATATACTGCCATCATCATCAACGTAAATAATGACGATGCGAATGAGTAGAATGAGTATGTGAATTAGCGAAGATATTTATAAGAAATATATATGATTTCTTGTTTTCTTATTTATAAGAATATATTTTACAGGTATAGTGATACGTCAAATAGCCGACTTGCTGTGGGAGTATGAGCGTGTAACTCTACCGCTACCGCGTATGGTGCCTCTCGCCTACCGAGAAGCTTTGCGCTTGCAGTGCTACCTTGAGAGGCAACTTAAACCCACCTGGGACTGGCTAGTGACCGTTATGGATGCTACTGAAGCACAATTAAGGTAAACATTAAAATTGTATTGAATAGCTGACTTAGGTGTGACCAAATTAACATATTTATACCTTATCCAAGAGAGGCAACCATATTTCTCCTAATTATGAAAGATATTAGTCTTTGAACTGAAAAATTACCATTATAAGTAACATCTTTATTAACTTCTTAAGAGTAAAGCTTTATAACATCACTCAATGATCCAAAGGAGTTAGTCCATTGGTTCAAATACATTCTTGCACTTAAAAATATTTTTTAAATATATTTCGACATTCTGATTGTATTGGGTATTTTTTTATTTCGAATGTTTTAACTATTTCTAGACTTATTATTGATTAGATATACCTAGTATAAATTATTATTATCGACAGAATGATTATTCCTTTATATGTTAGGTTTGGTGCTTCACTGACATCGAATAACGCAGCAACAGCTACCACCGACAGCGCAAGAGCAAGCGCACCTGCTGCAAGGCGGACTACTTCACTGACATCCCCCGCCACAAGGATTATTGGCTTCTCTGAAGGACCGAGGGCTAGAGACCGTGAACAAGGTACATATTGTGTGTAAAATGGTAATGACTCGCTGTCATTGTATTCGTGAGTCTTATTAAAGTACAGGACTGTTCCTTTTGCATTACACAAGGAGTCGATTAAAAAAAAATTGCCTATGTCATTTGTCAAGAGTTCTAGGATTCTCCATACAAAATGTAATCTGTTTAGCCGTGAAAGTTAGGCAGACCGAAAGACAATTAATTTAGCATTAATTTCGCCTCTGGTGGTGCAAGCATGCATAGGCTACCGTAACCGCTTACCATCAGGTAGGCCGTAAGCTTATTTGTGAAGTAGTGGTATATAAAAAAAAAATGTTAATATGGCAAAGATATTGAGAATGTGGACTTGATAATAGTGGTATGATACAGGTGTAGAGGCAGGCAGTGCTCGTCGCGAGTTCCTGGCGTACTGTCTGTCGTTGTTGCGCGCGCACAGCGGCGAGCACGCGGAGCAGCTGCCGGTGCTGGACGTGGCCGCGCTCAAGCACGTGGCCTACGTGCTCGACGCGCTCGTCTACTACATGCGAGCCGCGCACCCGCACCCGCACCACCATCACCACCACCACCACCACCATCACCATCTGTGGACGCCGGTATGTACACGCCACGCGCCGGTCTCATCTTATGTTACCTATACCGTACCAAGTCGCCCGCAGCTCGATTGTGTAATAGTTTGCGGATTCAAGGTCGTGAGGATTGCATGTAAAATTTATGTTATCGTCTTTATACAATGCCCCGTGGTTTAACCCGCGTTCCCGGGGGAATTAAAATTAGATATAGTCCATGTTAGACAGTGATAATGTATATGGCTTGTGAAAGATTTTTTAGAATTGGTACAATAGTTCAAAACACATTACAAAAAAAAAAGCGGCAGCACAAATCTTATAGTTAGCAACAATACTAAAAACAGAAGTCCAATTATAGCCATGACTGTATAAATATTAGATATCATCGTCATTATCAATATTTATTTTGAATGATGAATTGCTGTCGCATTAAAGATATGTAATTTAAATCAGGATGAGAATGAGAACGAAGAAGGTGAGGAGGAGATGGTTGTGGGTGGGAATGCGGCCGCCGAGTCGGACGGCGAGGGCGAGGGCGCGCGCGGCCGAGGGCACGCCTTCTTCCAGAGATCAGACTCGACACTGTGCCTGGGCTGCCCACCACCAGACCCATTTAACTGTACGTATATTCACGCTTCTCATTGTTCATTAATTCACTAAGGTACTTTTAAGAACTTCACTAGTAACGCTATACTTGGATGATTAACCAACCGGCACTGATATTTCTAGTGTTAATTTCGGCAGTTGTGTAATAAACTCAGAGTTGAATGAAGTCACTCTGATGGTCTCAAGTGTCTTTTCACAACTGAGTCCCAAAATCCCCATGGTACTTTCACCAATGATTTTATTTTGACAGAATTGCATATTATATTTATTTAAAGCCGAAGAAGGTATGAATGGACTGCGTGAAGCCGACTAGTGATAGAGTGGAGTGGAAGAGGAAAACATGTTTTGCCGACCTCACCTAGCTAGCGTGGGATAAGGACCAGGACAAGAAAAAGAAACAATTTAGTTATTGCGAAATGTTCGCTAGACGTGAAAAATTTGTTCTTACTGGCTATAATAACGGCATAATATTTTTTTATTATCTCGTATAGTGACAATGCAAGAAGCACTCCCGCTAGCCGACCAGCCTCAGCTGTTGCAGCCGAACGCTCGTCGTGAGGAGTTGTTTGGAATGCCGCGACAACCCGTCACAGTGCCTGCCTCAGGTGACGGTCCGCCTGGCGTCAACAATCCACTTGAAGGTAATACAACTTTTCACAAGTCTGTTGCTTCATATAGTTTTATGTTATATTAAATGAGATTTGCTCTCTGAAAATACAAAGCCATTTATTCAGTTTAGTCTTAAACAAGCCCGTACAAAGTTTGTACTATAAAACACTAATATCGCACTCTTGTGTCAGGTATACATTTTATTTTCTTTCACAATAATCAACGTGGTCATATACGGCCATTACATTTTATTTCTAACACAAAAATATCATCGTGTTTCGTGTAAAAGAGTAGTTAAATGTGTTAATAATTGTGTTTATTTGACAGTGGTACCCCGTAGACTAGGACTATCGACGCGCGGCACTGACCGAGGGTGGTCGCCGCCCGCGCGACCCGCTTCAGCACCACCCACACATTCACACACTTTGACTAGAGATGAACCACAGGTATGAGTGTATTTACGTATATGTATAAGACTTGGACGAATAAACCACGGGACACGCAACGCCCGCAGAAATTTATGAAATCAGGTTCGACTAGCTTTTGCGGGGAGAGTGGGTTATTGCTATTCTTCTTTCTCTTATAGAGCTGCCACTGTCTAATTGTCAACACTAGTGCTTCACAGAGTTGATAAAATTTATCAACTAGTGAATGAACTAAATGTGAGAAGTACTGCTTGGAACCATTTAGCACACCCAGCTTTTTTGAAGCCAGTTTGGCTTTGCTCTCCAAATGACCTCGGAACTGGACATCACTCGCAATGTCAACACCGAGTATCCCGATACTCTTAGAGATGGTGAGAGGAGTGTCTTCAAACTTTGGCGCTGCTATGAATGGTGTTTTTTTCGTGGAGAACGCGCAGACCTGTGTCTTCGAGGGGTTAAATCGGACTAAATTACTTCTACCCCATTCCGAGACCCGCTCCAAAGAGGTCTCGACTTCAGACACAAGTCGTATTCGGCTTTCTTCCACCACGAACCGAGGGATGTTAGCGCGGCCGGTATATTGACCATCACCAGTACTGTCATCCGCATAGCAATGAATATTGGGAATGTCCAACATGTCATTGATATGCAGGATGAACAGCGTGTACGGTACGCCAGCATTAATATTCTTGATATTGGAGCAGCATCCGTCAACGACGACCTTGATGCTCCGATTAGCAAGAAAGCTGGACACCCAAAGTGCATAATCCCTCTGGAAGTCCGTACGACAGTAGCTTTGATAGAAGTGCCCCATGCCAGTCCCGGTCGAAGGCCTCAGCGACATCTAGGCTAACTGCCAATGCCTCGCCTTTACTCTCTATGGCTTTAGCCCAACGGTGCGTCAGGTATACAAGAAGATCACCAGCTGAACGACCATTACGGAAACCGTCCTGGCGGTCGCTAATCAGCTGGTGCTCCTCTAGATACCCGAGGAGCTGAGTGTTGATGACTCGCTCCATCACCTTAGAGAGATGGGAGGTTATCGCTATAGGCCTGTAGTTGGACGGATCTGTTCGGTCCCCCTTTTTGGGAATCGGATGAATAAGGGCAGTCTTCCACGAAGAAGGAACACGTCCGGTGGTATAGGAAAACCTGAATAGGCGTCAATATTACAAATGAATGTAGGGAATGAATTAATGAATGTTAAATGGTAACCTGACTTATTACAGTGAACCAAATGTTTGGTCACATTTAAATGCCGTATTATTCGTTGTTTACATACAAAAAATTAATTAATTTTACAAAAAGTTGCCAATGGAATATTATAAAATTTTACTCTCAGGATAAAAAACCATTATTTGTACGGCCCTATAGTTAATACAATAATACGGCATATTTGGTCATTTTTAGTGGTGATTTATCTTGACGTGCTCACAACGGACAAGCAAATCACACTGACAAGGTAAATCGTTTCACTGTGACAAAAAAGCTCAGTATGTGACAAGCGGGGGATAGGCTAGAATAGAATGGTCGAGTTTCGTGTCCCGTGGTTTATTCATCCAAGGTATAAGATAATCATTACAATGTATTATTTCATAATTTTGATTTAATTAAATTTATTATTTACAGGACCTATCGTGTACAAAAGATGCAACGACGAAAATGGATATTGACACTGACGGCGAATATTTATCGGACTCTGATTCAAATGAAGCAAGACAGATTCCTAGGAAAAAACATCATAGACAACCACATTCAGTAACAATGTCTACCGGCAGTAGTAGTATGCAAGACGCTAGCACACAACCCTCGGAATTCCACACACTGGTCGATACGGCCTGTTCTATCATCGAAGCGCCCCTACAACAGAACATAGTGGCTTCACCATCACCTGGTTAGTTTTTAAAATCCTGACTTATTGTAAGCTGTAAATCTTATACAGTTCACTGCTTGGCTGTTTGCTACAGGCATCTTTTCAGTGGATAGCGTTTCAGAAAATTAGAGCTTACAATAAACTTAAAATAACATAAATAGATAACTTTCGTATGTAATCAGCACTAGTTGCTAAATTTAATTTGGTAGTGAGGGAAGCGCTGGCTTTTGAATGTGATGGAAATAGCTTTGTTTTTTTGAAACATGATAATCATATCATTAAATAAAAATATTACGTAATATAAGTTAATTATTACATATTAATTGACCAAGTTACAATAACTAATTTTGAAAAGCAGTACCATAAAAGACCTTTATAATGTAATCAAAAAGCGTTAGTGTCATGTCTTTCATATCATATCATTGGTCTATGAGAGATTTAAATGTATGACATAGCAAGAGCTAACATCATGTATTATTTCAGGTCCAAGTAATTCGAGTGCAGGAGCTGAGACGCGCGCGTCTTCCTCACGCAGTCCTGGGAAGACTGTTATTGTACGTGCTGTAAGTCACTCCACTTATTCGGGGGACTTTTTCTTATCAAAATTATACCCTACCTCTTCCATTGGATTTAACGTTTTGATTTTACATCTTATTGCAAACAGAACAGCAGACATTTTATCATTCAAAGAAATGCATATCATGTTATGTGTAACAAGATTAGGATACATTTGAATACGTTCAACTAAGTATTATTAAGAGACGATAATAATGTATACATTCTAATTCCATTATTATTTTATTTATAAACTATTTATGTAATTGTTAAATATATCATATGTATCAGGGTGAATTGCTAAGCGCTGCGGACCCGTTAGAGTCGCAAGAAATTTCAGCACACGTCACAGTAGAGACCACTGGACTACAACCACCGCCGCTATTGCCACCGCTCAATACACCGGCTCAACCGTAAGTAAAAAGCTTGCAACATTTTTTTTTCAACAGTCAACACATACTACTAATCTTTCTGAAGTTGTTCGTAATAATGGAACAACATTTTGGGATTAACAAAACCATGGCATTTTCCGGCCATTGAGTTTTCTAACTCATATGTCATGGAGACTAGGAAATTTTGGGTGAATAGATTATTTCTGGGCAAGCGTTCTAGTATTTTTTATGATCGTCCTTAAGTGACGAATATGTGGCTAAACGTTACTAAGTAAAACTACCTATGTCCTATATAGTTCGGAATAGATGCAAGGGGTGCAACTAATCTAGCCAAATCTGTGAGAATAATGTACAGGCCTTTATCCTGTTATGGTAGTTATTTCTGGTGACGGCAAGTGATAAGGCTCACTCACTTATCACAATACTTAATAATGTAATTTGACCAGACGCGCGTGTCCATCTCTCGGCGCCTCTGTATCTCACGACCTATTACTCGGTCGGTGGCGCCTCTCGCTCGATCTGTTCGGGCGAGTATTCACGGAGGACGTGGGCCTGGAGCCGGGCTCAGTGGTTGCCGAGCTCGGCGGATTTCCTGTCAAGGAGGTCAAGTTCCGCAGAGATATGGAGAAGTTGAGAAACTCGCAGCAGAGGGATTTGACGCTTCATAAGGTAATTTTGATTTCATGAATATTTTGTGCTAGTTAGCGTCATGGACTGTGATGGATGAGGCATCCGAAATTTTCGTAATTTTGACATTTTTCTAACGCAATATCTTGGATTTATGAAATTTCCGTTATCACTATGTACATCGGTAAAGCTGTTGACCGAAACAAATATTATTATAAAACTGTAGATGATTAAATGCCACATAAACTTAAATGCCTTTTTTTAATTACTTACAATCTAGATAATGGACTATATTGTGTAGCTCTGATACATTTTTTGCTGTAGGCTCTCACATTTCATGATAGATCTATTTTTCAGAATGGGATATAAGCTACTTTTAAGACCGTAGGAGATAGCTATACTAGCTATATTAGCTGTCGCCATATCTATAATATTTCTTTGTCATATAGATGGAGCGCGACCGGGCGAAACTGCTACAACAGACGTTTGCGGAATTGAACAGTGCGTTTGCAGGACAGAACAGACGTGCCCACAGCGCTCAGCCACCGCTTGCTGTAAATCGTGTCAAAGTCACCTTCCGCGACGAGCCGGGTGAGGGCAGCGGCGTCGCCAGGTCATTTTACACTAGTGTTGCTGAGGTAAGGATCTAATAAACAATAATATATTTAGTCTGTTCTCATAAAATGTGTTAGTGCCTATCATCTTAAAATCCTAAAGAATTTAACCAATGCAGATGACAAAAACTGTCGACTCATCTGATGAAATACTTTGCCCACTTGACCATGTGCATTTTATATAAAACAAGCTTTTGACCGCGACTCCGTCCGCATGGAATTAGTAATTTGTGCGTAGCTTATTTTTTATCCAATCTGCTTTTTAGGGTCCCTTACAAAAATAACGGACCTTTATAGGACTACTCGTGCGTCTGTATGTCCGGACATGTCACAGACATTTGCTCTGAATCTACTGGACGAAATCAGGTGGAATTTGGTAGGATGGTGTAATTCTATGACCCAAACACAGATGTGCATTGTGCAAAGTTTATTTTTTAAGTAAATAAGGTTAATTTTCATTAATTTTAAAATTGGGCACATTAGTAAAATAAAAACAATGTTTACTGTGTCACATTATATCAAATGAAAGTTATTATTGTAAAATAAATAGTTTTGATTTTATTCATGAAAGAAGACGAAAATTGAACATTCCCCCCCCTGATCTCCGAAACTACTAAGCCTAAAATTTTGAAAAAATACAAATTATACTTCATTGCTAGTAGATTTCAGGAAAACCTATGATTTCTATCTTCTATCAATTGAAAATAAAGCGATAAACTCAATATAAGACGATCACTGACTTTGGCATTGTACGGAACCCTGTCCACGCGAGTTCAACTCGCACTTGGCCGGTTTTTCCATAAACCTCCAGACAGACAGTCATAAATCAGTTCAGCGGTTTTTTTTTTGTTACTGGCAATCATCCTTTTAGGATATTTCTGCCAATTTCAAAGTATTTGAAATGGTCTTGGTCTATTTGTCACTCCTTTATTATATATTTTTTTAATATATTTTTGTCAATACAATGTCTTTCAGTCGCATAAATATTCTTCAGTTTTAATTTCTTCTTTTATGTTATAGTCACATTCTCAAATTCACTGTAATGTCTAGTCCTCGTCCGTCTTTGATTATTAACTTAATACTCAAAGTCGTACAGACATGTCCAGTGAGGCTTTAGTGAAATTGGCGGTTGTTCCACTAAAACATTCACGGACTTTTTGGGACAACCTGGAAAGTCACGATACACGCTTTCATTTCATTTCACTTCACTCGTGCACTTAGATTGATCATTATTGGACAAAACACCACCGATAATATTCAATAAAACTCAAAATACACGAATTTAATGAAAATAAAATGAAAACGCAACGTCACTCTTCAAGTTCTCGCCAAAAAGTCCCAGCGGTTATTGATTCCCCATACAAACTTTCACCCCCTTAAGGGGTGATTTCTGGGATAAAAACTATCCTATGTTCTTTCCCGGGACTCAGACTATCCCTATACCAAATTTCATATGATCCGTTCGGTGGTTTAAGCGTGAAGAGGTAACAGACAGATAGACATCAGTTCGGTAAATGATTTCCCATTCAAACTTCCACCCCCCTTTTCATCCCCTTTAAGGGTGATTTTTGGGATAAAAACTATCCTATGTTTCCCGGGACTCAAACTATCCCTTTACCAAATTTCATCTAAATCGGTTCGGCGGTTTAAGCGTGAAGAGGTAACAGACAGACAGACAGACACACTTTCGCATTTATAATATTAGTATGGACTAGTTCATTCATGCTATGTTCATTAGCATTTTGTATTGCTTCATTGTGCTTGTAAGTAAGCAAATGGTAAATTTCGTTTAAAAGGCACCACTTTGCCAATTAAAATCTGCAGGAACATGGCTTTTGCTAGCTTAACTAAGGGAGATTCAATAAGTTCAATAAGTTCCTTAAGCATCCCAAAATTGAATAAAACATTTTGAGTTTTTGAGTTTGAGATAGAAAACCTAATTATTAATATAAATTGAACGTGTTGTAAGGGTAGAATACTTTTTTATAAAAGTAAAAAAAAAGAATTATGACAAATAATAATGATACTGCCATAGTGTTTACGGGTAAATCTTGGGGTGACGTTCGGGCAAATGCAGAGAGGGGCTTATCTGTAGTTTCGAAATGGCTTGACGACAATCTCCTAACGTTAAACATCTCAAAAAAAAATTATATTTGATTCACTCCCAATATTGCCTCCCAGCCTGAGATGGTTATTGCATCAAAATTCATAGTTGCTCAAACGCTACGTCTCTAAATTGCGATTGTCCAGCAATACAAAAGATGACCTGTACAAAATACTTAGGTATAATGGTAGATCAGAGACTAAGCTGGCACTCTCATATTGAAGTAACTATGGACAGAATTAGGAAACTGATATGGTTATTTAAGTCATTGAGGCACGTGATGGAGTCCGTTCTTTTAAATAGAATCTACGTTGCTATGGCACAATCCATTATTAACTATTGCATCACGGTGTGGGGAGGTGCGAACAAGACCAGTTTCCTAAACGTTGAACGAGCGCAATGATCTCTGATTAAAGTCATGTACTCAAAGCCGTATAGGTTTCCTACAGATACCCTGTACAAGATCAGCGGCATTTTGTCAGTGAGAAAACTGTACATTATTAATCTAATACTCAAATATCATAAATCATTGCAGTTCGACCATGCTAAGGCAAATAAGCGAAGAAAAGCCGTTGCTGCAACATCGTATCCTGTTCGCACTGCTTTTGCTAGTCGTCAGTTTGATAACCAGTCCGCTTATCTTTACAATAAAATTAATAGTGTACTTGATATCTATCCTATGCAACTAAACAAAATAATTTTAACCAATCAGTCACTGATTGGTTAAAATTAAAAACATACGAGGAAGTTGAGAATCTACTTATTAGAATAACATGAACTGAATGGAAAGGAGTAATCGCACAAATACATAGACCTAAATAGGCATCACACATACACCCACACACATACACATACACCAAATCTACATATATTCACACACACACAAACACACATGAAGACACACAAACACACATGAAGACACACAAACACACATGAAGACACGCACACACTTTAACTAACCTTTAATAATATTACTTTGTTCTAATAATAATATTACTTTGTTCTAATAATAATATTACTTTGTTCTATTTAAAAACTGTAAAATATATATAAATACGAGAAATCTTTGTAATCCAATTGGGAAGTTGCGAGTCATTCACACAAGTATCTTTGATTACTTACTGGGAAGTCTCGGCGTAAATTTTGTTCAAATGATTTCTGAAATAAAGCTACTTTTATTTTTATTTACTTAAATAAACTAATAATTAAATTTTACAGGCCTTACTAGCCAATGAGAAACTCCCACCATTAGAGCCAGCAGCGGGTAGCGGAAGCAACACCAGTAGCACTAATGGCACATCAGGAACAGCTGGCACTACCGCTGGCGGGGCTAGTAGCAATAGCGGTGCACGGTAAATATTTAATAATAATAATCACATTGTTGTGTCTGATTGAGTGAGATCTTATCTTTTCCCAGGATAAAAAAGTATCTATGTTTTATTCCAGGACATGCTACCTGTGTGCCAAGTTTTATCAAAATCCGATCAGCCGTTTTTGCGAGATTGAGCAACGAACATCCAAGATTAGATTTTTGTATATTTGTTTGTAATGGATAAACTCAAAAAATTACATGACGGGTTTTAAAAATTCTTTCCCCTATAAAAAGCTACATTATCAGTGAGTAACATGGGCTATTTTATTATAATTCCCAAGGGAACACGGGTTGAAACCGCGGGGCGTTAATCTAGTATATTATAAATGCAAATAATAGTGATTATATAATTTTATTGCAGCAGTGGAGCCGGGCGAGCTCGTTCAAAGGATGCAGCGCGACGGACGCCGGGAAGGCCGGCGCCGCGCCCGCCCGCTACTAGAGAGCCGAGACGTGTGCTCAGCGTTGACGCCAGACCTTATTCACCACAGGTACCATACACTGATACACCTCACTTCATTACATTTTTTAACAAGAATGAATTAAGAGTCTATTGCTTCAATAGATCACAATTTAATTTAAAAAATATGTTAATTTCTTTTAGCAAGCTTTATGAGAATGCAAAACTGCACCAGTATTATCCATAGATTACTTATTGCTGGCAGCTATAGGAGCTAGAGTATATGATACTTAAAATACTGTCAATAAGTTTTTGTTTCGGAAATAGTAAAGATAAATATGATTTATTTGTTCAACATGTGTGTGTATATTAGGGATATAGTCTTCGCGGTTCTGAAGTTAAATATTATTTTTATGCGACATCCCCAGGCTGCTCCCGGTACTGAAGGCGCGGGCTACAGCGGTGACAGACCCGGCGGACACAACGAACATCTCACGCTACATCAGGCTCAATTAGGCGAACGACTTTACCCCAGAGTGAGTACAATAACTTTATGATGTTATAATCTACAAGTTTATTTAATATACTGCGGGCGTCGGTATATTCAAACCTAAAAAACCACACGTTTTGTGCATACAATAAATTTGTAATTGTTTTTGCAATCTTTGCCAGCGTAAGCTCGCTTATAGGTTAATCGTGTTCAACTTAATTTTATTTTAATTAAATTTGTGCAGGTGCATTCACTCCATCCTACATTCGCTGGTAAAATAACGGGTATGTTGCTGGAACTGACACCGGCGCAGCTGCTTGTGTTGCTCGCCAGCGAGGATGCCCTGCGGCAGAAGGTTCGCGAGGCCATGGATCTCATCGTTATGCATCCTTCGGAGGCAATACTAGGTACGTTATTCACTAGTACTTACTTCCGTCAGTATTCACTTACGAATGCTGTTCAGTTATCATTAATACTTTCACTACACTGAATATGTGCTAGGAATTTTCATTTAAACAGTTTCATCTATAAGGTTTCATTTCATTTAAAATAATATGTTTCCAGATCTAGATGTATTCTCTCTATCTGAGCGCGGAGGAGGTGGCGGGGGTAGCGGCGGCGGTAGCGGAAGCGGGGGTGTAGGCGGCAGTGGCAGCGGTGGTACAGGGCCAGGCACAGGCGCAGGCGCACCTGGCGTTGTGGCGGCCGGTACCTCGGTTCCAACGAGCGCAACCGACGACGCCGCGCCGCTCTTCTACTCGCCCGGCAAGCGCGGATACTACTCTCCGCGGCAGGGACGTGCCACGCCCGAGAGGATTAATGCCTTTAGGAATGTAGGAAGGTTTGTACTCGAGTTGCTTCAGACAGCAATTATAGTTCTTTTCCGTTGAAACACGAAACATACTATTTCGCTCTCGCCGTTTAAGCTTTGTTTGGTCCCTTGATCGGAACGCGTAGCGCTGCGGGGTGGGACGCACAACCGTAGGAAACGACTAGAATGGTCTTCTGTTTCGTCGCAGAATGCGTCATTCCAGACGTTCCATTCATTACGTGTCCGGCGCCGCATACCGCGACGTTGTAACCTCAAACTCAAAATATTTTTACTAAATAAACTCATTACGCATTAGCATTGTTCCGATCAAGAGACCATAGCTTTAGATCCTCTCGAATCTAATATCTGGCTACCTTAGCAACGAAGACGAGGTGTACGCGCTATACTGTAATCATGGTAGTCTTCATGAATGATACAGTGTTATTACGAGGCATGCCTTTTAAGTTCTGTCGTTTCCATATTCCCCGGCAATTTTGAATTTGGAACTGTTCTATATTCGAATGTGTTTAAATTTAGAATCTCAAAACAGTTGAAAGTATTAGGATTAATGCTATTGTTTAGTCACAGCGTTGATTGGAATCTGTCAGGTTACGTCATTTTATACTACTTTAGAAGAGGCCTGACACGGCTTCAGTGTTATGAAGAGCTAACATCTGTGTTCAGTGATGAAGCCCCATGTCTGCGGACTGTCAAACGCTGGTATTTAGAATTCCAGCGTGGACATACTAGTGTTAGTGACAAATCTCGCAAAGGACGCCCAAAATCCGCCTTCACTGAAGATAACATCATTGCTGTGAGACAACTAATTCTCGAAGATCGTCATGTGACATATCGAGAGATAGAGACTCTATTAGGCATCTCAGGGACAACCATTCAGAAGATCTTGCATGAAGCGCTTGGTGTGAGAAAGCTAGTTTGCCTTTGGATACCGCATTTGCTTTCCGACGATCACAAGGTGGGCCGCGTCAGATGGTGTAAGAAAACTCTGCAAAAGTTCAACCGAGGAGAGTCAAATCACGTCTACGACATCATCAGTGGTGACGAATCTTGGATCTATGCCTACGATCCTGATTCCTAACAACAATCTACAATCTGGGTCTTTCAAGACGAGCCAAAGCCGACTAAAGTTGTTCGTTCTCGAAGCACTTCAAAGAAGATGGTGGCCACGTTCGTTGGAAAAACCAGCCATGTTGCGACTATTGCACTTGAAGATCGTAGAACGGTTCACGCAGAGTGGTATACCACAGTTTTTTTACCACAAGTCATCTCCGAACTCATCCTGCACCACGACAACGCAAGCTCACACAGCGCTCGTCAAACGATTGAGTATTTGAAGCAGGAAAAGTAGAAATTCTTGACCATCCTCCATACAGTCCTGACCTAAGCCCTAACGATTTCTTTACATTTCCTAAAACCAAGAAAAGTCTTCGTGGTAAAAGGTTCCAGCCCGGTGAAGAAGTAGTCGACGCTTTCAAGTCAGCCATTTTGAACACCCCCACTTTAGAGTGGAATAAATGTTATAATAACTGGTTTGAGCGATTGGAAAAGTATATTAAGCTACGTGGTGAATACTTTGAAAAACAATAAAAAGTACTATAAGGTTCTAGTTGTGTTTTTTTCTTCAAACGACAAAACTTAAAAGGCATGCCTCGTATATCGGTTCTTAGAATCAGAAGTTTAATAAAATTATGTTAAAAAGGAATAATTTAACTGTCTACAACTATAATATATAAAAAACTTCTTCGAGGCTGCTTCTTCTACTATTTTATTATCAAAAAGTTTTTTTGTTTAGAATTATTGGATTATGTCTCCTACAAAACGAACTGTGTCCCATGTTCCTGAACCGGCACGTGCTCAAGTACATCCTCGGTCGACCGGTGCGCTTCCACGATCTGGCGTTCTTCGACCCCGTCGTATACGAAAGTTTACGACAACTCGTTGTCGACGCTGAGACTGGCGATTCTCACTCGCTCTTTGCTGCCCTAGATCTCAGCTTTAGGTAACTAATAATTGGTTATCATATTTTAACTTCTCTTATTTCAATACAATTCTACATTTAATATACCTTTTCAATGGTTACTTCTAGCTTGGAAATGTGCGAAGAAGAAGGAGGTGGTTGTGTGGAACTAGTAGCGGGTGGACGCGAACTAGAGGTTACCGCACTCAACGTATACGACTATGTGCGTAAATACGCCCAGCATCGTATGTTGCTGTCGCAGGAGAAAGCACTCGAGGTACAAAACATTATAGTATACAACTTTCTAAATAGGATCAAAACTTACTAAAACATGTATAGCTGTTTTCGTAAACCTCTTTACATTATTCTTGAAAGACCCCATGCAGTACTTCCTAGGGAATACCATGATGGGGAGCTCATTCCACACTCAGAACGTCCACGTTAAGAAAGTAATTTGCTATCGCACAGTGGGAGTCCAATTTGGTAGAACTCATGTCGATGGTGAGAAGTGCGATGTAAGGCAAACAACTCTTCAGAAGACTGCATTGTACAAGCAGTAGAACACACCTAAGGTGGCAGTGTCTTGTCATGCTAAGGAGTTCTAAACTGCTTGTGAGCTTGGGATGTTCGATAATAGGGATGGTGACTGACGTCAGATTAGATTATTTTTATTAAATGTCAAAACAATTATTTATATAGAGTTTTGTATGAAATACATATGTACTTATGACGTCATAAATATACACCATCAAAATACCTATTCTTTATCGTTAAATTGGTAATTAAAAATCATAGAAAGGCGGAATTTTACAACGTGTTCGCTATTTACGAGTATTGTACACTATAGTTAGTGTTAGATATTTTTTTTGGAACGAAGTTCCTTATCTCGCGTTGTGAAAGGGGGCTAGACGGGAAAAAATCTTTGTGTGTAGTAAGCTGTGCGGCGTGCGCATGTTTCTCTGTCTGTCTCTCTCTCTCTCTCTTATAGAAAGCAAGCCAGATATTTTCAGAAATGTTTTTTTTTTATATATATATACTCTCTCGACTTATATATTTTATTGAATATAGGCATCATCCCAATTCTATTCGATCGCTGCTGAGCCATGTCACAAGTTATAAGGCCTAAGTTGGGTATCCGTTTTAGGCACCTTGCCCACAGACGACTAGTACTACTTTGACTCCAGATGAAAGTAGTACTCCATGTGGGGCCGGAGTAAAGGCATTCTTAAAAATTGTCCTGGCAGTTTTAAATGTGTATAATATGCCTCATATGTTTTCCTTTTTTCAGGCAATGCGCGTTGGAGTTCTCGATGTTTTACCAGAATCAGCGTTAGAAGGATTGACGGCAGAAGACTTACGGCTGCTGCTCAATGGCGTTGGAGATATAAATGTCACAGCTCTAGTATCTTACACCAGTTTTAATGATGAAAGTGGCGAACCTCCCGAACGATTAGCACGTTTCAAAAGATGGCTGTGGGCTATAGTAGATAAAATGACACATCTTGAGCGACAAGATTTGGTGAGCTATTTAATGACTTCTTTATTTCCTTCTTAGCTAACTGAATAAAAGGCAGAGGTTCCCATTTAGACTGTATTTATGTATGTGTATGGTATTTTATGTGATGCATTCTTCTAAATATAATAAATACTCTATAATATAAGTTGCCCTCCTTCAGCTTTGTTAGTAACGAAGTCACCTGTATGGGATGACAAGAGATTGTTGAGAATATTCTTACGAAAGAATAATATTATTATCAACATCAAAGTGTGTTACCTACTAACAAGACTGTCATCCTTTTACTACTACTCTGATCAGGTTAATAGTATGACAACATTAACAGGTATACTTCTGGACCGGGTCGCCAGCCCTACCTGCGTCCGAGGAAGGCTTCCAGCCGATGCCCTCGGTGACGATCCGGCCGGCCGATGACGCGCATCTGCCCACTGCAAACACTTGCATCTCGCGACTCTACATCCCGCTCTACTCGTCGCGACATGTGCTCAAGCATAAGTTACTTCTCGCCATTAAAACAAAGAACTTTGGTTTCGTCTAGATGCTCGCAACTGTTTTATTATTTATACCTATTAGTTTTAAACCCAGTCATGTAAGACTAATGTCACTTATCATCCCCTTTTTTCTTTCAAAATAAAGCATTTTAATCGTCTCATCGTAATATTCTATGTATATGAAAACCTTAAAATAGTAGTACAGATATATGATATGTATGTGTATAGAATCTAGTATCATCAAATTTTACATGGCTGGGTAAATTTGACTGAATAGTAATATTCAATATGCAGTTTACGTTATAACAATGAATGGAGGTCTGCACAAGTACATAGTAATTTTTAAACGTATAAGCGCATAGAGCATAAGTATTTAATTGTTATCTACAAACCAATAGAAATCACATGCAATTATATTAGTTGAGTATTCAAAAATCATCTTTTTGTTTCTAAATTCTTTAGAGCACCTTATCCACATTGTTTTGTCATACTGGCCTAATCAAATACAAATGTGCATTTGATTGCTTTCCTCTATTACGATAATTCGTTTTGCTTGATGATAAGCAAAGGCAGCGTGACTCATAAATATTCGATAATATTTTAACTGTTTATATAGCTTTGTTATATAGTAAAAATTATATAAGATAGTAGAGTATGATGGGTATACTGCTACAGTTTGTTGGGTAAGCTTGGGTATAGAGGCGTCGGATCCGAGCACTGGTGTTTTTGTGATATCAGAGGAAGTATTTATGCGCCTCAATCTCTAAATTTAAGATTATAATTAGAGTTTCCTTTGATTAGTTGTATCTATTAATATGATTCATAATAAACAATCTCAAAACGCTTATGTTGTTGTTTTACTGTAATAATACTTACTTCCATCATTACTTTTATCTGGTACAGTTATAATAAAATAAAAAGACTATAAAAAGTAAACAATGGTTTATAGCTTAAAAACAATTTACAACATTAACACGATGCCGGCGGAACACATAGATGTAAAATATATGTATAGAACACGTGGTCTATTACATACTATGTTGCAGTAAATTTTAAACTTATTTGTACTTATTCTTGTAATTTTACTTATACCTGTACTTACAGGATGTTTGGTGTAACGATGTAGAGAGTGAAGGAGCTGATCAAGGCTACCTATGAGATAATTTTAAACCACATTGTTTTGATGAAAAAAGACATGGTTTTAAGATATCAAAAGTTTGTTTCATGATAAAAATCTTTAAAAATTCAAGTCAAGTTTTTATTTATGTGGCCTACTCAGGATTGTAATAGCTTATTGTGATGAAAGACTGTAGATATATGAAAGGCTTCTGTAGTCACAACAGAAGCCAAAATAAAAGTGTTTAATGAACTGTCAGGTATTTTATTATGAAAAAAAAATCGTACTAAAAGATACAAGATATAACTTATAAACCATGACAAATGTGGCATATGTGATTTAAAATTATGACTTGGACCAATGATCAGCTTCTCCAATCTACATTGTTCCACCAAACATTCTTTATAATTTACTTACTGTGATAACAAAGCAAGCAAACATTACTTTTTTGCAAATTGAACTATTGATTTAAAAGTTGTTTTAATTTGAAACTAATTGCAGCAAAGTCGTAATTCACATCTAATTTGGCAAATTGTATGGATAAAAATTTATTAGATTGAGTTCTATAAAAAAATACAAAATGAACACACCTTATGTATATTGGAGTATTAATCTATAAATATAAAAGCAAATACCACTCTTTGATTAATCACAATCTCAGAAACTATAAATGCTTTGAACATAGAATTTGGTAGGTAGATTCCTAGAGAGTAGGTATATTTAAAATTCAACTCCTAAACTGTCACCAGGTGAAACCATGGGGGCTACTACATAGTTAAGTATAGTAGGCACTTAGGTTTACTTGATTTAACTCCTAAACAACTATGAGAAAACTATATAATTACTTATTGTACCTTTGAAGCCATGCTTAATTCAGTTGATATTTTTTTGTATATTCCAAATAGCACAACTAAGTGACAAACATGTAACAAAGCACTTGTTAAACTAGTACTTGGATATGTGTTCCAACACATCTCAATGAGAGCTAAAATTAAAAACCTAACAATAACTGTATAGTTCGTAGACCATAGGAGATATGGCAAACTATGGAAATACCATGTGTAGAACTGATAATGAAGGCTTCTTGCACACACTATACCAATAAAGTTCACCAAAAACATTGGAAGTATGAACAGCTGGGATATTATATCAAAGTTGATACTGTACTTAGGATCATCACTGGTTTCTATTATCTTTTTAGTTGACTTTTTTCCTTTTTGGGATTTTTGCAACATTGCTTCAAATGAACTCAAAAAATCTTCTTGCTCCTTAGTCATCCTTTCAACTTGATCATCTGTTTTCTTAGGAAATTTTCTTTTTGACTCTTTTTTCAACATAGCGTTCTTCTTGATATCCAGATTCTTAGCATCTATTTGGGGTTGCACTTGTCTCTGGACATATTTTAAACGGCAGTAACTTTTAAAGTATTTAACACACATTGGCAGAAATATAATTAACAAGATAATATGTGCAGCTAATAATGTTAAATGGAAACACTTGCTTTCAAATATATCAACATCTAGAAATCTATAGTTAACAGTCCATGTGTGGTTGAATACACGACCTACATCAAAACTTCCTTTCAAGTATGCTACAGGGTTGATTATCAAAAATGGCAAACCCAATAGAAGTTGTAAAAGACCACAAACAAAAAGCTGTTTTACAGTTTCTTTTAGTCCTAAGTTGATTAGATAAAAGAAGAAAAGTGCAGGTGCATAAAGTAATATGTTCATCTTTACTGATACACCTAAACTATAAAATATACTAGCTAAGTACCATTTAGCATCTAAAAAGAGGTTTAGAGAGACATAAAGCAAAAGTACTGCAATGGGGTCATTAAATAATCTCAAAACATGAATTGAATGGATTCTATAGGAGGTAAGAACAGTTATTGCTAATACATATGGAGGCACTTTTCTAGATTTTATATAAATTCTAAAGACAAATAATAGTTGTAGAAGATAAACTGCTATAAATATGTACTGGGCAATAATTATATTCTCACCTTGATTTGTAAGGAAATAAAAAAGAGAATAAATGTAGACAAATCCTGCTGGGTACACCAAAGGACCGGTGTCACCGCGTAACTTGCTGTAGTCGAGAGTTCCATTAAGAAATCCTTCACATTCTTGCATGTAAGCTTTCCAATCTATTTCAGTGTATGGTACTCTTTCCACTACCATTACATTGATTATCAGTTCGGCTACAATGATGAGGAATGCCACGAATGGTAATTGAGCAGGATTTAGCACTAAACCCTTTAAATACGACCACGTAAACATCTTCTTGTAATCATGAAAGAAATCTTGGATTATGTTTCGACTACCCATGATTGATAGTTGGCGTCACAGTAATTTTGTGATTCGAATAATTTCTATTTGAAATTTAAGCACGATTTATTATTTCTATTTTAAGAATAGGTCACCCACCGGTCCCAGGCACTTGCATCGCAGCCAACAAACAGACAGAACAGGATTAAATTTATAAGTACCACAAACAAACACAGACTAGAGTGACAGTGACAGATGTTGTCTAATGTCAAAATTAGTACTATTATTATTATTTATCCATTAAAAGGCTTTAGTTACAAGCCTAAACCATTTTTCAATATTCATCTTTTATGTTAAAGTCAAATTCACTGTAAAGTCCAGTCCTCGTCCTTACAAGTCCGGTCAGATGTAACTGAAATTGGCGGCTGTTCCACTATAACTTTTCCCGGACTTTTTGGGACAACCTGAAAAGTCACGATACACGTTTTCATTTTATTTCACTTGTGCACTTAGATTGATCTTTATTGGACAAAACACCATCAATATTAATCAATTAAACCCAAAATACACGAATTTAATGAAATTTTAACGAAAACGCAACGTCACTTTGCAAGTTTTCTCCAAAAAGTCACACAGCAGAGACTAGCAGCACTACAGATTACCTTTTTTATATCTGACTATCACCTCGGAACAATAACTAACATGGAAGCCGGGCTAAAATAAAAACCTTATTTTTTATTTATTTATTTAATATACTATACAGTTTATTCATTTATGTCAATTAGCATATCGTAATGTGGGAATGAAACAAAACATGGCTGTTTGTTTTTATTATTTTTGAAGCAAAATGTCAAATGGTCCTCTTTGGTCCTCTTATAATGCTAACAAATAAAGTGATGTAAAAATGGTTATCGATAATCATTTCAATACTGTTGCAGATTTCCTAATGATGGTGAAATGAAAATGAAATGGAGTCAGTGCATCAATAGGTTTTTCTCATACAAACTTCCACCCCCTTAAAGGGTGATTATTAGGATAAAAACTATCCTATGTTTTTTCCCGGGACTCCAACAATCCCTATCCGAAGTTCCGTCGTGGTAAATCCGTTAGTAAACCACAGCCACACTTGGCAGATTATCCGTCGACAGCCAGCGCCTATACTGATAATAAATTATAATAACATGGGAATGTTAAGAAAAGGTTAAACTATATTAATTAAAAAATATATAATAGAAAACTATTCTATCTATAGGTACACATAATAAAAATGTAACGGATCGCTATCTGTACATGGAAGATATATGAGAAAAAATATTATTGGGTCCTTTATCAACGCAATAGCACCCAAAACAATGATTGTTAGAATTTTGTCTGTTTGTGCAAGCTTATCTCAGAAACGGCGTATTCGGATGTGGTTTTCACTAATATATTGTGGTAAGCTTCACTTAACATTTAGTGTTTGTTTCATGTCAATCGGTTCTTCAATAAAAAAGTTATGTCAATTTAAAGAATCACGTCGAACATTTGTTAATCCAAAATAAACCAAAAGATATGCCCAAAGTCACTATTCCACGCGGCCGAAGTCGCGGGCACAGCTAGTACTAACTATATTTACTTGTTTGCTTTGATGACTTATATCGACACGACAATGTCGATGATAAGCCCATCACTAGCCAAAAAATAGCTTGTGACAACCTGCATAATAACAAAACAGAATTGTATTATAGGTCTCTTTCCCACGCATTATTAACGTCGAAAGTAAAAAGGTAAAGTATATGCATTTCATTTCTTATTCTAGCCCGGCTTCCATGTTAGTTATTGTTCCGAGGACTATCACAATCAAGAATTATGTATACTAAATGGATAGGTAACTAACCCTACTTACCCTTAATGAAAGAAAGAGAGATTGTCGCAACGTAGTCGTTATCTTTCTCTTTTTCGCAATTGATAGGTATTTGCTTCAAGTAGGTATTTAGAGTTACCTATCCATTTAGTATACAAATATTTCTTGATCACAATAACGGCCCGCATCAAGCTCGCGTCCACTAGGCTCGCCGAGCCGAGTCGAATCGAATCGCAGAAAGTCGCCTCCTATTCCTATATATTATACCAAAGTATTATACTAGCTTTCCGCCCCGCGGTTTCACCCGCGTATCCTTTGTGATTGAATATCAAAAAATCTTTCTTAATCCTCGTCTGACCTACATCTTAAAAACATTACCTGTGAAAAAAATCAGCTTTCTAGGTCTAAGGTCACTGGGCGTTGATGAGTCAGTCCTTCTAATTTTTCATACCAAGAAACGGAAATAACTCCTAACTTTGAACCCCCGTTTCACCCCTTCAGAGGTGGAATTATAGGAAACGCTAAAACACGTATTTCTTTATTATTATTTGGTAGCCTATAAACAAAGTTTCATGGTTCTAGCTTCAAAAAATGGCGGACTTCCATACAAACTTTCAACCCTCGTTTCACCCCCTCAGGGGTAGAAATTAAAAAAACGCTAATACACGTGTTTCTTTATTTTTAATTGTTAGTCTAAAAACAAAGATTCATGGTTCTAGCTTAAAAAAATCGCGGACTTCCATACAAACTTTCAACCCCCGTTTCACCCCCTCAGGGGTAGAAATTAAAAAAACGCTAATACACGTATTTCTTTATTTTAATTTATAGTCTAAAAACAAAGTTTCATGATTCTAGCTTCAAAAATGACCGACTTTTATACAAACTTTCAACCCCTTTTTCACCCCCTTAAAGGTAGAATTTCGAAAAATCCATTCTCATTCCTCGGTCAAGTTTTAAAAACAACACCTGGGAAAAAAATCAGCTTTCTAGGTCTAAGGGTTTAGGCTGGGCGTTGATAGATCAGTCAGGACTTCTACTTTTCTATGTATATATTTATTACTATGAAACTGCGTCCATTAGCGACGAACCGCGGCGCGCCGAATTTCTTCGCCAATGCGATTCGATAGTATTCGATAATATACGTACCTACATATATCCTATACCTACTTTATTGTAGGTACTGAAAATTCATTAAAACCCGGTAGTCATATAATATGATTTTAAAGTAGTTTAACAAATAAAAATGCGTATAAACACTTTTACCACAGATAGGTAAGTACTTGCACTTAGTAGTGCAAGAAAATAAAAGAAAATAGCCTTTTACAAAACTAGTAGGTTATATACAGGTGTCCGGTAAGTAATTTTTTTTTAGTACGACAAACTTTAGGGGGAGATAGGTTTAATGCTCTATGGAAGATGGAGATACCTAGGTGGTTGGATCACTTACAAAATTACCTCAATTAAAAGTTCACTATTGATTTTTGAATTTTAGATATTAAATATCTCGAATATGGTGACACTTTAAAGGTCATTTTTGTATATTTGGTAGGTGACACGCCAACCTATCTCCCCCTTAAGTTTTACGTACACTTACCGGACACCCAGCCTGTATATAATAACTGGGATATTTTAATGAATGTGAATCAAAACGTGGGTACGTACAAATTTATCTAAATCCTACCCACAATTTAATAGGTAATTATGCTATTGTAATTTAGATGGAAACAATTTAGGTTTATTGTTTAAGCAACAGTTTTAAAATGTGGTCAGAATATTTTGACGAGAGATCGCTGAAAAAAGGTATTTGGTATAAAACTGTTCAACCTAATTTACTTCGTCGCCCGTCGCTCGTCTAATATGGGAAGGCAAGATATAGTTACGGCTCTGAGGCTACGTTCTGGACACATTCCTCTTAATAAATTTGATTTTATGATGGGCAAAGTAATTACACCTAATTGTTTAGAATGTGATTCCGTTGAAGACGTGTATCATATAATTATGGAATGTGTACGGAACGAGGCCCGGAGATGGCGCATGTTGACACAATTCAATATGTGTTTTTGATGTCGGCTGGTGTAATAGTGTTCTGGCTTCTACCGCCTCGGAGGAGGCCAGGATGCTTTACAGTTTAGTTAATTGTGAGATTAAGGCCCGAAATAATTTGTAATTTAGTTACTTAAGTGTTTTGTTATTTTGAAGCATTACGGAGGTGACATTTTCTAATTGAAAAAACCTCCAAAAATAAAGATTAAAAAAAAAACACAATTTAAATAGAATATTTATAGCTACGTAACGGTTAACAATGATTGATTGATATGTAATTGAAATGTAGGCGTACCAGTTCGCTGACTCTGTAGACACCTCCTCGTTCACAAGATGAACCGCTAGACCGAGTGCTGCTATCTGAGACTAAAACACCAAAGTGATTTGAAAACAAGACTAACCACCGAAGTAGGTGGGTCAATGAAACCAATATAAGTATCAATTAAGTTACTTTAATCTTGTTTCCGCATACACTGGAGGTGGTTGAGCAAGGATAGGGTACACTGGCCTGATGTTGATGTTGGGTTAGTGTCTTCAGTAGGAACTCGTCTCCGTCCAGAAGTGCTGATGGAAGTGTTCGCCTTAGTGGCACCTCAGAAGGGTCAGCCTGAGATCCAGCTCCCTCTTCTAGCTCTAGTAGGTGGTTAACTAGGTAGGTAGTGATCCTGTAAACATAATTAGGCCTTAGCGATTGGAAGACATCCTACAGATTTCCATCAGGAGTTCAAGACCAGTATTCCCTATATTTTCAAATACTAGAAGCAGCTCAGTACTAATGTGGAGAACAGTTACAAGCTAGCACTATTAAGAACAATAATAAGAACTCACCCCAGCAGCGGGATTATATCATCAGCTTCTAACAAATTCAATAATTAGAAAACAGTAAAACGGTCGTCTTTTAAAAAAATAGTCACATGCTGTACTGGTTGTGCTTACGAGTGCCAAAATTGAACGTTTTAGGCGAACAGGAGCGGTGGAGGGGAGCGTCGTTCGATTCGTCACCAACGTCACCGTTGCGTTAGGGATGCGTAGACGCCTCCGCCTACCGCCCCATAGTATTGCTCGACGACATTGCCAAGCTCTTTGAAAGAGTTGTGGCGGGGCGCATCGTTGAGCACCTAGAGGGGACGGGGCCGGACTTGGCGGAGAGCCAGTTTGGGTTCCGCAGAGGTCACTCGACCATCGACGCGGTGCTACGGGTAAAGTCCCAAGCGCAGGAAGCGGTTGCCCGGGGCGGGGTTGTCCTGGCGGTGTCACTCGACATTGCCAACGCCTTTAACTCTCTCCCCTGGAGCTGTATACGGGAGGCGCTCCGGTATCATGGTGTGCCCCCGTACCTGCGCAGAGTTATTGGGGCTTATCTGTCCCAAAGGTCGGTGGTCTTCCCATGCCGTGAGGGCTGGGGCCAAAGAGACATGTCGTGCGGTGTTCCGCAGGGGTCGGTGCTCGGTCCACTCCTATGGAACATCGGGTACGACTGGGTGCTGCGGGCACCGTGTATCCGGGGAGTCACGGTAACGTGTTACGCCGACGACACCCTGGTCACTGCCCGTGGCACGAGTTATAGTACAGCTGCCTACCGCGCCACTGCAGGAGTGGCACAAGTAGTGGGCCGGATACGACGATTGGGTTTGGAGGTGGCGCTTAGCAAGTCTGAGGCCCTGTGTTTTCATGGGCCTCGACAGGCGCCTCCCCGCGATGCCCATATCGTCGTGAGTGGAGTCCGCATAAACGTCGGGTTGACGATGACATATTTGGGTCTCGTCCTCGACGGTCGGTGGCACTTCACAGCCCACTTCGGGCGCCTAGTGCCAAGGGTGATGGGCGCGGCGGCTGCTCTTGGGCGGCTGCTGCCGAACACCGGCGAACCGGGCGCTATGTGCAGGCGGCTGTACTTGGGGATCGTGCGATCCATGGTGCTGTACGGAGCTCCCGTATGGGCGGACGCCCTGAACCGCGCAAACACCACTCTCCTACGGAGGCCGCAGAGGGTGGTAGCGATCAGGGCGATACGGGGATATCGCACGATCTCCTTTGAGGCGGCGTGTGTGCTGGCCGGGTCTCTGCCTTGGGACCTTGAGGCGAGAACCCTCGCGTCATTATATTATTGGCGCGAGGAGGCGCTGGCCCAGGGCGATCGGCCAGCACCACGGGAGGTGGAAGGGAGCAGAACTCAACTGCGCGCGCTCGCCATCCAAGAGTGGAAGACCAGGCTTGAGCACCCTAGTGCGGGGCTTAGGACCATTGAGGCCATCCGTCCAGTGTTGGAGGAGTGGCTTGAACGGCGGCACGGCACGTTGACCTTCCGGTTGACGCAGATCCTCTCGGGACACGGTTGTTTCGGGAGGTATCTGTGTCGGATTGCCCGGAGGGAGCTGACCGCCGTTTGCCACCACTGCGATGGATGCCTCGAGGAGGACGCCCAGCACACCTTGGAGGTGTGCTCGGCCTGGACGAGCGAGCGCAGTGAGCTCTGCGCCCAAGTGGGGAACGACCTCTCGCTGACGAGCGTGATTCGCGCTATCGTCGACAGCGAGAGGTCCTGGGACGCACTCCACTCCTTTTGTGAGCGCGTCATGCTCGCAAAGGAGGCGGCGGAACGCCACAGGGAGGACACTACCACCCTGTCGATCCGCCCAGGAGAACAGGGCGTCGGAGGGCGGCTTTCGCGAGCCACGCCCTCTCCCCACTCCCCATGGGTGGCAGACTCGGGGGAGTCAGCCGCCCTGTCACAACGGGCTCGGGTAGTCTAGTGCGTGTTTCCACTCACTACCCAAGGCGAGACGGTGAGGATACGAGCTCCGATCCTCCCATCGTAGCAGTAGAGGCCTGCCACCGGGCCGTCGCTGCTGGGTACGCGGAAGAATGCCTCGGGCGCCCCCGTATACCCAGCACCAGCAGCGACAGGTAGAAACACCGTGGGGTTTTAGTCAGTAGGAGTCTGACATAACCCGGCCAGCTGCCCCCCCTCGAGCGGCCGGGTATCCATGAGGATTTCCCCACGAAAAAAAAAAAAAAAAAAAAAAAAAAGGGATGCGTAGACGCAGCGATATGATACCTATACAATTAAAAAACCCAACGTGTATAATATAATATTTTAGGGTTCCGCATTATTATATTTTTTATTGTATTTTAATTATGTTTGTAACTAATTTAACCTCTCTAGTATTCGTTAGTAGGTATGTACGTTGCATCTAAGTGTAGGAACAACGTTACAGTATCCAACATTAGCAATCACTTTGTAAATTTATGTATCTCTAATAAAATTCATTAATTCTATCAGTGTTGTTTTTTATTGCCTCGCAGTAAAGGTGTGAAAAGTAGAGTATTCTCCTCGGGAAGAAAGTGTCTTCGTCTTGTCTTAGGTGAGCTTGAATCCCTCGCTGCATCAGGATAGGGAGGAAGGTACTTGTGTTAACTCTAATCGAAACCTGGAATCCTTCGTACCTAATGCTCGCGATTCAATTGCGACGTAAGACACTGCTTTATCCCCTTGGTGAATAATCTACTATTGCAGTTCAAGAAGAAAACAGTGTTACATTTTCAATAGATCACGTATAATAATGTAGGAGTTAACTATGGACTACATAATTAAAAGCGGAGTTGAAGAGGAAGTGCCGAGCCTACCTAGCGTGGGATAAGGACAAGAAAAAAAGAAAGAAACTATTATTTAAGGTGTTTTCCATTTTCAATATTATCTGTCAACATTTAAAATAGGTTCGTATTCGTAGATGTGTGCCTACTCTGCTTGTGTGCGTTGTTTGTTTATCAATCAGGTAATAAAATAGCCATCACTTGAGCTATAGTGAAGTGTTGGAGGAGATCATTTGTCCGAAGAAGAGCCGTCTGAGCAATCGCCTTGGACGCTACATTCACCATGATGTTGGTGATACCATTGGAATCTTTTATCCCTAAAATACCTCTCTCACTTCTTCGTGTGTTTTGTAGACCAACCTGTAAATATATTATGATGACGTATGATTATAGGTAAGAAAATAAAATAGACAGTGTAATACATACAAGTTAGGTAACGTTACCTTGACATCATCAGCAATTATATCTAATTCTATTCCCTCCAATTGAAACGTATCTTCAATTATCACAGCTTGGGATACCCCCGTTACGTTAACACCCGTCGCAGTCAACCTTCAATAAAAATAAAGTTATGAGAAAAGGTACTGTCATCATCATCATCTCTCATTTGAGATCCACTACTGAACATCGACGTAGCAAATAATTGGATGCTCCCAAGGTATGTAGTAGTAGGTACGCCAACGTCAACATTTTTTAGGAGGATGTAGGAAGGAAGAAAGTTCGATAATTTTTAATACTTGCCTCATATGGCCACTCAAGTCGAATTCCGATTTGTCAATTATTATATGAGCGTCAAAGTCCACTGAAAAAATAAACACCATTATTTGAATAAGTATTATGTAGGTACTGTTATAATAGGTATATTATTATCTGAAGTAGGTACCTAACTATTATTAACTATTACCAACTATCTAACTACTCGTACTGATAGCCGGGCCGGCTATAGGTATGCTTAGCCATCATAAAATAACCATAAGAAACAGTTTTTGTTATGGTTATTCAAAATAAAATAAAAAATTGTCAAATATATGTTACACAACACACATTTAAATCTTATTATGTTCTACCAACCAATTTTTATATTCAAGCTTTTTTTTCTTATCACATTGTTTTGTATATGTATAGCTTAGTTAGTATTTTTATTCTCTTTCTGTATTTATATATTTAAAATTAATTATATTTTAGATGGTATGTATTATATTAGTAAGTTTTATATTAGGTTATTCTATTGTAGATTAGTTTTCAAGTCTTATTTTAATTAATTACTAAACCTAAATAAATATTCCAAAAGAAGCTGAAAAAAAAAGTAGAAAATAAGTATCCTAAAATAACATCTAAGTACTTATCTATGCATCTACCTAAAGATCTGCCAAAACATACCATCGGCGACATACTCGGGAACACGAAAAGCGTAGTCTACCCTGCTGGTAGCCACTCGTACTGTGAGTTGGTCCCGAACGAAGTCTTTGGATCCCCTCAATTCCAGATTCGAGAGACTGATGTTGCCTCTGAAAATGACAGCGAAGAGCAGTGCCGGTACAATATACATATATTGAGAGAGAAAATGAAGTTCGTTTTTTTTTTATTTCTGGGTAAGCTGGTGTTTGACCGCAATCTCTCCATGGTAAGTGATGTAGCCGAAGGTGGTAAGCACGCAAAGCTTAGATGGGAACTGGTTCTCAAGTGCAGCTGTCGGAACCTTGGACGTCGGAACACACCGATAGGTGCTTGGCGACAGATTTTTATCTTGAGGCTGGTAGCCAGCCTGTCGGGTACTACAAAGTACCCTACCACCGTGCTATGGTTTCCTCGCGATGTTTTCCTTCACCGAAAGCTCAAGCTCATTGTAGGATTCGAACCCACGACCTTCGCCGCGGTTTCCGACGTCGCTACCACTCAGCTATCATCGCCTAACTTATTATGTCATGTCATAGATACCTACCCTATTATACCACCCGGGAAATCGATCACCACATTTGGTAGTTCAGCAGTTCTATAAGGATCCAGAGGAGGCACCGGGCCGAATCCGTTATCAAATATAGTACGCGACCATTCAACTATATGGATTGCGTTATTTGTGGCTATCGAATCTTGTGCAGTGAGTGGATAATATGGGGGTGACAGCTCTCCGATCTGTTCATGAACATGTACTGGGCCAATGTTGATACTGTCAACGTTTTCTATAACAGACGCAGAATCATTACATAAGTAAGAGGTAGTATAGTATAAGTCTTAGACCAATAAAACCGTATAAGTACATAATTATATAGTGTGAATGATATCGTGCTTATAGTGAAGTTTAAATACTTATAGTGAAGCGTAAGTTTTTATTCACTTACCTGACCGTGCATCAGTATAAGCATATACTCCACAAAGCACGGTGAAAAGTACTAAATCCATGGTTGATGGGTGTCTGTTGGCTCCCACTAGGTACCCACTGCGAGTGGGAAATGAATGGTGATAGTTTTATTTATATTGACTAACTATGCATGCAGAAGCAATTAGAATGCTTTTTCTATAAATTATGATTAATTATCCACACTAATAAATTAGCTTCGATGGAGCTAATTTGAGTTAATTCAAGTTAAAAAGGTGTGCAATGTAGGTACAAAAAGTAGCATGATAGCAGCAAAAATTATGTTTAAAAGCAAAGTTATTTATTTCTGAGGTCGCCAAAATCACAATAGCGTGTAAAACGCGAAAATATCCCGTATCCCAAAAGTTACACTAAGAAGTGTTTTTAATACTATTTTTTTATCAGATATAAAATACAGTCATATATTGACTTATCTGAAGTCTGCTCCATAAGAGCAAAACTGAGGGTTTCGTACCTCAAAAAGAAAACCCTTGTAGGATCTTGTGTTTGACCGCAATTTTACCATGGTAAGTAATGATGTGGCCGAAGGTGGTAAGCACACAAAGCTTAGATGGGAACTGGCTCTCAAGTTAATCTGTCGGAACACACCGATAGGTGCTTGGCGACAGATTTTCAACTTGAGGGTGGTAGCCAGCCAGTCGGTTACTACAAAGTACCCTACCACCGTGCTATGGTTTCCTCACGATGATTTCCTTCACCGAAAGCACAAGCTTATTGTAGGTTTCGAACCCACGACCTTCGCCGCGGTGTCCGATGACACTACCACTGAGCTATCATTAATATCAAATACTCAGGTCGGCAATCCCTAGGATCAGTGAAAAAATCAAACTTCTCAACGCAATAAAAAGATACCTACGTCCGTTTATGCTGTTTATGCCACATATTTTTGTTTATCGCAAGGGAATCAAAACCTATAGGCTATTTGGCAAGAAGCAATGTCATGCAGCACAAGTAAAGGAATAAATCTGAACATCGTCATTTAGTAACAGTTACATCAGAAAAACTTTATCGGAAAAAAACTTGGAGTCTCGATTTCCATGATAAAAGAACTATTTACATAGGTACCTACAAGTTTTTACGGAACCCTCGGTACGCGACTTTGATTCGCGGTTTAGAAAAAAAAATGTATTTAGAATATCTGGTTGGTAAAGGGGGCGTTCTTTAATTACGTCAGGTGTTCAGGGGTGAGGGGGTCGAGCCGAATCTCATCTAATCTTACTTTAGGGAGAGGGAGGGTCTCGGCGAATATCACGTTATTTTTATACGCCTGCATCAGCATGCATTAGGTATGACCTCTACCTAATGCCCAAGTGTGCTTACCTACGTGGTGATTTAGAAAAGAGATGCTGCAGTACATGCGGTATCTACTTTGCATCCATCACAAGAGCTGCAGATAACAGGCGTGCGGGCCATAATAATGCAGCTGCCCAAGCGCGCACATTGCGCAAAGTGCGACCCGCACGGATTGTCACAAATACTAGGTACCTATTTTATTATTTGTAGAGGTAACATTAAACATTAATTAATATATACTCTTTTTTATTATTATAAGTATAGTAAAACTTAAAGTATTTTTTTAACACATTCATGAATTCATTAAAATAATTTAATTAAGCTTGGGAAATTCGTTTCGAAGTGTTTACCATGCAGTGTGGTCATTCAAGTGTGGTAATATCTCCTAATGTAGAACACTTGAGTGAGACATCTGAAAACGTAGGTACTGTACTAAACCTAAATTTTATCCCAGGGATAACTTTTCCAGCCGCTGTATTGACCGCGAGCTGCATTTTGGCTTGAAGTATATGTGGCCTCGGTATATACAAATCTCAAACCACATGACCGGCAGCACGTACGACCCAGGTTTCGATGGAATCGAAGGCTATTGTAGTAGTCCATTTTTGTAGTCCACATAGGTATGTCCAGAAATCTTAAATCCGGGGATTTGGTAAAAGTTCTGTACTAAGTATACTCGTACCAAACTCTAAAATGACTTTTGGGTCGCCTAGTTGCTAGTTGATCGATATTGCTCGTGAACTAACTTACAAAAATAAATTAAAATGAAAACCAAAATAATTTTTTTTTTCATATATTTTTCTCATTAACTTGGATGTTTAGAAGTACCTACAATTAGCTGTGACCACGGAGTAAAGAAGTATAGGCTGTGACATACAGATCGATACCAGAAATACCAATTAATGTAAGGGACCAACCACAGCCATGGTTTTTCAGGAGACCCAAAAAACGATATATTTTTTTAATCTGACTTTAACTTTTTACTGTCTGCTCCAATTTTAATTGTATCTACAGCGAAGTTTCTTTGACTTTGCTCTTCTTTCATGCTATACCTAAACGAAAGATTTAGGAATGCCCAGTGGTTTCAAAACCCTTACATTAAAAAAAGATCTTTAGTTATCCCTTACGTTATCTACTAACATGTGTCTTCACGCTTAAACCGCCGAACCGATTTAGATGAAATTTGGTATAAGGATAGTTTGTGTTCCGGGAAAAAACATAGGATAGTTTTTATCTCAGAAATAACCCTTTAAGGGAGTGAAAGTTCGTATGGAGAATCAATAACCGCTGAACTGATTTCAGTCTGTATGTCTGGAGATTTATGAAAAAACAGGCCAAGTGCGAGTTGACCTCGCGTGGAGAGGGTTCCGTATAATGCCAAAGTTTTTTGCACATCTGTGTTTGGGTCATAGAACTACAACATCTTACCGAATTTCACCTGATTTGGTCCAGTAGATTCGGAACAAATGTCTGTGATATGACCGGACAGACAGACACACGACCATAAGGGTGCGTTTTTGTACGGAACCCTAAAGAGCAGATTGGACAAAAAATAAGCTACGCAAATTACTAATTCCACGCGGACGAAGTCGCGGGCAAAAGCTAGTAGTAAATAAACGAAATACTTTTTTATCATCAATTTATTATATTCTATATTATATTAGGTAGGTACCTATATAATTATATTATAGGTCATAAAATAACATCTATTATAAGCTGAGAGAACAACTGGGTATTTATTAAAAATTTACGACATATATTTGCTTGATTTTTCTTTTATTGTTGTTAAATATAAAATTAATTATATTCAATGTGATGAGATTGGACTGTAGATTTATAGGTATTTATTTATTTATAGACTGTATATTTATTTAATTTATTAAAGAAATAATCAGTAGCATTAAGTACATGTTTTCTTGTTTGTAGGTACCTATAATTATTATGATTGTAATAGTTTTATGGGAAAATGTTGCTTAATTATCTTTAATCTGTAAGAAGTCGAGCAGTTGTTGGTGGTTTAGGCCTTGGAGCACATTGTCTAATTCTTCCACAGCTGTTAAGGCAATGGAGTAGGCCACCTGTTCTATAATTTCAGGCACTAAATTCTGCGGAATCGTCCGAATACTGGAATGTTGAGTCAACTCGACCTGAAACGAAATTAAACGTGTTCATTTCATTTTTGGCTCTCAGGTTTTTGGATTTATTTTAACTTTACATGCAAATCATATTCGTTATTCGTCTTCTGTTTAAGATGAACTTTCTCAAAGTAGAAATAGGTTACCTCGTTTCCTCGGTAACTATCTATTATATAAAAACGAAATACCACTCACTGACTAATCACTAAATCTCAGAAAGTTTAAATGTTAGAAACTTGAAATTTGGCAGGAAGATTCCTCAAAGGTATTTATGAAAAATCCCAAAAGGGTTCCCTCGTAAACGCTAGGTCATCTTATTTTTTATATATCGACAAAACTTGGGTTGTTAATAGAAACATTTACCAAAACATCATCAATATTATTGTCCACATTCAAACCACCGATACTGAGTACTTCATCCCTATTGTCAGCGGCAAGATTGATTATTACACTGATTGCGCCAGTTACAAGGAATCCCTTCAGTTCTACTCTGTAAATATACATAAAAATAATATAAACGTTCAGCTGTTATTAGGAGTTGTATTAATTTTAATGGCCGCGATGTTTTCAGCTCGCAGTAGGTAACTAGCTAAGAGCTAGGAGCTTGTAAATATAGTAGGTAATATACCTCAAATAATACCCACTTATTATTATTTTTACTTACTTCAAATGCCCAGCAAAATCCATCTCAAAATTTTTATAAATGAAATTTTGAGCGTCAATATCAACTGAAACAAAATTTTGTTATAAAATATTTGTAGAACCCAAAAAGAACTCAAATGAAGTTAGACGTCAGCCTTTTGTTTTTATTTTTAGTCATTCAACGTTATTATATTATACCATCGTGATACCGACGACACCTAACGCCTCCAAAAGGGCCGATGGTCCTGTGAGGTTGTTCAATCTAGACCGATATTCACGTAGCGTTTGTTATACCTATAGGCTACCTATAGGTAACTAATTTATCTAAGTATAATAGCCTAGAGCATCTGGCTGTCAAGTGCAACTGTCGGAACAGCAACTGTTGGACACGTTATGGATAGGATATGACAGAACAGGGTGAATGAAGAAACACCCCGGAGTCTTCACCCCGGAGTAAGATGTTTGTAGCACAATCACGCCGACGCTCAACATGCCACAAAGACCATATCTTGGAATTAACATAAAGGATGTCTGGTAAATATAACTTAACTTAAGGGGGAGATAGGTGGACGGGTAACCTACCAAATATACAAAAAGAGCTCAATAAAGAGATCACCGTTTTCGAGTTATTTAGATATTTCTGATTTTCATGTATTGATTTTTTTATTTTAGATATTAATTAACTCGTTAAAGGTGACACTTTTGTTAATGTCATTTTGTATATTTAATAGGTGACCCGCCCACCTATCTCCCCCTTAAGTTTGTCGTACTACTTAGGTACCGGAAACTTGTTGGCTTGAGAAATAGGTACCTACATTAGCAGGTAAAAGCAGTTGATAAAAGTTAAAAACTTACCATCAGCATCGACTCGGGGAACATAGATTTCGAAATCTATTCTGTTATTTTGTACACGTATTTCGAGGTTTCGTAAACTGAATTGTTTAGCTCCTGCTGCTACTAGATTTCTCAAATTTATTATGCCACTAAAACATGAAGATCGATTTCAGAAATACTTAAAATAATCATTGTCTAACGGCGATGAAAGCTCAGTCGTTGGTAGTGATGTCGGATACCGAGGCGATGGTCGTGCGTGGGTTTGAATCAAATGAGCTTGAACTTTCGATGAAAGAAAACATCTTAAAAAAGGTGGACAACACATAGGCGACGGTAATTACTTACCATCAGGTGACACGCCTGCCTCGTTGTCAGGTCACTGCCAAAAAATTAATTTAAACAATTTGCTTACCTTAAATCAGAATTATTTTGACTAAATATGACAGGCTCTAGTAGATCTTTCCGATAGGGGTCTAGAACTGGCATTCTGTCAATGCCAGTATTCATGAACCTGCGAAGGTATTCCATACGAGATACACCATTGTTTGTTGCGACTACATCTTTCTCAGTCATATTATACTTTTCAGGTAATTGAAAACCTACGTTCGCATTTACTATCACGGAGCCTAGGTCGACAGCACCTACATAAACATAAACGTTATAATCAATACCATACAATATATCCTAAATAATTAATCCTACTAATATTATCTATAAATGTGAATGTTTGTTTCACCTGTACGTAAACCTGTAGGTAGTTCTTACCTGAAATTTGCCATACTGAAGCCAAGGACAGCACCGAAGTGATCAGCTCAACTACTAGGAGTTTCATGGTTCCAATACTTGCCCACACAAATGGTGACCATTAAATTATTAAATGCATTATATAGTATTGAAAATCGTGAAATAATTTCATACTCATTTTATAAACTTAATCGATATTCGTCGTGGAAAATTAGTTAAAGTTATACATTTAAATAATGTAAATTAGAGATGATAATAAAAGGTACCTGCTTTTATAATTATTATAGGTAATGTGTGTGGTGGTTATTATAGGTACCTAATGGTCAAGCGTTACTCCATGGGGCCTGTCTTAGGACAAATAAGTCAATAACTTATAGAGTCTTATAGAGTTCAGAAAATATGAGATCTGTTTTTTTTCTTCTGGATAAGATTGTGTTTTGACCACAATCTCACCATGGTAAGTGATGATGTGGCCGAAGGTGGTAAGCACACAAAGCCTAGATGGGAACTGGCTCTCAAGTGCAGCTGTCGGAACACACCGATAGGTGCTTGGCGACAGATTTTCAACTTGAGGGTGGTAGCCAGCCAGTCCGGTACTACAAAGTACCCTGCCACCGTGCTATGGTTTCCTCGCGATGTTTTCCTTCACCGAAAGCTCAAGCTCATTATTGGATTCGAACCCACGACCTTCGTTGCGGTATCCGACGTCACTTACCATTACCACTGAGCTATAGGTACATTCTTGCACGAGCTCCGTACTTTACTGTCACGTTGTTGTTGCCTAGCTTACGTATTATATGTTTAAGATAATTGGATATAGTTTTTTATCAGACTACACACAACAATGTACCTAGTAACATAGTAAGTCTATGCCCATAGGTACGTATGTGATACCTACTTTGCTAAAATCTAGTTTATGTCTGTTTTTAGAACAGTATTACAAGAGCGATGATAACTCGGCCGGGAGTGTCGTCCAAAGCCACGATCATGCATGGGTTCAAAACCTACATCGTGAGGAGCATTGCACTTGACTTGAGCCAGTTCCATGGCGTAATAGATAATAAAAGCTTAGTTTGCACTAAACAAACTCTTTATTTGTATGTTTGTTCTTCAATCACGCAAAAACGGCTGAACGGATTTTGATGAAACTTGGCACACAGGTAGATCATATCTTGGAATAAAACATAGGATACTTTTTATTCCGGGAAATAATAAAATCCCACGGGAACGCGAGTGAAACCGCGAGGGACAGCTAGTAATTAATAAGGAAATCAATAAGAGATAATCATTAATGTTATTTATTTTTAATCTAATAAAATACTTTGATTATGTTAATTATGTCTGATAACTTGGAAGCTATCTCTATTATAAAATGAAAGCAATCCCTTCAGAATCCAATATTGGCGGACAAGGCATGTAAGTAAAATTAGGTAGTATGAGTAGGTACCTATCTAATCTATAGGTAGGTACCAAAGTATTTTCTATACTAAGTGACTGTCTACTGTAACTAAATTTCATTTTTTTTTGGTTTCAGAAAATGAAAATCATATGTTTTATAGCCTTGAGTGTGTGTGCTTGCGCAAACGCCGCATTTACTACTCAAGATGAGATTTTACCGATAGGTCTGTATTTTTTTTTATTATATAGCTAGCAAATTCAAGTAGTTATTTTTAATGTAATTAAACTTCATTCAAAAATTATTTTTAAGTAAAGTCAAACGTTTGTTTTTTCTTTATACCACAAGTGATAACGAGGCCGGCGGGTCACCTGATGGTATGAGACTTCCGTCGCTTATAGACATTAGCCATATCTACCAAGTACCAGGGGGTTCGCCAATGTTTTGAAAACCTTTTTAAAATGCCCTAAAGGCAACTGGCTCTCAAGTGTAACTGCCGGAACACACCAACAGGTGCTTGCATGGTAACAGATTTTCAACTTGAGGGTAGCCCGCCAGTCGAGTAGGTAGGTACCTACCTTACCACAAAGTAGTATCCTACCACCGTGCTTTTTCCTCACGATGTTTTCCTTCACCGAAAGCTCAAATTCATTGTAGGATTCGAACCCACGACCTTTATGGTGGTTATATTTTTAGTACCATATTATAAGCAAAAAATACTACAATGTAACTTCAACTAAACGAATTATTTTTAATTATTCTAATAACGTCGTTTTTTTTCTTGTGCTTTGTTTATTAGTTATCAGCTCTAGTAACCAGCTAGACCACGTTAAAGTAGAATTGGAGTTCCATCCAGAGAGCACCATCATTGATCAAGAACAAGTAATCACATCATCATTGAGGAATCCACAACGGAGTCTCGTTGCCGACACGATCCAAAATACGCTGGAAGGTTTCAGAGATGTAGTCATCAACGGGAATGAAGATCTTCCTGTTCTAGATCCTTATGTTATTAAACAGATTGGACCCTACGACTACAGCACTACAGGGTATGACCTTCTTTTATTTTGGATTCTTTTACATGTTCAACTAACTTCCTACTAATATTATAAACTAGATAATATTAGAAACGCGGTTTCACCCGCGTTTCCGTGGGATCTTATCTTTTCCCGGGACATAATATAGCCTATATTCATCAGGGATAATGTAGCTTTCTAATGGTGAAATAATTTTTCAAATCGGTCCAGTAGTTTCAGAGCCTATTCAATGCAAACAAACAATCAAATCTTTCCTCTTTATAAAATAGGTAATATAAATTTGGGTGAAAATTGCTCAACCACGCAAAAACGCCTGAACTGATTTTAATGAAACTTGGTACACAGGTAAATCATATCCTGGAATAAAACATAGGGTACCTACTTAAGGTATCTTGCGAATGCGGGTGAAACCGCGAAATATTAGTTTCGACAAAGCTGAACGCAGGCACCTGTTATCTAGAGTTATGAAATCTCTTTTTTTATTTTGCTTAGGCTTTAGTCACTATCTTACCATGCCTAGTTAGTATGATGTGGCCGAGGGTAGTGACCACACAAAGACAAAAAGGGTACTGGCTCCCAAGTTCAGTTGTCGGATCACACTGGCAAAGCTTGGAGACAGATTTTAATCTAGATTGAACTTGCCTTAATAGATGAAGACTGGCATGGAATTGTCTGGATTACTAATATGATAAACTCTTATGTTTTGTTACAGAGTTCGTGCGTCTGCCATTATTAACAACTTCCAAATGGAAGGTCTACGGTGGTATGTTGTGGACTATGTCACGTTTAATGCTCTTCGACTGACTTTAGGGTTGCATGTCACTATTCCTCGGCTTACCTTTACTGGTAAGTATCTAGTAATTAGTTTAGTATTCTAATGTTTAGCTACAGCTATCTGTTGTTTTCTCTAACCATTCAATCCGGGATTGCCACTTATTGACAGACAGAAAAAAGGTAGAATTACTGATAATTACAGGTACCTAAGTACCTTAATTGTCCTTATTTGTACCTTCTTACTGTTATCAGTATCAGGTGATGTGATCGTATCGTAGTCAATGTACCTACCTACACAACACAACTAGTAAATCTTGCACGTAACTATTGCGCGGCGTATATGTATATTATGATATACCTACCTACCTAAGTAGAATAGTTTTTCATTAACATACGGAATAATATCTAGTTTCCTGATACCTGTTTCGAGATATCTATAAAACACGATAGTGCAAAATTATTTATCTTTTCATTATATTGATCAAATGTAGCGATATAATTAATCGTATTTAGGCAAAAATACCTATTAATTAGGCAACAAAAATATTTTGTAGATGTTATAGAAGCAAAAACAAATAATTTATGTTATAAGTGTGCGCTATGTTTTTGATTTCTAGTAGGTACCTAAGTAATAATGAAAATCTAACTCTCTACGAGTTACGTAGGCTACCTACCTACTTAGTTACACAAATTACCAAGAGAACTAACGTTCTTAGTAGGTATGCGACAGACGCTAAGTGTGAGCGCGTTGTGTCTTTATGGATACATTTCCCGCATAAAAATTCGGATTTGCAAAATCAAATAAGGAACTTCAACGCGGCTGGAATATCCGTCAGATTAGGTATTTACTTTTTAACTATCGCCTATTTTGAATCGTTCCAAGATAAAAAAAAGTCTTATTCCCGGGAATTCCCGGTTCCCTTACAGCAAGATTTGAAACTTAACAGGAAAACTAATGAGGGTCTGATAATTCACGCGCTAACTCGATCTAGGACTTTGCGATCGAAAACTCATTTTCAAATTAGTTAAAAGTAAGTACATAATACCTACAGGTATGCCGGTCCTGGTCTTGATAAAGCCCTTCTAATATTATAAATGTGTAAGTAGGTATGTTTGGATGGATGTGTGTGAAGATGTTTGTTACTCTTTCACGCAAAAACTACTGAGTGGATTTTAATGAAACTTACGTACGTACGTACCAACATGTCATATCTTGGAATAAAACATAGGATAGTATTTATCCCGGGAAAATATAAGATCCCTCGTGAACGCGGGTGAAACCACGGGGCGGAAAGCTAGTATTATAAATTAATGTGAAAGATATTTAGATGGATGTGTGTGAAGATGTTTGTTACTCTTTCACGCGAAAACGGTTGAACGGATTTCGATGTAACTTGGCACAAACTTGGTAAACCATATCCTGGAATAAAACATAGGATACATTTTAATACTTTTTATCCCGGGAAAAGATAAGTACCCTCGGAAACGTAAAATAAATGTAAATCCTATCTGTTATTTATCGACGTTATTTTTGTTTAGGTAGCTACGATGCTCAGGCTAGAGTTGCGCTACTGTTGACCCATAGGGCTGGCGGTAATTTCAGGTAATTAAACACAAATTACAGTAAGGAATTTTTCATCAGGTTCATAAACTTTCCAATAATGTTCATATTTTTCAATTAGGATATTCATCAACCGCATTGAAGTGGGCGTTAACTTGAGGATTGGAACTAATCTCCTCGGAGGTCACCTCCTTCTGCGTGAGCTCAACATCAACATCGACATCCATGACACACATGTAAGTTAATTGATTCCAAGCAATCAATAGCGTAGTTATAGAAATGCTCGATCAGTATTCTTCTTCTTCCCTTCCTTATTCCAGGATATTAATATCCTGGAATATCTATCCTTTAAATTCAGCCATCTGATCCCAACTACGATCTCTACGGATCTTCTATGGATGATACTCGTAGGTACTATACGTATACATAACTGCATACTTTCGTGCGCACAAATATTTGTCCTCGATGGGAATCGAACCCACGACTTGTGGCCAGGTACCTAGTGCTGATTATCACTTGTCTTGTGGTATAAAGAAAAACACTTTACTTTAAAATGTTACAATGTAGTTTAATTACATTAAAAATAACTGACTGTTTGGATATTTGCTAATCTAACTAAAATATTTGCTAACGGATCGACTTGTTTTTTTTATTTTTTTATTCTGGATATGCTTGTGTTTGGCCACAATCTCACCATGGTAAGTGATGATGTGGCCCAAGGTGGTAAGCACACAAACTCTAGATGGGAACTGGCTCTCAAGTGTAGCTGTCGGAACACACCGATAGGTGCTTGGGGACAGATTTTTCAACTTGAGGGTGGTATCCAGCCAGTCGGGTACTACAAAGTACCCTACCACCGTGCTATGGTTTCCTCACGATGTTTTCCTTCACCGAAAGATCAAGCTCATTGTGGGATTTTCCCCGGATTTAGCCGACATAATGGAAAATAATATTATCTAATCTATGTATAATGCGCTATGCCATATTATGTTATGACGCTCCCTCTTGTGTGACATACATACCTCACCTCTCCATGTGAAAACAGCTTCTTATAATGATATATCTTTTTGTTTCAGATTAACGTCGAGGGTATGACGGGGTCAAGCCTAATCAACAACTTCATCAACTCTTTCGTACAAAGTGTTACTCAGGATTTGATACAAAGTGAAATGAACAAAGTTAGTGAAATTCTAAGCGAGCAATTGTTTGAAGTAATTAATGATGTTCTTAAAGATTACACTCTGAATGATTTACTTGGTTGAATAAATTATTATTGGAACTTTCACATTTTTTACTGTAATGTACCTAAGTATAGGGTCCTACCTAAGTAATTCCTACCGGTGTCATAATAATTAGTCAATCCTACTATTCTATGCGAGGTAGGTCGGTATATAGAGATGAAACTTATTGATACTAACTGACATAATAATATCAGCACAACACTCAAACTCCGGATACTATGATTACTACGAATGCGCAGTTTCCTTTTGTAAAGTATCTAAACTAAATTGAATCTAAACTAAAATATTTATTAAACAAAATTTATTTGATAAAATACAGATGGGTTTTATTTAATCAGTAAATCAACCATATTATACATAATGTTTATACACAAGCTCAACAAGCTCTTTCTTGCTAACACCAGTCAAAGCTTGAGTAACATTTTTATGTTTTAATATCTCTTTCAATTGGGGAACAGTGTATTGAACAATAGTTTTATTTTGTAACCGACTATGTAACAAGTTTTCATCTATATCATTGTCTTTAGCTCTTTTATTTCTAAAATTGGTGTCCCTTGAAAGATTGGTTCGCTTCAACGCAACAGCTCCCATAGGACCAAATAGCTCATTGAAAAGGTCATCTGTAAGCTCCTCAAATTGACTAAAACTAGGTTTGGTTGAGTCTACAAATGGTTCAATATCGTCCTCTTCAAAAGCGATGGCTTCCACAGCTCTATATTGTGATTGCAGTTTGGGGTTCTTAAATGCATCTATTGTATAATCAAATTTTATATTATTAAGCATATCACGCATGACAGTTTTATGTGCTTCCGAGATCTTTTCAGATTCATCCTCTTCAACTCCTGGTATGTTTCTTACATCTTCAACAAATGGTATCTTGACAACATCAAATCCTATATCTGCTAGTAAACCAACAGGATTAGTGCATGGGGATAATGCAACAATGCTGGGTTTGGAATTGACACGCGTGCAAAGCACACATACAGCCACAGTGTATGTATCAGTACAAGCTTGATGTAATGCCTTAAAAGCTACAGTAGAACCTTCAACAATGTCTTCATTTGGAAATAAGAAGTAGCCAGCCTTGAAATACCATTTTTCTTTGCACATAATAGCAGCAGGTTTAAATCCTAAAAGTTTTAGCATAGGTGGTCCAAATGGATTCTTAAGGGATTTCATTTCATCATCTGTAAATTCTATTTTTTCACCACCACACATCTGAAAATGTAGGAGTTCTGATTTCAGTATTGGCACCTGTTTTGGTTCATTTACTTCTTGATCAACATCCATTTCTGTATCTATTTTGTTTGTAATTTTCATAGTTTTATTAACATTTGTAAGAATATCATTTGTCTCTCTACTTAGATTTGATGATTTCAGACTTTGGTAGGAAGAACTTTTTACTAGATTGTAAACACCTACTCCTATGTTAACACCATTACCAATTTCAAAACATAATCGTGCAACTGCTAAGTGCCTGTGTGACTGATGATGCATTAATTGCTCAATTTTCTGAATATCCCATACAGGTTTTGGTAAAATAGCTTCCTTTCCTTTGTTAGCTTCAGTCAAGAAATTTTTATAGAATGGATGTACCTCATAGTCTGTTTCAGATATATTAATATATTGTATATTAATACCTGAATCTACTAGGTCAACCACTCTCTTGAATGTAGGCTTCTGGTCCGATTGTGCCGGTGGGGTGTCCAGGCGAGATAATATTATTATTGTCTTCGATGACAGTTGTTTCTTGCAATTAGAAAACATTTTACTGCAGTGCCAAAGAGCATCAGAAAGAATGAGTTCACTGGCTTCATTCAGTGTTGAAACTTTAATATTTTGAAGTTTTTTGAAATCTTCTAAAGTTGGAGAGGTTAGAGGAAATACATCAATAACACTTTTCGCTTCCAAAGTAGATGAATTTATATTTTCTGTTCCATACAAGCAAACCCCCACGAGTCTGGGGCCGGAAAGTCTCAAGAACTGACGAATAACACGACAGGTCGCAATATGACCCACCTCAGAAGTGCCATGTTTAGAAGGATCAAAAATATTTATGAGGATAATTGTAGCGGAAGTGCCTCTCCAAGATGAAACTTCTTGTTCCTCATCCGAATCCATGTCAACAGGTAAATATTCTAGATTTGTAGTAAGCTAAATGGGCACAGACAGACAGACTCTTGCGATCGAGCTAATACTTTTATTTTAAGTAAAATATTTAACTTAAATTCAATTTTACTGTAGTTTGTTTGTTATGATCATTATGATGTTTTTTTTTTAAGAAGATTTTTGGCCTGGTATCGAGACCTTTAAGCCATTTCTTTATTTTAAATATTCATCTTTTATGTTTCGTCACGTTTTGTTGTCACTTTCACTGTAAAGTCTAGTCCGTACAAGTCCGGTCTAATTTTAGTGCAATTGGCGGCTATTCCACTAAAACATTTCATGGACTTTTTGGGACAACCTGGAAAGTCACGATACACGCTTTCATTTCATTTCACTTCACTTGTGCACTTAGATTGATCTTTATTGGACAAAACACCACCGAAATTATTCAATAAAACTCAAAATATACGAATTTAATGAAAATAAAACGAAAACATAACGTCACTTCGCAAGTTCCCGCCAAAAAGTCTGTTATGATGATCATGATGATAACCACAGATTACTGATATGTTGATGATAGGTAACTCAAGAGTACAAACCAGCAAAGAGTATAGTAACTATCCATAAACAAACCAGTACAAACAATCTAATCCTCAGACGAATAATCCAATATTCGTCTAAGATCTAATCCAAATATATAAAAAAAAAATTAAGAAGATTTTTGGCCTGGTATCAAGACATTTAAGCCATTTCTTTATTTTAAATATTCATCCATTATGTTTAATCACGTTTTATTGTCACTTTCACTGTAAAGTCTAGTCCTCGTCCGTACAAGTCAGGTATAATTTTAGTGAAATTGGCGGCTATTTCACTTCACTTGTGCAGTAAGATTGATCTTTATTGGACAAAACACCACCGAGATTATTCAATAAAACTCAAAACACACGAATTTAATGAAAATTAAACGAAAACACAACGTCACTTCGCAAGTTCCCGCCATAAAGTCTCCAAATATATAAGTTACTCTATGAATGAATCTAATCTAACTCAAGTAGCTACCTAAAGTAAATAACTAAATCAAAGAGAATATAAATACTACGTAAATTATATACTTTGGATCTAACTGTCTGACAGTCAAGATTTAAATTATTATAAACTCAAAAATAGGAATTTTAATGAAAATGAAACGCAACGTTACTTCCCAAGTTCCCGCCAAAAATTCCTCATACAAAAGATTTAAAAAGGTTGGTTTTTAAGTGGGACGGCCGTACCAATCAAACAATAACATAACAATTGATTAGAAATTCCTCGCGAGTCTAGTTATGTATCGAAAATTATGTAGTCACCATACCAAAATTACAAACTTGAAGTGCTTATCATAGTTGTTGTGTTGGCCCCTCTGAAATTAGTATTGAGAAATGTATTAGGTACCTAATTTATATAAGCTATTTTGGAGTACGTTCATTCGCCTGGTCGTTAATATGCATAAACTATTACATGTTTGATTTTTGGAACGAAGTTCCGTATCGCGCGTTGTGAAAGGGGGCTAGACGGAAATAGTATATTTTAATACAGTTGCTCAAAAAGTGGTGTATTACAGGGACGTATAGCGTTCGGGATGTGGGCTATTACATACTAGTGCTTTTTTTTACCTTTCCCGAACTCGTGCGTCTCTTTCCCAACTGTCAAAATAATGTCTATTAAAAAGAAAAACCAACCATGAAGTTTTTACTAAAGAGTTTTTGTGATTCATACAAATACGTATATTTCTAAAAAGATGCTACTAATTTATTTCAATATCAGATTTAATGATTTAATTGAATGAGTTAGGTTAGGTTTCATTTCATTTCATCTCATTTTTCATTTTCATTTCATATCAATAAAAAAAATATACTGAAGACTAAGCTGTATGGATAGTTCCCTTTGGGTGAAGAAAAAAAAAACTCTGCTTATATTCTACGGTTGGCGCCATTTTCCAGAAATTTTCTTTGTGAGTTTAGTTGTTTGTTGCACAAAATGAGTAATTTCGACCCTATTTTTTTGCGACCGCTGTGCGGCGTGCGAATGTTTCTCTGTCTCTCTCTCTCTCTCTCTCGTATAGAAAGCAAGCCAGATATTTTCATTTCTATTTATATATAAATAGTTTTTTTTTATATACTCTCTCGACATATATAACTTCGTTCCATCCGGGTGTCCCTTGACACCTCTCAAGTTTTTTTTTTTGTTTATCAAATTGGTTAATCACCCTCAGAATGTTCAAAAATATATATATGCTTACATACAATACAACAAAAAAATACCTACGAAATATGCGAAGTGAAGTTGCATTTTCGTTTTCTTTTCATTAAAACTCTAAATATACAAATATTTAGAGTTTTATTGAATAATATCCGTGGTGTTTTGTCTAATATAGATCAATCTAAGTCCACCATTGAAGTGAAATGAAATAGATGCGTGTGTCATGACTTTTCAGGTTGTCCCAAAAAGTCCATGAAAAGTATTAGTGGAACAGCCACCAATTTCACTAAAATTTGAATTAAATAAATAAAATAAAAAAATATCTTGAGACTTAATGAATTGGGTTAACGATTATTAGATACCAAGCCAAAAATCTTTTAAAAAAAGTAATCTCCCTGACACTGACAAATGACAGACTATTATTACCTACATATCAGACTATCAGCCTATCAGTTAGAACCACAGATTACTGATATGTAGCTAGCTACAGATGTGACAGTCGAATTTGCCTAGTTTCTACATTTGCAGTTATGGCGCTGTTGTCGCTTTATCTATAATGGCGCGACACACACACATACAAAATCGAATAGTGCTGTCAATCTATTATTTATACAATATGGCTGTTATCGATATTTTTTTTGTGTAGTGTAGTGATGTACCCGATATCGACAAAATCTACTAGGGTTTAGGGTATTTATCCTTTTATTTAGGTAGATAATCAAATAAAACAAATTATCTATTTTGTGGTCATTTATTTGCTTTCTTTTACCTATGAGTTTTATATTTTCTTAGCGCTAGATATTGCATGATTCTATTTTTCCACTTAAAATTTTATTTATTATATTGCATCAATTGTGGCATTGCAGGCGAATTATGAGTGCTATGTAATATTCAATTACATCTAGACTGGTTGTGTCAATATATTTAATATGTTTTGAGGATTTTATAGATTTTTGTCAAAATTCTTGACGAGGAGAATTTTGTTTCACTGTAACTCTAAGTTTGCCCCTTGGTCATCTGGCGATCCATTGACGCTGTCGAATAGATGGTCACCACTACTGCTGTAGTCTCCAGTGTCTCCATAGGAGTGTTGAACCGCTTATCTGAAGTATTGAATTTGTTTAAATAAACATTACAACAGAACAAGATAGAACAAATAGATAGTGGAAACATTGGAAAGTTGGATGAATCGACAGATAGTGTTTCTTTCCATGGAATTTGGACAGGACAATGTCTGTTGAGTGAGCTAGTAATTTAAGCTTTACAGGGTTGACATTACTGTCTGATTCTGTCATAGCCTCTGTGTAATTAATTTATCAAGTAAGATCAATTTATTCATACCTGTGATGGTAATTGTTTCTCCTGTTGAGTTGTTATAATTTTGTTCTCGGCTCTGACAATAATTATTTTCATGCTGTATATGATACCCTGGAATTATTAAAAACATTAAAGCATTAATGCCTAGTAGTATAAGTAGATTCGATAGAAATGAAGATGATGTGTGTAGGTATTCAACTAAATAATTGTTTTGTGTAGTGAGAAGGGCAACAAACGTGTAGGACAGAGGGCTTTAAGAGCACCCGCAGACATATAATATTGTAAGTGGGCCAACTATTGAACAACTTATTTGCATTTTATAATCTAATCAACTAAAGTTTATAATTGTGCGTAAGAGCTCCCGCAGACATACAATTGTAAGTTGAAAAACTAAAGTAATTTCTTGAATAGTTAATTTAAATTACTTTACTGTTATAATTTCATATTAAAAATATTTTGAATTAAAAAAATCTATACAATATTGTAAACATAAAGCTACAGAAAGTGGAAGGATACAGATTAAGTTGGACAAGATGTGTGTCTGAAGGAGCCCTAAGATGACAACTAACTGTTGCTCTAGGCGAAAGTTAGTTGCAAGCTAAAGTATAGTTTACATTAAAAGTTCACATTCATACCTTTAGCAAGTGGTAAGCCATGAGCAATTTCCTGTTCCGTAAATAAGCAAGGAATAACGGGTTCGAACACCAGACTGGTCAAATTGAGTTTGATCAAAATGTTTTTCATAAAAACGTTTAGTCATCAATAGGTTCTTTGTCAAACCAAGTAATTTATCGTTCATGAGTATGCAAAATAGTCTGCGAGTTTTATTTGTTGAATCACAACCACCAACACAACACTTATATGCACAACGCCATGGCGAGAAAGTATGGAGCACAGTAAAAGAAATAAATATCACTGATCACTGTACGGAGTACAGCAAAGCGTGGAATTGTATTGTAAACGGAGGAAAACACAAGATACTCTCGACTCGATGTGATATGAAAAAAACAATGGCCGATTTACATTATTTACCTTTCAAACTGTCAGAGGTGTCAAACTACCAATGACGTAGGTACACACACATTGACACAAAATTGAACACTATAAGCGGAGCACAGATTAATAATATGTAGCAAGCTACAGCAGCGCCAGAACTGTAAGATTGGAAATAGAGCTGTCACCCCCCTGGTTAGAACGTAGTGATTATCAAAGAGTATGTAATATATTTGTGATTATACACTCTTTGCTATCAGTAATCTGTGATTATTACCAACGTTACGATAGTTCTGGACTTTTTGGCGGGAACTTGCGAAGTGACGTTGTGTTTTCGTTTTATTTTCATTAAATTCGTGTATTTTGAGTTTTATTGAATAATTTCGGTGGTGTTTTGTCCAATAAAGGTCAATGTAAGTGCACAAGTGAAGTGAAATGAAATGAAAGCGTGTATCGTGACTTTCCAGGTTGTCCCAAAAAGTCCATGAAATGTTTTAGTGGAATAGCCGCCAATTTCACTAAAATTAGACCGGACTTGTACGGACGAGGACTAGACTTTACAGTGAAAGTGACAATAAAACGTGACTAAGCATAAAAGATGAATATTTAAAATAAAGAAATGGCTTAAAGGTCACGCTACCAGGCCAAAAATCTTCTTAAAAAAAAAATTACGATAGTTCTCTCTCTTGGTAGTTTGTGTTATTACCAAAATATCCTTGCTAATTACATCCAAAATTTTGAGTTTTGAATAATAAGACTTGTAGATTGATAGTACAATGGCTGGTAATTTTTGGCAAAGTTCTCATCATCAACAGTGGATTTTAGACAAACAAGATCTCATTCGTGATCGTCAACACGACTTGAATATACTGACTGAGGAAGAGTACCAAAAAATATTTAACTTTTTCGCAAGTATCATTCAGATTTTAGGTGAACAATTGAAACTTCGACAACAGGTGATCGCAACAGCCACAGTGTATTTTAAAAGATTTTATGCAAGGAATTCACTGAAATGTATAGACCCATTATTACTAGCACCTACATGTGTATTCTTAGCTTCTAAAGTAGAAGAATTCGGAGTGATATCGAATTCGAGACTAATAACAACTTGCCAGACAGTTATCAAGAACAAGTTTAGCTATGCTTATGGCCAACAGGAATTTCCATACAGAACAAATCACATACTGGAGTGTGAATTCTATTTGTTGGAAAATTTGGATTGTTGTTTGATAGTATACCAGCCTTACAGACCCTTGCTGTTGTTTGTACAAGATATAGGTCAAGATGATCAACTTCTCACATATGCTTGGAGAATAGTGAATGACTCTTTGAGAACTGATGTTAGTTTGCTGTATCCACCATATCAGGTATTAACAACAATTGTTCTATAAAAACAACTTCATATAGTTAATATCTTGTCATTTGTATTTTTTTATGTCAGAAAGTCTTTCTCTGTAAACTGGGCTACTCTGTGTCTTGGGCCAAAATTATATAAAAAGTATAGAAGGGTTAATCTACCTGTGCTCATCTTACAATATATATTTAAATTGATTTAATCTAAAATACTGTTATAATAACAGGTCCAAAAATTATATTTGTTATGTAGTTTATTTTATTTTCAGATAGCTATAGGTGCATTACACATAGCTTGTGTTATGCTTGGAAAAGAAAACCTCAAACCTTGGTTTGCTGAATTAAATGTTGATATGGATAAGGTAACCCACCATTTTGTGTCTAATTAGTAATGTGAACAACTCAAAAATATGCTAATTTGGTGTATTTTTTTTTTGAAATATTATTAACTTGTTAGCATATGAGTAGGTGGATGTTAATCCTTAAACTACATATAAAATAATAACTCAAACTTAAAATATCTTCATTAAATGAACTCATTACAAATATTTTTAATTGTCACATGTTTGAAAACCCAGCAATTACTCTTTTATTTTATTATGTTTTATTTTCAGATTCAAGAAATAGTAAGATCAGTAATAAATTTATATGAAATGTGGAAGAGTTATGATGAAAAAAAGGAAATACAAGGTCTACTTGGTAAAATGCCTAAACCAAAGCCTGCACCCCAAAGATAGTATTGTATCTTCATTGAATTAGTGTTTGTTATTTATATTAAATGTATTGATGACTATTTTTCAAGTTTGAAATGACAAAAAGTATGATAAAAACAAATTGACTAATCGATTTCTTTGGATGTAAGGCAAGGCACACTGTCAGTGCATAATTAACTATGGAATATTTGTGTATAATTAATTATGAATACTAAGGTTGTAAATATCTAAAAATAAAGTATTTTTTTTACTAATCAACTTAAATTTAAGAAAATTCTAGAATCAGTTTGAGGAACTAGTATATTTGAGGTAGATAGGTACTATTTAGCTATTTTTACAAGTTTCTACCATACTGAAATAAAGAATAAAATAAATTTTTATCTGATTAATTAAACATGACTATTAGACAATACACTTGATAAAAATAATTGGAAGAATTCGAAAACGAAAGATTATCCCATTGATGTTATTTACACGCTTCCCAGTAACAGAATATTTGATATAACATGAGCTATGTGTATACATGTAAGTAGTAGGAATTGGTTACGTGTGAATGGAATAAAGGAATTGCCTATAGGCTCATGAATTTTATACAAGACTGTTAATAATGAAGTTCTATAACAATAGGTTTATGTTGAATTTGGTATCGAAACTCGTACTTAACACTTATTTGCTAGTATTTTGCTTAATATCCAAGTGTACAGCACAAGCATAACAGTGAAGTAGCATTAAAATCTGTCGCCTTTTTTTCTTAGTTGATATCTTTTCGCTAGACTAAGAACGGATCGCGCCGGTGGCGACATGTGACGTCATTGAAAATAGCAAAACGAGAGCCCGCCTTTCTTAGTAGCTGTTAAAAAATCATCAAAAACTTCGTATTTTCTTGATGGATATTACTCATTTATAAAAAAAAAACTCTGGAATTTAAATTGCAAACTCCATGCTAATTAAAAATTCATGTCTTATTATGTGATTGAATCTCCATCTTCAGAAAATATCAATACTTATTTTTTTATAAGAACCAAAGTATTATTACTTGCTTTTACCTTGAAAACGTTTATATTATTATGTAGTAGGAAGGTATTTTGTAATTAATATTATTATGTAAAGTCGGATTTTTAGTTAGCTGGAGTTACTGACAGGTACGAGCGCAATTTGTTGAATGGTTTGCCCCATAGATTAGAATTGGTCGCGACATTTTATTAATCTAAGGGTCTGCCCATTTATCACTTTTTATCAATAATAGACAATCAAATGACAGCCGAGATTACACGCGTACTCATAAATTAAAAAAAAAAAATGTTTACTATGATCACCTACCTGTATTAAAAGATGCAAGAAAGCTTTAAATGTATTCCTTGATTAAAGATTTCAAAAACACTGGATTCCATGTTGTAATATTTATTTTACATGATCTATATTCCCAATTTCAAATCCCTTGCTAGAGTTATAGCAAAAACGTAATATTTACCTCTGATTAATTTCCTAAAAGTGAGTAAAAGGAATTGTTGAATGAGAGTGGAAAATGATACTGATGGCGATAATAGCTCAGTCGGATACCGCGGCGAAGGTCGTGGTTTCGAATCCTAATATAAACCTGAACTTTCGGTAAAGGAAAACGTCGTGAGGAAACCACAGCGTGGTAGGGTAGGTACTTTGTAGTAGGTACCTACCTACCTACTACTCGACTGGCTGGCTACCACCCTCAAGTTGAAAATCTGTGGCCAAACACCTGTTGGTGTGTTGTGTGGTGCCTTTAAGGCATTGTAATAAGGTGTACCTACTACAGCACATTGTCAATCCCTCTGGTATTCCTAATGTCTATAGGGGACGGTAAGTATTTACCATCAGGTGAACCGCCTGCCTCGTTGTCACTAGTGGTATAAAAAAAACCCGGTCAAGTGCGAGTCGGACTCACGCACCGAGGGTACCGTACAATCTTGTAAGTACGTAAATTATTTCGTTCATCACGGGAATCGAGTCCTGAAGATTTTTTCTGTTTTTAGGGTTACGTACCCAAAGGGTAAAAAGGGACCCTATTACTAAGACTTCGCTGTCTGTCTGTCTCTAGGCTGTATCTCAAGAACCGCGATAGCTAGACAGTTGAAATTTTCACAAATTATGTATTTCTGTTGCCGCTATAACAAAAAATACTAAAAATAAATTAAATATTTGAGGGGGGCTCCCATACAACAAACGTGATTCTTTTGCCTTAATTTACGTACTTACAAGATTGTACGTTACCCTCGGTGCGCGAGTCCGACTCGCACTTGGCCGGTTTTTTTTTCTGATGTAGAAACATATTTTTCCTTTAGGTACTTAATTGTACTACATGACATTATTGACAAATTTCATGGTTTTAGGTCAACGGGAAGTAGGTACCCTATAGGTTTTGGTTCCCTTGCCTTCTTTTGATTGCGTTGACTTAGAAGTTTAATTTTTTCACTGCTCCCAGGGTTTGCAGACCTGAGCATTTGATATTAATTACAACTTGATACCTCCTCGCGTACCTACCTACCTACCTGAGCAAAAGGGTCTTGCTTGACAGACAAACGGACAACAAAGTCCTATAAGGGCTCCGTTTTTTCCTTATGAGGCATGTAGGTAATTACCTATTGTTACTTTATGGACGTAGATTCAGTGTAGGCAATAATCGTATTCAAAAGGCGATTAAAGGTAGGTAAGTAATTGTTTCCATTCATATAGACACTGGTTCAGGTGACGATACCTACTTAGAGTAGGTACTTATCCACGCAATAACGAATCCATGCAACGAGGTAACGACTTATTGTATAAGTGTAGAACCATAACAATTCCGTCGTATTCATATCAAAACACCACCAGTTTACGTTTTATGCCCACATTTTGAAGAAGTTATGGGATATCTTCGTTACATAAAATATTATTATGCCAATTATTACCTACTCATATCAGGCAAAGCAAAAAATGTCGTTCTTCGGTTGTTTTCCATCATAACTAGGTACTGTGTCTACCTATAAGTCTGGCTACTTCCTATACTTGTACTCGCGTTATTGATGGATATGAATTATCCTTAGGTTTTCCATATAATCAATCAATTTACCTACCAAGTTACCTATATGTTCATCCGTTCAGCCGTTATTGAGCTCAGTGGTAACAAACACGCACTATCGCTTTTTTACTAATTAAAACACAAAATGTTGCATTTTTAATATTTGTAGGATTTCTACGGATTCATGAAAATCAAAAAGAAAAAGTGCTGAATCTATCACATTTATAAGGTAAACTGATCCGGACTCTCTCTAAAACAGTAAAAAAAATGCAGCACCTACTTATTACCTATATCGATCGATGGTAACAAGTAGCAACATATAAAAGTGTTCTTACCACTAGTACTTATCAGTACTGGTTTAACTGTTGCCGTCGACATGTCTTCTTCGAGGATATTACTGTGCGATCTCTGCATCGTCCTACTATTTGGCCTCAACGTGCTAGCTGAGGAGACCCCGAAGAGGTACATATTTTGTAGCGTCATCCTCATAAATGCCTATTGGAGCAACTGATTAACAAATGTTTTCAATTCTGTTACCTATATTATACCTTGGAAAGATCCAGATATATTTTGATACTAACTAGATTAATTACATTTTGTAATTATTAATTTCTTTCCTATAGCGTTACTGCTGAAGCAGTTGACAGTCCAAAAGGTAATTGTTCGTGTGGAGGATTTCCAACGTCGACACCGGTGGCAAACAGTTCACCTCTACTCTCACAGACGCCTGGTCTCGTGGTCAAATGCGATGACGAAGGTGACAACACTTGTAAGAGTCTCTGCAACGCCCTTGCCACCGCCACTAAAGCTAAAGGACCAGAAGTGTTATGTAACAGACTGAAAGATGCAAATGAATTGAAGGTAAAATAACTTTAAAAATATTTTTTCTCAAGTATTCTATAAGTATCTAGATTTAACTTACTAGGAGGAATATCATAGGAAATACCTATTTCTTTAAATTAGAAATCATTATTTAATCGCAAGATTTTTGGTCCCAGTTCAGTTGTAGGTATAAATCGTACGAAATTTCAAAATATAATCTATCTACACTAATATTATAAAACTGAAGAGTTCGTTTGTTCTAACGCACTAATCACAGGAACTACTGGTTCGAATTGAAAATATAATTTTAGGCGAAAATCACACGGGAACGCGACTGAAACCGCGGCTTACAGCGGCTAGCATGTGTGGGAATATATACCAGTATAATGATGAGCTATTGAAATTTGTATATTTAATATTGGTTATCTGTTTCAGTTATCAGCATTTTATAAAATATGCGACAGGGCGTGGACTTACGCAGAAATAACAGCGGAGGAACCACTGTGTTGTATCGATTCCAAAGTGAAGGTGTGCCCTTCGGTTGAGAAAGAAAACGTAACTCACGCCGTTGATGCAAAGCTTGAGCGTTGATGTAATGCATCAAGTTTATTCTTTTATTTACTTAGTTTGATGTTTATACGTAATATTTTTGTGTAATAAATAAATACATTAATTAATTTCAATTCCTTGTCTTTCCTATGTCTTGCCGTTGGCGCCGGTCGCGACTCCATGTTTTTTTAGGTAGTTTTGGGACAAGGTGCTCTGGCCTCGACAATGATTATTTCTTTAATTTAAATTCAAAAGTATATTTTTTAAATTCCTAAGCAACTGATATTGTCCTCTTACAACATGTGAGGAAGCTCACATGTTGTCTTATCTCGTATCTTTGATATATTATAGCCCTTTTCGAGCATAAATCATAAAAATAAATAAAATAAGTTACTAATAATGTAAGAGAAACATATATTTACATTCTAATTCATATTAATCAAAGTTATAAAGTATAAATATGTAATTTTGTACATCGCTTCAATAAAACTGTTGTAAAAATATTCAATGTGTTATATTCGATGATTTCATAAAACACGACAACTTTACAGCTACTCGCGAAGCATTCAGGGTCAAGGATATACATTTCCCTCAAACTGGAATATTTCTAGTCTATGCCTAATTAATATTATCCATAAACAATCCATTACTACACATACCGAAGTATTCTTATACCAATATCAAATGAGGATCAGTGCATAGGTAGCGAACAAAACTACATCTTATAATTCTATCAATAAGAGATAATATTGATTACACAACGATTCTGGATTACAAGTATTTTGCTTCACCACGCGAGAATCTCGTGTTCAATTCTTGGGACTTGTTAATGATGGATTTCTTTTGCGCTTCGTCAAAGCGGTTCGCTTGCAGGTCTACATCGCGGCTGAAGGGTCGACGTTCCTTCTTGCCATCTTCTTTCTCATCTTTCTGTAATGTAAACATGTTTCATTTACTTATAACGTCGATTAAGGCGATGATAGCTTAGTGACGTCGGATACCGCGACGAAGGTCGTGGGTTCGAATCCAACAATGAGCTTGAGCTTTCGGTGAAAGAAAATATAGTGAGGGAACCACAGCACGGTGGTAGGGTACTTTGTAGTACTCGACTGGCTGGCTACCACGCTCAAGTTGAAAATGGCCAAGCACCTGTTGGTGTGTTCCGGCAATTGCACTTGAGAGCCAGTTTAATTTAAGGCATTGTAATAAAGTGTACAACACATTGGCACTTTACAACAATTGCGAATGTCTATAGGCGACGGTAGTCACTTACACACCAGGTGACCCGTCAGCTTCATTGTCACTTATGGTATAAAAAAAACAATAATAATAATATCCCATGGGTTCCATACTGGTGATACTGAGTAAGCCAATTACTAGAATATGGCATATGCATATTATATCTATAGCTCGCTAATCACTATGTCACATTCACATATTAAAAATATTGCACTAAAAATTAAGATGTCCTAAGCACCCACTTTCAATAAGTAATAATAAGGCCATAAGTAACCATTTCCATTATTATAGGAGATTAACTTATAATAAAGTTTTAATACACGTAGGTAAATAAATACCTTTTTCTTCTTTTTCAACTTTTTCTCATGCATCTCTAATAAACTTTCTTCCCTCTTATGTTTTTTCTTATGCTTCCTAAAACAAGATTTAAAAATTAACCAGTTTTAGTAGTTAGTAAACATAAGTGTTTCATCACTAAAAGTATTTAGCACTTGCTATTGTCCTACTGAAATGCATTTTCGGATTGATTTTCAAACAACCCTTAGATGTATGGATTACGGCAAACTTAAGGAGCTGATAAGTGGGCAAGTATACAAAAATGACCTTAGTCAAAGGGTCATCATTTTCGAATATTTCAGATTTTTTTTATTGATTTTTAAATTTCTCATTTTAAATATCTCGAAAATGGTAATAATTTTACGAAGGTAATTTTTGTATATTTGGTAGTTGACCCGCCCGCCTATCTCCACCTTGAGTTTGTCGTACTACTTACCGGACATCCTGTATAATACTTTAGTTAACCAATACATGTGTGAATACTTACTTGATAGCAGTTTCTTGCTCTTCATCTCTGTTGTTAATTAATCGAGCGCGAGCTTCACGCTTCAATGCATCTTCCGCATTTTCTTCTTTAACTATACCGGCTGCTTTACGCGATTTCTCTTCGGGTGTGTCAGTCCAACTTGACCTAAAACATGTATTGTTGTTTTTATATAAAATTAGCTGTCCTCCGCACTTTCCGTGGGATCTTATTTTAGGAATAATGTAGCATTCAAATGGTGAACGAATTTTTGAAATTGGCCCAGTCATTTTTGAGTGTATTTGTTACAAACACACATACATAAAAATCTTTTCTCTTTATAATATTATAGAAGATAGAAAGAAGAAAGATATCATTTATTTTATAAAATTATTAGCTTGTCCGTTTACTCACCTATCAGACATATCTGGTCCTTCCTTAGCTCTAAAGCTTCTTGCTTCTAATCCAAGATATTTTGCTTTCCCTTCAGGCAACTCGAGCATCCATTTCTCTCGGGATTTCAATTTATCATGTTGTAGTGAGTGTCCATCTAATTGTTTTATTTTCATGTCCAAAGCTCTTTCCTCAAGGCGTTGGTGTGCTTCGGACCATTTATTTTCAGCCCCAGCTGGCAATGGCCCAATACCGGTGTCTTCATCAGAACTCTCATGTACTACTGAACGATCTGCAAGGACTTTACGCAAATCGTTTGGAATTGCTGGACCTAAAGAAACACATTTCAATTTACAGTTAAACAGGCGTGAGACATGGTGATTAGTGACATCATTAACATTGTAAAATAAATATATACCTATGTTTGTTTTCCCTTGAAGATGAGGCGGTAGAGCTGGTCCTTCAATGTCTGGAGAGGTACTTCCACCAAACTGCTTTTCTAAATGTGGCGGCAATGCCGGCCCACATACATCCATTTGGGATTTTAATGTCTCCGGATTTGAACGTTTTGATCCCCTTAGTTTATGTCTCAAGTCAGATGGATCTATATCAACTTGAGAATCGTCATCACTTAATATCTCCCCTTCTTCACTACTTTCTTTTTGAGTATTTTTCTGAGTAGAGCTAACTTCTGCTGATTCAGGTTGGTTGGTGGCCAATTCTATTTTGGATTTATCCTGAATATCAGTTGTACTACTCACTTCCACTAATGCTGAAGTGTCACTATCCTTTTCCTTGGACTTTGAACTTTTCCTTTTGTGTTTCTTTTTATGTTTTTTCTTTTTAGTTTTACTTAGTTCTTTTTCTAAATTTAACAGTTTAGCTCTGAGTTTTTCATCATCTGAAGAATCAATTTCACTTGATTCATCACTTTTTTCTTTGACAACTGTTGGAATCATACTATAATAAGAGCCAGGTTGCACCTCTTCTGAAACATCACTATTGCCCTGCTCCTCTACAACTGGTGGGGTCACACTTTTTTTTATTTCCAATTGTTGAGGCTTGTGAATAACAGATTTTCCTTTTATTTCAGGGGAAGTAGATTTTTCTCGTGATTTCCTGTCTGGTTTCTTGGGAGATTTTTCCCTGGGAGTAATATTCTTCCTTATCTCTTCTTTTAAGTCTCTTTTTTGAGGCTTGTGAATAACAGATTTTCCTTTTATTTCAGGGGAAGTAGATTTTTCTCGTGATTTCCTGTCTGGCTTCCTGGGAGATTTTTCCCTGGGAGTAATATTCCTCCTTATTTCTTCTTTTAAGTCTCTTTTTTGTTCAGGTGATTTATGAGATCCTGATCTTGAATGCTTTTGTCTTTCTCTACTACCATCTTTTGTCTTAGATCTACTCCTTGGGTCTTGGCGTGAATCCCTATGTTCTCGAGACCTTTTATTTGGACTTCTATCCCGTGAATGCCTCCTCCTTACTGGTGAATGCTTGGAATACCTATGTCTATCTTTAGAGTACCTATCAAAGCGCACTCTGTCATCTCTTCTACGATCTAGATCTCTACTAAATCTATCATTATCACTACGTCTATTTCTTCCAATATCTTTAAAATTACCTTCTTTTTTCTTGGAACTTTGATCTTCTTGTTGTTTAGGTCGACCTTTAAATCTACCTGATTCTGAATCAGAGCTTGAATCATCAGAAAGCATATTGGTACCTAAAAACAAAAACAAGGTTTTAAAACAGGAATAAAAAAAGATTTCAAGTAACATACTAACTTTATTTTACACATTGATTATGTAAAGATATAAGTACAATGTTAATTAGAACATTTTAGCTATTTTCTTTACACTATATCTTATTGACTTCATAAATCCTGCTGTAATAATGCCTTTCAATGATTGTCTAACACTAGATTGCCACACTAAATCTTTAAGAATTTGTGTCAATATCACAGCACAGTCTATGTCATAAGCAAGGGCACGGAGAACATCTTCCATGTCCTGATGAAGACCTCCATGGTTCCAGAACTTTACAATCCTCTGTTGTGGTACCATAGGTAACTGCATTAAGTGATGAAATTTAGTTTCAGGGTTGACATCTTGATGCCACTGAGCATTGCCACTTGGACAATCTACATAGGAATGGAATTGCTGCAAGATTGGTCTGTACAGTTCTCTGAAGCTGGATAATTGGGGTTGAACAATATTTCTCACTTTGTTTTTGTTTTCTCCAAATGTCATTCTAAAATCACCAGCATAACTTAGATTAGAAATAGCAAAATAAAAGTCATATTCTGAAAAGCTTTCAGGTAATATGAGCAGGGCAGTGTGGACAGCAGAACATAAATTAGACTGTAATGCAGTTTGTAACTGTGAACTATTTGTTTGCTTTATGATCTCTACTGGCTTGTGAAGTCGCCCCGCCAGATACAGGTCATTCCAATCTAGAAGATCAGCTATCAAGTCTTTTTGTGACACTACCCCATATTTGATTGTGATATTCTCTTCCTTTAGTTCAACAAGTGTGTTAAAGTACACCTTAGCACCCCAATTCTCTTGAAACCTTGCAACAAACCCTTTACCAAGGAACCTGACTGCAGAATAGTGTGAGGAGTTCTGTGCAATGTTAGCTCCGTGCCATCGGTACGAATTGTCCACGCAGTATATCAGATCGATCATGTTTTGTTTATTGTGGTTACCCATCTGTGGTTTCACAGCGGATCCGTACGCGAAACAGAACGTAAAGTTCTGTGGAAATTTAGACAATATCCTGTAATAAAGTGGGGATATATCTTTGGCTATAGCCCCCGCAGCTTTTATTGCTGTTGATGCCATGATTATAAAAAATATGGTATCTGCTGACCTGAGAGCGATTTGGTCTAATGAAAGACACGGTGAATAGAAGTTCGTCACCTTTAAATGGCCAATTTTCACAATTCCAATAACTTGAGTCTGTAATTGTAGCAAAAATTACTCTCGAAGCTAAGTTGTAGGATTTTCCATTTCAGAAATATAACCAAAATTATATACAATACCAAAGAGAATTCACTCACTCACTTACTTCACTACGCAATCGCATAATACAAGTGTTCCCAACTTTATTTTGAATTTACTACTAACTGACTAGCAACCCAGCCAAACCGATCGTTTTTTAATCGGTGGAACCGGTGGAACAGTAAAAATACTCAATATAGTATATACTCAAAGATAATAACCAATAGGGCTATCAACGAAGAATGTAGTGATTTGAGGGCAATAGTAACTATCTAGTATATAGTGTATTTATTATCTATGGTAACTATACCAACATTGTTCCGAGATACCAACGCAGATTGCCTCTGTGTACTGGGAAAAATTGAATATGATTTGATTTATTCAAATAGGCCTTTTCGATCACCTATGATCCTATGAATAACTAGCTAGACTCAGCTCGGTTCGGAAGGATGCTTATGCGTTTTTTCTGGTAACCAAGGTACTCTTTAGGCCCGTATTAGGCCCGTAAAATGAATCCTATTATACCCTTGGTCATGCCATAGATAATACCTACCTTCCTTAGCTGAAGCCTTTAATAATCAAAGGCTGAAGCTGAAGCTGAAGTTAGTTGTCAAAAAAAAGTTGTCTGTCAATGTCAAGTATATAGTGTATTATTTATGGTGTATTATCTATCTATGGTCATGCGCATTTTAATATTGCTTTACTCTTTGCAGTAATCTGTGGTGTGGATAGAATGATATAGAACACGGTCTTTCTGTTTTTTAACTTAATTAAATAAAATTTATTTTGGATGGATAGTGAATGGTTTGATGTGCGAAAACTGTAAAAAAATATTATAAGCAGTGATAATCCAAGCATTTTTTCAATGTTATAAACTAAAAAAACGATTAGTTGTTATAATGTCAAGTGCTGACAGAATTGAATTTGAAATGGAGGTGGAAGTGGAGAGTGCTTCATCAGGACCGGCAGTTGATCCACCTAACCCAACTTCTCCAGCACCTCCAACTCCTGGGGGGACTAAGAGTGTGGTGGTGACGACCGCCACCTCTGGCTCAGTAACTGTATCTCTTCACCCATTAGTTATCATGAATGTATCAGAACACTGGACCCGATTACGAGCTCAAGAAGGTTCTCCTCAAACTGGTAATATTTTATTTTTACTGCTTGGATTTTATTTTGTTTTACTATGTTATTTCATTGGTTTACTAAACAAAATCTATTTCAGTTGTAGGAGCTGTAATTGGCAAACAAAAAGGAAGAAACATTGAAGTTATGAACTCTTTTGAATTAGTTTTTAGTGTAATTGATGGAGACGTAATCATAGATAGAGATTATTACAATTTAAAGGAAGAACAATGTGAGTACAACAATACCTTTAATATTTCCAATGCTGATTTTAGCAAAATGAAAGCATATTTTATTGAGTATTTGGTGTAATATCTAATGGTCAATGGTAGAAGTAATTTTTTATTGTATGAAATTTGTGACTATTGTTCCATTCATAAGCCAGGGTGTTAAGTTAGTGAATAAGCACTATATTGATAAAAAAAACATTTTAAACTATGAAATATTCATCTTGGCTATTGAAAAATTGTGCTATATACCAAAGACAATTTTGATACATGCTGCATGAAATGTGTATGTCATTGCACTGTCATTAGAGCGACAGTGGACATTCGTTTATATTTATTGTTGTTTGACGATAAAGAAGATAATCCTCTGAATAGTGGGTCCTTATTGTTCATTGATTAGTTAAAGTGGTCAAGTATTATATGGGGGAATGTACTGAAATCTTAGCCCGTATACTATTGGACATATATCAAGTCCTTTTGTCTGATCATCAATTTAGTTGTATACCTAAAAGATGTTTACTGAAAGGTTTGCATGGAATATTTACAGTCAAACAAGTCTTTTCTGATATGGATTTCCTGGGTTGGTACACAACTGGTGAAACACCTACGGAGAAAGACATTGCTGTGCATAGACAGATCTGTGACATTAACGAGTGTCCCGTGATGCTCATGCTAAATCCAGCTGGAAGGAATGGAGATGTGAGTCAAGTAAAATTATCTTCCTCAATTTTATTATATCTATATTTAAAACTAGCCGTTCCCCACGGTTTCACCCGAGTTCCCGTGGGTTCTTATCTTTTCCCGGGACAAAATATAGCCTATGTTCATCAGGGATAATGTAGCTTTCTAATGGTGAATGAATTTTTAAAGTTGGTCCAGTAGTTTCAGAGCATATTCAATGCAAACAAACAATCAAATCTTTCCTCTTTATAAATATTAGTACCCAACCAATAGACAAAAGTTTATTTTCTCTTATTGATGTTTATTTATGTGTACAAAAATAACCACTATTATTACAGCAATATACCAATTCAATAGTATACAATTTGAACAAGTTATTCAGATGTGTGCCAGAAAAAAATTCAACAATAATTTAATTTTTCAGCAATTACCAGTGGTACTATATGAATCAGTGATTGATGTTGTAAATGGTCGTGCCACAATGCTGCTGGCTCCTCTCACTTATACCTTGGCTGCTGAGGAGGCAGAGAGGATTGGTGTAGACCATGTGGCTAGAGTGTCATCTGGTGAAGGAGCACTTAATAGTTTAGGTAAATTATTTTGATATTTCTTCACCAATTATCATCATCGCTTATTGGCCAGAGCCCACAATGGCCACCAGACAGTTTGGCCCCTACCAAAATAATTCTCACTGCTGTTATTTCGTTATGCCAAACTTTGAAAAATAAATTATATGGATGGAGTGATTTTTAGGTGTATAACTATTTCATATTTGTTTTTGTTTTTTCAATATAGGCAACATTTTTCTGTTTAGTCATAGTTATTTGCACAACTAAGTCATAGTATTGGTTCACACATTAAATAAAAGTACTGAACCAGTGGCGGAGCACCTGACAGCGCAGCGGTCTGCCATCAAGATGTTAGTGTGTCGCGTGCGCGCGGTGTTGGCGACGGTGCGTGCAATCCGCGACGGTTCGCTGCCGCCGCGGCCGGCGCTGCTGCGGGAGGCGCGCGCTCTCTCCAACAGACTGCCTCTCTTGACCTCACAGCAGTTCCGCACACACTTTTATAATGTAAGTATTCATTGTATAATATTATTGTTTTTGTCGTTTTATACCAAAGTTATTATCAGTGGTTTCACCAGAACCAAATTTTCTGTAATCCGGTTTATTTACTATATTAAATACCAATATTAGTCAGATGGTCCAAAAATATTTAAAAAATATAACCTTGCTGAGTTTCTTGCCGGTTCTTCTCAGTTGAAGGCTGACTTCCGAACCGGTGGTAACTTCTGTAATTCGACCTTCATAAGTGCCTTTCTAGGGCCTAAACTGAATAAATGGTTTTGACTTTGACTTTGACATGGTGAGATTGCGGGTAAACACAAGCTTATACAAAAGTAAAAAAAATATTGTTTAATTTTTCAGCAATGTAATGACGTAGCTCTCATGACATACCTGGGCACGATCACGAAGGGCTGCAACGCAATCAATCAACTGGTGAACAGATTCAACGTTCTGTACGACAGGCAAGGCATGGGCCGCCGCATGAGGGGCCTTTTCTTTTAGGCCGCCTGTTAGTATCCTACCTCCATTCGTGTACATTATATATAAGGTGAGCATACAGTGAGTAGAACATGAGATTGTTGTTTTAGTTCATTGTATCTGTTGTTTGTTATCCATTAATTTTGTTCTCAATACGAATTATTGGATTAAATGAAATTTGGCAAATCACCGAACTTATCTGGCACTTAAAATCGGCATGTTACATATATTTTGTACAATAGTTAGCAGTGTTTTTTGGTTGAGGTACTATTGTCGCGTTTAAAAGGAAACATCTTATGTTCAGAAAATACAATTAACTATTTAAACACGGTTTTGATTTTAACTGTAACATTTATTGTCTACTTCGCCACAGGAGTCGATTCACCATGTTTATTTTTACTGTTACTGCTGTTTGAGATCTTATATTACCTAACTTTGATTTAATAACAGTCATTATGCACGGCTGCCGTTAAAATTTGTAAATTTTGACGATCAGTCAGATGGCTAAGGGTGTTTAAGCTTGTAAAAAATATACAATTTCAATGAAGTGTACACATTTGTTTCAATAAAAGCCTGTAATACTTGAATGAAATCAAAATAAAAAACCAAGTAAATGACGCAATAATTTTATTTCGCATCCTGGTTGAGTATTCTATAATAGTACAATTACTCAAAATAACAAATTTTGGACACATTGAGATTCTTGCTATGGAAGACTTTCAAACAAATTCTTAATTCAATCAAATTTACCAAAACCCAAGAGTCGTAATTATGTATTGTATTATATGTAGTGTAGTTAGCGACACCAACGTTATATTAAGCTAAGTCTTCGAATGTAATCCAAATATTCACAAAAACATAATATCTAATAACGACGTAAAAATTCTTGAACTTCTTAAGTAATTTTGCAATGATTATAATGTAAACAGGATACAGTCTTAACATTAGCACTGTACTTACTAAAAGTTATTAATATTATCTATTCTTACATATTTAAAAATCACGTTTACAATATTTATTCCATTTATTTATTTGACTCGTTTGTTAACAATGACTTGATAAAACTTACATATATTTTTTATACTTTTAGGTACTTTATTTGATAGTTTTGTATAAAAATATTTATTTAAAGGTAATTTTAATTCGAATCAAATTCTACTTAGTATTGCTTTCATGTAACTATTTAGTAAAACGTTTCTAAAACTTGTGTAAAATAAGACACAGTTGAATATCAAACTATTGTTAAGATCGACTATAACATATTGTAAATGCATCAAATGATAGTTATCGGAGCATTCGTGAAAGCTATATATGTAGTACAATTTAAAGAAGTCTTGTCTTCATCAATACAAAATCAAACGAATGGCACGCTCCCTCGCTGTAGTGCTTGTAACTAACTTACTTTATTGGTGTTAGAAACAAGCACTGTTCCGTATAATTACGACAAATTCAAAATTGAACCTTAAGTCTGTTGTTATTAAGTCTTAGCTATGTGTCGTTGGGTATTTTCTCGATGCCGATGAGCTCGTCGAAGAGGGAGTGGTTGTCAGGTATGACGCTGGGCTCGTGGAGGTATTGTCGCGCGAATTTGAGCACCGCACGCGCTAGCTGACCCACCGTCCATTTACGGTCCACTATCACTCGAACTAGAGTGTCCAGCTAAGGGGAAATTAGATAGATAACTTTAGATACATGTAGAATGTTTGACTAGGTCCGAAAAAGTTTTGTTAGGGACCGTATCTATGAAAGGACGCTACGACTGGCGACCGATACTGCTCGACCAGCACCTTATAGAATCAGTCGGCTTCTTGACTGAATCAAAGAAACAATACTAACGAATGTAAAAAAATAGGTTACCTAAAAGTGAAATTAAAAAAAAACGGAATATTTTTAGGCTTTTCCTGGGTTCTCTATCTTCGGCTTCCTCGTCTTTTATTTACTGGTCAGTGGCCAAGATAGTCGCTTGACGTGGTAGGTACTTAGTAGTTCTTGACTGGCTGGCTACCACCCTCAAGTTGGAAATCTGTCGTCAAGTACCTGTTGGTGTTTTCCGGCATTTGCACTTGAGAGCCAGTTCAAAGTAATTGAATTGGCCGCTGGTATTGCTTATGTCTATAGGTGACGGTATTCACTTACCATCAGGTGGCCCGCCTGCCTGGTTATCACAAGTAAAGTAGGTACCTTAAACAGTTTCTCATTTCCAAAGGTGTAGTATATAAGTGCAGGTACGCCAGCCACGCTGGCTGCGAGCCACTGCATCAATAGCTTCAGCTGCGGGTGGCCGCGTTGTCGCCGCCCACAGCCCCAGTTGCCGGTGGCGACGGGCCGGCACGACCCGCCCGATACTATCTTGTGGGCTAGTTGACTTAGCTGGGGAGGAGATTTAGCTATTTTATACGTTGTTTTAAATGAAATCTATCTTTCGGGTTAGTTAGGTACACTATTTATAAATCGAGAACGGCTGAACGGATTTTAATGATCTTTGATTTTTTGGATTTTACTCCGCCCTGAATAACAGAAAAAAAATTATGAAGAAAAATTTTTTTCATACGTTTTGTATAGAACGACTTTTTGATAATAGGTCATATACCTATATCTATGTAGGTCATCTACTATCACGAGATCGGATTGAATGATGGTTTAGATTCATAATTGGACCCGGTAAGTGGCTCTGGAGTCGAGTTCTAAGTTTTGTCTTATTTTCTGGTCAGCACGAAGCCTGCCGGGTCCGCTAGTTATGATATTGGAATGTTTTATGTACATACATTTTTTTGTGCTTAATGAACGTTTTAATTACTTATTCCTATTATTTAATATACCTTCCGATACTTAGTACCTATTTTGCAGTATTTTTTTTTATGCAGGATGAAGTCTATGACACATAGAAATGTAGTTCTAAATTTCCTGTATTAGGTATATGTACCTATTTCATAAATTATATCTATTATTTTATTTGTACTTACATAGTTTGAGATTAATTTGAGTGGTTGCTGTATGATTTAATGAAGCATTTAAAGTACTTATTGCTTTGCAATTTATTTTGAAACAGTTTTTGTTTGTAAGTAAAATTCATGCAACACAACCATAAATAATTAAGTAGGATATGTTTCGACAGAAAGAGCATACAGGATATAAATGAATAAGTTTGTAATGTTAGTTAGTATTATGTAGATCGTGGGCGGCATGATTACATTGAAGAATTAGCGACAGACAGGCGCAGGCGCACGCGCACGGCTGACCTTCGGACTCTTAAGTTTAACAGTGACGGGCTCGCATTCCACCGTCTCCTCGATGGTCTCAACGATCATGTTAATCATCCAATTCAACTTTTTCCTCCTAACATCGGGGTTGCAAAGCACGTCGGCGGAGGCAAGCGAGCCCGACTCATTGTCTGTCTCCCTCTCCTCATCCATACTTTTCGCCCGCGTGCTCTCTATTATCTCCTCCGGTATCGATTCTTTTACTTTATTTTTCTGTCAAAACATATGGCATTCTGTGAATTTGACATTCATACGAGCTTTCACAAAATTGCGTGTGTATGTACAAACAAAAGCGAAGCGACACGCAGTTTAAAAAAAATATTTAGGTGCGGGTGCGTCATAATTAGTACAAAATAAAAGTTTATTTTCGTCATCTTGATGTTCACATTTGTGGGTGTATTGTATGTATGTATGCATGCTTAAATCGGCTTTTAAACTTAACAGAATCAAATGTATTTAGGTATGCTAGGAAAACAAACGAAGCTGGTATGGATACAGAAAAAAAGAAAATGATTTAAGCGAAGAAAGATAATGATAGAGGACTAACATACCTATTTGTTTACTTTTTATTCTATAGCATAAAACCCTTATATGTACTAACTAATGCTATACTAACCAGTTGCGCAGCAAGCCTATGCCGATGTCTAGCTAGCTCGAGCGAGAGTGAACGAGCGGCGAGAGCGAGACGGCGTGGTGCTTTCTCTCGTACGTCCCGACCGACTCCGTATAGCTCGGCCGCTTCCGCCGCGCCCTCCGAGCCCGCTCCGCCTGCGCCTGTACCGCTCGCCATCGACTCGCTTAGCGTTCGCTTTAGGAGGGAGCCGGCGAATCTATACGTGTGTTTTAAAAAGAGAGTGAGTTATTTGTACCCTGCTCTCTAAAATAACTACTGATTACAGAGATGTACAAAATGGGAATATATTCTTTATTTATTTATTTGAAATGCATATACTTTTATATGTTAAATAAAAATATGGCTCACCTTATCACAGCCAAATCCCGCGAGTCTAGTTCCCTCGCTTTCTGTTCCCCGGACTCTGCTATTGGATCGCTTAGCCACTGGTTGAACTGCTCATACACTTCCTCCAACTCTGAACTAAAAACAAATTAATATTTAAATGATTTGTGATAAACTAGAAATGATTCTACAATAGATAAGTGCAGTACATACGTATATTCAGTGCTGAAACTGTATTTGGAACTGTTGCCCGTCTCCTTCCTGCCGAGAGGCCGCCGTCTCGGCGAAGGGTCACCGTTGCTTATCGTTTCTTTCTCTGTCAGTACAAAACCAACGGAACCACCGCGTTTCACTCTGTAAAAGTTACATACTAAATATAATACCACTGATTAGATAAAAGTTACTATTACCTACGTAACAGATAATCACTCCAAAATACCTACATTATATTAGCCTACAAAATAACTCCAAGAAGAAACTTATTTTTATTATTATTCTTATTTTTACATTGAATATACACTTAACTATATGTAGTAAGTCAAATATATATATGCATATATATATATATATATATATATATAGAGGTATATATAAATATATATATTATTATTTATATTATATATTATTTATATATATACATATTTAAAAATAATTAAAATAATTACTTCCAATGAATGTTATATTTACGAGAAAAAATTTATATGTAAGTTACAGCATTATTTATAAGATATTTTTTCTTAATTCTTTATTTTTTCTGGAATGTTCTAGTATTTTCTTTCTTTGATTATATTTTTTTGGTTGCTATGGAATAGGTGAAGGAAATAAGCTAATGAAGGAAATGTTATTCTTATTAAACCTAGGTAGCATCGCATATTCATGTAATACCTACTATGTCTGTATATAAAAGTAGTGGATAACCATTTTGGCTTCCTATTATGTTAATTAGATATTATGTACTGCAAAATGTTAGAGAGCTGTTGTTATCCTTAATAAAATAAAAATAAAAATGTAGGTAACGGTCGGCCAAGAAAGTGGTGTACCACCCTAAGGTTGAATGCCGCTTGCAGATTCATAGGTGATAAAGATTAGTTTCGCTTGCAGATCAATCTGACAACATATGACAACGTCATTAATAATGACTCATTATTATGCATCTTTTTCAGTGATATCTTTTTAGTTTGAACCTTGTTGTAATTTTCGATGACTAGGAAACTAAATCAAAACTGGCACACCACTTTCTTGGCCGACCGTACTCTAAAAATCGCAAAGAATTGAGATTTCCGCGTACACCGCGTGAGTGCGAATGAGAAACGTGTAGTATGCTGCTGATTGCAGGTTGGCCCGCCGGCGAGCTACATAGTGATAGGCACATAAAACACTGCACTGCGTGAGTGATGGAGGCCTGATACCTACATTATGCTTTTTTAGTGAAAATCTGTAAGCGCCCAAAAACTGCACTGAGATTGTAATCATATCACAAGTGCATAAGTGCCTAATATTATTAATAACAAGTGCATAAGTACCTAATATCATTATCATTGACTCCAGCTCCGGAGATGCTGATGCCGACTGCATAGCTAGAACTATCAGTGGACCAGTCACCAGTGGTACTAGTGGTACAAGAGTCCTCGGCCTCTCTTCTTAATGCCTCCCGCAGTCTATCCGCGAAGCTTATCCGCCTCTCCTCAGTTGACAACTCTTTGGAATATTGGAATGAATTTGGACGAGCGCTTTCCCCTCTGCCTTCGTCTTCGCTGCCTATAAGTTATTAATTTAATCATGAGGTAGGTAGATGTGGGCTGGATCGTTTTATTTTTTACTAAATTTAAGTACAGAAATTTTGGATTGTGAAACTCATTCAAAAACGGAGTTAGTTATCTTTTTTTTAATTCTGGATAAGCTTGTGTTTGGCCACAATCTCACCATGGTAAGTGATGATGTAAGCACACAAAGCCTAGATGGCTCTTAAGTGCAGCTGTCGGAACACACCGATAGGTGCTTGGCGACAGATTTTTTACTTGAGGGTGGTAGCCAGCCAGTCTGGGTACTACAAAGTACAATGTACCCTACCACCGTGCACATTTAAAAAAGACTAGATAAAAAAAATCAATTAAATCGGAAAATATAAATACAAATATCTACAGTAAGTAGTATTTATTTGTAAAATCTAGCTTGAAAGACCAACTTACCGTAATCGAAGCTATCGTTGGCACTATGGTACTCATCATCGCTGGAATTACAGCTCGAGTATAGACTGTCCTCTTGCGTGTCCACGTTGTTTGCTGGGCTTCTAGTAACTGGAAGACATTCGCCTGAAGAGCCCAGCACTATGAACCGACCTCGACGGTTGTTTAGAGAACTGCCGTCAGGAGACAACCAGCATTTGCGTTTTGTTAACTCCACACCTGTAAAGGAGTTTGAGGTATTATATGGATATAATCTTGGCGTAAATTAACGAGAGCTACCGGGCTACGGCTCTCTTTATTAGTAAAAAAACCGGTCAAGTGCGAGTCGGACTCGCGCACCGATGGTTCCGTACAAATTTTGTAGTTTTTTTATTTTTTGGCTATTTTGCGATAAATAAAAATGGATCTTCGAAATGTATGTAATAATAATAATAATTGTATATATTTGTTGTTATAGCGGCAACAGAAATACATCATCTATTTCAACTGTGTAGCTATCACGGTTCATGAGATACAGCCTGGTGTCAGACAGACAGATGGACAGTAGAGTCTTAGTAATAGGGTTTCCGTTTTTAACCTTTGGGTACGGAACCCTAAAAAGAGTTACTATTAGCTACTTACTTGGATCGTTCAAGTTGAGAGTGGCCGCGCAATAGTTCTGCGGCGAGGGACTCCTGCTGTTGTAACTGTTGATAGTGCTGCACGAAGACGCTTGCTTGATAACTACAGTTGCCTCCACTTCTGGTGGAGTGTGGCTGAATGACTCACCTAGAAGCATAATGCATAATTTCTTTAAGCTCTAGAAAAGTTTGTGGGAAATACACAACTTTTCTGCGGTTATTTATTGCAGGTATTAACACTAGTGACTCTTTTGTGTAATGTTTCAAAAATATCGCAATTTTTTAAGTTATTATCCTCCGACATTTTGATAATGTTCCAAAAATTGAATCGACAGAAAAAATCCACATTATTATTATCTATAGGTAATTACGGAGGCTGTTCACAAAATTTCTAGAGAATTGGTTGAGAAATGTGAACAGCCGGACAGACGGATAGCTGGAGAGACATACGAATGCATTTTTGCCCAAGCCGAAAGGAACACGCTTGGTTCGCTCAGTCAATAAAATAGGACACCTCTTTCACATGAAAATTACATCATTTTCCTTGGATTTATAACCACGTTAAAAGGCCTCAATTAAGGCCTGGTAGTGGATGGAGCACTACATGGAGAACTTTTACTTACCTATAGGTGATAGTCGTCGTTCGTGTTTGGTGCAATCTCTGCTCTTCATTGGTGTTTGTTGGAAAGCCAGCAGACACTTGTTCAGCTCGCGTAGCACATTGTCTTCCTCCCACTGGCCTAGTGGTAGTGTGCTGTAGTCTTCCGGATCCATCAGACATACTGTCACCTAGTGATTTATATTTAATAAAATAAATGTATAGATAGATATGTAGGTAACTATATTGTAGGTACATACATCAAAAGCAGCTAACAAAAATACTTATTATAGAGAAGATATAGGTATATAGACGGAGCTATGATATTATATCTTATGAATGTCTATTTAAAATACTTCGGTCAGTGTCCAACCAAACCTTCGGCTTCGGCTATAAAAACCACCTTCGGCCAAAACTTCGTCATCGTTGAAATGGGCCGAAGTTTTGGCTGAATCCGAAGGTTTTCAACAAGCTCCGAAGTTCTAATGAAAAGTTAAATGATTGTAACTTTTTGGTAATACAGTAATTCTCTGATTTATATTTATTAATTATTGTGATTATTTGCTACGACATATTTTTAATTTGCTAAAATTTCCACAAAGTAAGTATTTAACGTTTAGAAAGAGTTTAAAATTACTTATTAGTAAATACAGTCGAAATAAACATTAAACAAAACATTATTTTAGATAATAAAGAGAATCTTCAACGGCATTTCCTTCGACTTCGGCCAAATTAAGTATTTTATACTTTTAAAATAAATTCTATATAAGTATTATTATGTTTATATAATTAAATGGCCAGTCCGAATTACCGTTTTTGGTTCTTCTAGCAGGTCAACCTTGGTCTTTTGTCTCTTGTCGCATATTCTGCTGAAAAGCCTGACGCCCTCAATCTTCAACACCTCATTGTCTTCGAGTGCTTCCACCGACAATAAAGCAGGCAAGAGTTCTGGCATCATGAACATTGATAGGGACTCCTGTACCAAATATTATTACGATCATAGGTAATCTAAACTAGTTAATACTTCGATATTATACCTTACTAGCTGTTCCACGCGGTTTCACCCGCGTTCCCGTGGGATCTTATCCCGGGATAAAATATAACCTATGTTCATCAGGGATATTGTAGCTTTCTAACGGTGAAAGAATTTTTGAAATCGGTCCAGTAGTTTCGGAGCCTATTCAATGCAAACAAACAAACAAAAAAACAAATCTTTCCTCTTTATAATATTAGTATAGAAGAGAAAATATTTGATTTTTGTATGTTTGTTTGACATGGATAACGTAATAAAAAATATATGAACGACTTAAAAATGATGTCTCCTTTTGAAAGCTACATTATCAGCGAGTAACTAGGGCTATATTTTATTTTAATTACCTCGGCAATTACCTGCGGGTGAAACCGCGAGGCGGAATACTCGTATTAATACTGAACTAAGAATCGTCTCTTGACAAAACTATCGATTCATTCATGCGACGTTCTCTTGCTATTTTGATGGCAGGATTGGAGTTACTATGGCATTACCAACTCCTATGATGAAATTCTGAGTTTAGCTAAAAAGAAAGTACCTACCTCTCACTGTTCTATCATATCATAAACATAGGTTTGTGTGTATCACCTGTGATTCTCCATCAATGAGCACATCCCCACCGACTCTTCTGGAAGCAAAGCACACTCGGATGGCGTCATCGTTCTCGCAGCGTTCCGGTCTACCTTCGTGTCGAACGAGTAGCTTGCATAGCGGCAGAGAGCACTCCAGCCAGTCCTCGATCGTGAGCCATTGTTTTGATGTCATTACCTGTTAAGTTAACATCGGTACCTTTACTATGAGTTTGCACTAGTAACGTAATCGATACGCTAGCGACTACGGTAAACATTTATCATGAAGAGTGCAGCGCCTCTAACGGACAGTTGTGACAACACAGTTTTACATACAAAGTTTGTTACGATATTCGCTAGCGAGTATCGATTACGATACCATAGTATCTAATATTTCTTCTTCCCCATTCCAAATCATGCTGTAATAGCAAATAAATATGTAGGTACTCACCTGTCTGCTTAATTTAATTGATCCTTCAACGTTATGTTTATCTAACCATTCAAAGTAGTGAAGTAAACTTTTTAACTTATTCCTTTGTGATTTCCTGAAAAGAGACAAATAGCTAAGTATTTTTGTACTCAATACGGAATGGTATCTCGTTAGAATAATAAAAGTAAAGGTCAAACCTATGTAAATTCTTAAAAAAATGCGTAAAATTAAAGTCTTGTAGCGTTGGATGCGTTTTGAGCGTTCTCTTCGGAAACGTAGAGAAGAACGCGTGAGCAATGAGGGACGATACGAAGTTGTAGTCTAGTTCTGTTACATCGCCTGAAATTATATAAACACCGATGTTAATTGATATTTAAAAGTGCTATAACTTAATTGTGTGTAGGTATCTTGCAGTCGTTTTTCAGCTAGAAAATCGAAGAACTTATAAAATAGGTACCTATCAAACCTAGCAAAATTTTGCACAATGTACCACCTGCAGGTTTACTGGGATAACTATAAATTTTATTATTTATGATTGCATTGTAGTGGTAACATATTAGATTAGGTAACCTACCTACATTGTGCGAAACAACTATAATAAATAATTTTGTCTCAAAGTCAAAATAATCTAAAGGTAAACTTACTTTGTTGCTGCAAACTAAACATAAGCCCTTTAGGCGGACGCCACCTCTTGAGATGAAGCGCTCTGTTCACCATGATTCGGATGGTGTTATCGAGAAAATTTCTCCGCTCTTCTTCCGTCATCTCTTCGTCTAGGAACTGCTCCAGGCCTTTCATCAGTTCTGGATCCTTGATGTCATCGTCAGGGTCTATCCCAATGCTACAATTTTTTTATGGTTTATTATGAATTATAGACTTTTAGGAGAGGATTATGAGTGGACTTTTGTTTTTTTTGGATAATGGTAAGTGAATGTGACTTGAGGTGGTGAGCGCACAAAGCTTAGAAATGAACTGGCTCTGAAGTACTGCTGTCGGAACTCACATGTAGGTGCTTGGCGATCGATTTTCAACTTCAGGGTGGTAGCCAGCCAGGCGAGTAGGCACTACAAAGTACCTACCCTATATATTACATACTCTTTGCTACCTACCACGAAGATTTTATTCATCGAAAGCTGAAGCTCATTGTAGGAATCGGACCCACGACCTTTTCCACGGTATTCGATGTCACTATCTCATCTCAGAATCTGCGTACTTTATACTTTGTATCACATAATTATGTAATGTACCTAGGTATTATGCTCGCGAGTGGTTTAGATAAAAATAGCTATTTATTACTTACTAAATTACCTACGAATAAATAAGAAAATAACAAATCTTTTCGGCAACTACCTACCTACTTATAATAAGTTACCTATATCACAGTTGTTTTTATTACACTGTGCCTATACAGTTATGAAATAATCGCCTGGACACACTTAACGATTACACCCTGTATATCCAATGCCTTACTATTTACATACCTACAAACATTGGAAGCCGTCTTAGGTACCTATTTGCTATTTTTATCAACTTTAGCGTATTCAGATAGCCTTTCGTGCATGTGTCCTAACCCCGATTTGGGCTCACGAGATGGAAAAGGTCACGGGAGGTCGGTTACACCGTACTCACTCAGCCCGTACGCAGCTGACAACCACTGAAAGCGTATCGTAGTGTATGTACATATTTATAGCGAATGCCTACGTCTAACCCTACCTATTTGGTATTTTAATGCAGCGTTTTAAGTGTTTATAAATAAGATGTTACTCACTTGCACATATCATGAATTTTCAACATGCTGGCGGTCAATTTGGCGGGAGCTGATGCTAAAAGTAGATGTTTCAAATGGCGCTGAACTGAAGTCCACCATGGCAGGTCACACGGTAACATTACAAGCGCCATTCTGGAATACAAATATAATTTTTTATTTTATTATACCTTCGTTCAATGTATTCAATTTTGGTGAAATAGATAAGTTCATACCTATTTTTAATTTGGTTTGAAGAAATGTTCATTAATTTGGGTCTGAAATATTCTCATAAAGTCAGCAGAAAAAGAAAAGGGGAAGGTGCAGTCCACAAGCGGCTGACTAATAGGCACGAAAAGCTGATTGAGTAACGATGAAAAGTACCCTCCTATGTAAGTAACAATTTTTAGTATGATGGGCAGAATTGTTTTTTTAAGTACCTATTTTTAGATCCTTAATTTTATGTTACTTTGGTGACATTATGTATTTTGCTTTATTCATAAAATACCTTAGCTTACAGCTTTTCAAAGTTACATTTCTCGCTAAAAGTCTGACTGTATATTTTACCCTATGTAGTTTTGGGGCAACCTCCCCAATGCGAGCGAAAGAATTTCGTGTAAAAGAGCGGAAACGGAAATCAGTAAAGTGTTCACAGTTTCAACTAGTTTCAAGTGTCTTTAAAAACCTTTGCCTGTACCTATACTTTTTTTTTGTTGCTGGCAATCATCCTTTTAGGATATTTCTGCCAATGTCAAAGTATTTGAAATGGTCTTGGTCTATTTCTCACAGTTTTAGTATTTAGTCAATACAAAGTGTTTCAATCGCATACATTTTCTTCAGTTTCAATTTCTTCTTTTATGTTATAGTCACATTATCAAACTCACTGTAATGTCCAGTCCTCGTCCATACATGTCCAGTCAAGCTTTAGTGAAATTGGCGGTTGTTCCACTAAAACATTCACGGACTTTTTGGGACAACCTGGAAAGTCACGATACACGCTTTCATTTCATTTCACTTCACTTGTGCACTTAGATTGATCATTATTGGATAAAACACCACCGAGATTATTCAATAAAACTCAAAATACACGAATTTAATGAAAATAAAACGAAAACGCAACGTCACTCTGCAAGTTCCCGCCAAAAAGTCTACCTATACTTAAATATTAGCTGAAAAAAAAACATTGCGCTAGGAAGCGGAAGAACGCTTGCCTGTGATGTGAGTGAGCAAGCAAACGTTTGGTTGGTTACAAGAACCAACCTTACCTCGGCTTACAACCAAATTATTCTACTGTGTTTGAAAATGAAAATTGATTGAAGTGACTTTAGTTAATGCTCTGTTCTGTGTTGTAACTGTTTTATTTATGGAATAATATTGCCAGGCACATGGATTTATCTGTGGATCCACGGATTTTGTCTACAAAATTATATAACTTAGATCGCGATTCCTGTTCTTGTCAATTCTATCGAATGTGTCGATTTTTAAACTGTAAATCTGCAGGTTTTGACGTGACAACGTCTCTTAAATCGAAGAACTCCGGTTGCACGCACGAAAAAGTGTCACGTTCCGGTGCAAGCGAGAGCGCGGAACAAGCGATAGAGAGGCACGATCGGCCTAAGCGTTCGGCTTGTGACGCATCTATCTCTCTTCCTTATGACGTAAAATTATCGTCCGTAAACCGACTTTACAGGCTACATTTTTTCTTCAATTTACGGATTTGTACATATTTTTCAGCCGGTCCTACAGATTTTAGAAATTTGGATCTGGCAACACTAACTAAAACTGACATTTGACAAGTACGTACTGACAACTGTCTGGCTGATACCTCGATTGGAATTTGGATTGGTTGGATTTTAGATTGGGTAGGTACCTATTCAATTATTCGATGTTGTGCGCGAAAATGATTACACAATTTTTTATAATTTATTAATTATTTATCGTAATATTGTAAGATAAACTCAAATTAAAATACCGAAAGGATTCAATGTTTATCGATTCAATTGTGAATAAGTGTATTTTTGATCAGTTTTAAAGTTTTTGCAAAAGTTACGAAACAATTTTATTGCCGATCTGATAGTCGCTAATTTAAATAATTGGCTTTATCAATAACTGGAGCAGTAAATCAGCAATGCTGAATTGAGATCATCATTTAATCAATACGAATATTAGCGCTTGTATAAGCCTACAAGGTTTTTGTGCCCAATATTGCATCTATTTGTTATATGATACGTTATCTTGAGTCAAAGTACGAAGTTCATCAATAAAATGACAGTGAAATCAAAGTTACTAAAAGCCTTGATACTCGGCGCCCCGGCCTCCGGTAAGGGCACTATATCATCCCGAATCGTGAAAAAATATAATATTGCCCATGTATCCAGTGGCGATAAATTACGAGATCACATTCAGAAACAAACCGACTTAGGTAAAGAAGTGAAAAGTTACTTGAGTGAAGGAAAATTGGTTCCAGATGATCTAATGATAAAGTTTATGATAGCTGAATTGAAACTAGTTGCAGACAGACCATGGCTGTTGGACGGTTTCCCCAGGACAGTGGGCCAAGCAGATGCTCTGTGGAAAGTTCAGCCAGTTGATGTTGTTCTGAATTTAGTTGTTCCTTTTGAGGTGATTATAGATAGAGTAAAGAGCCGTTGGGTACATTTAGCTTCGGGAAGAGTGTATAATATAGGTTTTAATACTCCCAAAGTAAAGGGAAAGGATGATGTGACTGGAGAAGATTTGGTGCAACGTCCTGATGATAAGCCAGAGGCTGTGAAGCAGCGTCTTGAAATATATGACAGCATTACCCGGCCAGTTATTGATTTTTATAAAGCTAAAGGTATTTTGAAAGAGTTTGAAGGTCGCACTTCAGATGAAATTTGGCCAAAAGTAACATCATATCTGGATCCTATTTTCAAGACAAAGAATTAATCTCTTGAATATCGAGATACAACATGATTCACGATACAACTTATTAATCAACAAAGTATGTTTAAAGTATCATGAAAAATATTAAGCAAATGGTGCTAGGTATTTTGAAATTTAGGTACTATCACAAACTAATACACAAAAATATTATTAGTAATGTTTGTTAAAAAAAAAACATTTGTATTTATGATTGCTGTAATTTATTTTACTTGCTCAACTTTTATTTATAAACCAATATATCCATGAGAACAAATGTAGATACCTATTTAGATATTTAAGCAGTGAGCCATAGTTTAAGACCAAATGTATACAAACTTCCATGTACTTGCACAAATATTATACCTCTAATCTAAATAAACATTTTAGTCTTCCCAATCACTATGTACTTATAGGAAAAGATGTGCCTTATATCGTAATAATTGTTATAAAATACTATTTCATGGTTTCAAGTGTAGTCATTTAAATAACACTTACAATTTTTATTGTTTTTTATGCCAAATATAGAAATGTTCCTTTATATTAATTAAATGACAAATTGTATTAATTTGACTTTTTAAACTACAATAAAAATCTCTCAAATTTACATATATTTTTATTGTATTATGTATTGTTTTTTTGTTATGTTGTTGTTATAGTAGCTATATAATATACACTTTTGTTGCTATTTTTGTTATTTTATTTCTAAGACTATTAAGATGTCAAATATAAAATGTATTAATAAAATTATAAGTAGTTTTATTTGCATAGAGATAACTAGTAGCATTTTTTTTTTAAAATGGCCTTGAAAATGGAATTTAAACAAGTAAATAAATATTCTGGGACATTCTTAACTCACGGTCATCTGATCCCAAACTAAGCAGAGCTTGTACAATGGGAAGCAGATAACTGATATTACCTACTATATATATTTTTTTTGTCACAAGTGACAACTAGGCAGGCGGGTCAACTGATGGTAAGTGACTACCGTCGCCTATAGACATTAGTAATTCCAGGGGGATTACCAATGTGTTGTACACCTTATTACAATGCCTTAGAGGCAAGGCAAACTGGCTCTCAAGTGCAATTGCCCGGAACACACCAACAGGTGCTTGGCGACAGATTTTCAACTTGAGCTAGTAGCCAGCCAGTCGAGTACCACATAGTACCCTACCACCGTGCTGTGGTTTCCTCACGATGTTTTCCTTCACCGAAAGCTCAAGCTCATTGTAGGATTCGAACCCACGACCTTCGCCGCGGTATCATCGTTGTAAATACAGTAGGAATACTACTTGAATAATGGTTGAGAATCAAACCCACGACCAGTGGCGTGATAGGTGTGTTAACCAACCGGCCCGTGTATACACTACCTATCTAATAAATGTAGGTACATAATGGTATACCTACCCAGGAAGAAAAAAATTTGAGTGTAAAAAAAGTATGGGTGTAGGTACTCGTATAGATAGCCATCGACGAAAACGAGCCCCACTCTTTATCCTAATCATTTACAGTGCAAATGTGCATTTTTTCACTAGTGTTGTAGTGCTGTCGATGTGTCTATAATTAATATCGATATGTATATGTCGATTTGCAGCACTACAACACTAGTAAATGATGTAGGTACACTTGCACTGTAAGGGATTAGGAAAAAATGTGGGGCGCGTCTTCGTGGATGGCACTATCTATACCTTATAGGCTTTGATATCTAATAACTAAAGATACATAATCATCGACAAAAAATGGCCTTACCGAATGTCTATACCCACTCGAAGATTTGGGTGGGCTTTTAATCTATTAGGATTCGAACGCTCCGACGGTAAACATGCCTCAGTGCTCGCTTAAGATATATTTTGGCTAGCAGGTATGAATCGTAAAATTTTATTGCCTTTGTACCTACATAGCTTTGTGAATAAAACTTAAAAATATAACCAGTATTACCCAACACAATTTAAGACACTTTTGAGAGAACTTTTGCTTGGGATTGTTTATCTTTAGTTTAGTTTGGTTAGATATCAATGCTTATAGGCTTATAATCACACTAGTTTTTCACCCCGCGTTTTTTCCAACCAAAAGATAGAGTTTTTGGATATTCACCCCGTAAGGAGGAGATAGGATGTTGTTTATGCTGACGAACTACACAGTTTGTTTGTAGGTAGGTACAGATTGAGGCTTTTTATGGCGTAAGGGTAAACTAAGGATGTATGAAATAGTGAATCGCTGGTGCTACCGAGGGGCGGAAGGCATGAACATTAGAACATACCTACTACCTTATCTTATAATACGTATCCTTCCTACTAATATTATAAATGTGATAGTTTGTTTCTCAATCACGCAAAAACGGCTGAATGGATTTTGATGAAACTTAGAACACAGGTACAAAAAAAGTATCCCGGGAAAAGATAAGAACCCTCGGGAATGCGGATGAAACCGCGGGGGACAGCTCTGCTAGTATTTTATACACATACAGCGCGTAACATAGGTAGGTAACAACCAATACTACCAACATTGTATGCCAACATAATATATAAATATCTAAAGGAATGATGTATTTAAATAAAGACAATCCAAGACGTATCTAGATAGAACTAGGTACCTACTTACAAAACAAAAGGGAACATTTAGTTATATTCGTATTACATAGGTATCTACTTAATATTATTATTTTTATGTCCTGAAGATAAGTAAGTAGGTATGTTTACTCGTATTTCAAACTTGACCTGAAAACGATGGACTCATCCAGTTAATCCTTTAAGTTACCTACCTTCGATCTGATAAATTGGATTTTGGTCACTAAAGTTTCTGCACACACTACAACGACACCATCAGTTTCACTGTCGCCAAGCGACAATATTCTTTTTTTTACGCACTTTTCTCATCATCATCTATACGTAAAGTGTTCACTGATATTCCTTCACATGTAGAATATCTTAATACTTTTCTATACGACAGAAATAGTGTAGGGAGTGAAAACGCGGACCGGCTGCGGGCGAGACGCGAGCGCGCGAACCCCGGTTATTTTTAGCTGCTTTCGTGCATCGGCGCTGAAATTAGATTGTAAATAAAAAGTTTGGGTTTAACAGGAGTCGTAGGCCTCATTAATCGTGCTTGTAGGTCATTAGTTAATCATATACCTGACAACTACAAGCTAGTGGCCCTTGCCACGTGCGGCATTGTTTGCCAAAGATCGTCTTCACTGATCATAATCTGAATGACTTGTCGTCCACGAGCATTTCATGGTCATATTAAATAGGTTGAATTCGATTATTTATAGAGTTTTATGTTTGTACCTATCATCATATACCTACCTACACGTGAAATTATTATCATTCAATTTATAAGTACTTTGTAGTAGAGCTATGAGAAAATACCTAACAGGTACCTACCTAAATAATTGTTCTAACTCTAAGAGTAAACGAGTTGAAACGTACCTAGCAGCATTCACGTTCTCTGAATACCTTATTTTGGTATTATTATGTACAAATACAACTAATTTATTTGTATATTACGCTATCAAAACAATCCAGCGCGAAAGCAAGACACATGAAACTTAAACAACTTTCCGCACACTGTCCACAATTAGAACACAGTTGTCTCATGAAAAGTACATATAGTAACTAATTTCATATTTCCAAGGATTGTACCGATACCAATGCACCAAGCATGGGTCTGGTTAGGTTATCTGATCGGTGTAAATAGAGGAGCGAGAGACAACGCGAACGAGCCGTTGGACGGTCCAGGCTGTACTGACGCCCGTCGGGCCGACTTTCACTGGGGGATAACTACCCTTGCCCTGCCGATGTCGGCTGTCGCACCAGCCACCCTAGCGAGTGACGTCACTAGGCGGTGGCGTCACGACCTACGACGCCGTACGAAGCCGCCGCCCGCCCGCACCCGCCCGCCCGCTACTCGATACCCCATTCCCTCATCCAGCCTCATGAAATAACGTTGTAGCTCCCGAAACGTTACGTAAACTAAAATACGAACGATTTACGTCAGTGCGAGATTTTCTTACGGTTAAGGTCGCATTTATCGTAAATTAAAGGGTTTCTAATACGTAAATGCTGGGTTAGGTACCTACCTCGTCGTACTCTGATGACGAGTCGAAATGATGATGACATAAAAAGTCTAAGAAACACTGACTGTTATCCAACAATCTCAGACCTCTAGGTATGTTTGTATTCTTTACTTTTTAGGTTTCCGTAGTAGATTTATAATAGTTTCGTCATGTTGAAATGAAATAAAATTGTTGTGAAATGAAATCAAATTGTTTATTCATCCAAATAGGCCTCCACAGGCACTTATGAATAGTCAGACTCTAAATGCTCGGTTCGGAAGGTTGCTTTTGCTGCGAGAAGATCCGGCAATAAACTCAGCAATTTCTCTCTTCAAAAAACAACTTACACCTATTACATTCAATAATTATTTATCTAGTCTCACTGACTATATTTGCGTGTTATGGCGGCAAAAATAGTAATCTATATAATTTAATTATGACTGACTAATAAACCACAAACTCAAGCCGACCAGCCCCCACAAGCAGCACCTGTTCACAAGTTCGTCGTATCGTTGTTCGATAGGTGTCGGTCCGTCTGTACTTTTTTTTTTTTTTTTTTTTTTTTTTTTTTTTTTTTTTTTTTTTTTGGGGAGGACTTAAAGGTGGAGGTCTGAGGGACCATAGACACCCTTACGCGGACTTTTCGGTGAGCGCTTAGGGCTCTCAACCGAGTTTACAAATTTTAGACGACTGACCGCTGAGGGCGCCCCAGTTGGGGCACGAACCTCGGCTCAGGGCGTCGTCGGGGGGCACAAAATAGTGGGACGGACTTCGCCTAAGCGATTTAGAGGAGTTTTAAGGGACGGTCTGGTACGGCTCGGGCCAACTACTGGGGACGAGACTGACTGAGTGGGACGTCGCGACGGGCCTCTCCGGCGAGGGCGAAAACGCGGGCGGTGTTGTATTTGTTTCTTCAGGGCTGCGCGAGCCTCCCTATCTTTAATCTGAGCTAGAGTTGTAGGGTCATCCGGCTCGCTGAGGGCGAGTTTAGGCCTACGGATTTTTGAAATCTCTGAAGGAGTATAGTTTGCAGTTTTTACAATTAATGGGTTCGCGTGGTTTAGGGCACGATCGTAATAGCGGCGTGAAGCGCGCTTAATGAATTGCTTAACCGTGGGCAGATTGAGGTCTATGTGGAGGTCTAAGTTGCGCATGTACCACGGGGCGCCCGTGGCTTTGCGCATGAAGCGGTTTTGAACCACTTGGAGTCTATGGATCAGCTTGGGGGATGCATGTGCGAACACAGTGCATGCATATAGCATAACGGGGCGGATGCACGCGGTGTAGAGTCTCACCTTGCTTTTTAGGGCAAGTTTAGACTTTTTATTTAACAAGAAATGAAGGCGACCGGACACAAAACAGGCGCGTGCACGAACCTGTTTTATATGGTCGGCAAAGGACAAACGATCATCCAGGGTAACACCGAGATATTTGGCTCGCCTCTCCCAAGGGATCGGCTCGCCGAACATGGTGACTGGAGGGGGGGGAGTGGGGATGAGTTTCTTGGCGGGACTGAAGAACAGCACCGCCTGACTCTTGGTGGGGTTAATTTCGATTCTCCATTTCCGAAACCAGGGACCTAGGGTGTGAGTCGCGGCTTGGAGAACTTTGGCAATTGCCGTGGGGCTCCTGCCAGAATAATATATTGCGGTATCGTCCGCGAATAGGGCTAGCTGCGCTTTGCTAGTTTTTGGGATGTCACTCGTGTAGAGTGTAAACAATAAGGGGGACAGCACAGAGCCTTGGGGGACTCCGGCTAGAACGGGGTGGGCTGAGGATAGCGCTCCTGTTATTCGGTAGTTGAATTGGCGATTCGACAAGAAGTCTCGTAGGATGGTCACGAGTCTGACTGGCACTCCGAGTTTGTACAGCTTATAAATTAAGCCGTTGTGCCAGACTTTGTCGAATGCCTTTGCAACATCGAAGAACAGGACTCCGGTCATCTGACCTTTCTGATAGTTGGAGGCGATGTGTTCAACGATACGGTGAATTTGTTGGACGCACGAGTGTCTAGTTCGAAAGCCGAACTGCTCGTCGGGAATGATCCGTCTGTACGTCACAGTATTTACTTATAAAGGCAATCGGTTACTCTTTGATATAATTATAATACCTATACACGGTGTCCCAAAAATAACACGCTAGAGTGACACTGAAGCTAGATGGCCATTTAAATTATTTTTTGGTCATTTATTCGCCTGTTTTGGCTATAAATAACTTCTAACTTATAGTTTTTTTTCCTAGTTGGTTGAGACAATCAAGTAATCATTTCATTTGAAACTAGTACGCTATGCTAAAAAATAACTAAGTTGTTTCATTTTAAATCGTAACTAAAATTGACTAATTAGGTACTGTGAAAAAAATTGTACTGGACTGAATCAGCAAAATGATCTTAAAAACTAGCCTATTTAATGTTCTTTCGAAAATGGTATAAAATTCGTAGTTTTTTTTGCCAAACGTTTAAAAATTAAATTTTTTGACATTTAAGTCGTACTACATGGGAAACACTGCAATAAAAAAAGAATACTTAATAAATGGCGCAGGCGTCTTTTGTCGCCAAATTACTAATAGAGTTTTTTTAAAGCATAAATGTGGCAATATCTCGAAAACCAGAAAACTATTACTCAGGTCATGTTGATGTTATCTGATTGACCTGAAGCCAATCTAGCTCCAGTGTCACTGTGGCGTGTTATTTATGAGAGATCCTGTATATAAATACGAGTATGTAGTTATACGAGTAGTTAGGTATATCGCATTGCTGAGTTTTTGCCGGCTCCTCTCAGCAAAAGCAACCAGCCGACTCATGGGTCATAAATGAAGGTCTATTTAAAAAAATCTATGTAAAAGTTGCTTAATTGTCGAGTTTATTGCTGGCTCGTTCTTACTTTGGTTTGCTAGGAAAATAATTGCCGCACCAGCCGGATGACTGTCTGCCCTGTCTGGGTGACTCTGGTATTATACATTGCGCATGCGCGATCTTTTCAATTTTATCTCTTTCTAACATTTTTATGCACAGGTTTTATCATTATTGTGACGTAATCGCTATGCTTACGTAGGACTCCTGCTAGTTATTGTTACCCTGGTACAAGCGACGCTCATGGAAAATTGTTGCCGCCCTACGTAACACCACTGGGCGGGCTAGGGCGGAATAGTCACCCGCCAGCAGATAGTTTGAAAACTATTACTTACCTTAGTTACTTTAACAAAAATTACGATTATGAATATAATGTAATGTTGCAATTTTTTGCATCAGGTAAAAAAATTATACATTTTAACGATTTTAAAAAGAATATACCTACGCGATAATTGAAATAAAACTTTATAGGTATCATTTGAAGTCGTATTTATTAGCACATTAACTAACTTGTAGTGTTTATATCGATGTTCCTTCACAGTCCAATGAGGCAAGATGAAAGAAAATATTTGAAAATCAAATGAAAATATGAGTTGAATTGCCACGATAAAAATAGTCAAATGTTCATGTTTTAGACATTCATTCAGGTTCATTTTTCTATTATATATTTGTTTTTGTGAACTAATCGATTGAAGGAATTAGCTTTTTGGAAAGATTAAATCCTAGGTATTACCTAAGTACCTATACTCCAGACTTTTTTATATACGACAATTAATCCTACTCCCATCACGTTTTATGAAAATATTATAAGGGTCTAATTCACAATTGATGCATAAATATCTCTTAACCATCGGATAAATAAGGCTGTTAGAAAATATCAAACTGAATCTGAAAATCTGCCATTAAACTATTTGGCCTATTGGTCCTAAGTATTTTACAATATAGCGACTTATTAAGTATAAAACATTCCTTTAAAATTACAAAATTGGTCTACATTAGTACTCTTATTATTTTTTTCTGTGGTCTACATCATCAATATTTTTGAAATGTATTTGTAGACTTTTATACCTAACAAACTTACGAGTTTTGGTAAATATATTTATGATTTTTTTTAAACTTCTTTCAATGAATTTTAATGACCATCGTACCCAGTGCACTGTGCCATTCTAGACTTGCGCCCTCTTAACAAAATTTTAAGACTTGATTGGAGTTTTATTTCAAACGGTATCTATTTTGGAACAAGTGTAATTAGAAGGTTTCATCAATGTCGCCCACGTGACGAAGGGAAGCCCCTCTAGCTTTAAAATCTTTTCGACCTTTTGTACCCTATGAAACCCTAGTAGTATTGCCACGTGACGTCGACGTTCGTGCCGCCCTCCATCTGGCTGGGCGTGACGGGCGCGCGGCGGTTGGAACGATTGTGAAACTTAATTGACGTCGTATTCGATTTAAAATCAGTTGAGCTTTCCATTGAATTGAACCTTGACGTAATGTATAATTTAATCACAATTATTCTGTGTATTTATTTCAGCGTCAAAAAGCTTAAATTCAGATTAATATTTGATTTGAAATGTCAAACATAATTTTTTTATTAATAATAATTTATCCCGGGAAAAGAAAAAATGGGATAGCTAGTGGATACATTTTTGTTACTTTTTTTAAATTATTATTTAATGTTACAACTATTTTCTATATTCTAGATTTGATGGTTGAATTTTAAGATTTCACATTTTTCTAATCCGATTTGAACATTTCCTTTAAAAGTAGGTATAGATAATGTAAACGGATTTTCTCAATCTTTTTATTTCAGAACAATGGGCCGACTAAGTTTCGCTATTCATCCAAGCTTTAGTTTAGAAAAATACTAATACAAGTATTCTGAACATGGAAATCTTAATTATAATACTCGTATCTATGTTTTACTTAGTCGACAAAAATAACCTGCTATTCCTGCAAATACGAACTACAGAAACATACTATCTTAGCCTTAAGAGAAATCTCTTCCGGTTATCTGTTATCCTGGTAAAATCGACCTCTGACACGGTCACGCCACCCCTTGAGATAGACATCCTTCGGTAAAGGTCACATACTAAATGCCAAAGGTACCTACCTTTTGGCACGGTTATATAATTTACAAGGTCTCGAATTGTGTCAGTTGCGCAACTACTTTATACGTAATATGACTGTATAATATTGAAACTAAACTTTAATTAGTCAACTTAAACTTAAATATGCAATATTGGTTCAGTTGGCTTAGTTTCCGAAGGTTTTGCAATATTCTCCTACCAAACAAATATTCTATATTCTAATGTTATTATTATATTATTTATCTACATATAATTATGTAATTATCCAAGTCATCTCACACAGTAGTAAGTAACCTACTACATAAAAACATACAAAAAACTTACGAAGTGTCTTGTATAGACAAGTTCCATATATACATTAGAATAGTGAGTATTAATTATTTTCATTATAGCAGCAGCACATTATAATACATTATCATAAAACACAATAGTGTGTAAAACCACCCCTCGTGTATGCACGCAGTCGACAGCGTCAGCGCTGTCTCGTAATCGTGACCCCTTGTACCAGGGTTCCATAGAAATACGAGTATAGAGATTAATCCACCATACTGCTAGTCGCTACCAATTCAAACGACATAATAGATAGATACCTACATTAATTATGAAGGTTTGATATTTGTATTTTTTTTGTATTCTAAAAAATCTTTCACCAATGGAAAGCTACATTTTCACTGTCTAACATCGACAGTTTCATTCCCGAAGCTAGCAGCATACAATAGTGTAGACATCAGGAAATCTCCGTGGTTTGTGCTAATTGTATAAATCCTTGAGATTCCCGTTCTCGGGATATTTTTTTCCCTGTAATATGTAAATACGTGATCTATGTATGTGCCAAGTTACATACAAATTCCATTTGCCCCTTACGGAGCTGAATAGTACATAAACACAAACTTTAGAATTTATTATATTATTAATTTAATATTAATTAATACTAAGTAGTGTTCGCCCACTGGTCGAAACTCTACCATAACATTTTTAGGAAAAATATACGTGTCCATTTTTTTATGATACCACTAAAGAAAATTAAAATCGGTTAACAAATAGAGTAACAACAGCGCAGCGGCACAAAGTTTTTCCTTCACATGAAAAATAATAATAGTTAGTCACGATAGGATTCCGTTTTTTCAAGGAGATGAAAGCAAAATTTTTATGAAAAATCTTTTCTGGTTGTCTATGTAAAGAGCTAGTTCATAACTATTTTTTTTATCTAAAATCGGCGGTGTTTGGTTGTATATGTACCTACTTTAAAAAATGAGATTATTGAGTATGCAAATAAGGAAGATAGCAACAAATTTATAATGAACATCATGATCGAGCGCACTTTTTCAAACTGCTAAGCACGATACCCGTTAGACATAAACATAGTTAACATAATATCACGCACACAGGCAGCTACTGAGTTTGTTGTAGATGTAGTGAATTCATATTGATACACCTATTCACCCACCCCACTCACCCGATAGTTAGGGAAAACTATTGTACTTGCTCACTATTCTGCTACCCTATTGTGTCACACTAGCTTTCGCGGGGCGCCCGTGCTAGTTGCTAGGTTACAGTGGTAGGGTAGCGTGGCACCGCATTCTTCCCACGTTATAAGACCCTAGTACATTCGTAGCCAAAGCGTTACGTCACCGTGGAAACATTTGCCATTGTCGCATTTTCGTAGCTGGCTTTCATAACGACTACTACGTCGTTTTTGTAGCGGGGGTGCTACGACTGTGAATATGGATTCGTATTTTAGAGACATTTAAAACTCTTAGAGTAGTGGTAGTGACGTCAAATGGCGTGACAAATGTCACGAGTTCGAATATTTGTATTCAACAATGAGTTTGAGGAAACCGTAGATCTACCTGAGAGTAGAGTTGAAAAATTGTTGCCAAGTTTATTTTAAGTTGAGCTATTTTGGAGCTTCATGTTTTTGTTACTTCAAAAAGTTCAAAATAACTAGGACCTAAAAGCAACAATTTTATTTATATTTTGTATCCACTTACTCTTAAAACTTAGATTTAGAAATATCTGGAAGGAAATTGTAGAGATGGTATATTGAAGGAAAAATATTCATATAGGTTACTAATCCTTTTTTTTAAGAATCAAGAGATTTTTTTTTTTGAATAAATAAGGATCAATTTCCGTTAATTTTTGCGGTGCCTTAAATAAAATGAACTCGCTGTCGCTCTAGGCCCGGGGCCCGTAGGCGTTCGTAGCACACTCGTAGCGTTTCAATAGGTACTTGTTAGCTAAACGAAGGCTTTACGGAACATATGAAGCCTTGGTACAGTAAACCACAAAGCCTTCGGGTAGCCTCATCTAACTTTTGTGTACATGGGTTTTTTTTATTTTTTTATTCTGGATAGGCTTGTGTTTGACCACAATCTCACCATGGTAAGTTATGATGTGGCCGAAGATGGTAAGCACACATAGCCTAGATGGGAACTGGCTCTCAAGTGCAGCTGTCGGAACACACCGATAGGTGTTTTGGCGACAGATTTTCAACTTGAGAGTGATAGCCAGCCAGTCGGGTACTACAAAGTACCCTACCACCGTGCTATGGTTTCCTCACGATGTTTTCCTTCGCCGAAAGCTCAAGCTCATTGTAGGATTCGAACCCACGACCTTCGCCGCGGTATTCGACGTCACTTACCACTGAGCTATCATCGCCTTTATGGTATAGTTGTTGGTTTATGGTTTGGAATACTTTCTTATTCGATTGCTATAGCCTATTTGGTAGAGGGTTAATATTTATTACATATTTATTTTAACTATATAATATTTATTTAATTTATAATGTAGTTTAATTTATCTTTTAGTTAAATTTTGAAAATTTAATTTTAGCCTAATATTATAAAATGATTTATGAACTATATAATAATTTCGGAGTTAGTCTAGCAGTTTTGAAAATTACTTATTATTACTTGACAAGAGTGTCTTTGCACCTTTTAGTGTAAAAAGGTTTTTTTTTTTGTATATAATATTATATCAATCCCAACCATTTTTGTGCTGCCCGAACGTTTGTCTCGCAACACATTCTCACTTCTGTGACTCGCACATTTCAACTTGATGCCTAAGTACTAAGAGACTATACAGTAAAGGAGAACATCGTCTAGCTAAAATCTAGACATATACGAGTACTTTTGTGAAACTATTTGTCGATATGCTGTCCGGGTATTCAGGTATATGAGGTACTCGTGACGTAGTAAAATAAAATTATTTTTAAAAATAAAAAACAAAAACCGACTTCAAAACTGTAACCTATACCTATGTACAAACATAAACTAAAAAGTACAGAATAATATTTTAATTTCAAAGTAAGAGCCTTAAAGGACAATCAACAAAATTATTGATGTTTATAAACAGTTCTTTTTGGAGTCGGTGCCAGCCAAGAAGAAGGACAGTTTTGAACTGGAAGTGTTCATACGAGAAAACGTCTTACGACACCTCTCCTTACGGTAATGTTCCTTAGGTCTGCGCCGTCGCTCCCCTACTTTTCGAAGTTTGTTACAAAGGCAGAATTAAACTGTCCTTCTTGGCTATATCTTTATACTGTGTTATCAATTTATTCAAACAATCAATTAATATAATACCTACCTACGGATTAAATAGTCAGCGGTTTCCTTATAGTCTGTCTGTACCAACCAACCCACGCATTTTGTAATAAATATATAATGTTTGCAAGTTGTTTTAGTGGTTTATGAAAGAAAGAGGTGTTAAGAAACTTTTGTAATTATTGTAGCAGAGCAGGCTCTACGGACTACGATCGCCCCTAATGCTACAATACAGATTAGTAGGTTTAGGCGTGGATGGATATCTTTCAATCTATGGTATCCTGGTGAAAACAACCTCGAGTTCAACCACGGCGCATTACGTCACAAATTATGCACCAATGGTGGCTCGCTACGAAAGTATAAGCATTTAGAAATCTAGTTTGCACGCAATTCATTTGTTTCGATCACCAATATTGCATAGGTATATCTATCAAAATATGAATGTACCAATTATGATTTATTTTGAAGTAATTATAAAACTACTTTTTAAATTACAAAACTTTTGCTAAATTCGATTGAATTTAATGAATATAAAATTATTTTAAACCTCGAATAAGTATATTTTTTGTTTATTCTGGTCAACAAACACACATACAAATGCATATTTAAATAGTATTAAGTATAAGTAAAAGGTAATATTGTTTTTTTATAATTTATCTTGTCGCGTTCATATTACTTGGGCTACGAATTACAATACAATAGATAGGTCAATATGCAATATACAACACATGGCGCTCCTGAGAGCAGCGCGGTCGATACGCACCCCTGGTGACGTCAGTGAAATGTATTGATTTTTCTCACCCCACATATTCTGGCACTTCTGCGATCCTGGCAACTAAGTATGCCGAGGAAAATGTGAACTTATGGAAAACTTAAGATGCTGACGGAAAATCGTATGGAAAGTTATAGCCCTAGGAAAGCTGTTTCGATAATTCGTTTGCTATTTGAATTATGAAAATATAAGTAAGCAAATGAAAACGAATATGCATAATACGCACGCATAATATGTATAATGTTAGTACTTATTCCACAGTTTCATGATATGTAACTACTATAATAATATGACTAACCCGAAGGGGGGGTCTTCAATGTGTTGATAAAGTTTATCAAGGAAGTATTCCTCGCATAACTAGTAAATTACTAGTAGTGTGGTACCGTCAGTTGAGTGCGGATCATTTGGGAGCCCGCCCACGTGCAGTAGTTACATCTCTTGCACTCTATCCGTCTGTTAATCCGTGGAACACCTCCTCTCGTGTATAGTCGCCCGGTGCTCCCGGTTCAGTTTATCCAAAACTTTTATCCGGTATTATCCGTGTTTTATCGGACGGCTGATCCGATGGCTTACAACCTTCTTTTAATTTCACTTACCTTGGGGCTCGTGAATTGTTACGATGATAATAGTTATTATTTCGACAATCATAAGTACTGTAATGACTTATCACCGTCAGTGGGAGAGATCCACTTGGAACAACTTGCCGGTGTTTGGTATGGCGTTGAAGTAATACCACATTCTAAAGGAGAATACAAAATAGAACACACAAAAGAGTGTTTTTATATTGACATCAAGGAAGATATTGAGGTATGTGTAATACTAAAATTTCTAAACCTTTCTTAATTAACTATTTACTTACTCTACTAAATACTTTCAGTAAGTAGGTGCTACTGCTACTACTGTATCAGGGCCAATCAGTATTTCAAAAAGTATTAACTCGTAAGTAATAGGAACAAGCCATCCATTCTATCTCTTTTGTGTCATTCAGTTGGCTAACACCTATCAATTAGGTCTACGTATGTTTGGGTGTACCTACATATCTAAAGTTAATAGATAGGTAGGTATTATTTAACAGTCGTCTACATCTCATACACCTACAGTCTCAATTTGGTTTTATTTACTTCCGCTAAATGGGATGTAATATCACTTTATCATCTGCAGGTTTAATTTCATAATAAAATATACTTGAGGAATAAAATAGGATTGTAAATATGTATATAATACTTTGGATAAGCTTGTATTTGACCGCAATCTCACCATGTCCAGTGATGATGTGGCCGTGGGTAGTAAACACACAAAGCCTAGAAGCTAGTATATCGCTGACATTAAATTAGTACCTAATAATCACATTGATACATACCTAGTTATTTTTATTTCATACTTTACATATAAATGACCGAAGATATGCATATAATCTCTATAATATTTATAAATAAAAACAATTGCGATATTAGGGCTACTTTCCGTCGATGAATTCCACATATCTTCAAATTCCATGGTCAGATCTTAATAAAATTTAAAAATAAGACAGTTATAAAATTCACTGTTAAGTACAACGGAGTTTTTCTTAATGTAATTAGGCTAATGTAATTTTGTTCCTGTACTCATAACAGGATGTGGGGTTCATCGTGTCAATTAACAGGTTAATAATGTCGCAAGCTTACGGGTATGTAGCATCAACCAGCTCAGGTCTGTAGCCACCACTAATTAAACACGTTGTACTCGTACGCTCTGGCAGTAACGTAGTAACAAATTAGATCAACTTCTCAATTACATTATCTTGTATATTACAATGCTTATTGCTCTCATCTTGTCGTTTTCTCTTAGTTATGCTGCAAACGTCAACTTCTGTCAAAATTTACACCCCACCCATGACTTTGACGAAGAGGCATTATTGGGAATGTGGTACATCCACGAGTACATATTTCACAAGGAAAACGTTACGATAACCGAGTACAACCCTCACTGTCCAATTATACAAATTAGGAAGTTTGAAGATTTTGTTAATGGTGGCTTGATAGCTCGTGATTTAGTGAGTGCCAGGCATAGATATGTCTTTAACAATAGTTTCACAACAGAGGGTCGAGGCAGGCTCATCGTAGTCCTTGTTTCCGTATTTTTATCATAACTGATTCTTGTTTTTCAGCCTTTCGTGCCAACGCCGTATCCGCGGCTCACCAATTCTCCATATATGAACCATCAGTATGGGCTTCCCGAACAGTACCGCGTCAGGCACTTTGTCCTTCAATGGCACGAGGGTATGTGGCAGGATAACTATCACATCAAAGTCAACACTTCCCGTAAAGGATTTTGGCCTACTGACGTGCCTAACGGCTGTGAGTATATTTACCTATTTTTTTTGCAATATATTTTAGGTCACATATTTAAAAAGGATAAAAAATATTATATAGAAAAGACAATTAAAATGAAAGTTTCTTCTTGCAATGTTAGTAACGGTCCTGAAGTATGAGACAATTTATGCAGGAAGCTATACATAATTATAATCTTTTTGCTATTGTTGAAATTTGTAAAACAATCGAATTAAATAAAATAGAACTTTGTTTATTTGAAATTCCAGCCGTCGACCAAATGTATCGCTTCTTCGGCGGAGTCATCCAAGTGTTGAAAGCGGCGAACAACCACCTAGTGTTAAACTTCTGCATGAGACTACCGCACTCCCAGCTGTTCAGCGTCGTCCTCTCTAGGAACGAGAACCACTTGACTCCTGAAGACCTCGCCAGTATCCACAACGTCTTTACTATGAAGAAACTCTCGACTTCTGCCTTGAAGAGAGTGTGTGAAAATTCCGCTTCCACACTTAGTATCTCAAGTTTTTTAGTCTTTGTTATTTGTTATTCTATTTGGAGATCACGTAATTAGAAATGAACATGTAAATGATAAATTGTGTTTTTTATATGTTTTTACCGTGTTATATAGAAAGGTATTTACTATACATTAAATTGTAATGTATAATATTTTTATATTTCAAAGTGAAATGAAACTAAATATTCTTTATTCAAATATGCTATATTCAAATAATATAATTATACGAAAACGTTAACAAAACTTGTGAAATTCATAAATTACAGAACATTTTATCAATATACATACATTATATACTTATATAGATTATTGAACTTTGAGATTATTATACATAACCTCTGCTCATTTTATTGCCTTTGGAAAAATCGAGGAAGATATATAATTACATTAATAAAAATAAAGCGTCAAAACTAGTATTGTTAGTCTTATTTTATACGAATATAATTTCCTGACTGTCCAAGTAATTAGAACAAAGCTACCAAATTTAATAACCATGCTGCGGTCTATCAAAATTACTACGCTAAGGGTTGGTAGGTTAGGGTATAAACTTAATCACTTTTGGTACTTACATCAAGTATGTAGGTAAGTGATTGAACGAAGCAGCTTATATTTTTGATACCAGTTTTCAGTACCTATGTAACAATCGATGACTTCATTTATTTTTAAAATAATCTCAGTAGATTTTTTTAGGCAGTATCAGTAATTTAGTGGGAACAAACTTGTGTTTTCGTATTGATATTGATATTTCTCTTGGTTAAAGTAGATTTTTTGTGCAATAATAATACTTAGTTGAATTAACAATCACTTGCACTCCTTTATAACCACCACCAATTTTTAGCCTTTTTTTCACTTTCACGACTAAACTATTATCAACGATTTTAATGATAACTGACAGAGAGGTAGATTGAAACCTTATTTGATATGGCATGTTGTATATTATTAAATCTCGGCAATGCAGGTAAAGCCACAAGAACACAGCGAGATATTATTAAAAAGTAAGTAGAGCTTGATAAAAAAGTTTGAACAAATTAGAACATACATAATAGGTATAAATATCAGATTTAACTATAAGACTTACAAGGCTCAGAAACTTGAAGTGAGCTTCAGCACCTTGACGTGAGCCAAGTTAAAATATTTATCTCATCGGTATTATTTTGGGCTTATCATTAATAATAATAATAAATATCCTGGGACATTCTTTACACACGGCCATCTGATCCTGATCGCGAACTAAGCAGAGCTTATACTCGTACTTAGGTGCTATGGAAATTATAACTGATATACATATAAGTACTACATTTAAATAGTAATAGTATATTGAAGGATACATTCTTTTAAGTTTGTTTGTAATGGATAAACTGGAAAAATACTTAACCGTTTTAAAAAATCTTCTAAAAAAAGCTACATTATCAGCGATTAAAATAATATATAACTAGTGGGCCCAGCAGACGTTGTCCTGCCCTGAAAATAAAACATAGAACCCGATTCCAGCGCCACCAATTGTGAAACTAAACCATCTGTCAGTCCGATCTCGAGACATGTCAAAACGTCGTTCTATACAAAATGTATGATCAAAATAATTTTCTTCATAATTCTTTTTTTTTTGTGAATTTTGCGTATTTTTTAATCCTATGTGTTATTCCTGGTTCTAAGCTACCTCCCCATCAGTTTTCAGCCAAATCGGTTCAGCCGTTCTTGAGTTATAAATAGTGTAACTAATACGACTATCTTTTATCTAATATATAAAATTCTCGTGTCACAGTTTTAGTTGCCATACTCTTCCGAAACGGCTTAACCGATTTTGATGAAATTTTTTGTGCTTATCCGGTATCTATGAGAATCGGCCAACATCTATTTTTCATCCCCCTAAATGTTAGGGGTAGTCCACCCCTAAATTTTTTTTTTTTTTGAGACAAAATTTCTAATTTCAATTTTTTTATGATACAACATACAAAAATACATACAATCCCCAATTTTCACCCTTCTACGATCAACCCTTATTTTTTAATAGCCATTTTAGTAATTTGAGTAATCGGTCAAGCCGTTTCGGAGGAGTATGGTAACAGGACCGATTTGGATGAAATTTTGTGTGTGTATTTCAATGGGTTCCTCGATGATTTGAAAACAAAATTGGACCCAGTAGATGGCGCTGGAATCGGGTTCTAAGTTTTGTTTTAATTTCAGGCAGGACAACGTCTGCCGGGTCCACTAGTCTAATATATAAAATTCTCGTGTCACAGTTTTAGTTGCCATACTCCTCCGAAACGGCTTAACCGATTTTGATGAATTTTTTTGTGCTTATCCGGTATCTAAGAGAATCGGCCAACATCTATTTTTCATCCCCCTAAATGTTAGGGGTAGTCCACCCCTAAATTTTATTGTTTATTTTTGAGACAAAATTTCTAATTTCTATTTTTTTATGATACAACATACAAAAATACATACAATCCCCAATTTTCACCCTTCTACGATCAACCCTTATTTTTTAATAGCCATTTTAGTAATTTGAGTAATCGGTCAAGCCGTTTCGGAGGAGTATGGTAACAGGACCGATTTGGATGAAATTTTGTGTGTGTATTTCAATGGGTTCCTCGATGATTTGAAAACAAAATTGGACCCGGTAGATGGCGCTGGAATCGGGTTCTAAGTTTTGTTTTAATTTCAGGGCAGGACAACGTCTGCCGGGCCCACTAGTATCTTATATATGTATACTAGTGGACCCGGCAGACGTTGTCCTGCCCTGAAATTAAAACAAAACTTAGAACCCGATTCCAGCGCCATCTACCGGGTCCAATTTTGTTTTCAAATCATCGAGGAACCCATTGAAATACACACACAAAATTTCATCCAAATCGGTCCTGTTACCTTAGAAAACTTAGAACCCGATTCCAGCGCCACTTATTGTGAAACTAAACCAACTGTCAGTCCGATCTCGAGACATGTCAAAAAATCGTTCTATACAAAATGTATGACAAAAATAATTTTATTCATTATTCTTTTTTTTGTGAATTTTTCCTGAATTTTCTTTGCTATAAACCTCTCGGAGCCCGAGACCTTTCCAACGAATGCAAAACCATGGAAATCGGTTCGTGCGTTCTGGAGTTATAGCGTCAGGAAGGAAAACCCGACTTATTTTTATATAGTAGATAGCCCACGGGCTATATTATATATTATTTTAATAACCTCGGTAATGCGGGATATTTTTTATAACATTAACCTAAAAGTTTTAACTATTAAAAAAACCTAACCCAATAAAAAATTTAGACATTTTATCATAATTATACATATATAAAATTTTCGTGTTACAGTGTTAGTAACCGAACTCCTTCGAAACGGCTTGACCAATTTTTATGTATTTTTTTGAGTATATTCGGTAAGTCGGAGTAGGTCGTAAATTAGATTTCATACCGCTTGATCACACGGGAACGCGGGATCCTACATGTATTCGGGTCCTAGAGATTATTATGTGAGAATTCAAAGAACGGCACATGCATTATTGCGCCATGCACGGAGACAATACCTACTTACTACCTGTACTAATTTGCTAATTGACTCTGTGCGGTCTCACTCAACTAACGCCTTGCTCCATATTTCTCGTGACCCTCATACTGTGACAATGTTCACTGCGCTCTCATTAATATTTTTCGCCTTTTCTATGACCGTTAATGGATTCTGCGGTGACAGTATACGCTGGTCTCATAGTTTCAACATGGACGACGTGTACGGAGTGTGGTACGGCGTGGGGTACGCTCAACACACCCCTGACATGACTAACAAACCTAATGACGTGGGGTGCGTCTCATTGTACATAAGTGACGCCAGCACTGAAAACAATGACGATTGGCTCGACTGGTCTGTAAGTACATTTACCTTCATTTATGTTCTGGTTTAAATTGGTTAAATCCAGTTACCTTGCTTATTTATTGATGTGAAAGACTTAAACTACGACTATAGATGTTTAAAGACCATAACATGGGCGCCGGCAGCTGTGGGTGCACTTGCACCCCTGTCGGAAAAGAAAATACATAGAAACGGTTAAGATTTTATTTTTATTTAGTAACTTATTAACCAAATTGTTTGAATAAAAGCTTTAAGTTCATCACCATGTTAATCAATTTTGTGGCCTCCTCCTGATATTTTATTTGTAAGTAGGTAATTCTGGCGGCGCCCATGGACCAAAACATAATTTGTTACAAAAGTTATGACCATAATAAGTTAGTAGCATATAAAAAAAAATAACCATTTCTAGATTCAAAAACGAAATTATACGGATCAAAACTGGCGTTCATACAAAAGCAATCCTTGGTCTGATACATCATTATCTGGTTCTTGGTTGGACATCAATTTGAAAAAGAAAGTGAAAAGAGACTTGTCCTACAATGAGAGACGTTTACGAGTAATTTGGGATGAAGATGGACAAACCATGGAGCAGGTCTATGTATACTCACCAGAATCCCCCGGGCTTTGGGTGGTAGAGCAACGTAGACCACTGGAAAAAGCTTTGAAGTCCCAAGGAGTAGGTGAGTTAGCAGTAAGGTATAGGTTTTTTAGAGTACCTAGGTACCTGATGTTGCCATGACTAGATTCTTCATCACAACAGTGCGGTACATTCTTTAACATTTTAAATTAAGGCGATGATAGCTCAGTGATAGTGACGTCGAATACTGAGACTAAGATCATTTTGTTATTTCGGTGAATATATTGGCAGTTACTTAGTATTAAATATACAGAGAGAACACGCCAGAGCTAGACTGGCTTCAGGTCAATCAGATAACATTAACATGTAAAAGTTTTCTGGTTTTCGAGATATTGCCACTTTTAAAAAAAATACACTAATTTTTGTTTTTTTTTCGTCTGTTTTGGCTATAAATAACTTCTAACTTACAGGTTTTTCTCCTAGTTGGTTGAGACCGTGTATGTGGGTTATGATTAATACCTACTGCTGATTACATTTGTGCCATGAATTAACGATTAATTTATAAATTTCCAGACGTGTGGTACCCCGACGACCCGCCAAGACACCCACAAGTGATTCGGGTGCTTAAAGTGACTCCATCCATGATGATCATCAACCATTGCTCAGAACTTGGTGACGGCGGAATATTCTCACTTATTCTGAGGAGATCACCCTACAGAATACAGCGATGGGAATGGTACGATCTTCAGAGGCAGTTCTTCAATTTCGAATTACCAAAAATGTACCGTTACAAGGCAATATGCGCTGGTTGTGTGGGAACCAGTTCACTACTTCATATATTGGCATGTCTTTCTTTGTTGACAATGATTCAAGTGTTTTTTTAATGTTGTTAATAAACTCTGGATACACCGACTTATTTTTTTATTTGTACATACTTATATTCTTATATCAAAATAACTTTCTTGTTGAAGAGGACTTTCCGTGTAAAATCTTCTATTTAAGTATACGCAGTTAAGACTGATAATTGCGATTTGTCTTTTGCATTATAACAAACTTAGAAATGTTAATTGACAACATCTTGATATTTTTTAACATGTTTATATTAATTACTAGCTGTCCCTCGCGGTTCACCCGTGTTCCCGAAGGATCTTACCTTTTCTCAGGATAAAAAGTATCCTATCTATTATTCTGGGATCTTGATAATCTTTTTGTGTACCAAATTTCATCAAGATCAGCTTAGTAGTTTCGGAGTTCATCGCGGACCAACATCGTGACAAGGGTATTTTAGGTATTTTTTTGAATTTTAAAGGGGGTTGGGCCCCCTCTAACCCCCTTTAAAATTCATAAAATGGTATATTCTATATCTATTTTGTTTATGTGATATATAATGGATGATATTATATCACATAAACAAAATATAGTGATACCAAAGTTATAATTATGGACATACTAGCTGTCCCCCGCGGTTTCACCCGCGTTCCCGAAGGATCTTAACCTTTCCCGGGATAAAAAGTATCCTATGTGTTATTCCAGGATATGATCTACCTGTGTGCCAAGTTTCATCAAAATCCGTTCAGCCGTTTTTGCGTGAAAGAGTAACAAACAATTTGGATGGATCCAAACTTTCACATTTATAATATTAGTGGGATGTACATTATATGGATCGCAAAAATCATTCAGCAGAACTTTGGACGTAACTTTTTGAAAATGCGTTGCCAAATTGAATCTAAAGCTTAATAATGTCTTAATAATGCAATTTCATATTTATTTGTTCCTTTTTAGGGTTCCGAACAAAAAAAACCGGAACCCTTATAGTATCACTCGTGGGTCTATCTGTCCGGTCATGTCACAGACATTTGCTCCGAATCTACTGGACCAAATCAGATGTTTGGTAGAATTGTGTAATCCTATGACCCAAACACAGATGTGCAAAGTAAATAATTTTTTTTTAGAATAAGAGTCATTTTCGGGGGAAAATAGGAAATTAAAAAAAACCTGTGTCATGTATCAAATGAAAGAGCTCGTTTTGAGGATCTCAAATATTTGTTATTACTTATTACTGTAAAATAAATAGTTTTGATTTTATTCACGAAAGAAGACGAAAATTGACCATTCCCCCTCTGATCTCCGACACTACTGAGCCTTAAATTTTGATAAAAATACAATATATAGTTCATAGCTGGAAGATTACAGGAAGAATTCTATCAATTGAAAATAAAGTGGTAAACTCAATATAATACGTTCACTTTAGGAAAATAGTTCACATTCAGTAAGAGTAGGTACCTAGTAAGTAATACCTAGTAACTTTAAAACACACCACAATTGAATAAAAACATTTGACTTTGGCATTGTACAGAACCCTCTCCACGCGACTTCAACTCGCACTTGGCTGGTCTTTTTTGTATTACACCTATCAGACTTACGAAATAACTAACTCAATAAACTTTAATGTATCGTTGGATATTGTTTTTGTTAACCTAAACATCCTTTAACTTATTAGCCGGCAATTATGGATACCTACAATGGTTACAGATGATGTGCGCGATAGTACCGGATCACACCGATAAGTAGGTATGTCCTTAGTGACAGCTTTTCATCTTCGAGGGACTTATTCACTAACCTGCAACCTACTGTAATTGTAATCAATTACAATGGTAGGGGTCTAAGTACCTACTTAAAAATTGTTAGTTAACTGGTCACGCGGTAATAATTTTGTTTGTGAAGGATGTACGAGTGACCCGTGACTCGTTGGACAGGAGACGGGGTCAGCTGCAAGATGGACAGGAACACCGGTCGACCATAAATTAATACCACTTATACTATTTAAATGACTTATGTAGATAATGGATGCCTGAAACTATTACACTGAGTTATAAAACTTAGAAATGTGGGCCATTAATTCTTACCATATTTTAGTAGATTAATTAAATTATAAAATAAGGAAAATTAAAAATCTGACTGCGTAAAAATAGTTACAAGATGACCTATTTCTGTTTCCAACTAATTCTGCAGAGAGTAGGTGCCATTCGTAGTCGCCGGCTTTTTGGAACGAAGTTCCTTATCGCGCTTTGTGAAAGGGTGCTAGACGGAAAAAATGCTCACGAAAAATTGACACCGACACTTTTGTGTCGGTGTGCTATTGTAAGCTGTGCGGCGTGCGCATGTTTCTCTGTCTGTCTCTCTCTCTCTCTCTCTTATAGAAAGCAAGCCAGATATTTTCATTTCTATTTATATATACCTATATAAAAAAAAACTATTTATATATATTGTTTTTTATATATATATATATATATAACTACTCTCTCGACTTATATAACTTATATAACTTCGTTCCATCTGGGTGTCCCTTGACACCTCTCAAGTTTTTTAAACTTTAGGATAAGCTTGTGTTTGACCGCAATCTCACCATGGTAAGTGATGATGTGGCCGAAGGTGGTAAGCACACAGAGCCTAGATGGTAACTGGCTCTCAAGTGCAGCTGTCGGAACACACCGATATTACCGATAGGTGTTTAGCGACAGATTTTCAACTTGAAGGTGCCAGTCGGGTACTACAAAGTACCCTAACACCGTGCTGTGTTTTCCTCACGATATTTTCCTTCATCGAAAGCTCAAGCTCATAGTAGGATTCGAACCCACGACCTTCGCCTTGGTATCCAACTTCACTACCACAATTGAAGCAGATATATTGGTTCTTTAAAAGGTTTACTAATAAACTTAATACATACTGTAACAATCTCATGTAGTCGGTGGGAGGCGTCTTCGACCTATTGCCTCCGACATACCTACCTACAATATATAGGCTGATAAACATATTACCCACTTTTGCGTCGCGTAGTCTGGTAAAAAATCTATATACAGGATGAATTTTTCAAGTGGGCGTGGATGGCCAAATCCTAAACAAAGGGAATATCGAAAAATGCTGAAGGGAGTCTCGAGGGCGATTTTGATTAATACTAAAACTGCATCATTAGATTTTCGAAAAAATATTTCCACAAGCCAGGAATCGAACCCGATGAATTTGAAAAAATATACACAGTCTGTATTATTACAACATCCGATAATGTTGCCAATAAGGATCAAAATCTCAGAAGTAATGACATACATAAAACTTAAAGTAAGTGCACTTTTTTAATAAAATGATTAATATTTTTGTATATTCCCAGTAATTCCCACAAACTATTATCTACACCCATCGTACTATAAAATTATTAGAAATAATTTTTAATTTTGTACACTCCTTGGACTTGACTCATACATAACCCACTCGCATTAAGCACCTCAACATAACCTTATAATTTCATGACATGGGCATTGTATCGAACAGTTTGACTAGCTATACGTAACTACGATAGGTACCCACCCATCTACATTTGTAGTTATAGGTAATGTATGAAAATACAAAACTATTAATGAATACTTTCCTTTGTTTTTCCGTATGTTATTACTTCCCAGAATTTGATCCCTATTAACAAAATTACTAGATGGTGTAATAATTTTGAATGTGTAAATTTTCTCAAAAGTAACGGGTTCGATTCCTGGCTTGAAAAAATATTTTACCAAAACTCGAATGATGCAGTTTTAGTTTTCATCAAAAACAGCCTCGAGATTCATTGTTAATGCGAGTGGGTTATCAGTCAAGTCCAACGAGTGTACAAAATAAAAAATGATTTCAAACAATTTGATAGTAGGTACCTAACGAGAAGAATTTGTATGAAAAATGAGAAGGCCTGACTCACTGACTACACCCTTGGACCTAGAAAGCTGATTTTTTTCACAGGTATTGTTTTTAAGATGTAGACGAAGAATAAGATATAATTTTTCGAAAAAAAGGGATACGTGGGTGAAACCGCGGGGCGGAAAGCTAATATACATATAAAACAAAATTTAATGAACAAAGTTTCAAGTGTCTCATTTCATGTAAGACAAGTAATATAATTATAATAGATTTTGATGAAACGTGAAGTCACGAAACATAGAACCCGTCCCGCCCCCTTTACGTGTGCCGTCATTTCTAATCAGGGTTTTAACTGAATAAATAAGAATATAAGACGATCTCAAGAATAAATTACCTACGTTAATCGAAAATAATCTTAAACTTATGTTGGTTCCAAACTAAATATTGTTTTATTTGTTTGAATACATTCGTGTGTTTGTTTAAGATATAACAGAGTAATTTTGTATAACATTAATATGTAGCAAGTAGAAACGTAAATATTCAAATGCGACAAAACCATCTTATACGTTCTCCATCCTTGGACGCCTGTATTGTGAATTAAGCTTAATTAGTTTACTTCCATTATCATAGTGATCCCGAAGCAGTCACACACTATTGTCCGCTACCTAACTAACTAACACGCGCTCTTGGCCGGCACCGATATTACGAAAAAATACCACGAAATGTATCAAATAGTTTTAGTATTCACCATTCTATATGGTATTGCAGAGTGCGCGAATTATCAGCGTTATGGGGATTCTACAACAAAATATTCACCTTACACGACTATAGCGAACCTCTACGACCAGCTTCCGTATAAAACAGCTGGAACTTACGGCAGTGATATTGCTAACTTTCCTGAAGCGACGAGGTATCCCAACTACAACCCGGGATATTCAACCAACGGTTACAATACGTACAGCACGCAACGATCGAACGTGTTCTTCCAGCCCGGCCAACAGTCTAATCAACTAGGATACCAAGCTGGTCAGTCAGCGTACAGTACTCAACGTTATGGTGAAGTCTACGGGCAGGGACAAGGCTACAGTTCGTACGAGGTACCTTTCATGAGAAATATCAGAGACTACTGCATCGATAGGGCACCACAGACAGGCATATGGGTGGACAGTCTGATGGGAATGTGGTATGGAGTGGAGACTATCCAGCATTTGGCTGGTGATTCGGGCGTGGACTATAAGAGGACCTGTATTGTGATTCATATAGCAGAACCGAGGGAAAGGGTAAGTATCTATAGATAAGTTTTCTAATAAGTAATTTAGATATTAGAAATTCAACCATAATTATTTTTTTTAGGAAGAAACGTCTGTTTCCAATTTCTAAAGCTCGTCAATAGCTTTCAATAAAAAAAACTTGACAAACTGATTAGGTTAATTATTATATGTATGTGTGATTGTGTGTGTGTAAAACGCTTGGTGTGTGTAATGTTTTTTTATTAATTTAAGTTATTTCGAATCCATACATATTATGTAAAAATATTAGATTTCTGCACTCCTTCTCCATATAGACTTTAACTGTGCCGGACTTTAACCCCTACTAATTTTCGTAAAAAGGGGTACAAAGTGTTTTCTTCACGTAGGTACCTATACCTAAATATAATTATTTTATTTTATTAAAGCACATAGAAATATAGATTCTCTATATCTAAAGTATCAAATCTAATTTTTCCTCTTTATAATATACTAGCTTTCCGCCCGCAGCTTCGCTTACGTGGACTACACGATTTTGGCTGATTCGTTTTCCAGTTTATTTCAAATTATCCAAAAATAGCTTTTTTATTTTTCATACAAATTTTAACACCCATTACCCCTTTAAAGGGTGAAATTCAATCCTTAAATAAGTATTTCTTTAATTTTATTATAGAGCATAAATACGAAAATTCAAGTCATCTCGATAATAAACAATTTATTTTTCATACAAACTTTACCCCCCCTTTTTACCCCTTTAAGGGTTGAAATTCAAAAAGTCCATAAATACGTGTTTTATTATTTTACATTTAGAGGCTAAATGGTAAATTTCAAGTAATTTTAACGATAAAGAATGTATTTTTCATACAGACTTTAACACCCCTTTTTACCCCTTTAAGAGGTGAAATTGACAAAAAACTTAAATACATGTTTTTTTGATTTTATTGAAGAGCATAAATGCAATTTTTTGAGTAATTTTGATTAATCAACAATTTATTTTTCATACAAACTTTAACGCCCCTTTTTACCCCTTTAAGGGTTGAAATTAAAAAAATCTTTAAATACGTGTTTTATTATTTTATATTTAGAGGCTAAATACTAAATTTCATTCATTTCAAATTAAAAATTAAATTTTCAACCCCCGTTTCATCCCCTTAGGGATAATAGCTATCTGCGTGCCAAATTTCAGCGCAATCCGTTCAGCGGTTTCAGCTGTGCGTTGTTCGATCAGTCAGTCAGTCAGTCAGTCAGTCAGTCAGTCAGTCAGTCAGTCAGTCAGTCAGTCAGTCAGTCAGTCAGTCAGCCAGTCAGTCAGTCAGTCAGTCAGTCAGCCAGTCAGCTTTGACTTTTATATACTATATATATATATATATTCTATCTATATATATATATATAGATAGAAGATAGATAGATGCAGGGTTACTGGTTTTTCGATACATTCCTTTATGGGCGTGATGGTATACACTGTAAGCTACGAAATGAACCCTATATTTCATGATACAAATGTTGACCGTTACTGAGATATTTGGGAATTTAGTATTTTATGGGACAGGTAGTACGCAGGTGTTAAATAATTTACTTTTAATATTTATATGAAGTTTTTCATCTTTCATTGCCTCTTTTAAGCTCCAGTAGCTCTTGGAAGAGTCCAACCATTGGTTATTCTTCTCTCTACTTCTTTGCGGATCATTTTGTGTTATTAACTGTCCCAGGTATATGTATTCATCTGTGTAATCAATTTGGGTGTTTCCTAGGTTAATGGTATTATTCATTCCATTTGTCATCGCTCTTGTGTTTTCTGGGTTCAGTTTCAACCCTACTTTCTCGCTTCCCGTAGCCAGTTCGTTTATCATTTTTCTTAGGTCTTCTTCTAGGATGTTTCAGCAAAAACACTATAATATATAAAAAACCTCTTTGAGGCTGCTGCTGCTGCCAATCGGCAAGGTTCCCAGCAGGCTGGCAGCGTTTCCTCCTTCGATGACCAAGCTGATGCGTTGGCGGAAAAAGCTCCCCGCCCGCCGGTCACCCGAGGCCTCGATCCAGTTTTTACATAAAATACTTGTGAAACGACGAGCTTCAGACCCCCACGGACCCATGGTCTCATCTCAACCGCAAAATACATAAATTGATAATTTTAAATTAAAATTATTAACTGCCATTACTTAAATGCCATCATATAAAAATAAGAATCACTTTTCGAAATTACAAATACATACAGACCTATTTTTAAACGACTTCAAAAAAGGAGGAGGTTATATGTTCGACTGTATGTATTTTTTTTTACTGTGTATCGTACTATGTTCAATATTTCGTTTAAATGAAGCATTACAGTATCTACGAGATTCCCTTATCTTATAGGTACTTGACATGATGCCTGACCCATATTTCTCTGAATATAGTATTCAAAGTCAAAGTAATTTAGTCAGTTGAGGCCCAGGGCCCAGGAAGGCACTTATGAAGATTGAGGCTCTACCTACAGGTTCCACCGGTTCGAATGTTCGAATTTGAGACGAATCGGGAAGGATCTCGGCAAGGTTATGTTTTTAATATTTTTTAAAGGGGTAAAAAGGAGTGTTAAAGTTTGTATGAAAAATGAAAAAGCAATTTTTGGATAATTTTAAATATCCCTCCAGAACTGGAAAATACGAATAAGCCAATCATGTAGTCCACGTAGGCGAAGCTGCGGGCGGAAAGCTAGTCTAATATAATGATGATATAATGTTACACACTACGATATTGTTATTTATTACCATTTATTTGTTTCTATTCTACCATTGGTCGTTGTGAGTCTAACAGTCGGTTTCGAGACAAAATACAGGTGCTAAAAAAATCATAACAGTGAGTACGGTTAGTATCAAACGAGATGTTAATTAATTCGTATTAATCGAACATTTATAAAACTATCACTTACCTATCATTGGTACTCGATACCGACTAGTAAATATTATAGGATCAATTTTCGATAATTTTTAACATCTGCTTCTTGCTAGCGATTTCTAGATTTATAAATAGATTAATTGATTCAGAAGAGCTATGGAAGACTAGAAGCGTACCAAGTTTGACAAACATTAGATGAACTTTATCCTATATTTGATGTCAAACAAAAGGCTGACAAGTAGGCAAACGGTCCACCTGGACTGGAGATCAGCGGCCACTGTCGATTATGGATATTAGCAATATCAGGAGAAATGCCAATGTGTTGCCGATTTATTACAATACCTACCTACAAGGCGACGGCTCTTTAGTGTAACCAGATCAGACTTAACCAGATTGCCATTTTACCTACTATAAAATGCCCTATCATAAGTAAAACCTTCGTTCATTCATTGCTTACGTACAGTATGGTGGTAGCACATACTTAATTTAAGCAGAAGTCTGACGCTAACCTAGAATAGAGGCCATTCAAAAATTTTTATAAATAGAATGAGTTTATAAATACCTGAGTAGGACATACTGGTTCGTTTGGTGTACCCACACAGTTTTCTATGTACCTACTGGCAGTGGTTACTATTACTTGTCATTATTTATACAAAATTTTGAATGATACTACTTATAAAACCACAACAAACTGAGTGCGGCCACTGCTGATCTATCGAGAAACTATTGAGAAGAAGTTTTGGTATTAGTAAGAAACGGAAAATACAATCATATAAGACATTATTAATACACATCTAAGATGCATTTTCGTTGCGGGATTACCTCTATCAAAGTCCATGGCAGTTCTGCACGTATTTAAGCGTGGGGTCAACTACGATAACATCAAGGAGACCGCGCCGCGTGAGTCAGGCAAGCGCGCGCTACTCTCGGCCTTTCAGTCGGTAGCGATCTTCTACAAGCGCTCCTATATTGACGCGCACGCGCATTTTTCGAATTAAATTGTCATGCCAGATATTCGAATTTTAAATTACAATGACTGTCATCTGTTGAGTGTTGTGCATGAGATGTATTAAAATAGATAAACTGTAGAAGGCGGAGCGAAATGGAATTCCATGTTTTAGTGGTTTTAAAGCTTTCTTGGCTGCTAGTTTTGGTTTTGGGGTCTTCAGGATTTCACAACTATACAGAGGAGCCGGTTGATGACAATGTCACAGTTAGCTGCGAAAGAGACCATGAGTATGACAAGATGGATATACGACGGATCTACGGGAAATGGAAGGTGTTAGAGCTGTATATGCATTTGAGTAAAGAAGGTGTTCGTGTGTACAACAGTTGTCCCACCACTGTTATATGGGAAACGGCAGAGTTTCCAAGGACCACATTTGGGGTAGGTTTACATCGCTACGTGTTCTTGTTATGGGCAAATTAAAAGCCCTTAAATTGTTATTAAAAATATACAAATTCAAAACTGCTTTGAATACTTTGATAGTGCCAAACATGCTAGTCCATGTATTTTTATTTAACTCCTTTTATATATCAGAAGGGTGATAAGTGGTCCATCTAATGGTAAGTGCCCATTGACACAGTCCTATAGATTATACCAGGTTACACCGGTTTAATAGTTTAATTGCTGGAACACACAGGTTGGTGCTTGAAGACGGATGGGTGGCTAGCCAGATGGTTAACACTACCAGAATGTCCTCTACCACGTGCTATGGTTTCTTCCACAGTCTTTTTGCGTTTAAATCTAAGTATGGCTTCTTTACGATCGCATTAAATTCAAGCTCATTCAATCCCTCGACCTTCGTCACGTCATTCGACGTCTCCACCATGAGTTATCATCGTTTCTCTATAGACAAATGTGAAAACATTAAAACTCCCAAATAAAATGTGTTTGAAAAACGCATTAAAATTAACGATAAATAAAAGAGCTACTATCAGACTACTGTAATTTGGATTTTGGTAGGTACCTACTTATTTGAAGTCAGGGGAAGAGTGGCATGTGTTCCATAGAAAATATTTATACTTTGAAAATATGGTCCTGTGAATAAGAACCAGACACAGATCGAGTTGATTATATTGGGTAACTTCTTCAATTGAGCAAACAGTTTGAGCGATACATTACTCATTGAGGATTCCTTTTGCATGTAGGTACGAGTAGTTAGACCTACCTACCTAACCACAATTCATTCTCAATTTGTATACTTGAACTATCTATCAATCACACGTGCAAGTATATTTTTATCGTTTCATTTGGCAATTAAAACAGTTGGAATTTTGCATCAAAGTTGATCATTAGTTATAGGAAGTGTTGGATATTATTATGTCGCAGGTACCTCGAAAAATGAAGTTCTTCATAGGCTAGGTATCAATGCCCGGGGACTGCAGTACGACATTTTTTTTTTGGGGACGACTTTTCGGTGAGCGCTTAGGGCTCTCAACCGAGTTGCAAATTTTAAACGACTGACCGCTGAGGGCGCCCCAGTTGGGGCACGAACCTCGGCTCAGGGCGTCGTCGAGGGGACACAAAAAGTGGGACGGACTTTGCCGAAGCGATTTAGAGGAGTTTAGTCCGACATTATTTTTTTTTTTTTTGAGGAGGACTTAAAGGTGGCGGTCTGAGGGAACATAGACACCCTTACGCGGACTATTCGGCGAGCGCTTAGGGCTCTCAGCCGTGTTTGTTTGTGACGACTCACCGCTGAGGGCGCCCCAGTTGGGGCCCGAACCTCGGCTCAGGGCGTCGTCGGGGGACACAAAAAGTGGGACGGACTTCGCCTAAGCGATTTAGAGGAGTTTTTAGGGGACGGTCGGATTGCTGACTGTGGCGGCTCGGGCCGTTAACGACTGACTAACGGGGGGACGAGACTGAATCTGAGTGGGACGTCGCGACGGGCCTCTCCGGCGAGGGCGGAAACGCGGGCGTTGTTTCTCGAGGGCTGCGCGAGCCTCCCTATCCTGAATTTGAGCTAAAGTTATGGGGTCATCCGGCTCGCTGAGGGCGACCTTAGGTCTACGGATTTTTGAGATCTTTGAAGGAGTATAGTTGGCAGTTTTGACTATTAACGGATTCGCGTGGTTTAGGGCACGATCGTAATAACGGCGAGAAGCGCACTTAATGAATTGCTTAACTGTGGGCAGATTGAGGTCTATGTGTAGATCTAGGTTACGCATGTACCACGGGGCGCCCGTGGCTTTGCGCATGAAGCGGTTTTGAACCACTTGGAGGCTATGGATCAGCTTGGGGGATGCATGTGCGAACACAGTGCATGCATAGAGCATAATGGGGCGGATGCACGCGGTGTAAAGTCTGACCTTGCTTTTTAGGGCAAGTTTGGACTTTGAGTTTAGCATGAAGTGAAGGCGACTGGACACAAGGTAGGCGCGTGCACGAACCTTCCTTATGTGGTTGGAAAAGGACAAACGATCATCTAGGGTAACACCGAGATATTTAGCTTGCCTCTCCCAAGGGATCGGCTCGCCAAACATGGTGACTGGAGGGGGGAGAGTGGGAATGTATTTCTTGGCGGGACTGAAGAACAGTACCGCCTGACTTTTGGTGGGATTTATTTCAATTCTCCATTTCCGAAACCAGGGACCTAGGGTGTGAGTTGCGGCTTGGAGAACTTTGGCAATTGCCGTGGGGCATCTGCCCGAATAGTATATTGCGGTGTCGTCCGCGAAAAGGGCGAGCTGTGCTTTGCCAGCTTTGGGGATGTCACTCGTGTAGAGTGTGAACAGTAAGGGGGACAGCACAGAGCCTTGGGGGACTCCGGCTAAGACGGGAAGTCCGACATTTCTTGATGAGAACTTATATACTCGTATGCAAAGTGCCGAGAAAACTTTGCTAGCGCGATGTAGGAATTTCTGTGTCTTATTTCATTAGGTACGTTCATTTGTTGTGATGATGCGCTTCTATTACTTTCCGCTGACTCGACTCACTGTAGAGCTGTTACTATAGCCGCTACAGGAAACAATCTAAATACTACAAATATTTTTTTATTTATATTATTTAAAACAAATGTACAAAATATATAAAGATAAACATAAAATAAAAGATAAAAATGAATTTATTGAACACACAATAACAAAATACAAAAGAAAAAAAGATACAAGACATTATGTGGGTCCAAATGGCCCCAGCTCAGCGTATGCTGCAGACACTACAGCGCAGATTTTCGGCTGAAGCCATGGGTGATTCGCGATATAATCTATTATAAAAAAAACTTCCTCGAGCCTGCCGCTGCTACCGATCGGCAAGGTTCCTAGCAGGCTGGCAGCGTTTCCTCTTTGGATGGCCAGGCTCCAGGCTGATGCGTTGGCGGAAAAAGCTTCCCGCCCGCCGCCGCCGGTCTCCCGAGGCCCCGATAATTATTTATTTATTTGTAATTTAATATCTTATATTCTTGTCACTGGGTTTTTCATCTGGTCTGTCAATAAATTATTTTTTTGTCTATTCTATTTATAGATCGGTTCTTCGGTACAGAAGATGTTGGGGATTTGCGCATATAGAGATGAGAGATTTATATCAATAAAAAAAATGGATGCAGTTAGTTTTCAGTGGGCGAACACTAGTTATTATAATTTTCCATAAGCGTTTATTGGAAAATCTAAATATGGAACATTAAATCTTAACGTAGCCATAGGTAGGTACTAATAAACCAAGGTTATTTTACCCCCTTCAATAATAGATTTTCAAAGGTGACAAATATTAGTGGGTGTGGTATAAATTGACTTCCTCGTAAGTCTCAACTTGTCTTGAGGTTAGCCAATTCACTGATTTATGTTTATTAATAAGTCACGATTCGACGATGAAAAATTTAAGATATATTTGCTTGTTAATTATAAAACAAATAATAATAAAAAATACAACCTTTAAAATATTTATTCTCTATTTTAAAAATGGCATTTGTTGTAACATCCATCCATTTTTTTCACAAAAATTCAAAATCCTTCAATTTAGATATCATTAAGGAATACTTCAGAGATCCCGTAGTAAATGTTGTTCATATTTATTTGTATAAATCAATCACTCAATCGGTAGTGTCGTCGAATGCTGTGACGAAGGTTGTGGGTTGGAATTCTGCAATGAGCTTAAACCTTCGGTGTAGGAAGATATCTTGAGGACACCATAGTATGGTGGAAGAGTTTTGTACCCGCATGGTTGTGTAGCCAAGTAGGTACCCGTGAGTTCTGGTTTACCCGTCAGTTTCACTTGAGAGCAGAAAGGTCGGCAACACATTGGCAATCCTAACCCAATTTAAGTGCGATGATAGCTCAGTGTTAGTGACGACGGATACCGCGGTCGAATCGAAGGTCGTGGGTTCGAATCCTACAATGAGCTTGAGCTTTCAGTGAAGGAAAACATCGTGAGGAAATCATAGCACAGTGTTTGGGTACTTTGTAGTACCCGTCTGGCTGGCTACCACCCTCATGTTGAAAATCTGTCGCCAAGCACCTATCGGTGTGTTCCGAAAGCTGCACTTGAGAGCCAGTACCCATCTAGTCTTGTGTGCTAACCACCTTCGGCCACATCATCACTGACCATGGTGAGATTGTAGTCCAACACAAGCTTATCCAGAATAAAAACAAATAATACCTCCTGGTATGCTAATCTATAATATAATAGGTAATGTCACTTACTTTCGGGTGACGACCCGCCTTCCTGATTGTAAAATCTTAACTCAATTACTTTATGCATATACCTAAGTAAGAGACAAGTATTTTATATCGTCACTTGTTTATTTCTTAACATTGTTTTTATAATTTTAATTTATATTTAAGTTGCCTGAGGATCGAACCGGGTTATTCCAATTAATAGGTTATTCCATAATGTAATATCATAAAAATGTCTGGGCGGTAAAATTGACAGGATACAGTAGGTATTTATTTTGCAAGTGCAGGGACTGTCCCACGTTGATGCGCAGGGATATAGACCGACTTCAATTCGTCCTCAATGTTTATTTTCCGGTTATTTGAATCTGCTTCCTTTCTCTTCACTGACATCGAATGTTTTTTTGGCTCTGACTGAAAAAACTTAGTTTACAAACGGTATTGAAACTGCTAAGCTGAGATTATTAGTCTTATGAGGCATAGGTGTCATAAAAAAAAGTTTGAGATTTTAACATTTTTCAATTAGCGGAGGTTTAAGAGTTGGTTGTATCGATAGTGTTTAAGTATAAAATCGTCAGGAAAAATTAAAACAGCTGATTCTAATTTTCCGACCGTCAATTTATTCTAGAACATTAGAACATCTTATGGTACATTAAAAATTATTTTAAAAGAATCTATGAAATAAATAATGGCTGTATTTATTTATTATTGTACAAACTAACAAAAACAATATAAAAAAAACCCACAAAACCAGAATTTTTGGTTTGACTGAGAGAGAAATTACAGTTCCCTCTCTAATATTTAGTCATCATACATAGGTTAGGTTAGTTAAGTTAAGTAGGTACCTACTCATTTTCATGTTTGGAATGTGTCTTAAAGCTAATGATCATAATGATGAATCTCTTAATTTTTTTTTATAGTTTATACTATTTTAGAAAGTCCATAACCAATACGAGTAACATACTTAATCCAGTTGTCGTAAACGGCTCTAACGATTTCGAAGAAACTACAATAGGTATGATAGGATTTATGAGGGCGAATCGAAAAAACAACGATAGCTATTTAACTCATTGCATCGCAATTTCCAACTTCCGATACCTATCTTAATAAACTTTTAGGAAATTCAGTAGCTGGCCTCTAGAACGATAATCATATTTCATAAAAAATATGTGAGTCACATCACACAGTGGCACGACAATGGACCAATTAAACTCAACTTGTCATTATAGCGACTTCACCCACTTCGATACAGATGACACAGATGTAGGTACCTACTCGTAGTCTCGTAGATAGTTACTGCAGTATCTTCGTCTGTTATTGCGTACAGTTCCTACGTTTTAATTGGTATTAAATGGACCCCTGTGTCAGAACTCAGAATCCCACCTCCCACGTGGGTCACAGTTACTCACTGACTTTGGAGAGGTCAAACGGCCTGACCCACTTATCTCCAATAATCCTGTGAAGTTTCTAAAGTTACTGAGAAATATCTTTATATATAAAATTCCAGTGTGAAGATGTTGGTCCGCGATGAACTCCAAAACTACTAAACCTATCTTGATGAAACTTGGCACACAAATAGGTTATCCTGTCCTGGAATAAGAGATAGGATACTTTTCACGATACCGGGAAAAGGTTCGATCACATGGGAGCGCGGGTGAAACCTTGGGAGACTGCTAGTATACAGAGTGGTGACGACGTAGCGACATTAAATTAAAACACGGTCACTACTAGTCAATCAAAATACTTTGTGATAATTAAATTAAACAGACAAAAAGCGAAATTTTCAAACAAACTAATTCCGAAAATAATCTAAACGAAACACAACACTCTTTATTAATATTACCTATTGATCTCAAATGACCTGTAGGCACTACTGGCACAGTTTTAGGCAAAGACCGGCCGCCGCGGTTCCTTTGTAGGTGTATTGTTTCATTCATGCAAGTAGGCATCGACGCCCGCGCAGCGCGCTAATAATGATTTTAACGCTATGGTTATAAGGTCTAAATTTCATCAACCGACGATTTCTGAGCCGCACATTTTATTTGGTTGTGTTTTAAGCATGTAGGTAAATCTGAATTTTGTTCCGTCTAGCTACTCTAGCTAGGTGAATGACTTAGTTGCGTAATCGTTATGAATTCACAGCATGTGTTAAAATGATTAAAGTGAAAATAATTTCCTGTGGCTATACCGTTCAATGTAATTTGATGAAACTTGGTGTACGAACTACTAACGCGGTACCCAATATGTGGTTTAAATTAATGTCGTTACGTCGTCACCACCCTGTATGTATAATATTATCCCACTAATATTATAAATGTGAAAGTTTGGATGGATGGATGGATGTATGTTTGTTTGTTACACATTTACGCCAGAACAGCTGAATGGATCTGGATGAAATTTGGCAAATAGTGTGACTAATTGTATGGCCTAGTAATTAGTTGAATAGACCACTAAAATAAATGGGGATTTTAACGTATTATGGGAGAAAAAGCTATGTCCGAAATACTTACTCCGATGGCTTAGCGACCCGAAGTGAGTCTTGGCCTCCCACACAAGAGAGCGTCACTTTTCCCTGTTTTGAGGGAACTCCCGCCGTCTGTCGAATGTTTATTACAACATAACATAATTATTTTATTTACAACAAATGTACAACTATAATATATAAAAACTTCTTCGAGGCTGCCGCTGCTACCGATCGGCAAGGTTCCCAGAAGGCTGGCAGCGTTTCCTCTTTGGATGGCCAAGCTGATGCGTTGGCGGAAAAAGCTCCCCGCCCGCCGGTCACCCGAGGCCTCGATTAATTTTTTACATAAAATATTTGCGAAACGACGAGCTTCAGACCCCCACGGACCCATGGTCTCAACCGCAAAAGGCATAAATTGATAATTTGGACCAATACAGGCGTACTTTTAGAATTTTGAATTTTCCGCACCTTTCGCAGCCGCTCCCATGATAATTTATATACATAATCTGTATATTATGTATATAAATTATCATGTCACCGCTATACCTACCGCGTTATACCGCTAGATCCCACGGGAACACAGATCCTACGGGAACGCGGGTGAAACAGCGGGGGACAGCTAGTAAAAAATAGATAACAGCCTATTCTCAGACCTACTGAATATACGTATAAAATTTCATCAAAATTGGTCAAGCCGTTTCGGAGGAGTATGGTAACAAATTAACTCCTCCTAAACGGCCGTACCGATTTGTATGAAATTTTGTGTGTGTATTTAAATGGGTTCCTCGATGATTTGAAAACAAAATTGGACCCGGTCGGTGGCGCTGGAATCGGGTTCTAAGTTAAGTTTTAATTTCAGAGCAGAACGACGTCTGCCGGGTCCGCTAGTACTTATATAAATTATTATAGTTTTGAATCAAAAACAAAAGCTCACCTTTTGTTAAAATTCACTGCAATATTCAGTGTTCACATTCATGACAATGAAATGAAAACCTCACAAGATCATGTTATTATTTCCAGCCTTCAACAGAGAACCAGTTGTTCCATGTTCAACACATCAATGCCAAGTTCAGGCAGCTGTACAGGCACCTTCGACTGCTGTGGGACGAGGCTGGCATAACCACGGAGTACTCGTTGTATTTCAAAAACGATACTGCTGGATATTGGCAGGTTCTCGATGGACAAAACGGTAAGGGACATTAATATAGCGAATGCATAATTTTTTTAGCATTAAAATAAAGACGTATACTATACGAAATAAAAACGTCTCCAAAATTTATTTGCATTACAGGCCGATTTTTCAATCACTGGATAAACCTCGGATAAGCTATAATATTCGTCTGATAAGTCCATACAAAAACTGTTCTAATTTCAAATTAACAGCCAGATACCGCTTATCTCGTCCTTAAAAAAGCAGGCCTAAAAAGTATAAAATTACGATGTGGAAACTTCTAATCTAAACGTTTTAGATTCCTCAGTTAACCCACTTTTGGAGTCGTTTATATTTTTATAATTAATTTCAATTTTGAGTATACGTCCCAACATATAGATACCGTTGTAGTCCAAGTTTTACACTTACAACATCACATTTTTACTCGTGGTACGTACCTATGTTTGCTTATGGAAGCGTTGTAGGTATCTACTATTAATTCGCTATTAATTCGGAAGTTTTACGTTGAAGGGACGATGGCGGCGAGAGACAACTACCAACAATTCAGCGGAAGCATACAAGTTCTGAAAGCAGTCAACGATCACCTAGTCCTCAACTTCTGTCAAGATGCTATCAATGGAAGACAAGCGCAGCTGTACTCCGTGCTCTTTTCTCGAGAGCCAGGAGTAATGCCCCGTTGGGAAATTGACGCTGTACATAATATGCTTCAGAATAAGAAGCTTAGCGTAGCTTCCAGAAGAATGGTATGCGGAAATAGTGCTGACAGACCTATTTACAGTCTGATTACGTCAATATTATCATTTTTATTCGTTTACGTAGTGCGTTCGCCTTAACTTCCTCCATCAGACAGAATACCTATTAGTACGTACTATGATTTCACCTGTACCAAAACGCATTTTATGACTAACATCTGCCCACATTCGAGATTGTTAAAGGTCGCAGGATGAATTTTAGATATATTCGTGAAAATATATATAATCTGGATACTTTACATAAATCAACTTCATTGTTTTATGATCATGCTGCTCAAGTATGATTACTAACTTACTTTTATATAGTTATTAGATATCAATGCTAACTTACCATAATACAACTATCTTCATTCTTAGTTCTACATCAAATAGGCGCTTGATATTGACGTGCCTTAGAAGGTATATCTTTTGCTTATTTCTTCATGTCAGTACAATCACACTCATTAATATTGTCCGTCCCCGTAATTTGGAAATAATAAGCATATATTTCCTTCTAGTTACGTATTTTTTGTAGTTTGTATAGTTGGTAACAGGTACTATTGACTGGTAGGTAGGTATCGCATATAATATTACGTTATTCTCAGTAGCTATAACAAATAACACCCCAACAAAATTGTAAGGTGAAGAATACAAAAATTAGGCAGGTTTACTGCAGGCTTTATAATAATTGTTTTGGCGTAAAATGGAATAGTATAGAATAGAACACCCTTCTTCTACGGATGATAAAGAATATATTTAATATATTTTTTGGAATACGGTGTCTATATGTGTAATTAAGAAAATTTTAACAATAAAAATATAGTTACCTACCTATAGAATACTGAAGAAGTGAATTTGAATTTAACCCTAGTAGGTATACAGCAGTAACAGTAGCATCAATCAAGTAATTTATGTACCTACCTATGTAAGAATTTTAAGGTGAAAGTGTCCAAGATGTACTTTTTTTGTAGTTTTGTGAGGTAGTACCTAAGTAGGTAGATATTATTTACTGCTCGTAAACTCGTATATATTGTATTATAGGTATCTTGATAATACCAAAGATTTAATATAATCCTGTTATAGATAATATTTATTATATTTATGGTAAACAAACCATTTAGAAATATACTTAATATAAAAATACTGTTTGCATTTTTTTTTTACAAACATTGTGCCTATCTAAATTTAATTTAGAAATGTAAGTACTTTCCTAGCTTATTTAGCAAATCCTAAACTAAAGGGAATATCGAAAAATGCTGAAGGGAGTCTCGACGCCGATTTTGATTCCTGGCTTGGGAAAACATTTTTTCGAAAATCTAATGATGCAGTTTTAGTTTTAATCAAAATCGGTCTCGAGACTCCTTTCTGCATTTTTCGGTATTCCCTTTAGTTTAGGATTTGGCCATCCACGCCCACTTGAAAAATTCAGTCTGTATATCCTGCAGATAAAATAGGAAAAAAGGAAACTGAAAACTTTCTACTAATCCCATACTAAATGTATGGGAGCGTTTAATGTCAAAATTTTTGATACTTCTAGTTTGATTTAAAAAAAAAATACTGATGTAATTTTACTGATTAGGTAACGTAATTTCGATATCAGTTTAATTTTTTTGGATATCTGTAATAGTTACGAAATAATCACCTGGACACACTTAACGATTACACCCTGTATAGGTACTGAGTTGATCAATCGACATTACCGAAAATGATAATTTCACTGTACCTGTAAATACATGTTTGCCTGAAAATGTTAATATTGTAACTTTTTTTTAGTTACAGTAGTTATGTCAAAAATTATGTCAAGTAAAATTCAACAGTTTTGGTTGTAGATCCAATGATACAAAATGAGCGAATCGAAAATCGATTAACCTGGCTGGCATTTATACAGATCGATAGGACAATTACAACGAATAGCGATTCGAGTGAACTCACTTATATTTTAGTAGTATTGTTATTTTAAATTTCGATCTAAACATTTCGTATTGCAAGAGTGCTAAGATAAAATGAAAATGAAGAGTTTTGTCGATAAAATTGAATGTTAAATTAGTGCTCAAATTTCTAGTGGTTAATAGCCTGACACACTGTACAGTGATCATACAATGTAAGGCTTCCTTTAAATCCAATTAGGTAAGTACTTAATGACGCAAAAAGATTAAATTCAGGATAGATATCTACGAGTATGTCTAATGTCTATGTAGGTCAGTGTGGAATGTCTAGAGGTCAAATCAAAAGTTACGAATGTGCTAAATTAGTTTGCCATCTTGCTCTTTATAGCGGCCTTGCATCCTACTTTAGGTAATAAACCAGCACCTACCTATTGTAGTGTGATAAATAAGTATTATTTAGATATATACTTGCTCTTTATAGCGGCCTTGCATCCTACTTTAGGTAATAAACCAGCACCTACCTATTGTAGTGTGATAAATAAGTATTATTTAGATATATACTTGCTCTTTATAGCGGCCTTGCATCCTACTTTAGGTAATAAACCAGCACCTACCTATTGTAGTGTGATAAATAAGTATTATTTAGATATATACTTGCTCTTTATAGCGGCCTTGCATCCTACTTTAGGTAATAAACCAGCACCTACCTATTGTAGTGTGATAAATAAGTATTATTTAGATATATACTTGCTCTTTATAGCGGCCTTGCATCCTACTTTAGGTAATAAACCAGCACCTACCTATTGTAGTGTGATAAATAAGTATTATTTAGATATATACTTGCTCTTTATAGCGGCCTTGCATCCTACTTTAGGTAATAAACCAGCACCTACCTATTGTAGTGTGATAAATAAGTATTATTTAGATATATACTTGCTCTTTATAGCGGCCTTGCATCCTACTTTAGGTAATAAACCAGCACCTACCTATTGTAGTGTGATAAACAAGTATTATTTAGATATATACTTACTTAGCGTAATAGTATCACAATCATTCAAAGATATATTATTTACTAGCAGTCCCCCGCGGTTTCAGCTGCGTTCTCGAGGGATCTTATCTTTTCCCGGGATAAAAAGCCTATGTGCTATTCCAGACTATAATCTATCTCTGTGCCAAATTTCATCCAGATCCGTCGGTTCAGCCGTTCTGGCGTGATTCAGTAAAATATATCCATCCATCCAAACTATCACATTTATAATATTAATGGGATACTTAAGATGATCTGTAAAAGATTTTCAATATAAATTCTAGTATGATTAAAAAAACACGGTCTGGTGATCCTGGCATAAAAAAGTAGCCGGTCATAAACTACTCATCTCTATCCAAAAATCACGTCGATGCGTTGCTCCAAGGTTGCTCCTTTTCTGCGTAAAAGAAGGACAAAACACTTTCGCATTTATAGCCTACTTTAATCATCAGTTTTTTATTTCGCGGTTCCTCGCGAATCCCATTCTTATACCGAACCATAAGTCGCCGGGAGGGTTTCCTTCCACCCGTACGTCGTTGGCATACCTACGGACCATCCTCTATTTTAATGCGAACAGCAAAGGAGTCGTACCTACTTAATTCCGGCGTCTATGTTTGCTGACTCCTACGGTCTGGGGATTTTCAAGGTCAGAGTGAATAGGTTCCTTCTAGGCAAGCGTGCTCCATGTTAGGCTTCGTCTTCGTCCTTTATGGACGGGTCATTGGATAAACGCAAGCCCATTCAATATAAAAAAGTGTCTCTTAGTAGTCCTACCTATCTATATAGGTATCTACCAAATTCCACACGGGATTTGAAATTAACGATTTTGTTGTCATTCAAGATTGTAGGTCACTGGAAATTACCTAATAGGTTTTGAATATTTTGTATTGATGTGTCAGTTGACACAATGTGTGTGACTGTGGTGTGAAGTATCAGTTAGTGAGTGGGTGTTAAATTCGCTATGAATGGCAGTATATTTTTTATTGCGTTTCCTTACTTAGGAACATGATTTTGATACAGCAGTACGAAGCTGTAAGATAGTTCTTAGTCACTCTGATATTTTGATACCTGAAAGTGTTTCTGCCATTTGTATAGGTATGTATACATAGGTACCTATGTATACATACATAGGTAATGTAATAGATCACTTGTTGTGCAAATCATATGAGCAAAATTATGTAAGTATATGTATATACCTAATATATGTTCCTATTTGCTTCGAAAAACACAACAATTTTGTAATACAATACATTTCCGTTAAAGTTTCCGTTAAGTTACAACAGTGCACCTATTTATCAGTGTTAATGTCCAAAATATATTTTTATATTATGTATATCTAATTAGAGGTAGCTTCAAGTTTTGTTTTAATAATAAATATTGATAAAAAATATAAAATGCTCCAGCTGGAATTAAAGTAGGACCTCAGCCTTTCGACTGTTTAATTTAAAAATAATGTTTGAATGTAGTTACCTGCTTAATTTGGAAATGAAGGCACATTTCCTTTTAGAATTAACTACTTTGAAGAAGAACTTGATTATTTTAGGTCCCATTCTATATTTCCACCTTGTCCGTACCTATCATGAGTGTAAAGAATTAACGTTATTAAACTAGTAATAGTTAGTATCTAGTATCATGACATTTCTCTATCTACAGGAATTGGCACAGTGCCTCTCGTGGAATATTCATGGAACTAATGTCTCCCATCCTATATTCAGTAATAGCGTAAGTAAACCGCTATGGTTTACTTACGTACCTAAGTATTTTTTTACACCGAAGCTACTGTAGGTATATCAAATAAGTACTCTATAAGTACGGAGTTTCTCTAATACTCGTTAATAGAACTGTCGGGTCACCACACCGGTACAGCAACATAGCTAACAAATCCGACGAATTGTTTAATAGTTGTAAACATTGTAGGTAGATCCAATTAATTATACTTGCCGAAAAAATATACCGCGACAGTTGAAATTCAACTTTCATCTTACTTTTTACAATTTAATTTACAATGGTAGCTGTTTCCAGCCAAATGTCAGTTGAATGCCCATGTCTACAATGACGTCACAACCTCACAACTCCCCACCGGTTCTGGCAAGAAGGGGAGAAAAGGGTGGTAAGTAAGGGGTGATCACGCGAGAAAGGTGTCCTGCTGTCTCGTTCTACAATTTATTTCGTAGATTTTGAATAGGTACCTTTTTTTTCTTTTTTAGTATACCCTAACTCATTACATATTTTCTTATTCGTGGCGTAACGATAAAGCTTCAGACATATTATAATTATCATCTATCTATTGTACATACTTGGTCTAGACTAGAATATCATGCCTGCGTTTTTTTATATGATGACGGAGGGTTACATTTGTATAGAGTTAAATAAACACACACACACACCTACAAATTTCAATAACTCGCAGCACAGTACCTATTCGTAGAGCGTAAATTAATGCGTAAAAGCGTATAGAGGTTACAAAAGGTTTAAAGTCTGGGCACATCTACGTAAGCAGACCCTTTGAATGACGTCATGCTACAATAAACTTTCTGAACATTTCTGAATTAACAGGTACTAGGCACGGCTAAGGTTTATGAAATAGTTTTTTTTTGTTTATTACTTACTAGTTTTTCGCTCCGCGGTTTCACCCGCGTTCTTGAGGGATTTTGTCTCTGCCCGGGATAAAAATCATCCTATGTTTTATTCCACGATATGATCTACCTATGTGCCAAGTTTCATCAAAATCCGTTCAACCGTGTTTGCGTGATTGAGCAACAAACATACAAACTTTCACATTTATAATATTAGTAGGGTTTTAATAAATTTAATATGAATAGTATCCCTCTTGTATTGTGTATGTATTACCTACCGACTATTATGTAGGTATATTGAATACCTCATACACCCACATTTCGATAACAGTTAATTTAATTAATAAAATATTTGTTATCAAGTAATATGAACTAGATACAATTCAATTCAATATTGTGGCATCTGGTAGTAGGTATGCAGTCAGTGTCAAAGAGTCGTCACGATTGGATGACAATATTTCGTGGATAATATTAACTTGATAAAATGAAACTGTATTTAATAATACTCCTGGGCGTAGTTATTTTGGTAACAGCTAAAAAGACAAAAGAAACCAAACTTAAGTGTAATGAAGGTATTCATGTCAGAGGGAAATTTCATCGGAAGAAAGTTTTAACGAATGGAATAAACCGGCCATACCAACTTTCTTTTTATGATCACCATGTATTTTTCAGTTACAATGTCGGTAAAGATCATGAAGACAACTTCGAAATAGCTTATGTGAAGGAATCTGAAAATATACCGATCACATTAAACACCACAAAAAATGGCTTCGCGACCGCCGTAGATCACAAAGATAAAGTGATTTACGTCGGAGGCAGCGATGGCATATACGCTCACGATTTCGTAAGTAACAAAACTAAACACGTAGTTAAAGGCCGCAATATCTGGGACTTATTCTTTAAACATGCCTTATATTTTATTGAATTTCCATCGCAACGACTTAATGAGTATACTAGAAAAACTGAAAATACAAAATTGTATGAAGACATTAAAGAGAAGATATACCAATTCGTAATAGACGGTGATAATGATAAATTTATAACCACGAAAGAAGGTCTCTTCGAAATCAAAAATGGTACTAACCATCGTATATTTTACGAAGGTCCTAAGCAATTCCGTTGTATCGAAGTGGATAACAAAGGAGTGGTACATTTTTGCGGGACAAATGGAATTTATGTTGCAAACAAAGCAAATCATACACTGCACGAGATCGCAGTTGTCAAGAATATATTTGGCCTTACTTTCGACAATAATGAAAACATGATCTACTCGAACCCACATGAAATTGTTAAATTATTACCTGACGAATGCGAATAAAATAAATTATTCAATACTAGGTACATACTTAAAATGTGTTTTATTAAAATAAGCCATTCTTTCAATGTAACAGAACGTTAAAGAATTTCAAAAAATTAACTTCAACTTACATACAACAATAAAATATTTGACTTTGGTGGCAAACTTGCAAATGTTTGCAGAATATTTGTTACGTCATCCAGATAAATGAAGTACTAGGACAACATGACTTTGAGGATATGTCCAGCCAGAGGCATGAGAGCAAAGATCTGATGCATCTACCTATCTCTTTTTTGTAAATAGAGGGTTGATCCCTCTTTGATATTTCCCCATTCCTCTAGGCCGGCACCCAATCACATCAGTTTGATAGCAGATATTATATCTATATAGATAACGCAGTACAGGTTTTTATATCAATTGAGTTCATTCAGACCAAAATTCTAGTGATAGTATTTTAGTTATTGTGAAAATTTTCTAATGAGGGAATTAACAACATCTATAAAATAGACTACTCTGTATTATTTCTTAAAATACTTATAAAATTCGATAAGACTTTTAAGTTATAACATTTTTCAATACTAAAACTACTTTTGGTCAAATTTAAAAATAAAGTAGTAAATTGTAATTTATTAGGAACTCTATTTGCTCACATTCATACATTTTGTCAGTGAAATTGGCACATAAATATAATGTTGAGAGAACTCTAATTTGATACATAAATTTGTAGGTATTCTAATTATTCTAGAAAGATCTACCTACAAATGTTATGAATTTCTTACCGAACTTTCCGAGTCTCTGTGCTTCCGAGTTAATATGCTCTCCTAATAATAACGTATTCGAGCTCGATGGTCGTCGCGAAAAAATCCCACAGCTTTTCATCGAATTTGTAGGTACTATAAAGGCTGTAAAAAATAAAAAGAATAATAAAGCTTGTGAAAACCTTTTCAAGTGGACAGTAGTCATTTGCGAAATTTCCAGGGTAACGTCGCAAAATCGTCAGCAGAGGTCGTTTCAACTGGGATAACATGAAACACAGGAGGTTGCGTTATTTGGATGAGGGAAATCGCGAATGTGTGAGTACAACTTAGGGGAGATGGTTTGTTAGATGTGAGTACGACCACCCCACATTTCTGCTTCCTTGTTGTTCAGATTTCGTGAAACATTTCTGCTATTCTCTAATGACAGGGGTGTGTAGAAAATGTTTGGATCTTAAAATTTTTACAACAAAGTAAAACATGAAAAAATGGAATTTAGGATTTTAATATAAGGTTTTTAGAATAATTTTAATTAATGACGTTACATTAAATTGATCCTTATTCTGCAAAATTTAAAATGTAATATGTTATTACTAGACTAACCGGAATGTCCTGAAGTATTTTAAGTTTCGTTGTTTTTTTTTAAATCAATGCAACACCTCCTACATTTAGCTTACCTACTAGTAAGTAGTTAGGTATATAAATTTAGTAAATAAATTGAGTATTTAAATTTATTATTAAAATAATTATATTATCAATTACAATTTAAATTAATCACACCATATTCCTTAATTAAACTTCACATGCACCCGTTGAAGACACAGTCACTGTGCCTCTGACGTAAGTGACGTCATCTCTGCACTCACAACTATCCTGAAAAATAAATGAGATGGCAATTATTGATTGGCAATCAAGTAAAACCACAAAGCTGTAGAAAACCCATCTTCGGACTTACAAATATATCTTCAAATGTCGTGCATTCTGGTTGTTGTTCGTAAAATTGCACTTTCTCAAGGTTGTGTCTTATAATAACCGCAGAAGGCTGTTTCTGTTCATCACGTCCGAGCAACTGTGGGACCAGCCCCGCATTATTACGCTTAACTTTCAAATTGTCCATGTTCACATTCTGTATCACAGCTGGACTACCAAAGATGGCGTCTTCTAAATACGAACAGTAACCATTTTCATCAGTATTGGAACGTTTTCTTTGTATTACATTATTATTCACGTTTACACCAGTTTTAACAACAGTGTTTTTCGTATTAGTTTCTACGTTTTCATTTTGATCTTCTTCGAGATAATTTTGATACAGTTGATTATTGCTCGCTGGTTTACTGTGTAACTTTTTACGGGTTCTTATTTTGATGTATAAATCTGTTACGTATTGGAATTTGAGTATGTAGGCGAATACATCAGTGACGCTCGCCGACCCGCTCTTGTTACGCTTGTTGTGCAATATACATAAACGTTTCGGTGGCAATATTCCGTATGAATAACCTGCAACAATACAATCAGTATAATGTTATGTAAGGAAACATTAAGCAGAATAAATCTTGTATAAAAGTAGAAGTCCTGACTGATCTATCAACGCCCAGCCTAAACCCTTAGACCTAGAAAGCTGATTTTTTTCCCATGTGTTGTTTTTAAAACTTGACCGAGGAATAAGAACGGATTTTTCGAAATTCAACCTTTAAGAGGGTGAAAAAGGGGTTTGTATGAAAGTCGGTCATTTTTGAAGCTAGAATCATGAAACTTTGTTTTTAGACTATCAATTAAAAATAAAGAAACACGTGTATCAGTGTTATTTAAATTTCTACCCCTGAGGGGGTGAAACGGGGGTTGAAAGTTTGGATGCAAGTCCGCGATTTTTTTAAGCTAGAACTATGAAACTTTGTTTTCAGGCAAACGATTAAAAATAAAGAAACACGTATTTTAGCGTTTTCTATAATTCTTCCTTTAAGGGGGTGAAAAAGGGGTTGAAAGTTTGTAGGGAAGTCGCATCATTTTTGAAGCTAGAACCATGAAACTTTGTTTTTAGACTAATAATTAAAAATAAAGAAACACTATACTGTATTAGCGTTTTTTTAATTTCTACCCCTGAGGGGGTGAAACGGGGATTCAAAGTTAGGAGTTATTTCCGTTTCTTGGTATGAAAAATGAGAAGGATTGACTCATCAACGCCCAGCCTACACCCTTAGACCTAGAAATCTGATTTTTTTCACAGGTATTGTTTTTAAGATAGTAGTAGACGTAGACGAGGAAGGATTTTTTGAAATTCAATGTCTAAATGGGTAAAAAAAGGATACGTGGGTGAAACCGAGGGGCGGAAAGCTAGTGTTCAATAACATTTCAGAAGGTCGACATTCATTTGTTTGCTGTTAACATCCTATACCCACGAACCTGGTCACAAATGTATCTATTTTTCATTAAATATATACCACAAAAAGGTTAGATATTTTACGGGTAGGTAACTATCTGCTTTAGCTTTGTACAGTTTTTTACTTTTGATACCAGGAATGTTTGCAAATTGATATAGGTCCCATTGGACAAGCTTCCGCCCCACGGTTTCACCCTCATTCCTGAGAGAATAGAAATAAAATATACTTTTTCGTACCACTTGCTCAAAAAAGTGACATTCTATGCCACAAAAAGCGAACATAACAATCTGTCATTTTTAATCTGTTAAAAACAGGGAAAGAAAATTGTACTGAATTTCATTAATCCTCGAGGGGGAGAATGTGATTTAAATTTGGAATACTTACCGAAATTTATACTGAACTACATTTGTGTTTAGACCATTGAGTTTGTATATAAAGCATTATACATACGCAAAAAGGAATACGCATTTATTATGCAGTTATGATTATTAAATAAAATTACGAAAACCGACGAGGCCGTATGAGCTTGATGCCTTTGCTTTTCCGACAAAGAATATTGGTCTAGGAATTTGCCGCGTTTTTGTTTTCTTCAAATACATAAACGTTAAGTTTATTCTGTCAGTTCTTTCTTGGGACAATCGGGTTTTCTGAGTCCGCACCACTTGGTTCTCAAATGGGACAATCGGGACGATGACATTTACTTGAAAATTGGGCGCGAATTTTGAAAACTGTGCGCGAGTTGACGAGTTGTTTGACAGGTTAATGTCGCGAGTCAACAGATTTAATATATTTTTATAAATAAGTTCATGTTCTAAAAAATACGTTACGATGTTAAATCAAAGCGACAGTGACAGTGAATTGTCGGATTCCATCAGTGCAAATGCTCCCGCAATTATATATAATTTGCTTCCAACAAAATCCAAGGAAATTCTCAAATCAACTCATCAACAATAAATGTACCAAACAAAAATGTAACTCTCTCTATCAATAATTGGACCAATGTTTCGAATGTTAACTTTTACTTTTAATTGTCATTATTTTTAATAAAGGCTTATCTCATATTATTATTGTGTTAATTTTTTCGCAAATGGTACGAAAAGTAGAGTATTTTCCTCGGTGATAAAGCTGTCTTAGTCTTGGGTGAACTTAAATCCCTCGCTACACTCAGGACTCGTCTTAACCTGTCAGTTCTTTCTTGGGACAATCGGGGTTTCAGAGTCCGCACCGGGAGTAGACCTTGAGTCCTTCGTTACGCTCGCGGTTTAAAGCGTGCTAAAATGCTTTTTCCCCTTCGTTAATAATCTACTATTGCATATATTAGAGTGATAATTGTTTTTTTTTTGTTGTAAAAACGGTTAAGTACTTCCAAAGAGTATGCCCTGCAAACAAGCAAAACTCAAATCTTATCTCTTTATAATATAGTATTTCACTTATAATATTATTAGATTTTAAGGCGATGATAGCTCAGTGGTAGTGACGTCGGATACCGCGGCGAAGGTCGTGGGTTTGAATCCTGCAATGAGCTTGAGCTTTAGGTGAAGGAAAACATCGAGAAGAAACCACAGGATGGTGGTAGGGTACTTTATAGTAGGTACCCGACTGTCTGGCTATCACCCTCAAGTTGAAAATGTCTCCAAGCACCTATCGGCTTGTTTCGACAACTGCATTTGACAGTCAGTTCCCATCTAGGCTTTGTGTGCTTACCTTCGGCGACATCATAACTTACCATCGTGAGATTGCGGTCAAACACAAACTTAACCTAAAGTAAAAACAATAAAAAGATAAACTCACCACTCTTTGAATAGCACGAGCATGGTGTAAGTAAAGGTGAAGTGTCTGCCAATCCTGACTGTGTGGGTGCGCTCCGTGTGCGGCAGAACTGCGCGCTGTTCCACGTCGTATCCGTGTATGGGATAGAGTCTGATACGCTCTCTGAGGAATCTTGCACCCATTTTGAGGACTCGCGCAGTGAGAAGAATGTCAGGGTTATCACGCCCTGAATAAATTATTGCTGCTATACATATTTTCGAGTGCAGGTGGATATATAGGTATATTTTTGATGCAGTATTTTTTAATAAATACCACAAGATCTAACAAACAGGCAGATTGGTTAGGTTAGGCGTTGATCAGGAGCAAATCCATTTAGGCGTTGTTCAGGAGCAAAAGCCGATATAATACGGATTAGGAGAATACCAGTGAAGGCTTACCATAGTAAAGCAAGCAGCGGCACAGAATGTTGCACAAAGTGGAAACCCGTACCGTTCAGCAAGAGCACCGCCCAGAGCAGGCCCTAGAACCTCGCCCAGTGAATAGCAGCACGACCACACTCCTGCCACGGCGCTGTACGTCGCCAGGGCTTCTGGGCAGCCACCTTCATAGCTTAGACAAATAAAATTTAAATAATATATTACCAACTAGCTGTCCCCCGCGTTCCCGTGGGATCTTATCTTAAAAATACAGCATGTTACTCATGGTGAAAGAATTTTTAAAATCGGTCGAGTAGTTTTTTAGTTATATCGTAACAAACAAAAAATTAAATCTTTTCTCTTTATAATATTAGTTTAGATAGACTAAAATAGCTTGACCATGGTGGAGTTAATTGTGGGTTTAACTGATACTGTGGTGATATGGTGGTAAATTGGTTCTCAAGTGCAGTTTCTGGCGTAATCGTAAGAGCTTGGCAACAGATATTCTACTTCTGGGAGTAGGACCCACCTAGACAGGGACCTACAACAATTAGCTTTCTACAATTAATTACCTTTTGCTGTTCTCATTAGATTAGTAGAATTTGGAACAACGTTGAATGACAAATTGAGTTGTTGACATTGTACTGAGGTTCATCGCCTTGAAAATGATAGTGTATATAGGTACATTATCCCTAGTAAAATTAATAGAAGCATTTTGATACTTACATTGAACTAGTTAATACTCCTTGAAAAGTGGGCAGGAGCGTTAAAGCAACTGATATTCCTAAAATTGATAACGCTACCAAATCCAACCAGAGGTCTCTGAAAACAACAAGATTAAGTTAGAGTACCTACTTAGGTATACCACGTTATAGGAGCTGAAGGTCACAGAACTTACTTGGGAAGACTGGGTATGAAAGGACATGGTCCAAGAAGTAATAATCCAACTGTCGAGAGGAATAAACCCCATACCATCATACACCAGTGATTATTTATTCTGAAACATGAAACATCAATTAAGTCCGTCTCACTTTTGGTGTCCCCTCGACGACGCACTGAGCCGAGGTTCGTGCCCCAACTGGGGCGCCCTCAGCGGTCAGTCGTCTAAAATTGTGCATCCCGGTTGAGAGCCCTAAGCGCTCGCCGAACGGTCCGCATAAGGGTGTCTATGGTCCCTCAGACCTCCAACTTTAAGTCTTCCCCAAAAAAAAAAGAAACCTTAAATCTGTCGACTCGCGAGATTTAAATATGGTAAAAAGTTTATTAACTATCATTTGATTTATCTTTCACAGTAGTATTTAACTATGATTTTGAAAAACGAATTTAGCTTTATGTAGGTAAGTAATTATTGCAAGAATAATTTTATTTATAAATACAAAAAATCTCACCGATCAGTTACCCATCCCCAAATGGGACTGAATATTCCATATAAACTAGAAAACAGTAGGAATATCAGTCCTATTTGTTCTGTGGAAAGTCCAAATTGCCGCAAGTGGGGTTCTAAAGTTGGGTCAAGGAAAGCCCACGTGTTGGATACAATAACGATCACTAATCCCGTGATTATTATGGACGGGATCTTAATAAGTTGTATTATTGATGCAGTTTTTGAGCTGGATACATATTCTGTAAGTAACATAATATATTATTATTAACATATCATATCTTTAAATGTAATTCTAAATCTTAACGATCACAAATATCTATAGAGTAGGTATATCCATACCTTCACAATCATGGAGCAAGAAGAAGTTTATAGGGACGGTCAGTACCATCACAATTCCAAGGCTGTAAAAAGGCAGACCGAATCCCCCAACCTATCTGGAACATTCATATTTTATAATATTTTACACGTTTCTTACAGAATAGTTTAATTGAAGCACAATTCATAACCAAATACTTATAACAATCATTTATTTGTTCAACTCAAAAGTCATTTATTCAGTTTAGGCACTGATATACACAGTTGACTCTGCCACCTGTTAGGAATACACATAAACTGAAGAAACTCGGCAGCTCCGGCATGAAATTCTCTAAAAGTTCTAAATACTATTCCTGGCTGGCTAAATTATTATAGCCAATTTATTTCCCATAAATCTTAAGTGTTTACAAAAAATATGTGTGTTAACCTAATGTTAGTATGTGACTCTATTGTTAGTTCAAATTATACTTTAATACTTTTTTTTGTCTATACTATAATTATTTTATAGGAATCCCTTGGTAGGGTATAAGCCTCCTCCAATCTTTTTCATTTTGGGTGTTTTCTTCCATCTGAGTCTCTCGTCGGTGCATATATATACTTGAATAATTGACAAATCTGTATCGTAGATTTTTTTAGCTGAAGTAGCGCAACTCTTTCCGATAGTTTTTTTTAATTTTTTTATTACTAATGTTATGTGGCTGTTTAATTTAAGTTGTTTTTTCAATAGAAAACCCACGCCATGGAGGCCTTTGGTTTCACCATAGTAGCAAAATATATGTTCATTGTCTTCCAGTATCTTATAGCCTGTTCTGCGTATCTCAGCGAGTCCAATTATATCATATTTTATTTTTGAGATGGCCTGTTTGAACTCTAGAAGACGTTCAATAGACAGTAAAGATCGTGCGTTGTATGTACAGATGTAGAGTGGCTTGAGTGGAGGGTTGTGGTCGTTAGTCCCCGCGGTGACCGGCCGTGTTGGGGGCTTGCGTGAAGAGGTCGCTTTACGTCAATTTTTCATATTCAAGGGTGGTTGTAAAAGCGCAGTAGAAGAATTATTTATGTGTGGTGGGGTTGAAAGCGAATCCTTGTCATGATTTGACTTTTTTACCATGTAATGTTGGATATTTGAGTTCTGTCTCTTCGAAGGGTTTTGAGTATTATTTTTTCTTAAGTATCCGTGGGCGTTTTCTGGGGATTCGGGTAGGTTCCTTTTGTTAGAGTTTTGATTACGTTTTGTTTTTTGGTATTGTTGATTTTAACAATAATATTTATATTATATTTATATATTTTTTTAATAATAATAAGTTTATTATATTTTAAAAAAGCTTTACGACCTTTGTTCCTTTCCTCTTGCAGTTGGGTGCTTAATTTCTTGCGCTCTTCAAGTATTTCCGGAGGAAAGTCTTCTTTAATATAATATGTTGTATCGTCGAGTTTTTTCTTGTTTTTCAGTATGTTAATTTTTATGCCTAGTGTGTTAAGGGTTACAACAATAGGTCTTTTTTTTCCATTGTCTTGTTTTTTCCCCAAACGCCTTACTTCTTCTATGTTTGTTTCATTGTAGTTTAAATTCATTCTTTGCTTTAAAATATCTAGTATGCTTTGTTGTAAGTCAAAATAGTTTCTTTCGGTTTCTTCGATCCCAAAGAAAATTAAGTTCTTTTTCCTAATTTTTCGTTCTTGTTGTTGTATGCGTTGACTCTGTTCATCCACGGATTTTTGAAGTGTATTGCATTTAAGCTCCAAGTTTGCAAATTTTGTATCGATGTTGTGGTTTATAGTTTGTGGGATGCTTTGTTTCATATCGCGTATTTCTTGGGTCTGCTCATCGAGCTTTGCTTGTAGGTTTCTAATTAGATTTGCAAGTTCTTCCATCGTTCTTGTCCCAGTTTTTACTTGATTAACACGCCAGAAAACAGATTTTAAAATGTCAGCACTATTTATGTACTTTTAAGCAAAGTTTTGTAATATCCGTGCTCACTTTAACACTTTGTCTTTGGATATTATCTTTATACACCTTTTTAAATACAATTGAACACGTATTTCACAGGATTTTAATTTATATGACGATAAATATCACGGAGTTGATTTAGACACAGTCAAAACGTAGACAGTGTCATGCGCAACCGCAGGCCCAGAGCGCAGACGCAAAGCGCAGACGGAAAGCGTAAACGCAATCATAAAAGCGCAGACGCAGCTGGCTAGGTGCAGATGCAGACATGAAGACACGAAGCGCAGACGCAGACGTCAGACGATCCTTGATCCGGGCCCGAGCAACGCCGTCCAGCAGGTGTTCGCAGAGCGCAGCCAATGGCGCAGACATTTGTTGTTATAAGGTGGGGTTGTATCGCGGTGGTCCCAGCCACGGCCGCGCGGCTGGCGCACTCCCGGCGGGACGTGCCCAGCCCGTGTCGATGTTCGCTGGCTAAATTATAATTATAAAATTAAGCGTAATATGCCAAGAAAGAAGAAGAAGAAATTCATACCGAGTACAGCAAGCCACCGATCGCGGGTCCCACAGACATTCCGAGTCCAACGAACGTCTCTAGGATCCCCAGTACGGAGCCAATGCTGTCGGGAAACGCGTTCACCACGAAAACATAACTGGCAGTGGAATAAGCGCTGGCACCGAGGGCTTCCAAGCCTCGCACCACGAAACAAAGCACGGTGAATGTGGTCACGTCGTTCACCAATACTAAGGTCCTAAAACATTATCATATCGTTTTCATTTTAATCTCTTCAAGCTTTTCTTCAATAGTAGGTATTTGTACTGGAACTCACTTAATTAATATGTGTATGTTTATATGTATAAACTAGCTTTCTTCCGCCACGCGGTTTCACACGCAATCCCGTTTCTCCATCCAAACTTTGGACCCCCGGTTCATCCACTTGGGGGGTGAATTTTGGAAAATTCTTTCTTAGAGGATACCTACGTCATAATAACTATCGTAATCCGTTCAGTGATTTGAGCTGTGTATTCAGCTGTATCAGTCACTCAGTCAGGCTTTTATACAGGTGTTCGGTAAGTAATACGAAAAACACTACGTTTCTTAGGGGGAGATAGGTGTGCGGGTCACCTACCAAATATACAAAAGTGTCATAATTGTCGAGAAATTTAATATCTAAAATCAATAAATAAATATCAAATATTGAAATATCTCGAAAATGGTGACCTTTTATTGAGCTCATTTTTGTATATTTGGTAGGTGACTGACCCGACCCCTTAAGTTTGTCGTACTACTTACCGGACATCCTGGATATACAGATAAAATAAATATTCTACGTTCAAGATAAAAAGGAAACAAAATTAAAAACATTTAATTTTCATTGTAAGTAATTATAACAAATTAAAAATTACAATTTTTTTGTAACATAGTTAGGCCAACTAATTGGTTAAGGTTCACTATTCTATAATAACTAAATTTGATACGTTACCCGAATATAACATTACAAGCGCCAGCAACAAACATTCCTGATGTAAACAAAAACTTGGCACCCATCACTGGTAGCTGTAAATAATTATATTAATTAACTTTGCGATTACAATTGCGAATGATAAGATAAAAAATATTTATAACTACATTATTAACTTTTATAAATTTGATCACATTTTTTTTATGTGTTTGATCATTAACCTGTCAGGTCGACAATAGGGGTTTCAAAGTCCGCACCACTTGGTTCTCAAATGGGGCAATCGGGACAATGAAATTTACTTGAAAATTGGGCGCAAATTTTGAAATTTTGAAAACTTTGCGCGAATTGACGAGTTGTTTGACAGGTTAATGTCGCGAGTCAACAGATTAAAGATATGGTGGCGTTTACAATTGTATCACGTTTCTAATAGTTTTACTTATAGCCCGATGCCAGACCAATAACTACGAGCCGAAATCATCGGAGAATGTTGCAGTCTGGATTAGCTGACTAGACTTTGCCTACGATGTAAATTAAAAACACACCTAGTATTGAATCCAAATAAGGGTAGGTATGTCAGGAACCGGGTAGTAAGGAAAGCAACCTTGCTACGTAGTTAGAGTTACCAAGTAAAAACAATGACTTAAATAGATACGGAACTGATAATTAATTTATAAACAATTAATAACATTGATTACAAGTATGTTGCTCTTAAAATATCAACAAAAGACGTTATCTTATAATATGGACTTGCTGTGTCCGCGGTTTCACCCGCGTTCCCTATTTGAATCGGAAAATTTCGATAGTTTTATTTTTTGCGCGGAACATACCTGAATTACTTTTCTAAAATAAAAGTAGCCTAAGTTATAACATCAGTTATCTGCCAGTGAAGTCCCGTCGAAATAGGTCCAGCCGTTTCGAAGATTAGCCGGAACAAACATACAGACACAGATGTTTTTTTTCTGAGTACCTACCATACCTACTTTCAAAGGCATTTAGTAAAAATCTGTTATTTTGCCATTACAAACAGAATTTCATATAAATTTATTTATATAGCAGTATTTCCTGATAAATCAATAAATAATGTAATTACTCACAAATTTACCAAACAAAGGTGAAGTGAGGAACATGACGACGGCATAGAAACTGAACACCATCCCGCACATTGTGTCACTCATGCCTTTATCGGCGGCCTCTCGGGGGAAGAAGGGTGCCATCACACTCATGGAACAGAAGCTCATGAAGTCCACTAGCGCTAGAGAGGCGAGGGTTAGCCGCTGTCGTGCGCTGAGATGCCGCACTGCACCAGGCCGCAACCTTGTTTGGGTTCTCAATAACCTAAAAAGAAAGTTAAAAATGCGTTTCTAATGCCATCGAAATCAAAGGGATGTCGTATTTTGCGGATTGTCAGATTATTATCATGAAAAGATTTGTAGGTAGGTACTTATAACCACAAACTCCTTCTGGTAAAATATGGTCATGTAGCCCATTTTTAAGGTGTATCGCGACAGATTTTAAACTTAAGAGTGGTGACTAGGTAGGAAGGTTGGAACTTTAATGTTCTATGGTTTCCTCGCGATATTTTCAGAGATAGTAAGCATTTGCGTTCATAATAGTCTAAAAATAAATTTCAAAATATGTTTCTAATGGCATTGAAATCAAAGGGATGTCGTATTTCGCGGATAGCCAGATTTTTATGGTATGTATAATCACAATCTCCTTGTGGTCAAATATGGTCATGTAGCCCATGTGTAGGTATGGTGTATCCCGACAGATTATAAACATAAGAGTGGTGACTAGCTAAGGTTGGAACTTTATTGTTCTACGGTTTCCTCGCGATATTTTCAGAGATGGTATGCATTTGGTATAACAGCAGGTTGTTAATAGGTATGTTTGTTTGAGTGTGTGTATGACTGTTATTATTTTCCAGGACAGATTTCGTAGAAGTATTTTGCGTTATTTACTAAGGTATCACTTCAGAGCTGTTCTTTGATTAGCATTTATAGCTTTAGCACTCTAGGGGTTGAACGACAAAGATTCGCTTGAAGTTAATAGGTAGGTAAGTAGGTAATTAATACTTGAATCGACTCATGTATCACAGTTGATTGATACCTACCTATATTTTTAATTAAGTAAGTACGTTTAAAAACCACAAATAAAATTTAAAAACCCACGTTAAAAAAGAGATGGTTCTTTTACTTTAACGCATGTGCCGCGATTGGCAGTGGGCTCTAATCAGGAAACTAGCGCTATAGATTTCCACGTTACAACATTAGCTTAGTTGGTGTGCTTTTTAGCTTTACACAGATTTATATGTTCATGTTCAAGGCGATAATAGCTCAGTGGTAAGTGACGTCGGATACCGCGGCGAAGGTCGTGGGTTCGAATCCTTACAATGAGCTTGAGCTTTCGGTGAAGGAAAACATCGTGAGGAAACCACAGCCCGGTGGTAGGGTACTTTGTAGTACTCGACTGGCTGGCTACCACCCTCAAGTTGAAAATCTGTCGCCAAGCACCTGTTGGTGTGTTCCGGCAATTGCACTTGAGAGCCAGTTCGCCTTTAAGGCATTGTAATAAGGTGTACAACACATTAGCAATCCCCTGGTATTGCCAGTGTCTATAGGCGACGGTTGTCACTTACCATCAGGTGACCCGCCTGCCTCGTTGTCACTTGTATGAAAAATGTATACCTAGGTACCTACTTGTCCTATGTTTTGTTGAACGAATCCTAAATTTATGTTTTCCTTCTTTCTCTAAGCATCTACTTATTGTATTGTAATACTTTGAAGTGACATTGATAGAACTTAGGTAGGTATATATATCTAATAACTTATCACTACTACAATCTATGATACGCCATTCGATGTAACCTGCTTATTCACAAGTAAACAAATTGCCTTCCTTATCTATCGTCGCGCCATGACATCTTCCTTGATAATAATATAATATTTTTAACTTACCGTTCCCTTAGTATCCTGATCTCTGAGCTGACGTCATCGGGAGGTCCTCCGGACCAGGAGTGCACTCGCCTCATGCGCCCAGAGTCTGGTAACGAGCGACGTCCGCCCCACGTGGCCGCTAGCTCCCCGATCTCCGTAGACGTCTTCATTATTTTACTTTCAAACTCTATTGTATCTAACGACCCTCGCCTACCGTCACCAACACATTGATCCGAATTAAAATCACTCGTAGTCCTTTCCACATCTCCCCCATAAGGTAACAGCTGGGCATCTTCAGCGTCCTCGCAATCTTTCTCCATATTGCGAGGGTACGCGTCGAACGCACGATCAAATTCAGAATTGACTAGATTACACCCGCCACCGAGTAATAATAACCGATCGTAAACAAATCGAGTTATCGTGCGTGTCAACAGACCGCGGGCGCAACAACCAACTGGTTGCGATTTAAACCCACCTCGTAGGTATATCAATTATCGATATCTTATCGGGTACAAATAAAAAATCCTGGAAAGAGGGCACTTGTGACTTCCACTGTCCAATATGTTTGATTCAAGAGGGTAATTTCCTATGTTTGTGAATGATAATGCAAGTCTTGTCTGAATTTAATATATTTTTTTGTTTATTTAGGTTACGTTTTCTTCAAGTGGGATGGTGCGTGGACGTGAAAAGTTTCTCATAGCCTGCATAAGTCAAAGTCAAAACCATTTATTCAGTTTAGGCCCTAGAAGGGCACTTATGAAGGTCGAATTACAGAAGTTACCACCGGTTCGGAAATCAGCCTTCAACTGAGAAGAACCGGCAAGAAACTCAGCAAGGTTATATTTTTAAATATTTTTGGACCATCATAGGTACTGTAGTCTGTGCTTCGTACTGGCCACTAATAGTTCTATTTGATTTATATAATAGATTTGATAAAAAAGTTAATTTATAAATGGAATCAAGAACAGTACGGAGACATTATACTCGTACCTACTTACCTATCTCGTGAAAACTTACTCACTCGGTCAAACATAACCAAACAAACACTGTTTAATTAGATAGTTACTATATTTCCATGTTATATCAAAAATGCACGCGATAATGTACAACAACGTAATTAGGTAGGTATGCCTTAGTAACATAATTTATTCATCCAATCGTGATAGCATAGGTAATATTCGATTAGGTATATTATGTCCTACTGTTACCTACTTTCATACGAACTATGGTGCGACACGAACAAATGTTTAAATACCATGAGTTACTAATAATAATGACAAGTCATAATACCAAGCAGTGGGTTCTATACAGCAAATACAAAGTAGCGAGTTATAGAACCTAGTACCTACTGAATATTCTGTGGTAAAAATAAGATTGATATTGCATAATATTTATAAATGTATATAAAGATTAGCCTAAGGTTGAATTTAAAAAAAAACCTTAGTGGATATCTACTCCCCGTAGGTATCCACCCAGGATTCCTATGAGGAAACTTTAATAGTAAAGTGTAGTAGGTATTTCGCTTTTATATATACCTAACCTATAGTAGATAATTGTACAGCACAAAAATACTAGTCATCTGAAACCAGCTAATCTTAATCCTGTGCTGGAGCTGGACGAAGTGTAGAAGTTTGTAAGGCGGTCGAACGAATGCTAAAACTCGGAGCGGAGCGGACAATTGATATCTCAATCAGTGCCTCTACCATGAGTTTACTATGCTATCGTAATCTATACTCGCTAGCGAATATCGTAACAAACTTTGTATGTAAAACTGTGTTGTCACAACTGTCCGTTAGAGGCGCTGCGCAAATCTTCATACTAAATGTTTACCGTAGTCGCTAGCGAGTATCGATTACGTTACTAGAGCGAACTCATGGTAGAGGTACAGTAGTGACGGGAGCGCGAGCCGCGAACACTGAGGCCGAGATGTGACGGCATGTTTGGCATCTGTTTATTTGCCTTTGTAGGAATTTTATTTTTTAAAATATAGCTGCATACTATATAATATGCTGCATATCTACATATACATATCGATATATAGGTACATAGACATATCGACAGCACTACAACACTAGTGAAAAGATGTGAACTTGGTCTGTAAGGGATTAGGAAAGAGTTGGGCACGTTTTCGTGGATGGCACTATCAAGTTCATTTTGAATCAGCCATCTGATAGATGAATGCGTTTCAAGTCACAGGATATCTATAAGATATTCATAGTTTATGAAATGCTATCAATAACACTATCCCACTAATATTATAAATGTGAATGTTTGGATGTTTGTTAGTCAATCACGCCAGATCCTGGATGAAATTTGGCACCGAGATAGATTATAGTCTGTGCTATACATAGGCTATATTTTTTTCTTGGGATAGATTTGTAGGCTATTGTTTTTAAACCGGGAAAAGATAAGATCCCACGGGAACGCGGGTGAAACTGTGGCAGACAGCTAGTTGGTAATAAAACACACAAATATTAAACACAATAATTATTTCAATCCATTTAACATAGTTATAACAACCCTGTACACAGTTTAACTTACAAGTAGGTATATTATAAGGTAAGCAAGTACTGTTCTAGGTACATTATATAAAAAAATATTTTATTTACGCTTCAAGTTTCTAACTTAGTCAAATACCTATCAATTAATAAGAAAATTATGCATTGCATTCGCACATTTTTGCAACGATAAATTAACTTGAATGAGTAATATTTTTGTCAATTTGAATATCATTAATGTTATGTATGCCACTTAGTATACGGTTCGTCGATATTCACAAAGAGCAATGCCCATTTGGGCCCTACCGAGAACAATATAAACAAATTACGTAATAATTTGATTTGATAATAATTATTTTTTATGTTATATTATAATAAGTTTGCAAAGTATTTTTTATATTAAAAGTTGCCACCAATAATGCAATTTTTACCCGACTACGGCGAAGCAAAAGGGAGGGTTATGTTTTAGATCGGTATGTGTGTATGCATGTATGTTCTTCTGTTCCCTTATAATGTATACATTTATCTATCTAGCTAGAGCAATAAACAATTGTACTATTTTTAACTGTTCACTTCTAGGCCTGAAGCAGTAGGGTTTGTGGCCATTGCTCTTTGTACCTGTCTTAACGAACTGGACCGACTTAATTAAGTACGCCTATAAGGGTTAGAGTGACTTATCCGTACATACGATTACATACATGATAGTGATCTAGGTATCATAACCTAAGTTGCGCCAGTTCTTGAAGCAGAGCAGCCTCGCTGTCGATTTTCACCTTTTGATTTATTTCGAGTTGCTTGCCGGCCGCCTTCAGTTGTTTCAGCTTGTCTATGTCACTAAGTTTCTGTAATCATAAACAATTAAATATTTATATATGTTTATCATTACTTTGGAAGTTTCATGCGTTTGTCACTGAACTCGTTCCTAAACGTCTGGATTTTGATGTCATTGTTTGTATGTTTGCGTATTGGTTTAGGTTTTCCATTGAACCTGGTAGATGGCCCTTATGGAGGACAACATCTATCAGGCTAACATAATTATATAATGTTCGGGGCATTACGGAATGTTCACAGGCCAAGCACCTGTTGATGTTAAACAACACAATGGCAAACCAGCTGGTATTGCTAATGTTTATAGGCCTGCCTGGTAGTCACTTGTGGTATAAAAATACCATCAACGGTACAAATTAATCCATAGGTACTGTCGGTTATAACATTAAGGAACTTAAGCCGTCTACTACTACCCAATTCAATGCATACAAGTTCCTCGCAATGTTTATTTTCACGGAATATTTTGACAACTAAAAGTTTGTTCACGAGCAGGTGACGTCATGATATCATGTGGCAACAATGATGGTATTTTTTAAAGAAAATAGAGAAATTCACAAGGAATTAAGCAAATTGCAAAAATTGCTGTAATGAACAATTTTAGATACTTTTCTAAAACCTATCAAGTACCCCATTCAATGCATACAAGTTCCTCGCAGTGTTTATTTTCACTGAAAAGACAGTGGAGAAACCAAGTAGTAATTATTTTACCTCATATGTACGTACGCACATGTACGGCCAGTGACACGTCTTTTATTTAAATTAAGTTACCTTATTAATGTTCTTAATCTTCTTGTCTTTATCCGGATCCCCGGTAGACACAAAGGCTGGTCGCGGAGTGGGTGCGCCAGGGCCGGCAGAAGGCGTGGGCGTCGGCGAAGTGTCTCCGGCCGCTCGCTCATCCGCCTTACGGGCTTTGCGGGCTTCACGCTTCTCTTTCTGCTTTATAGCTTGTTTGGAGGGCGCCGCTGTGTAATTTATTGTTTTAACTATTAAAACCTATTGGAGGTTGCATGTATATGTATAATGCTGACCGTAATCTATCAATATATGGAATCGTGACGTCTGTTTAAATTATGTTCCAGTAAAAATATATAAAGACTTATATATATTATTATAGTTATGACAAAAATATTTTATGACTAGCTTAAAAAATATTTTATAGTACTTCGAGGTTTCACCCGCGTTCCTAAGGGACCCTATCTTTTCCATTTTTTTATTCAAGGATCTGTGTGCCAATTTTCATCAAATCAGCCATTTTTGCATGATTGAGTAAGCACATTAAACTTACCATTAGGTGTTTCACCAGGCTTATGCGGCTTCTCGTGTTCGTGGAACGTGAAATTCGAAGGTTTGTTTCTAGCGCCGGGCGGGCGATATGCCCCTGTGGGTTTAGGCGTGGCGTCTTCGATGCCCTTTGGTGCGACTTTGGATAGCTCACTCTTTGGATAAGTACCGGGCTGCCAGCAGATAGCTAGGAGATTCTCCTTCTCTTGACACAAGCGTTTGTGCATTAGAGCGCCCGTGTAGTGCCAGATTTTGTAGCTGTAACGTACAAACCGTTTTATTTTTTTATTATTTTCGTCTATGTAAGTATATTACGTCAAAGCACTAGTTAACTCGAATTAGTTTCTATATAATGTAGTTATTTTTATGGCCATTTATTTTCTTAATTTCATTTTATAAGATTTAAAAAAGTTATAAAATAAATCTAAATACATTTCAATATTACATTAAATTTTACTTAAGATGAAAATAAATAATTTATAGTTAATAATCTGTTTTACTTATGTAACTCTCGATGAGTATACGCCTCCTCCAGTTATCTCTATTTATTTCAATTTTTGGCTATTGGCTAACATAAGATCATTGTTTTCAAATAGCCTCCCCGCGGTTTTTACTACCAATCTAATTAATTAGTTTCCGAAATAAAATTTCCCCACCTAGCGTGGGATAAGGACAAGAGAAAGAAGAATAAAAGGTATCTTATTTTATTCCATTATTCAGAATTTTAATACTAAATTTAAATACCCGTTTCCAACGGTGAGTCTCGGGTATGTGGTGGCGGTGAGGAAAGTCTCCCCGCGCGGGTCCCACTGCAGCGCGGTGGTGTCCGGCGCTGAGCACGCCCCCAACCTCTTGTACCCGCGCATGTCCCACACCTCGATGTGCCCCGACGCTATGTTACCGAACCCACCCAGGAGCACACGTGCACAACAGTTAAGACAATAATGTGGCCATTACTTACAAATACTATTGCTATCATGACTACACACAGTACACTTGGCCTTCACAATATAGAGAACAAAAATCCGTTAATGTGCTGTCAGTCGTGACTTTTCAGGTTGTTCCAAAAAGTCTGTGAAAAGTTTTAGCGGAATGGCCACCAATTTTACTACACATGACCGGTCAGAAGAATTTTGAAAATAAAAAAATGGTTTAAAGGTCCAGAAACCAAGCCATCATAAAAAAAAGTTTGACATTGACAATGAAAATATCAAGCAATTTTTTAATTTTAGTGTAAATTTTTAAAAAGGATATAATTCCCTTCTGGAGGGAAGTAGATGGCATTCCATGCACCCGTTCCGAATTCGAAAAGTGGCTCGCATTTAGCGTTGAATAGCGTCGCTTTAGCGGGCGCGTGTCCATACACCGCCACCCATTCGTTCCAGTTGCCAGGGTTCCATGAAATAGCATGAATTGGCCCCTCTTTGCCTGGGAAAGACGTTACACATTTAAAAGGAAATATGAGATAAACATAATTGAGCTTCCAACCTTATTGCAATGAGAAAAGGTTTAACTTCAAATGTAGATTATAAAATATACTCACTGAATGTCATGTTTCCTGCATTTCCCTTCACATCACCATAGGATAGTGACTGCTTCCCATAATATGAACCACCAGTTTTATCCACCTGTATTATACAACTTAATGTCATATCGCTTATTTAGTCAAAATAATTCATTGAAACTAATTTAATCTGTTGACTCGCGACATTAACCTGTCAAACAACTCGTCAACTCGCGCACAGTTTTCAAAATTTCAAAATTCGCGCCCAATTTTCAAGTAAATATCATCGTCCCGATTGTCCCATTTGAGAACCAAGTGGTGCGGACTCTGAAACCCCGATTGTCCCAAGAAAGAACTGACAGGTTAAACAAAAAGTTTATAATGCTATTAAGACTGCTATAAAATGTTTAATTTCAAAACACGGACTAAGTCTCGCCTGTGTGTCGTAATAGGCGCAGTTTGTGGTAGGTATAAAAGGCAATTGTTTCTGACTGACTGATCTATCAACACACAGCTCAAACCACTGAACGGATCGCTTTGAAATTCGGCACACAGATAGTTATTATGACGTAGGTATCCGCTATGAAAGGATTTTCCTAAATTCACTCTCTAAAGGGGGTCCAAAGTTTGTATGGAGTAACGGGATCGCGGGAGAAACCGCGGGGCGGAAAGCTAAAAACTATTCAGTTTACTAACGTCAGTTTGCGTCAAAGCGAACACATTAGTGCCGCGTCTGTTCCAGTAGAACGTTGCCTTGTCTGCTTGGAACGAGGAGCGGCTCACGACCGCTTGGCCTACTTCTAACTCTGGGTATTTGTACACGCGCCAGAATGATGGCTGCCCTTGTTTACCTATGAGGTAATGGTTATCATCGTTATTAAATTACTTTCGTCCATTTTCGTCACTCGTGAAAATTTTAAAATCTGTTAAAGACTGGGATATGTCAGTCTTCAACAGATTTTAAAATTGTCATTTTATATCTTAGATTAATTAAATATCCCATACCTATAGTAAATACAGAAATGTAATAGGTAGGTGCAGCACTGGGTGATACACTGAAGGATTTAAGCTTGTCTGCTGAGATCTGCCAAATGAAACGTTCAAGTTGTGCATCTTCATAAATCAGGATCTTGTCCTTAACCTGAATTGTAAATAGTTTTTCATCTGATGTCCATTTCGGCTCCCTGCATAAAGAATACAGAATGTATTACTTATATGTATACATACCTACTTAGTTGTTTTTAATTGCATTATTTATTAATATAAATATTTCAAAATCTTACCATCCCATTTGATTCTTTTGTGTGAATGAGCCCACGAGCTGACCATCAGCTGATTTGAAGACATGAAGATTAGGTTTCCCCTAAAGAAAAATAATATATTCTATTTTATAGCCTGTCTAAAATTTTATCTATAAATTATTTTTCTGTTTGTTTCAACTGCAGCCAAAATACCTGAGGATTTTCCTTGGTTATAACAAACATCTCCCAGACAATAAAATAGTTGTCCAGTGGGGAAAAAAACATATCTTTGATGTTACCATTTATGGTGGCACAGACTGACCAGTCTGAACATTTTACTATTTCAGCTCTGTGAAACAATATGTTTGATACATTAAATATTTACTATACATTATATTTTAAGTTTCTTGTATTTGCAAATTATGTAAGGCCACATTTACATATTTACTATTCTGATGTTGCTCTTAATAAATAAATAAATTTAATTAGTTGGCTCGCAGATTTTTTGATTCAATTGTTATCTTATTGTTTAAGTGGGACAATCATAACCAACAGGTTTTAAGTTCTTTCTTGGTAAAGTTATCCTATATCTTATGGAAGGCTTTCCTTCCAAGGATATAGCAGGATAACATTAGTATTATAGGTTCTATTTTCAACTTAATAGTTTACTAGCTGTCCCCAGTGCTTTTTCTGGGATAAAAAGTATCCTACACCTTGATACCTTAAAAAGTATCTTTAACCTTGCACACACTGTGTGCGTTTCATCAAAATCCATTCAGCCATTTTTGTATGATTGAGTAAAAAACATTAAAATACACAAACTTTCACATTTTAAAATATTAAATTAATAGGATACCTTGAAATATGTTTATGACTTTAGAAATAAAATTTTAGGTATTATAATTAAATTACATTATAATATATTATTATATGAGTATTTAAAAAAATAACAATCAATCAGATACAATTACAAATTTGGTAGTAAGAAAGATTTGAGTCATCTATCACTCAAAAAAGTTGAAAAAGACCATTCCACTTTATAGTAAATTTTTATAACTCATATGAGGAATTTACTTATATCAGTACAACATCTACTCTCCCCAAAGTTAGCGAAATAAGTGTCATGTAAAATTATTATTATCATAATTCAATCAATAATTTGCAAGACTATAATTTTTTTTTTATTCTCGATAGGCTTGTGTTTCACCACAATCTCACCATGGTAAGTGATGATGTGGCCGAAGATGGTAAGCACACAAAGCCTAGATGGGAACTGGCTCTCAAGTGCAGCTGTCGGAACACACCGATAGGTATTTGGCGACAGATTTTCAACTTGAGGGTGGTAGCCAGCTAGTCGGGTACTACAAAGTACCCTACCACCGTGAAAAATGTAAATAAATGTAAGAAAGATCCACTGTTAAAAAAAAATTGCCTTGGTGAGTTTCTTGCCGGAGTCTTCTCAGTTTAAGTGTATTCCGAACCGGTGGTAGAGTCAATTGTAACGTTCATAAGTGCCTTACCAGGGCCTAAACTGAATAAATGAGGTTTGAGTTTGAGTTTAATAATGTGTGTAATAAATATAATGAATAGCAAATCAAATTTTCTACTTTCATCAGCACTAGATATCTATCAAAATATGTACAAAATGTAGTACAAACTTTTTATCAGTTCTATATGCAAGGTATGTGCCTTTTGGACTATATACGATACTGCGTATATTTGGAGTCGTTTCATCTCTGAGGTTTGTTTCGCCATAGGGTTCTTTGAACTCAATTAAAAATATACTTTTATTGGATAAACCTGCAAAAAAACATGCTTTTTTTTAACCAATTCACACAATCTTCCAATTTATATTTTTATAATTGAGTTTTACCAGCAATAAATGGTGTAGCACTCATTTTTGATTAATTATGTATTAGATAAACTGTTTACTTAATTTATCACTTCATTCTCTGAGAAAAATTATTAACTACAATCAATCAAGCCGCATTTGACCGAATTTTCCATTTTTTTAATTTTTTTTAAGAAGGTTTTTGGCGTGGTATCTTAGTATATAATCCTTTTTTTTTTAAATATTATTCTTCTTTTATGTTATAGTCACGTTATCTTGTCACATTCTCTGTAAAGTCTACTATCAGGTTTCAGTCAAATTGGCGGCTGTTCCACTAGAACTTTCTGAAAATTCACGATACACGCTTTCTTTCATTTCACTCGTTCACTGATTAATTTTTATTGGACAAAACACCACAGACATTATTCAATAAAACTCAAAATACATGAATTACGTGAAAATAAAACGAAGGCTTTTGCAGCTTTTATCCAGCAGTTGACGTTTTCCGGCTGATATGTATGATGATGATCAAATGATGATAATAGTTGAAAATAAAGTAGGATACGATATTATAAAGTATAGTTGGCAACTCTGTCTGTGATACAAGCTTGAAAAAAAAAACCAAAATGGCGGTATTTCTTATGAATCTGTGATCAACTGTGAGGTGTCGATTCGTTCGATTGTTTTGACTTTTGAGAGTATTAAATAAAATAGTTGGTAATCTCGGAACAATAATTGTTCCGAGTTGGTAATAGTGTTCTATGGTTTTGTTTGAGTGCAAAGAGTATGTAATAATAATCACTAATACGTTAAATTTGAGAGAAAGAGAGACGCGCGATAGTATATTCAATTATTACTTTTATTGATAGCTGTTTGATATTTAATTTTATAGTAATTTCATCAATGTTTAGTAGCAAATCACAACTTAAAAATCGTACTCCGGAGAATGGTACAGATCGTGAGAACTATCTGTCGCTATTAGTGGACGAATATCTACATTCAGCTTTCTACGGTAAACATGCTATAATTTTTGTAAACCAAGCTAAGATATCAAGCTCTTCCTATCTGTCTTAACTCATAATTCAATTTACTTCGATAAACTACGTAATTATTCGCTCAAGATCATTCAGTTTATAGAAAACTGTCCTCCAATAAATTTAGACTAATTTTTTTGTCCAAATCTCATTTATAGATGCCAAGTGCCAAGTTTTAGCTAATCTGGCAAATTTTGCGTACGACCCAATAAACTACAGCTTCATCCGAGATGTTGGCGTTTTAGATATATTTCTTCATGTTCTAAAAAAGGAAACTGATCACAAGTTACTACATTTTGCTGTAGCTGGTATTTGCAATTGCTGCTCAGGTAAATAAATTTCGCTTCATTTACTGTTATATTTGTGTTCACAGGTTAGCACACAACTATAAATGACTAACTACAAACTTTTAATGTGTTGTTTATATTTTATGCTACTTATTTATTAAAAATAACCACCCTTTGGAATGCCAAACGTCAATAGAAATATGAATGTAATTAAATCCTCTTAGAATTAGAAAATGTTTGGAAGTAACTCCACTCTGTACAGGTACCTACACATTGTTTTTTACTGTTTACCATTATCTTTTTTTAATACGCTTTTATTAGCTTGATATTTTTTGTTTTAGTTTACTATGTAGGTAACTAATGCGGGTTATAATTTTTTATGTATTTTTGTAATTGTTAAACATTTGAAAAAAAAAACCCAATATAGTTAGATGGTCCAAAAATATTTAAAAAATATAACTTTACTGAGTTTCTTGCCGGTTCCTCTGAGCTGAAGGCTGACTTCCGAACCGGTGGTAACTTCTGTAATTCGACCTTCATAAGTGCCCTTCTAGGGCCTTAACTGAATAAATGGTTTTGACTTTGACTTTGAATTTATTTTAAATTCCAGATCCGCAGAATGCTGAATATATCATAACAAATGCAGGATTGAAGCCTCTCATAGCATTATTGAAAACCAAGAACAACATAATAGTACCTGATATTATAACAATCCTCATTTATCTGTTTAATGAGCAAACACAACAGGAAATAAGAACCCCGGAAGTCCTTGAACTCATAAAGGATTTACAAAATATAGATGACAGGAAGCTGGCAAATGTGGTGGCTATATTTTTAGAGAATGTACTTTAAAATTATGTGCTAAGTATCATCAAATCTTTGGAGACACTGAAAATGAATAAAATGCTATCAAATAGATTTCCTTATATTGTTGTTAACAACAAGAACTACCAGAAGATATGCAAAATTCATACAACATCATTTAGCAGTGCATCATTCAAAGCTGGAGACAAAATACGAATTCAGAAGACGCTGACTCAAAAGGATCTAGATGCTTTCTCAAATCTCACAAGTGACCATAACTATTTACATCAAAATAATGGCAACAAAAGGCCAATAGTTCACGGTGCATTACTAAATGGTCTGGTCGCAGGCCTTATTGGGACACATCTTCCTGGCCCAGGAACAGTCCTGGTTTCCCAGACTATGAAATTTCCCAACAAGTGTTTTGTTGG